>JADANP010000002.1:1200000-1800000 GCA_017165645.1 Fusarium sacchari
TGAGTGACGACCAACAAATTTGAGAAAAGCGAGCAAAAGAAGAAAGAAAGAAAGGATTAAAGATGACGAGTTAGCGACTGTTGAGAATCAAGACCAGGTCTGATATAGCGAGTGTATCAAAAGCAGGTGGTGAGAGAAGAGGACGATGAAGAAAAGGTCGAGGAGGTCCGAGACATTTCAATGACAGACAACCCCCGGCTATATGTCTATGGATGATGCATGGATGATGCATGGATACCTCTCTACGGATACCTTAGGTCCAGATACCTACTATGTACCGCCGGGCTACAGCGTCAAAAGAAATGATCCGTAGCAAAAGCTGAGGCGAGACCCGAGCTTGGGCGATATCATGACCACAGACGGTGGACAAAGTAGCACCAATTTTCGCAGAGCGAACAGGGGACTTTAGGAGCAGCATAGCGGCATTGGGCTTAGCTCTAACATATCCCAGCAGCAATGAGACTTTATTTGCTCCATATCGTCCACCACTCGGCGCATTTTATGCCCAGGAGGTTCCGGAATACTCTGAAGGCTAGGCCCGATAGACTCAACTAGTGCGGTCCGCCGCCTTTTTAGGGCGGTCTGGGGAGGTTTGGCTCGCTTGGTTAATCTCCAAGGCCCTTGGTTTTAAGAGCCGTGATTAAAAGGAGTCAATAGTATTATCGATAATATTCTTGTTACAGCAGCCCGGTCTGTGGTCTTCAGAAGATCCCAATGGAGATCTTTTCAGTTGACTCAACGCTACCGTACTCTTGTCAGATGTCGGTGATGCCCCATACTCGCCATCATGGGCATACATACGAGTGGAGGTCGTCCTTCGTTTGTCTCCTCTCAACCACATGTCTACCAAGAGCTTGGCTTTGTGGCGGACGCCAACGGTTCACTAATACATACTCCACATCTAGTAGTCATGAAGCGATATGAGACCACTAGTACTGCACATTTGTTATTTTGGTCTTCTCATTGTGCATCACGGAGTGCATCTTGGACCACGCGAACGACGCGCTCCAGTTGGTGGTTGAAGTCGCTCACAACATGTACGAGCCCACCATGATTCACGTCGGAGTATTCTTTACGGACGATTGGCCACTCGGATGCAAGAATGGTGGCCAACTGTTCCCATTAAGGGTAAATCTGTTCGGTGCTAGGCATCTGGACCAGCCAACAACCTTCGTATTTCTTGCATGTGGGCGGGGCATGTCACTGCACTGAACCCTTCGATAACCCCGCGCAAATGCACCACGACGAGAACATGATGCTATGGATATCGCGCCAATCGTTGGTGTTGATGATATCTTGTTTGTGCCTCACTATGGAGCTGACGCGGCCAGAAGTGCAGACTCATAGAGAAGCAATCATAGTCGCACATTTTGTGAGGTATCACACAGCAAAGTCGAATAATCACCACTTCTGGTAACCCAATATCGCAGGTGAAGAAGTACTCTGCTGGCTAAGACATTTGGAAAGCGGAGTGCATTTGGAGATATGACGGACTAGCCGAAGCGATATCCGCTTGTCTCTCGTACAAGATAGTAAGGTGACTTCGTATCGTATCAAATCGTGCTCGTGCCATGTCATGCAAGCATCAATCGAGGCGAAGGCCCTTACAGAGTACACGAAGACTTGGTTATGACGGGTCACAAAAAGATAGCCAAACCTACCTGAAAGAGACCAGCCTCGACTTCAAAGGAATCATCGAGTCTCAGAGGTATTCATTCCATGTGGAGAGCAGATTCTTACCCCGCAGAGTCAGGATACTTTCTTTCGATTCAAAGTGAACCTGCAAGAACTTGACAGAAACTTTGGGCAACGCGGCCTTGGTATCTTCCTCCAACTTCGGTCACTCCTTTGATTCCAGCCTCCTCTATTTTGCTCCTTGGTTACGATTAGAGTTACAGTTTGAACTGGACCAGATGACAGTGTCATATGATGTGATGAGAGTTCTGCGGCTTGAAACAAAGTAGCCAGAGTCTCTGTCCTTGTATCCCTTGATAGAAAGCCACAGTCGATGAGACCTCACGCTTATCAATCCGGGTTCCGCTACATCCCGAGCTCAGACGACCGGTATCCGACCGACCTCTTCGGCCGGGCACGGAGCGGATGTGGCTTTCGAGCTCCGTGTTTCCAGATGAAGGCCGGCCGTGAATGCGGCGGTCATGGTGTACCCTTGCAAGTGTATCTTGGTTGGTATTCAAGTCATTGGGCATTGAGTTTGTCTACAAAAACCTTATCCGTACTACACACAGCATGAGATTGGTTTACTGGAAGTACCTAATTAGCTTCAGGCAGGCATGGATCGAAAAATAAATCAACTCTCCTACTATATCGTGATACCTCGCGGAGACTGTAGATACAAATACTATGCATAACCAAATCCGTAGTAGATTCAGAAACAAGCCAGAGGTCACAATTTACAGGTGCGTTATAGGGTGTCCCGACCATGGACCTCTCGGGGCGCGGGCCCCTCCATCAATCGGAAAAAATCAAAGCTGCAAGGCCCGGAACGGTGCCGTTTAAGGCTTTGCTCTACGACATCACATCCAATCCATCCTTTCAATTGGAACAAGCTATCGCCACTACCTTATACCATGTCCCTGGTTGGATCGTGCCCTCTACTCGCTCCGTGATTTCATCATCAACCTCATCCTGACGACTTGTACATAATCGACTGTTTCTCTACCGCTCCGCAACCTAAATCCTTGCGCTTTGCCAACTAAAAAGCACGGCTGCAATTCATGGCCTGTTATCCTAACTCGCTGATACGATTTCAACCGTTAATCAAACATCAACATTACTCGACTGGATCGATTGAATCACTGCTACAAGCCTTTGCGACACGATTTTACCATTGAATCACATACAATTCAGTACTATTAAAGCTGTCACATCGAAAGCCTCTTTACTAGCAACTTGAACCATTCAAGCCCGACATTTTGTTTCAACGCATGGTTGAATGGCGACTGCGATAGATCAAGCGCCTAGCGATGGCAATCTGGCCGCCGGAGCATCGCATCCAGGCAGTTCTGAGACACAGACCGCCGCTACCGAAGTGTTTGAGACACCACGGACATCCTTCGATCATGACCCGCGCGATAGCAATCATGCGCAGCACGAAACTGAATCATCTACCGTCTCCCCGAGTTCGATCACATCGCCACCATACTGGCTAAACACCCGTGCCGGCCATCAACGAACCATATCGAATATGTCGACCGAGTCCGTTCTTCCTGCTGGTGCTATAACCCTACGTGACAACGAAGCGAGCGAATTCGACGACCGCAACAGCGCTTGCTGGGCCAAGAGTGTTGAGATTGTCAGCTATACCATTGTTAACGGCAGTGCAACAAATATCGGGGCCTTTGTGGTGTGGAATATCCGTGTCGAGGCTCTCAATGTGAGTGATTGGTGGTGGTTCAGCAGTGGCGTGCTGATCTGATGACGGCTGTTGGCTGACCGAACGATAGGGGAGTTATATGAATATTCGTAAACGGTATTCGGAGTTTGACGACTTTCGATATCGGTTGGTTCAGACTTTCCCCGGATTCGAGGCAGCTGTTCCGGCGCTTCCGCCCAAGAGTGTCATCTCCAAGTTTCGGCCCAGATTTCTCGAGAAAAGGCGGGCAGGCCTACAATACTTTCTCAAGTGCGTACATCAGAGGTTTCCCGTACAATATTATACTGATTTTACTAGTTGCATATTGTTAAATCCAGAATTCTCTGGATCGCCAGTCCTCAAGGAGTTCCTCTTTGCATAGCGTTCCTATCGTCTTAGCATCTTCCCTTCTTTGGATATGTTTACCTTTGGGTCTCGATCATGGGAGGCCTCTTTGTACAAACGATATATATGGCTTGGCACAGTCTCACGCACATATGCAGCAGCCAACAATCCGTATTAATGATAATGAGTTGGATGATCTACCGCTTGTGGCCCTGCCGGTGCATTGCATGCTTGTCTGTTCCTAGCTTGTGCTTGATTCGATAGCCAAGACGAAGCTGAGGTTTGGCATTGTCGTACAGAACAGTCAAGCATATCTCGAGAACCATACCATTTGCTTCGCCAAGGCGGTACGGCTTCGCCTCAACGGCATGTCATCACTGGGCGTTTAAGCTCTCGTATCCAAAGGGCTGAGTATAGGCGCCAGGGCGCAGCAGGAGAAATGTGGTCGCTAACAACAGGCGAGCGATACTAACAGTTAAGCTGTTGACTTTGAATGAAGCTTAACATAATATGTGGAGTTCGGTATGGCTTAGAGGATATGTTGTTACGCATCAGCCAATGAGTGAGTTCCTTGACAGATTTGCGTGCCGCTATTCTGACGATTTGCCAGCCACGAGTCTAGATCATGTCGGTATGTAACGGCATTTACAAGCATCACGGCGTCTGAATAAAGCAATCTATTGAGATTTTACGGCGATGCCAATTGTCTTTGCAGGACTGCCAAGTGCCGTTCTTCCGTGACAAGAATGACAAGAACCTGCTGGCTTCTGGGCATCGGCCTGACTACATCAGTAGTAAAGACCATGTTTATAAGAGCCACAAGATCCATCTCTGAACTAAAGAGATTCGAAGTGTCATGAGTTCATCAAGCTTCGTCTTTTCTTGTTTCTCCATGTGATCCAGAGCCCTTTCCAAGGATTTTATCGCCATTCATTGTCCCACCCCCACACCCTCAACCCAGTTCAACCCCACGACCATGACGCAACTCGATATTCTAGAAAACCGTTGTTTGATGTTACCGGTTTTAGTGCCGACCCCAAAGGATATCAGTATGGAACTGGAGGGGACCTCGCCGTTGGGTACCCGTACCGATTCCAAATTCTCAGCCGTCAGCTCTACGTCATCCACTAGCAGCGACTTACCCTTTACCACTAAGACAAAGGATTACATGGACTCGTTGCAACCGCCTTCACCAAAGCAATTCGAACGAATTGCAATTGTTCAGCAACAGCGTGAAGAAGAAACAAGACGCAGAGATCGCGAGCGACGGCGCTGGTCGCGCGAAGCCCAGCGGCGACGCAATAGAGCTGCCAGTATGTCGACAGTCAGTCAGGACGACCAGGCCCAGGCGCAAGCAGCGCGCACTATACAGAAAACATTTAGAGGATATCGCGCAAGAAGAGAAATGCAAGGGTTTGGCTTGGATGCAAGTACAAGATGGGTCACTGCAATTCGAGAAGCTCAATTTCGACATGCGACATTGCCCCGACCGAAAACAGAAGCTGGTAACAAAGCTTCTGATAACTCAAATGCGGGCGATTCTGCGAAACACAAGTCGGCGAGTGCACGAGAAAAATGGAAGAAGGCGAGCGCTGTTGCAAGACGAGCAGGCCATGACGACCTTTTGTCAGATTCTGAATCTTCAGAATCGTCTTCCGATGAAGATGCCTCCCCCGAAGAACGAGCTGCTGCACGAGCGCGACGTGAGAAAGCCACTGCTGCACGGAAACATGAGGCACGCATGATGGGAATTCGATACTTCCTCGAGATGGTCGACCAGAAGCACCGTTATGGAAGTAATCTTTGCCGTTACCACGAAGTTTGGAAGCGAACAGATACAACCGAGAACTTCTTCTACTGGCTTGACTATGGTGAAGGCCGCAACGTTGAGGCTGATGGATGTCCACGCGATCGACTTGAGCGGGAGCAGGTTCGATATCTGTCTCGTGAAGAGCGCCAGTACTACCTTGTTGAAGTTGACAGTGAAGGCCGACTCTGTTGGGCGAAGAATGGCCAGCGCATTGATACCACAGAAGAGTTCAAGGACAGCATATACGGTGTCGTGCCTGTGAACGATTCAACGCCGGCTTTCAACGCCACAGCCAAGCCTGAGGATGCACGATCACTCGAATCTGTCAGCAGTTCCAGCTCCGATTCTTCTCTAGAGTCACGACGAGAGGCAGACCGGGCTGCCAAGTATGCGACCCCTGACTTTGACAACAGTCAGGGTATGAACAAAGTGTCTCAGATTTCAGCGTCCACAATCTTCAACAAATTGATGCGCAAATCTGTCCGGAAGAATACATGGATCTTCGTTGCAGACACAAGCTTTCGCATGTATGTGGGCATCAAAGATTCAGGGGCATTTCAACATTCGTCTTTCCTCCAGGGTTCAAGGATTTCTTCCGCGGGCCTGATTAAAATAAAGAATGGTCGACTTTCATCCCTCTCACCACTGAGCGGACACTATCGTCCACCAGCTGCGAATTTCCGCGCTTTTGTTGCGAGCTTGCGGCAGTCAGAGGTTGACATGAGCCACGTCTCGATCTCTAAGTCGTACGTTGTGTTGATAGGACTGGAAACATATATCAAGACGAAACGCAAAGGCAAGGACTTTGCTCAGCGTGTGGGACACAGGAAAGATAAGATAATAGCTCCAGAGGAGGCGGCGCGTAGGGAAGAGGAAGCCAAGGACAAGAGTGAGAGTGCCGCGAAAGAGAGAGAAGTCTTACAACGAGAAGAGGCAGAGAAGCAAGAGGGAAGACCAGTGAAGAAGGTCTTAAAGAAGCTTGGCATTAAACCAACAAAGGAGGAGAAACAGGCTGCCAAGAGGGAGAAAAAGGAGGATGTCGAGAATATGCACGTGTAGTAAGGCACTTGGTGTTTGGCGAGGTGTTTTGGTTTTACGATATTATACCCTTTATGCACAGAGCGGTTCCCGGATTATGGTTCACGACATCAAGTACGAATACCCAAGATCATGAATATTCTCTCTGTGCAGCTGCCAGTTCTAGCTAGCAAATGAAGTTGCTGCGAAGCTCATCTAAGCTGTGTCAAAGCCCTAGCCCAGCTATTCATCCTCTGGCTTGAATGGGGCTCGAGACTTCACCTAAAGTACCCAATAAGCGAAAGTGTCCGAGCATGAAAGAGCACAGAAAGTTTGCTCATATATGCCAGAGACTATCTTGAATGATAAGACAAATGATCTGAGAGTAAAGGATTTGGGTCTTACTCGAATCCTTCACGGAGGATAGAGGTCCTGGCTTCTCTACTATAGCTTTTTGTAACGTACATGATACCCTGGAGCCAGATGCATTTAAGCAATCTCACTACTATACTAATAAAGAAAGCATAATTTATTCATTGAGTCATGGCTTAAGCAAAAACTCGAAGCTTTTCAATAGAAAAATAAGTATTTCAGTCAAAGAATTCAGTTTCTTGATACTTTGCTTCAAAAAGTTAATAAACTTTTCTGCTATGTTATATATTTGTGGTCCAGTCAAAGTTGTCATTCCAGAGAAAGCTCTTTTGAACCTCCACTGTTCTGGTAGTTAATGTTTCTGTCAACTAAGTAGGTTATTCGCTGGGACACCCTTACAGGCAACCATTGGCATTTATCGCACTATAGGTAGGTTGTTTTCGAGGTCCGCATGACCAACCTAACCTACTCAATCGTCACAGGTGGCTCCAGCGCGCGAAAGCCCTGTAGCTCTGCATTTGTCAGTGCCATATAGGGGGTACAGTGGCGCCATTGCCCTGAAATTGCATGGAAGAACTTGGCTTGGTGGCCTGCGAGACGGAGCCAAGCTTCCACTGACTGCAAACGTGCAGTAAGGGACAGACCGGTCGCACTCGCACCGAAACCGCGTTCGAAAAAACCCATCAACATCGACGACGCCATCTTCAAACTGAGCTGGCGGACTGAGAGAAATACATCCTTGAAACCATGCCAGGCATTTGGTCGTCTTCCAATGGCTTCCGTCACCCGTTCCTCGCGGCGCGCTGAAGCTCCGCACCAGCATCACCCACATCACCACCTGACGCCCCCAGCAGGCGTATTCGCACATGCCCAGGGCGGAGGAGGAGGAGGGCGCAACAAGAGGGCACTCGACACCCACGATCGCGATTTCGATGCGATCAAACCGAAAAGAACGCGGTTAACAGTCGAGATCTTCGCAAAGGGCACTCACGGACTTCGTGATGCCGATATCGACAACAACAAAGCGGCACCACCCACGCGCAAACCCGCTGCGACGCCTACAGTGGCGACTGCGACACCAATCCCCCCTCCTCCTACGACCGACAGCGCGACATCGAAGCCGAAGCAGGAGCAGACTCTTACAAAACACCAGAGCAAAGTTATCAATGGAATCAAACATGAACTCGATCGGTTGCAGCCTCAACCGAGCGATACTAATACCCAGGAGCAAGGCCGCAAGCTGCGCTCTCAGGAAGGTACAAGGTTCAAAAGTGAACTCTCTGCCTATTTTCCTGAATACGATGAGGTGATTGGGAATGAGCCCAAGGAGCAGCGTACGTCCAAAAGAATTCCCATCGTTCACCTGGATGTTGCGTATAAGATGCACCATTTTCTGACTCTACATAGAATTATTCAATGTTGATACGCCCATCGTAATCGTTGATTCCGATCCCCGACGCGCCGTTCCAGAAAATCAACGCGCGATCCCACAAACTCACCACCCCGCAATTGAATATCCTGTACGAGGATACGGCGATGCCCTCTTCTACAATGTATTCGATTGTCAGCAAGTCGATCTAGGTTTTCTAGAATCGCAGTCGAAGAACAAGACCATTGAAGATCCTTTACCAGATAAACTATTTCAGCCAATACATCGTCGCGCTGAGCGGCTGGAGAGATCAATACGTAACACTGAGAAAGGCAGAGCACAGCACGAAAGGGACCAAATTATCCGACTTCTCGAAGGACTCCAAGGCCATGACTGGTTAAGAGTAATGGGCGTGAGTGGTATAACAGAGACAAAGAAGAAGACCTTTGAGCCTGCTCGTAACCATTTCATCAAGGGATGTCAGGCTATCCTTGACAAGTTTCGAAATTGGGTGTTGGAAGAGAAGAGACGGAAGATGGAGAAAGACAAGGCCCGGGCTGAGAAGGAAGAAGAAGAAAACTCATCAAGTGTTGAAGAAGACGAAGCCGGCAATGATAGCGAGAATGGTGATGCAAGTGACTCGGAATCACCAGCAAAGCAACTGCAAGAGGAAGCCATGGCGAGATCCAAGAATGCCAAAGGCTCAAAGAATCGAAAATCGACACCTCAGCCAGCTGTAGCCAAGATTCCACGTCCTGCAAAAGCAGCGCCGGCTCCAAAACCGCCAGAACCACCCAAGGAGTTCAAGTCGTTCTTCAGCAAGAGATATGAGCGTGACAGCGCTCTGCATCGACATAGGCGCACAGGGAGGAAGATTATGGCATGGGGTCTACCCATGCCTGAGATACCCGAGCTTGATTTTGATTTGCCGGAGGAATACCGTGGTGAAGATACCCTCAGGGCTCGCGCGAGGCAGCAGCGCCGGGAACGAAGACGCAGCAAGCAGTGAGTGGCTCTCGTTTGGCTGTTTGTAATATCATTGCAGGCGAAGAGGATTTGTCGGCCGGTTGTACTAAATGGGTTGGCGTTTCGGGAGGGATCTGAGACGTCCTGGTAAGGGCGATGGTATCACAGTTGTCTGATTGGGATTGTGCGTATAACTCGAGAATCATCATGAGATGCTGTATTAGAATTGTGTCCTGTCGTAAATCAAATTGGGCTGCGAAGCCACTGGCATGTGACACCTGCTTGTTGCTTAATGAGTTCTTACTTGCCTGTTAAGGATGAGAGGTTATAAACAGACATTCAGTACGGAGTAATAAACACATGATAAACGATAAAGAAATGTCCAGTGCCAACATGTCTTTGTTTCGGTGAGAGCGCGGCAAATGGGCCGAGTTACGCTTCTCAGGGTTCCTCGGTAGTGGAGCGTTCGAGATTTATCACCTTCATTGTTCTGGTTGTTCTTTGTTGATAGGCAGCCCGAATGATAAAGATGGTGAATTGCAAGTAAGGTACGGAGTACGTACCGCACAGTGAGCCTCATGAAATCCATGGATGGGAAGTCGAGCGGGTCCGTGCACGCCAGGTTCCTGACGCGCCGCGAGCTGTCTTCCTTCTTTTGCAAAGTTCAAGACGAGAACTCAATATACGGTCATTTTCCGGGTTTGCGCGAATTGCGCTTTTGCAGCATTTGTATTTAACGATAAGGCCTTCCTTTTACTAATCCATCAGCAAAACTCTTCTAATAGCCACGTTACCCCTTCCGCTCCTCACTTCACGCTGAACCAACTCCGCATACCCCGTTCAAATTGCGCCGACACCTTGAAAGAAGCACAAGACTGCGCGACGAGAGCAATAAGAACCACAAATACACCTAGCGACTTCGAAGGCTTTATTGCGCTCCGCATCAGGCTGTAACGGCCATCGATGCTGAGTCTGTGAACACCAGCTCGCAGGGGCCCTTAGGCCAACTCTTCTTTTACCCTGCCTACCACCAGTCAACATGACTACGCTCGCCATGCCGCAGGAGCCTGCGCCGGTGAATCACTCTCTACTCGACATAGACGACGAAGCGGCCTCTACAGAAGACGGATCGGTGCTCGAGTTCTTCATCATCAAGCAAGAAGTAAATCTCGAGGTCAACTTTCGCGATAAGCGCATTGATGGAACGACCGACATTTTTCTTGTCGTGTTCAACGACAAGATCGAGGACATAGTGTTGGACGCTGCAGATTGCGAAATCGATACCGAGAATATTTTCATCGCTGATGTTAAGGAGTCAAACGGTGATCTTGTCGAAAGTCATAGGCGGAGAACAACAGCAACCTACAATGATCCATATGCCAAGCTCACTCACCCAAAGAGTTGGAGTTTGAGAGCCGATCACCACGATATTCGCCGCAAGCGTGCACAGTCGATATTCCGCAGCCGCAAGAACGATGTCCCCGCCGAGAATAGAGAGTTCGAGGGGTGCACACCGGTCTATCGATCGCTGAAGGTGAACCTGCGAGGTAAGGCCGAGCCGGATCGCCCGAGGCTCATCATCAGGAAGTCTATGATAGGTCTTGATGCGAACGAGCGATCCAACAAGCAGTACAGAATCACCATACCATTTACCCATACGAACCCTCGAGATGGGATACAGTTCGTCGGCGTCGATCCCCTGGACAACCGGTTTACACACATGTACACACGAAGCTCGATACACCCTGGGACTGCTTCTTGCATTTTCCCTTGCATTGATGATCACGGATCACGTTGCGACTGGAGGATCTCAGTCAAGTACCCCCGTACCTTGGGTGATGCTTTGCAACAAGCGCTTGCTACACAGCAGAACGGCAGCAACCCCGACAAGATGCAGATTGATGGCCAGGAGCGAATCCATAACCTTGCCGAGGAAGACAAGCTCCGCGAGATGTCGGTTGTCTGTTCAGGTTTCCTTATGGAAGAGACCGTGGATCCCGACGATGATCATAAGAAGATAATGACCTTCGAACCCGAAAAGAAGGTTTCTGTCCAGAAGCTTGGTTTTGCCGTGGGCCCATTTGAGCATATCGATCTTTCATCTGAGTTCAGAACAGAAGAAGATGAGGTCAAACTGGGTATGAATGCGCTCAAGGTTCACGCATACTGCTTACCACACCGTGCCGACTGGGTAAGGAATACAGCAGCAGCCATCACTATGGCGGCTGATTTCTTTACATTCACGTTTGCTCGATATCCGTTCGGCAATTTTAAGCTCTGCTTCCTTGATGATATGATTCAGGACACTGTGGCTCTCTATTCCATGGCTTTCGTCAGCAATCGGTTACTTTTCCCAGATGACATTATCGATACCGAGATCGATGTCACAAGAAAGATGGTTCAAACATTGGCGTACCAGTGGATTGGGATCAACATGATACCTAACACAAGAAATGACCTATGGCTTATTGTTGGCATTGCGCATTTCATGACGGATCTCTTTATGAAGAAAATTTGCGGAAACAATGAGTACAGGTTTCGGATGAAGACACTGTCCGACAAGCTTGTTCAGATGGACGTCGAACGGCCTTCTCTTTACGATCTCGGCCCTTATCTACATTTGGGAGAGTTCGAGATGGACTTTATGACTTTGAAAGCTCCTGTAGTTTTCTTCATCCTGGACAAGCGACTCATTAAGGCTTCAGGAGGACACGGATTGACACGCATTCTCTCTAAACTGTTAACCAAGGTTCAGATTGAATCTTCTGACAGGGCTACTATCCTTGAAACAGAGAAATTCAGAACATCTTGTGAGAAGGGGGCAAAGTATCGGCTTGAGAGCTTCTGGAGCCAGTGGGTCTATGGTTCAGGATGCCCGCGATTCGATGTCAAGGCGAAATTCAACAAGAAGAGGCTCTGTGTTGAGCTTACGCTAAACCAGATTCAATTCCAGACAGCCAAGAAGCCGCCGCTAGACAAGCATGATTTCCTACGCGTTGTCAAGGAGCGTCGCTCTGGTGTTAAGCCAGGCGAAGTACAGCCTCTGTTTACAGGACCGATGACGGTACGAATCCATGAAGCGGATGGAACGCCTTACGAGCATATTCTAGAAATCCGCGAAGATGCCACAAGGTCTACCAAGTTCGAGATTCCATACAATACCAAGTATAAGCGGCTTAAGCGCACGCGTCGTATGAAGGAAAAGCAAAACGTTGGTGCCAGTATGGATGCGGAAAACATGGATGATGCGCTCCTCTACTGCTTAGGTGACGTTCTGCAGACGCCAGACGAGCAGGCACAATGGGAGTTGATTGATTGGGATCCCGAAACTGAACGAAAGATGGACCAGGAGTCCTACGAATGGATACGTGTAGATGCCGACTTTGAGTGGTCTTGCGATATGAAGCGGACTCTTGAGCCGTACATGTACGTGTCACAACTGCAGCAAGACAGAGATGTCGTTGCTCAGCAGGATGCTATGCTTTACCTGACCCATGGCCCTTTGCACCCCATCGCGTCAGGGTTTCTTACCAGGACGCTTGTGGACCGCCGCTACTTTCATGGTATCCGAACTATGGCTGCTGAAGCTCTGCCACGGCAGGCCAACATTAAGGATCTATCAATGCTGGGTCTTCGACAACTGATGAAGGCATTCAGCGAAATGTTCTGCCACAAAGGCACGAACCAACCCAAGCCGAATGACTTTTCCGACAAGAAGCAATACAACGTTCAGTGTGCTATTATCAAAGCCATCGCTCAAGTGAGAGATGCTCACACCTACAAATGTCCTCTTGAAGCTCGCCAGTTTATTCTGGACCAACTTCTCTTCAACAACAATGAGGACAACCCTTATTCTGACCACTTCTACATCGCAACTCTTGTGGAGGCTCTTGCTACGTCTCTTATCCCTTCCAAGCAAGATGATTGGTTTGCGATGCAGAACAAAATTCCTAATGAGGATGAAAAGCAGTTCCTCGAACGGGCCATAGAGCAAATCGAGAGAGTCTTACGGCGAGATGAATGGACCCATTCATACCAGAACGTTTGGACTATCGCTGGCCTTAGTGCCAAACAACGATTGATGAAGGCGGAAGTAATCCCGAAAAGATACATTGATTTCGGGCAGTATCTGTTGGACGGAACGAGAGATCTGATTCGGATCAAGGCCTTTGAGGCCCTGATTGACCTGGGGGCTATGCTGGATCCGACAGTGTTCTCATTCTTAACATACTCGCTCATCACCGACCGGTCACCGTACGTGCGGAACAAACTCATCGAGGCGGCTGCGTCTGGGCTCGCTGCCATCGCTTTCGGAGAACATACGAAGGTTGTTAAGAACGACCCTCGGCCGGAAGATGAAGGAGACCTTCTGCTTGTGCAAGATAGTGCCCAGGAGATCGAGGCGAGAAAAGAAATGTTTGCCAGAAAAGAGAACCTGGATGCAGCACTCAAGGCTTTACGAAGAGAGATGGATGAAACCTACGGAGGTGACGAACGACACTATAGCATTGCGATGCGTAAGGCGCTGGACCATCCGAGCCTCGGTCGTGGTGAGATGGAGAGCATGCTAGATTTGGCGGCGATGATGTTTGAGGAGGCTGGCGACTGGGTCATTACGCTCCCCTTACCAAAGGCTTGGAAGGTCGAGAGGCCTGTGCAGCAGCTCTCTAATCGCGTAAGTGCCACCTTGTTTACAAGCAAGTCTGTGCTGGTACTAACTTGGACAGTTGATCATGAAATTCAAAGCTCATTACAGGACGACACCCCGGGAGCCAATCGTACAGGCACCACCGCCTCCACCTCCCGCTCCGCCTGCCCCTATCGTCGAGCCGAAGCGGCCTGCACCTCTGCAGAAAACATCTTCCATCAAGATCAACACTCACAAGACGGCCTCTGCACAACGCCCAAGTGTCCCTCCGCCTCAACGACCCAGCGCCAGTGCCTCTCCCGTTGTTCAAAGCCCGAAGCCCACTCTACCGAAGCAAGAAAGAGACACTATTGTTGCATCACCAGGTCTGTCTCGACAAGCAAGTGCTACGTCTTCATCAGGATCCAAACCCTCTTGGCCCCCTGAACCCTCATCTGCTTCCAGCAGCAAACGTCCTCGACCTGAGAAGGATGAACAGCATACTCCGGCACCCAAACGCCCAAAGGTCGATAAGCCATTCGATTCGGGTATCCCCAAGAAGAAGAAGAGCAAGATCATCACCTTGAGGGTTGCTCCAAACCGCCTCGCTCCTTTACTGAGAAAAGAAAAGAAGCCAAATGGGAATGGCCGGGTATCTCTCCCCTCAGGGCCACCAAGAGATGGCTCTGCCCCTTCTCTGAACTCGAGATCAGATTCCATCACAGCCAAGCCCGCCAGAAAGCCTCTTCCTGGAGATGTGGCGCGCAGACCTTTGCCTGGAGGCCCGGCATCATCGCCGCATCCTGCACCAGAGAGGAAGGCCTCACAAAATACTCATTCCAACTCTACACCGAAGCCCAAGTCTGCGAGTCCTTCCACGAGCACACCCCCTCCTGCAGCAGCGCCTACTCAGCGGCCTAAGATCAAGCTTATTCGAAAGCCACAACCACCACCAGCCCCCTAAACGCCGAAGGCGAAAGGGACATCGTCTCGCTGGCCCATGCTAAAGCAGGTTGCCGATTGCAACGCGTTCGGCTCAGTCATGAAGCAGTTTGCAGCCTGCCTACTGGCAAATAATATGCTGCCACCAAACTTGCTACCCTTCTGGCCTCTTGCTCGTCCCTCTGGGAACCTGGCAAGTGTGGCTAGTGACGAGGAACCATTAAACAACATCAATGTAAATAGGAGCGTAAGAATGTGATGTGGATTGAATGCAAAATGCGACACGCGAGGAACGAAGAAAAGAATCTTTATCATTACGTTCGAACGAGAAGTCGCAGGATTTTACGGAAGCTGGTTTGTGGTGTTTCACGCATTTGGTATAGGGGCAGAGGTCACTGAAAACCTGCATTTTCTGGCGTTGGGAGCGCAACATAGAATGCGAAAGCCTTGATGAGGGCGAGGTATGAAACGAGACGTAATGAGTATATAGGCAGTTTTGGGGGACAATTCATCAAGATATCCAGTCGACTAGTCATTCCCAGGTTATGGCCACTTCGTGCATGTCGATGTATCGCCTCAGGTATTAGTGAATAGAACTCGAGGGTGCCATCTTCGTTTCAAATCCAAATCGGGTATTAAGTAATGCAGTATGTTCATTCCGCCTTAACCAAGAGGTACGCCGCGCCCCTCCCACTATGAGTAAACGCCTGCCAAACTCTCACTTATTTATCCATGTCAAGGGCGTCAAACCACTGGAAGATATTCTATCCTTCAAGCTGGCTGCCACCTTCTTTTGCTTGGGCCTCGAGAAAAGCCTTTCTCAAGTTAAACCTCTGAAAGCCATGTTTATTAACAAGCCGGTTGTGAACTCTCTGGGCGCGCTCCTGTTGGCGTTCTTCGCTATCGTCAGCTGGAGAATGGTGAAAGTCTACGCTCGAAGCAAAGTCCAAGTCCGCGTCGTCACGGTCTGTCCATATAGCCTCATGGTGAGAAGGCACATCACGTCCTTCGCTAAGATGCTTCATGACTAGAAGGGCCGATTTTCCAGGTGTAAGGGTGGTGCGTTTGAGGGCTTCCACTACAAATTGGCGGGGGTAGCCCATTGATTCATAGTGAGTTATCCATTTCTGAATTTCTCGAGAATTAGACTTTTCTGAGCTCTGAGGCTGGCTTGTCTTGGGAGTAGCTCGGGAAGAGTTGAAGGAGGCCGGAAGAGACCGTCGAGCTGTTCGGCTGCTTGGTTGTGGGTTCGGTTTCGCAGAGGAAACAGCTCGTCTGGGAGCGACTTGTTCTGTAAAGCTGCTGTCATGACGCCGTCTCATCGGCTGGGCATGTGATTCTCGCTGTCTCTCACGAGAGGATCTCTGCTGGCGATGATTATTCAGACGCAATGGTATTGGTGTGGTATCCAAAGCTGTATCATTTGGCAGCGAAACATCCACAGATTGGTGTCGAGTATCCTGCCTGAATGCTGGTCGCGTCCCGAGGTCTTGTGATTCTTCTTGCATTGGGGGAAGTGGTGGAAGGTGTTGCGAAGCTTCGCTTTCACCAATATAACCTAGCCACTGAGAGGTTCGTAGTGCACCAGGAGATGTTTCTTGGGCACGCTGCAGCTTGGGAGCTTCTTCGGCTTCCGGTGTAGATGGTATCTCTATGTCCTTACTGTAGCGTCTTTTCTTAAAGCGCTCCGACGAGGCGAAGTGAGGCTCACCAGCGGTTCGTTTCAAACCTGACGCGGCGACTGGGGGTGAGGATGGTACCTGACTTTGCAGTAGACCGCGCTCTTGACCGTCCTCGAAGTCGATGTCCTGACCGGGATCTATGTCAAGGGCTTCATCCTGTGACTCGGGGTTCTGTTCCTCGCTGTTGACTTCGAAACTCTCCATTGTATCGAGGAAGTCCACGAGGTTCTCTTCATAGCAGAGATGTAACTCGTTGACGGTGTACTGATCTGGTTCAACGAAGCCAAGGTTTTCCGCGACTCTGTGCCAGTCGGTTAATTGGCTGTCTTGTGATACTGGCGCATCTCGGGTAGCTAGCATAAGATCGAACAGCTCGATCTTCTTTCCATTGATGTTGAGACTTCTCTTGATGTCTTTCTCGGTGACTTTGATATACTCATCAAGATCTTGATACCAGTTGTACCTCAGAAGAGCGAGGGCTTCTTCCTCTTCATCTTCATCTTCCTCTTGACGGTCCTCTATCGATTCTCGAGCTTTGTTAGCATCTCTCGGGCCTTGCGATGGCGCTGTCGTAGGTTGAGGTTGTGGTGTTCTGTCAATCGGGCCTGCATCTCGTTGGTTGTTCAAGCGTTGCCCAGGGGCCCTTTGAATGGCAGCCTTCTGTGGGACTCCGGCAATCGTATTGCGGTTCTCCGCAGTCTTTTCTGAGGTGCTCGCAACGGGACCGGCCTCTGCAGGCGCAGAGGCTGCCATACTCTCCAACTTTTTTCTATCCAAGAACTGCAGCTTTTTGATCCAGTGATCACGCCATGACTGTGCAGTGTGTCGAGGATTCTACGCATTGTGAGCTTAGTTTGCATGGCCTGGTTTGCGAAAACTCACAATCTTTTCGTACTCGTACCATATCTGGTTTCCTTTGTGCTGGGTCGGGTGGTTTAGTGCCCACCTAGTAAGTTTCGCGTCATCCTCAGCAGTGAACGGTGTCCGTGTTGATTTTTTGGCTTGATTGCTGCCCACAGGTCTTGGCTCGTCTGGATGGCGTCCTATCAAGTATTTGTCCTTGATTTGAACGTACCCGTTTTCCACAGAGTCCTTAATGAACTTCCATGAATAGGATCCAGGGGGGGCATCTCTTTTTATGAGATGGTCCGCAATAAGCATATCAGCATGTTTTTCCAATAGCACGACCTTGCCGCCATTTTGCTATCTTGAAATCAGCGACAGCACGTTAATGAGTTGTAGGGTCAACATACCTTGATAAGCTCTGTCCAATATTTTTTGCTCGGTACTCGATGTGACAGCCAAAACTTGCGATCCTTGAAGATGGTGCCGCCCTCCGCACTTTCGACTCCATCGTATGTGATTGCCGGTGGCATTGTGATGGGCAGGCTGTCTCCGACCTATGAAAGGGATAAGGGCTGGTCACTGTAGATCGCATCAGAGGCTGGGCTAGAGGTGCGCCAACGACTTTGCAGATGACAATTTTGGCAGCGTGAACCAGCTTAAACCAGCTTAAACCCTTTGAAAAGTTGATAAATTCATCGCACGATGAGACGCGTCCTCAATCCGGCCAAGTCTTGGTTACCGCCCGCGGTCTTGATGTTCTTTGGATGCAGTTCGCCCTGATGAAAGCCACGCGTTGAAAGGCATCGCGCGCTCACGTGCCAGTAGATGTATTCAATTAAGCGCGTTTAAGGTTTTGCCTAACTGCATAATATTAAAGCCACTGCAATATGGGCAGATTTGCTATTAAACTATATAGAATTGCTACGAGTAGAATAGTAATGAAACTCTGCATTATGGTCGCTTCATCTTGCGTATCATCAATTAATTAATTGACCTGATCTATTCTTGGTTGTTTTGTTCGACAGACTTCTCTATACGGAGTAGTATCGTCCTCTCTGGACCTACCTAGACCAGAAAGAGAACGACGTCACCTCTTATCGATAAGAGCTCCCCGGGCTATCCCCGGTTATCGGTAGCTTTGACCTTGGTTGCCATGGTAGCGACGATGGAGTGTTTACTTCCAATCAGAACCGAGGCCGTGGGACGAGTGGCCGGGATTATTTGGGTCTAAGCTACAAGTTGCACGAACAACGCAAAATAGATCCATTCACTTAGCTACTTCAAGCTGGACCTTGCTTTCTTCCTTTTTCCTCCTCTTCCTCTCTCTCCTCTCATCCATCTCTTAATCTTCAAGCTTACTACTACTAACCAAAGCAGGTTGCGTTTGTCTGTTCGTTCTTGTTTCTACGTCCTTGATCGCATCGCATCGCATCGCATCTCATCTGATCTGCATTCACACTTTCACGGCCTAGCGATAATTTACTTGTTTGCATGGGTTGAGTTTGCTTGTCCACCGTGAATAACTTCATCATGTCTTCCGAGGACAAGTACGAAACGCTGGAGAAGATTGGTGAGTCTATCGAGTTAACGGCAGTCGTCTCGATGCGCCGTGCTATCAGTTGAGCGGCAACTCTAACTCACCGTCTTCTTCTAGGCCATGGCTCCTTTGGCATCATCCGTAAGGTCCGTCGCAGGACAGACGGCTTCATCATGTGCCGCAAAGAAATCTCATATCTACGCATGTCCCAGAAGGAGCGCGAACAACTTCACGCCGAGTTCCAGATTCTATCGCATCTGCGCCACCCAAACATTGTCGCTTATTACCACCGCGAGCACCTCAAAGTCAGCCAAGACTTGCATCTTTACATGGAGTACTGCGGGAATGGCGATCTTGGCCGCGTTATCAAGGACCTCGCGCTAAAGGGCCAGCGAGCTCAGGAAAGCTTCGTCTGGAGTATCTTCAGTCAGCTCGTCATGGCGCTTTACCGATGTCACTATGGTGTTGACCCTCCAGAGGTTGGCGCCAATGTGCTTGGGTTGACACAGGGAAACGCTGCTGGCGGTCCCAAGGTTCCCGCTGGAACAATGACTATTCTACACCGAGATTTGAAACCTGAGAATGGTGAGACCTCGATAGTGGATCCCTTTGTTTACGATATTCGAAACTAACTGTGTTTTAGTCTTCCTTGGCGAGGACAACTCTGTCAAGCTTGGAGACTTCGGTCTATCCAAGATGATCAAGTCCCATGACTTCGCTTCTACCTATGTTGGTACCCCCTTCTACATGTCTCCCGAGATCTGTGCGGCGGAAAAGTACACTTTAAAGTCCGATATCTGGTCTTTGGGTTGCATCATCTACGAGCTCTGCGCACGAGAGCCACCTTTCAACGCAAAGACGCATTTCCAGCTTGTGCAGAAGATTAAAGAGGGCAAATTCCCTGCCCTGCCAGACGTTTACTCCCCCGAGCTTTATCAGGTTATCAAGGACTGCCTCCGTGTGAACCCTGATCGCAGACCTGATACTTCTGAACTCCTTAACCTGCCAGTGGTCAAGCTTATGAGGAAGGAGAAGGAGGTTGTCGACCTCAACAAATCTCTCCGGCTCAGAGAGGATGCTTTGCGTAAGAAGGAGAGGGACCTCAATGAGAGACTTGCCAATATGGAGAGAGAGAAGGATGTTATCCGAGAGGAGCTGGACTCATCGCTACGGAGAGAGTGGGAGGTTAAAGCACGTCTCGAGATTGACCGTCTTGCAAACGCGGAGATCGAGCAGCTCCAAAATCGCTTTGAAGCCGAGGTTCAGGCACGCGTTGAAGCTGAGCTGCAAAAGAAAACAGTAACATTTTCCGGTTCAAGACCTGAGAGTCGAGAAGATGAGTATGCCTCATCAATGGGCAAGTCGGATTATAAGTCCGACTATCCTCACTCTTCCGTCGGTGGCAGCGAGGTCGAGTTCCCCTCCACAACAGATCTCACTGAGTACTCCATCGATAGCCCCGAGGCGCCTCGAGAGACTAAGAAGACAGCTCGCACGCCTTTCAGCCGTGCGCAGACCATGTTCGTCGGTAATCCCGCTGGTACACCAATGGATATCGAGATGAACTCACCAAGCCCTATCGCTATTGCGTCGCTATCTCTTTCTCCGCGTCGCAATGGCAACACCAAGGCTCCTACCACTGCCAATGCAAACATCTTTACCGCCAACGCCAATCGAAACTCCGCCGATTCCCGATGGGATCATCCTCGTGATACCTTGTCTGATTCTGAAGATGAAGACATCGTCCCATCGCCAACACGAAACATTAAATCTTCGAAGAATCCCTTCACCTCCAAGACACGACCTGTTCTCACTTCTCAGAAGTCGTGCCCCATGAACCGCCTCAAGACCCAACCGTCAACCTCGGGCTTCGTGTCTAAGCAGATGCCTCCACCTGAGGCTCCGAGGTCCCCTACTCGCCGTCTGAGCAAGATTCCCTCCGCGGCAAACCTCCAGTCCGAGGCCAACAGCCAGGGCTTGACGCGCGCCTCGTCACTCAACAACAAGAAGAACAGCAGCAGCACCGATGATGTTCTGGGCAAGGTTGCTGCTAAGAATAACATTCGAGGCCGAACCCTCGTCGAGCTTCAGCAGGCTCGCGCAGGCGGTCGTCCCATGAGCGCCATCGTAATGCCCAGCACAGGGGAGAACGTCAGCCCCAAGAGGGCATTCCGAGATCGCATCGGAATTGAGCGCAAGTCAAGTGGTGACGAGCCCGTCGCTGTCTGGGATCCGGAACGAGACGAGATGCCTAGTCCTTTCCTGGTCCGACAGCGACGGATCGCCCGGGTGTAGGCCGCCTCCGTGCTAGTCGCATGAAAAGAAGTAATGATGAAGAAAGTCGGTGGCGCGTGTGGTTTTGTTTTTTTATGCATTAGAGGCGAGCATCATGATATTGCTTTGGAGGGTCTACGCTACCCAAACATACCTCTTTGTCTCTCGTTTTGATTCCCCCTTTCATTTGTCTTACCGCAAGCTGAGAGGGAAACGAGAGGCTTTCCCGATGGATATCTCCCTCACACGTGAGGGTTTGGAAATGATACATGGAAACACTTATGGGCGTTTTTGGCGCGAGCACAAGGATCATGGCATGCATGGAATGGAATGGGTTGTTACATTTTATATGCTCTGTTGGTGTGCTTGTTACTTTCAATGGACAAGGATTTTAGCATTGATTGTTGTTATGAGTTGAACGTCTAAACTACTTGCGAGGAATGGTGGGATTGGATCGAATTCGGTTGAGTTGGATTGGGCTGTTCTTGCGTATGTTTATTATTAGACGTTGTAAAAAAGATAATGACATACTCTTCTACATACTTACTCGGCCTCTCAAGCCTCTCTCGATCGGGTGAATAGCATTGTTTGGCCCCCAAATCTCCGAGGCCTTCTCATAGGAACGCATCCGCACTTGAGAACTCGGTGAGCATCCAATGAAATGAGGAGCCGTTGGAGTGCAGTATTTTGCAGATAATCCTTGTCTATTCAAGACATACAACTTCATTGGACAATCCATATCATCATGAGAATGGATGTGTACCCAACTTACACCAACTCTTCTCCATCATGAACCCAACTTACAACGCCGTCTCCCCTTCTCGCCTCATTTTCCAGCGCCAATGAAAGAACCAAGCAGTTGATGTATGCTTTCAATCCAGGTCATAAATCATTTTTTTAATCCACCTGTCGAGTCCAGCCTTAAATCTTCACACACACGTCAGCAACTATACTACAGCCCTTTAGTGTTGGGCATCATTGCGTCTCCCCCATAAACGATGCTTCCACCCGCCTTGCATATGCATCCCTAGAGCTGCACCCCAGAGCCAGTCGTGCAGGTGAGGCGTTCGACAATGTAAAAGCACGACTCGAAGTGGTCCATTGAAAAGCACGATGCGGTGAGAGCTCTCGTGATGGGTATCGCCATTGGCAGGGACATCCATGCCTTTTGACATTAGCATCACATCATGAGAAAACAATCTTCCAAAGATTCCAAGAAACAAAGGTACATGTAGTAGTAAACGTTTGTTATGGCAATACAACAATACAATCAACAAGGGGTATTTTTCTCCAAGCACACGCTTCAACACCAAATTTGTCTGAGTAAGGTAAAGAGTCGAAGCATCTGACACAAATGCCCGAGACACAAACATATATCCAACAATAGGCGCTATTCAACGCCAAAATAGCGCCAAACTGAGCCCAAGAAAAAGCAGAGAGACAATAATAGTAACAAAAACATTAAAAAATAGGCCAGGCCGTGAGGCCAATTCCATCTTGCGTAGACGTAGACGTAGCGCAGCGTGTTGTAGCCGTGAGGCCCGTCAATCTTCCAAAATTCCCACGTCCCAGGTTCCCTTCCTGACCTTTGATTCGTCATGGCTATAGACTGAGCCTGAGAGCAAAATGCATTTCGCGATGCAAGGAGCACGGCGGTCCTGTGTAACCCGCGCAGGACTTTGTCTCTTTTTCGAACTCTCCCCTATTTTCTTTTTCGAATCTTTTCTTCTTTTTTAGACTTTTGCTTTACTGTATAAGTGAGTAATCCCCGGCCACACCTTCCCGCCATCTGGTGGGCGATCTGTTTAGTGCCGTGAACGATGAGAACTGCTGTGACGATGAGAGTGGCCATGGCTACGATGAGAGGAAGAATGGTGCGACGAAGAGTGTCGGTGTCGGCTCGAGCTACCACTACTCTCAAGATCCCGCTCTAGAGTTTCAACTCTTGACCGATAGCCCTTGACAATCTCCTTGATGTGGGCGATACGGTCGAAATCTACCTCGAGCTCATCCAGCTGCTGAAGAATCTCGGTATACCGAGCAATTTCTGCGTCGGCGCCGCCGATGATTCCATCAGCTTCGTCATATTGCAGTTGGGTGAATCGCTGCGCTTCATGGCTCAGGTAATTAATCCGTTGCTCGATACTAGCCATAAGATGATCAAAGTAACGCCCTAAAGCAGAAAGTGAGGAGCTGTCGAGTAGTAGAAGGCCTTGGCTACTGGCGCGACTAGCGGCGCGCGAGCTGCTGGACCCCCCTCCCAGTGCCGCCTGCCCTTGGCGAAGTAGCTGGATCTCCTCGTTGGTGAGCCCTAGCTGGGTGTCCGGAACAGCCTGTGAGGACATGACGGGCAGCAGCTGGAGGGGCTGCTAGCTATGGCGTGGGGAGACCAGGTGAGTCGCAAAGTAGGCGGCTGCGGTTGAGATTTGGGGGGTCAAGTAAAGGTTTCGGTTTCTGGGATCGCCGCAGAGAAGCAAATGGGTTGCCGATGCGGTATGAGTCGAGCAGGTGGGCGAGGAGAGATTCGGTTTGTGTATAAGACCGCTGCGGCAACTCGTGACATGGGCTATGTTGGATGGGAAGAGACCGACGGGCCGAAGGCCTGTTGACACGACTGAGTGAGGAACACAGCTTTGGTAATGACACCAATGGGTAATATACCACGGCGCACAGAATCGACAATGATAAAGAGATATGCGAGGAGGATCGCAGCGACGGCAAGGGTAAGGATGATAGCGGATGCGACGATGCTAGAATGGGCGTGGGGTATGCTGCGCAGAGCATCATGATATCGCGGCCAATACGATCATAAGCATCATCGGTGGTGTTGAGTCGGTTTTCAGTGGTTTCGGGATGTTAGGTAGTTCGTCTGGAGGCCCCCAGACCTCAGAGCGCCCGGAGAGAAACGAGGAGAAGTAAGAGAGAGCGATCGAGGGAGTTGGGTCTCTTTTGGGGAATAGACGGAAGAGGTGTGATTGGAGAATCGGGGGAGGAACCCAAGAAGACGGAATTGGGCTTGAGGTGGAGGGTGGGGGAGATGGACTCGAAGCAACAAAGTACCAGTACGTATCGTTTCGTAGGTAAGGTCGGCGGGTTGAGTAAGGTATGGATGATGGAAGGCCCGTTTCGGTGAAAGAGGCAGGGATGATTTGACGAGGGGGTTTGCTGGATGATTGCGACCCAAACGAATGATATTTTCTTTGGTGCGCGGTCTGGTACTGCTGTAGAGCGTGCGTATGGTGACAAAGTTTGATATCGTTGAAAGGATAGTTGATAGTTAGACTGAACCAAGGATGATCATTAGCCTCTATCCTCGGCTGTATGTAAAGAAATGAATCAATTAATTAGGTGATGGTGTTGAATAAGAGAAGAACTAACCTCCACTACCAAAGTTGTAGCGTGATATGGATGGATGAGATAAGATGGGTGGTGGAGGGGAATGGGGTGGATGAGATGGGGAAGGAGGATAATTGAGAGGTGGTTGCGGTTTGCGGTTGCACAATTTGGTTACAATTGCACGTGCAATTGCAAGAGCAATAGCAATCAATCAATTAATCCAGCCGCGGTCAAGGCGTTTGAGGGCGGACAGGTAATACTTTATCACTTTATATAGTAATATTAAAGTTGATGCCCGATTGATTGATTGATTGATTAAATGATGGATTGCGCTGATAAACAAGTGAGGTAAGGTAAGGTATGGCAAGGCAGGTACCGACAGAGCGGTCACTGATGGAGCTGGGAGCTCTTACAGCCAGCCAGAGATGGCGCGCGCTAATTGGAGCTCCCTGTCATTAAACGACGATCTCAAGAGGTCCAAGAGTCGGCTTTTTTTGCTTCTTCTGTCTTGTCTTGTCTTGTCTTGTCTCTTCTAATCAACCGGGGAACGACAGATGAGAAAGATGCAAGGCAAACCAGCAAAGTAATTTCTGATAGCAACAATGAAGTGAACTGGAGGGCCAATGCTGTTTGCTGTATTCAGGCCTGACAGGGTATCATTTAGGCGTGAACCAGGACCAACTCGGCGGCCATGATGCTGGGGGGGCATAAAGGTCGGTGAGAAAGAAACCAAGAACCCACGGTGAGAGAGATCTCGATGGCTATTGATGGCGTCTTACTAGACGAGGAGAATATGAATCAAAGGGGGGGAAAAGGGAAAAAAGAAAAGAAAGAGAGGAAAGGAGGAAGCAAGAGTGAAAGACAAAAAGAAAAGTGTGGCTTCTTTTATCGAGGGCGACTATAAACATGGATGGAAGACGACAACTTCACTCAGATCAGGAGACAGATCATGATACAATACAAGTCCACGGGCAATAGCAAACATACGACACCCTGATTCTAATTGCCTATTCCATGAGACGGAGATGAATGACCACGACCGGGAACTCGGATCATGGGCCGTATATTTCTCACTCGGTGAGACTCTCTATACTACACTACCTTGGTAGGTAGGTAGCCAAGTTAACTCACCTCGGTTCGGCTTCCATGTCGATACTAGACCCAGACACAACAAATATTAAATGATTTCCATGTTGGCTTTCTCTTTTCCGTGCCTCTCTGCTGACCATGACCTACATACAAAGTAGGGTCTATCCCAGTCTCCAACCCATGCTCACCATCACCACCACGAGCCACATTTGGCGGAGGCAGCCACCGCGGGGATCAAAGCTGAGGAGCCCCGAGCACGACATGTACTCCATTGTACTGTATTCCATTGTCTGTAACATGCACAAGACACTTGCTGTGATGGCAGGTCAGAGATAAAGTGCGTACATGAATTATCGTGACGATCCTCCGCCGACTATCAGCACACACACACACACACACGCACGCACATACACTAGATATCCCCAGGTACTGCCCAAATTGGTAGGTGTTAATGTCATGCGCACGTGTATCTCCCGTCCGATCAATGCACTCCCTGTTCGTTAGGTACCTAGTTATATGTACTTACACCTCCAATGCAGCTCGCGGATTCCTTCTACAACACCAAACCAAGAAGCGTATCAATCGCGATATCAGCCGACGCACGAGCCCAGCGCCTACTGACTCAGCCTGAAACCCTCCCTCATCACACAATAAGTTGACTCCTCTTGCCCATGTCTCATACGTAAGTAAGCCCTCCGTAAAGAAACACAGTCAGTCAAGCAACTCACTCACTAACTCTGTTCTGTCGATCCGGAAATCGGTAGCCATCTCCCCGAAACACAAACCCCCAATATCAATGGGTGATGACTTGTGGCGCGCGCCAGACGAAACACATCCCTGACACAGCACTCACTACACATCACAGCACACGGCACCACACACCAAAAGGATAAGCTACGGTAATCATAGGGTTCGTTTGCTTGTCGAGTTCATCTCAATACGTGTTGCAGTTCGTCTCGCTCTTTACACTGCAGGTCCAGATGCATATTTTCTGCAGATGCGTGTCTGCATCATGCAACTACTGCTGACCTGCAGCACTAGGTATTAAGCCTTAACATAACATCTACATATATCAGTAGCATCTCTTACTCTTACTCTCTTACTCTTTTACTCTTTTACTCTCTTACTCTCTTACTCTCTTACTCTCTTACTCTCTTACTCTCTTACTCTCTTACTCTTTTACTTTCTTACTTTCTTACTCTCTTACTTTCTTATTTTCTTACTTTCTTATTCTTTTACTTTCTTATTTTCTTATTTTCTTACTTTTTTATTTTCTTACTCTCTTACTTTCTTACTCTCTTATTTTCTTACTCTCTTACTCTTTTACTCTCTTACTCTCTTACTCTTTTACTTTCTTACTCTCTTACTTTCTTACTCTCTTATTTTCTTACTCTCTTACTTTCTTACTCTCTTACTCTCTTACTCTCTTACTCTCTTACTCTCTTACTCTCTTACTCTCTTACTCTTTTACTCTCTTACTCTCTTACTCTCTTACTCTCTTACTCTCTTACTCTCTTACTCTCTTACTCTCTTACTCTCTTACTCTCTTACTCTCTTACTCTCTTACTCTCTTACTCTCTTACTCTCTTACTCTCTTACTCTCTTACTCTCTTACTCTTTTACTCTCTTACTTTCTTACTCTCTTACTCTCTTACTTTCTTACTCTTTTACTTTCTTACTCTTTTACTTTTTTACTTTCTTACTCTTTTATTTTCTTACTCTCTTATTTTCTTATTCTCTTATTTTCTTACTTTTTTACTCTCTTACTCTCTTACTTTTTTACTCTCTTACTCTCTTACTCTCTTACTCTCTTACTCTCTTATTCTTTTACTCTCTTACTCTCTTACTTTCTCACTCTCTTACTCTCTCACTCTCTCACTCTCTCACTCCCTCGCCCACAGGCTCATCCATTTCATCAACCTCGGAACATTGCCGTTTCTCTGTGCCCCCCGCCCTCGCAAGCTGAAATGCCGCATCTTGTCCTCAGATGATACCCTTCCTTCTACCCGGTCCAATTTGCCTGTTCTCTTTTGGCGTTGCATCGAGTGGCACGAGGACGGCCAAAGGATCGTGTCAAATGCAGCTTGCCGCTGCAAGTAATACCACCCTTGCTCGTGCTATCATATGTTGTGCGCCGACTTTAAAGACTGGTCCTTGGTCGATCCAGCCACGAGCAAGCCATGCTGTGCTCCCTTAGTAGACCTTTCCCTTCGTACTGGGCAATCATTCGGAGATCCTCTAGGGCGCCATGCTGTGTAACAAACTTCTTCCGTCAAATTCGGTTGATGTTAGAGTCGTACAAGGTTGCTCTATGCTCTTACATGCAATTGGAGCGCCAGCAAAAACTGTAGTCTCTTTTGGCTAATGTCACCTATAATTTGACTGAGCTCATCAGAAAGTGCTTGTAAGAGTTGTACGTGCTGTCCCACGGGCGCAATCACTAGATCCGGCTGAAGTCTTTCCCCTGTATCACGACAACGTTTCTATCGTCACACAATATGTCGTCTAATCAATACGGCAGGTTAAGACCAATGCTTGTATCCTGGCAATCGCCGAATTGATTGTCCGTACGTGGTCTTTGAACCATAAAGCATGCATCCAAATATAAATCCCAGTGCCTGCCATAGGAAGCTCAGATTTGGATCTTCAGTGCCTTGAACGATGTGGTTTCCTATGTACTTGTTCTTATTGGTCTTGCTTGGATAGTTTCATTCACATCCTGGGTCTTTTTCTCATTACCTAGATATACATACCAGTGAAAGTTTGAGGCTACCATTTGCACTCAAGGATGCGAGATTCGAACACAGGCTTCTCGGAATTGTTGGAGACGATATCCTTTTGTTCAAAGCGCTTCCCTTATGTTCACCAGGTCAATACCCGTAATACACTGCCAAGCTATGCTATCAATCGTAATGCACTAGTCCGATGCCATTCTCAGTGATGCACATGTTGCTATCATGCGTTGACCTGACCACTGTTACGATGCTTGTTTGTTCTACTTAAGTCGCTTTACTGTAGTGGAAACATCATTAAGAAAACTTGATGTATCTCGGCGTGTAGAACTCATATCGAACTATGAGGGGCCAGTGATGGGTGCCGCATCAGTATCACAGAACCCAACCATCAATACTCGCCTCAAATACCAGGTAAAACGTCAGTGCATAGGAACCATTACATATGTTCCAGGTCTTTCAAGTACTATTTCATTCCATAGCGGCGACTTGTCTTCTGGTGATATTTTGTTTCACTGGTACAACATAACCCCCCTAATCCATGTGTTTGGTGATGGCAGAGCTCTACAAGAGACTCAAGCAATTACACAGGAGATATGATACCCAGTACTTTTTCAAGATAGCATGGCTAGTTCATTCAACCCTTAATACTTTAATGGTCAGTAGATCGTGATGCAAGTGGTGTTTATCCTTAACGAAGTCTATCGTTATCTGTTGGGTTTCAGCGATAGATGCCCCTGAATGCTTGACAATGATCTTAGTGGATTTAAAACTAAGGATTTACTTGCTATATCTGATTTCATCAACTCTTTCTTATATCTGAGGTTGATTGGCAGGCATAAGTCCGCACTTCTCAAATCTGAACTCAAGTCACGTTGGATCAGGTAGCATTCTGTGATATTGCTGGAAGCCAAGGCTATTCCAACCCTGACGCTGACAAGCTTTCTTCGTGCGGCGATATTTTAAAGCTTTATTTATTGTTACAGAGCTCATTCATGTCGAAACTATCGCAGTACGCTGGAGTATTACCCAGCATTTAAGCTCTTGGATAGGGGAGAAGGCTTTCATATTGAAGTTGTGTAAAAGATTACGAACGTGTTTGACACAATTATATCTTTCAAATGCCAACCAGCTCTTGGAAATTAAATTCTGGTTCGATACGACACTTCTTCATAAGCCCTCGAAGTCTTCAGCTTCGCAACTCACCACTGTTTGCTATCGTCCTCATATGGGCAACTCTTCAGGGGAGATAACAAGATTCACGATATACCATGCAATACGTCGAGTTCTATGCTTAGATAAATGGATGAAACTATAGCAAGTTTATCGTCATGGGACATGTTTGATAGCTAAAGAGTTCTGTCCTGCTGGAGATGTTGAGCCGGCATCCTAGACTGCCTTGACTCTTCACTAGGTAATGGTTCCCGAGACAGATGTTCTACAGCTCTATGTAATTAGTCCATTAGTCCCTATTTTCTCGACTCTCATATTGTTTCGACCAAGGTGCTGCCTGGTGCAGGCTTCAAGGGATTCAAAGGGATAGTATAGAGACGACGAGCGAGCCTCCAGGAAGACCAAAGCCATGGAATCCAACTATGTAAGTAGTCTAAATATCAAGCAATAACCATCTTGTACTTTTCTAGTCTTCCTATATCAAGATTCATATGGTATAAACGTCCTATTCTTTGTAGTGCCTCAACAGTTGAAGTACCGTTGTCTCTCCGTCAATCCTCATGAGCATTGTAGTTATATGTCATCATGAGTCGCGTGTATCAGTAGTTCCCCTGGATAATATTAATTTCTCGGTATTATTGTGCCTGTTTACACATCTATCTGGTAATCTATCACAAAGGAGCCCAACTTTTGCGATGATTTGAGTGTACATGAACTGGCTTGTGTCACTTCAGGGCTGGCCGTTTTACTCCTGTCTATTGCCAGGAGCGGTCTAAATTTCTGCCAAGTTTGTCGTCTTATATTCATATGTGGTTAATGTTCATCTGAATGAGTCTAGACACATGAATCGCTGTTTGAAGCCTGTTTGAAGCCTCCCCGAGCACTTCCTACCCGGGTGTCCGCATAGAATGCGTTATCCTTCGATATTATTCTTACTCAACGTCCTCATCCGCATGAAGAAATAAAGACCGCCAGGCCAGAATAATCTAGAACAAAGTCGACTGTCGCCAAGGAAGTCAATCATATTGTTCGCCCCCTTCGACGTCATTTGTTTAGGGTAGCTCGAACCATCGGGGCGACAACTTCCAAGGCCATGTTATCAATTGTCCCGGTAGAAAGAGCTTCTCTCAACGTCATAATGAAGGAAAGCCTTTTCAATTTTGCAGTAGAATTGATCTTGTCTGTGTCACGGCAATTGCCGGTAGCTGGTATGCGAGTGACATGCCGCCGGGGAACTAACCCCCCGCGATGGCCTCAACTCATGACTTGAAGCTGTCACTCCGAGATGCAAGGAGAAAGCATAGCGCTCTAGCTGAAGACCCTGCAGCGAGGTCGGAGTCTCCGGTAATAATTAAGAACCGACAGCTTATCCACACCGCGACTCTGACAAGCTGACACTGAATCAGTAGTGTTCAGGTGAAGAACATGTCAAGAATCACCTCGACAACGTTGTGTAACCGTCAAACATCGCTGACTTGTCTCTAATACACTATAGAAAACTCCTTGCATCTGCCACAGGCCTTGCTGCAGCTAAAATTCTCTATCACAGACAATCTGCAGGCCGCATACCAGCTAGAAGCGGCCGTCAGCTTGAAGAGTCAAGACAGTACCCCGGCATGTGTCAATAAGGACATCCAATAGCAGCCTCACAATGCCAATCCACTCATTCAGGGACGGGGAACTATCGATAATAGTAACTTGAGTCTATGACGAAGGCTGGTAATTCCGTATAGAGCCTTCTGTCCGACTGTCGTCTAAACATTTGGGGTCAAGACGAGGGCGGTGAAACAGGTTTCAACTCGAAACCATGGAGAATCAGTTTCGTTTGAACTCAAAAGGAAGAATGCAACAGAGACAGTGAAATCGGTAGTTTTCCCAATATTGAATGTCTCCGTGCTGTAAAAAAAACAAAAAAGAAAGACGAAAACAGGGCGACCGAGTGGTAAGGTAAGGATTCTCCACAACTGTCTGTCTCTCCCGCAAAATGAAACAAAACATTCCCTTCAGCAACCTCACCAAAAAGCAAAATATTCGCCGAACAATAAGACATTTTACTCAATCCCAGTCCGTGCTTTGAGTCGAGGCTTGTTCCGCGTACAGATTCTGCGCTTCCGAGTACAAGCATCAGTGTGTAAGGGTTCGGTCCCAGGCGACGATCACTGCAAGCACATAGAGTTTGTAGAGAGTCAGTCGCCAGTGTCAGTGTAAGGCAAAGAATGGATCTGTCATGTCTAGGACAGAGTGACATCGCGTGGTCTCTTCCCCTTCGGGCTTTCTTGCTTTTGAAGCGAAGTGCGCTTGGCCACAGCCTGGCCCCTGCTCCCGAGACCTGAGACGCTCCGGCGTGGGCCCCTTTGAGCCAGGGCTTAGTGTTTCTACCGACCGGTACGGTACTGTATTTGCTTTTTTGGGTCACGGGCTGTGCGTGGAATCTGCTTATGTGAAGATGATAAAGCTTGTCTAGTTGGAGAGTACGTACACTGAGCAAGTACTTGCAGTACTGTCCACGTATAGACTCGGTGTGCGGCTGTTGACTTAATACATACATACACCATGACATGATCTTTTGGCTCTTCGCTTGGAGTATAGTATGATAAACTATGATTGACAGAAATGAAGATCCATCAATAGGGTCGCAGCATGCTAAATTAAGTGCTGGGGACTCGCAGTTTATTTGCGAGCCCTTGGAAACCTTGTTGCTTAGTCCTGATTCAAACACCGACAACAGGGAACCGAAGCTGACGATGTTCGGCCTCAGGCTCAGGATCAGGCTCAGGCAGGTAGGTTCAGATTCCATAGCCTTTCAGCTGACCTGACCTGACCTCCCTCGATTCCCGAAGTCGATCCCGTTTTCACCAAGGCCCAACATGGCAATGTGTCCGATGTATAGTTGAGTGATTTGTGAGATGTTTCTCGGTTCTCCCTCAACCCAGTAAGGAGTGTGATATCAAACTCTCGTTTAGATAGCTTGCGACGCAGTGGCTGGCTATACTAAGCTTGGCTCAGTTGACTTTTACGACAAGGTGACATGGTCTGAGACGAGAAATGATGAACGAGTGCTCACGAGCTTGGCGATGACCCTGTTCTGTTTGATGAGGACGTCTTACAAGTGGGATAACATCGTGAAAGTAAGTTTCTGTGCCTCTCTCTCCCGAGTCAGTCTGCCGCAGAAAGTTGGCAAGCTACCTGGTCAGGTTGAATCTGGGAAGACGTTAGATGATACTCGGCTAGGCGGCAAAAGCAAATAGGGATCACGGAAAAGCAGTTGCTTCCAGTAAAGCCTGGCTCTGAGTTGACAGGCACCGGGCGCCGCGGGTTCTAGCGGAGCTTAACCTTTTGCATGGTAGGGCACTGCATTATTAGCAGCAGTGTTAATATCAGTCAGGCTGCGTACAGTACAGTATGTATGTACATGTAAGTGCAGCATGGCAGGATAGGAACCCTCGTGGAACAGGGTCTCTGTCGATCAATATCCTTGATTGACAGAAGGGATGAATCCTCCCCAATCCTCCTCCTGAGTGGACAAAGTGGATGTCGATATGGCCGACGGCACAGCCATGAGAGGAAAGGACTGCGGCAAACTCCGCAGTCATACTGGTACTCCATACTCCATACTCCATGCCATATCCATGGTCCATATTGAGACCCCGTTGCACTCACTGCGTTGGCATGCCACCCTCGATGCCTCAGCTGTGATCTCGGAGTGTTTGAGGTGCGGGATGGATCGAGGATTTGGGTCAAGAACGGAGAGGAGCGAGTGACTTGGCCCTGCGGTGACGAGTGTGATTCGGTGACCCCTATGCTTATCGTTTCCAAGAGGATGGATCATGGATGGGTAGATCTCCCATGCGTAACAGGGAATATGACCTTGTGTCGCATCTTCATGAGGTGCCCACAGCCTTGCAGACGATCCAAGCTCGAGGGCGCTGTTGTTCACCAAACTCAGTTATTGATGTTTAGATACTATAGCATGTAGCTGCAAGCTGGATTCTTATGTGCACCGTTGTTGTGATGAGGCCATCAGTGGCGGTCTCACTGCTACCACTGCAACAATGGGAGACTCCAAGGTGATATGACAGTTACACAAGGCGAAGCGGACTTGCTGGACATGCAGTGCATGGGCCGTTGGTCTGTCAAAACGATGCCATTATGTCATGCAAAGACGGTGAAGAGCAGATGTAACGGATTCCTGACTCGAAGCGAAACCCAGGAACTCCCTGATTGGTACCCGCCGTTGCAGTGCCATCGCGGGTGGGCAATGGAGCGATTGTCCTCCTGCACTCCGTACTATTATCATCTGGGCTGTCTCTTTTTGCCGCCAAGGGGCCGCAAGATGAGACGCAACAAGCAATGAAATCACATTACAGATCCAGTGGAAGATCTCAGGGGGCGAACAACGAAAAGACACAGAGGCAGAGAGAGGAGAGGCAAGACTCAGAACGGAGTATCCATCAGGTTTGGGAAGAGCCCGGCAGTTGAGCAGAGTTGGCCCCTGCGTAAGCAAGCGAGAGCGTTGTGATGGCGACGATACATTTGGCATGGTTTGCATTGGATAGTCCTTGATGTGAGTGGGATCGTGTGAGGTTGGGGATGGAGAATGATAGATTACACAGGACGGACTAACATCGGCAAACCTGACTGACTCTGTCTGTCTGCTAAGGTAGGTAGGTAAGGTATGGACGGTAATGATATGTCCTTTTTTTCCCACCTCCTGCTTTTAGCAACAAAGTTTAAGACACGAGTTAGCCGAAGAGATTGAAAATGGATCAATTCGATATGATGCGATACGATGCAATACGATAGATGACAAGGTGAGGTAGGGATAGCCCGTCCATATGTCGTCCGGACTATAGACAGTTCAGAGCGTAGAAGCGTCAGGTCATGATTGCAATTAAATTGCGATATCAGAACCCATCAGTAATAATACATAGGTAATCAAAGCAAAGGCCATAAACAAACACGGACAGCATCACGAGTCTGGAATCTTTGGGAGTTTCAACAGGCTTGATCCTGATAAAACCTCGTGCTATTACAATGGATGTCATCCATGCCCTGGCTCCTTTGCCCGTTTTTGGAACCAGGCTAAGGTACGGCAGTGAAGGAAGAGGGAGGGGTGCGCATATGCTCGTAGCGTGCCCTCCCAGTGTCTGTGTGATCTCAGGGTAGAACCCCTGCTGGAAGATCCCCGCCCCGCGCCGCCGGGCCACACACCCCCTGTGACGGGCGTTTGGTTGCTGCTGTGCCCCCTGGGGTTTAGCGCGAGGGCGCTAAGATGAAGATGCAGACATGGATCCATGGAACCAGACACCCTTGAAGCGCTCTCGGAGCCGGGGGTAGACGCACATACATAGCAGCGAATCGGAGGTGTGCGGCTATCATCGAACGTCTGGGCGTCACGGAATCCTCACCCTCGGGAACGGGGAACTCTTAATAATGAACCATCCATCGATGGGGTGGTACTGACTGGGCTGTATGTATGGATGTATGTAGGTAAGGGTAAGGTTAGGTAGTAGGCAGGTTGTGGTGATCCAGGGAATTTTATATGGATGCCTAGCTGATATCTGGAAATACCCATGCGATACATCTTGTACCGCTGTGCCATCCCCCGTACATCCCGTACCTCCCTGGTATATGTGGTCGATTAATTCTGAGCCCATCTCCAAACAATAGATCTCATCCATCCCATTGCTATGGTCCTCTAGCAAGCATCACCCCGGGAACAAGACCATGTCTTGCGATCATTTCCCCCCTTCCAAACGATCCAACGTCTTTCTTTCTTTCTTTTTTCCTTTCCTTTCCTTTTCTCTTCCTCCATGCGCCCGCCCGTTATTTTTTCTAACCGTCACATATGGATCCAGAAGTTCCCCGCTCAAGAGGGGGGGGGGGGGAAACGTGGCCCTGATGGGATCCCCCCTTGAATGAATGAATGAATGACTGACTGAATGAAGCTGATAATACCGCTTCTTTGATATCAGCTGGGAACCTTGGACCACAGTCAAAGCGTAGAAGCATGAAAGAAGAAAATGTCCGAGGTTCTCTGTGATTTCCTTTTTGCAAGTTCGTGTTTGTGCTTGGGCTTATGCAATTACGGGTTTCCCGTCGCATTGTCAATCTGAAGCGTTGAAGAATGACTGACTGTCTGTGACACGACACGTGCGTGTGCGCATTGAAGCCCAAAACAAAGCTTTGAGGCTATCGCAAGGTCAGCCGAAAAGGAATTAATCACTTCAGCCTCCCCCAGCCCAGCCCGTGGACTAAACTCTAGCCTGATCAAATTCCCGTGCTAAAGAGACAACATCATCCGGTGTCATGGTCCTGCTTCTGGTCTGTGCCGTTTTCCTGGCTGACTGCGACGTCCCTTCAATTCACTGACCTCCGGCTCTCACACGCACTAACTGATTAGCATCCTTTTTACCTCCAAGCGTCGAGGTACTTTACCTTGGTGATGGGACAGGAAAGAAAACCATGGACTAGACTAACGGATCTGCACCATGCTTTGTTAGGAATCCTCCTCGTGGCCGTGGCCCCTTGATTAAATCCAATCCAATTCAATTCAATCCAACTCAACTCCCCCAGCCAGCCAGCCAGCCCAGCCCAGCCCAGCCCAGCCCAGCCTAGTCCAGCCCAGCTCAAGCCCCGAGGTCAATGTCGAGTTATTTCCTCCGATGCTAGTCAATCAGTATCACCCGCTTGTCTCAGGCGAGATGGCCTATCGCGTTGTGTCCGAGGTAACACTACGGAGGGTAAGGTACAGTAGCTTATTTGTTTTTTCCTCCCACTGAAGATCGCCATTAATTGTGCATGACTATACCCTTTTCCGGTTACATTCACAATTGCAACTCTGCAAACATACATACGTACAGACAGAGCATACACTGTACGTATGTGCAGGATGTGCAGCAAGGCATTCAGTGCTGCTCATTTCGCTCATTTGCAATGTTCTTTATGCTGCAATCAGCAATATTGAGTAGGTACCTTACCTACCTAGGTACGTACTAAGAATAATTACCTACCGAGCACCGCAAAGAAAAAGAATGGATGTGGAAGTCGATCACTCAAGCCCCTGTCCCAGTCCATCAAATACCTTGCCCTTGCCCCTGTCACAACTCACCAAGTCCAAGTCCAAGTCCAAGTCCAAGTCCAAGTCCAAGTCAGCCAACAGTCGGTTTCTCCCAAGTTGACGACTAGTGAATTTAACAAGTCAACTCTCACACACAGACCATAAAAACACACGAGGCAGGCGGAGTAACAGCCCGAACCGGTCCGCCCAGCCTTGACATTTGAGCAGCAGCAGTTGCAGAAGCTGCAGAAGGTGAGGGAACCCCAGGTTTAGCATTACCCCTAACCCTACCTTTCCCTACCTACTAGTAACCTTAGGTACCCTGCCCCCTACCTACCCAGGTATTGCATTCCTCTTTTGGGTGCTTCTTCTCTCCCAGTTCATATTTGCGCCGACACATCCCCCGATGACTTCCTTCCATTCTTGTCCAAGCTACCCAACTTGTCATCAATGACAAAGGGACCCGATCCCTCGGGGCAGGCACCTTTTATTTTCGCTTCCATTTGTATGTACGGAGTACTGTACCCAGCTGGACAAACAGGGATCCTCCAGGCTCTTGTTATATGATGTCGCAGTAGATAGTTCCATTTCTTTGTCAAAAACGTCGTATAATCGGTTTGCACGAGTCAACGACGTCACTTCGCTCAACAGTACATATGGATCCCTCTGAGACCCGTTCATGCTTCCAAGGGCCTTGGAAATGGAGTCATTGATCGATTGATCGATTGAATGAATGAATGACTGAATGACCAAGAATGCACTGAATAGGTATTGTCATTAATTCATTAGCTGACGTTGCAGTTGCATTTGCAGGGAGGGAGATCTTCTCGTCATTGCTGCAGCGGTCAAACCCTTCTCAGACCAATCAAGATCTACTCATCTCGTGGTGTCTCACCCGCAAAAGCAATGGAAGCAACAAACCTACAGCAGCATTAGGTAGTAGGTACAGACAACAACAATAATAGCACATGCTCAAATTTAACCGTTCCCTGTCATGCCATGTCCCGTCCTGTCTGTCTGTCTGTCTTGTCTGTCCTTCCTTCTTTTGTCTGGTCGCCTCATCCATGTCTATCAGCCGATTCCATCTTTGATGGTCCAAGCTGCGCACTCCTCACCTTCTAGTTACTAAGTTAGTATCATAGTTCTCCCCGTTTCGGCCACTTCTTCTAATATCCCTATTGGTCGGCGTACGTGGACATCGGTAGAGCATTAGACCGACTTAATTTACTCCGTTGCTACATACTCCTTCACTTCTTATGTCTACATGACTCCAGATTCACATCTTCATCTCGGGCAACGATTGGTGCTTTGGTCTTGTAATATTTTGATATTCATGGCCCCATAGCCTCCCTGGTCTTGCCTCAGGCGTATCGTATCAACCTCTCGCTATCTCTATCGACTCTCATCAGTCGATCTCTTCGCGTGCCGATAAAAGAAAATACAGTAGTAAACTAAACGCCGTGCACGATGCTTCGCTAGGTTCTCAAGCCAGTTTCCACCTCTGCGCCGTCTAAAATGACCATAGCTGCCTCCCAAGAAAGTAAAAGACAGTATCCGCCACAGGAATACAATAATAAAATAGCACAATACACCGGACTTCCAGTAATACAGACCAGCGTCGAGAAGAGAATGTAGCTTTTCCTCCCTCCGACTTTTCCCCAGTTGACCGCGACGCCAAGCCCGGAAATCCTTAGACATGGGTCTAACCAGGATTTCCATCCCAATAACAAGTGAAAAAGACCGGATCCATCCATCCAGGTCTTGTTGTAAATAATGCTCGTTCCGTGAGGCATAATCATCTCGAGCTTTCTTCGGCATTCATCCCTCTTCGTAGAACCATCTCTTCGTCCGACACGTATATCCCTCAACCCCGAATCACAGATCCATTAAATTCGAAGCTGTGGCAGCCCCTCTCATGACGTTTCATGTTGCTGCGTACGCTGAAAGCCTTGCCACATCCAGCATGAGGACATTTGAAGGGCTTCTCTCCGGTATGTGAGTGACTGTGAATTCGTAGACTGCTGGGCCTGCTAAAGGCTTTGTTGCAAGTCGGGCAAATGTACCGATCCTGGCTTTGCGGGAACGCAGCCGCTCCAGTTGGGTTGAGATAGTGATGGTGCTGCCACGGGTTAGCTCCCGAAGGAGCAGGTGCCGGCATGCTCACTGGTGGGGGATAAGCTTGTGGGAGAGGGCGCTGGTAGTAAGGGTTCATCTCTTGAGGCTGGACCGCAGAGGGCACCGGTGCCGTCTGGTAGTAAGCGCCCACTGGTGCTGGGTTGGCGTATACCGTGGGGTGAGCTTGCTGAGGATAAGGAGCCGTTGCTGGAGGTGTTGCTCGAGGAATAGTTGTCACTGATGCCTGGCGCTGTGCATCGGCTTCTAGAGGTGGTGTGGTCTCGTAATAGTATGGTCTCGGTGCTGAGCCTGGATACGCCTGGTTGGATGATTTCCTTGTGGGGGAGCTGTAGCCTTCGAAAGAGGCATCTGTGCTCATGGGTGGTGTAGGGGGGAGCCCACGGTGCGATGACTTAGCCCATTCAGATCCAGCTCGGCTATGACCGTGTGAAGGTGGAGGGACTGTGAACTTGTGAGCGACCCGCCCTCGTGGTCATGATGAAGACTGCTTACCTTCAAAGCGAGGAGAATGTTGCCGTGAAGTTGGAGAGGACTCACTCGTGGGTGAGCCGGCATCGGCCAAACCCAAGAGGTTCGAGATTGAGGGTAGAGAGCACTTTTGTTCCTCCATTGGGGGCGAAGGAGGTTGATACTGGTCGCGTCGAGTAAAAAAGGGTGTTTCTTGTTGATTGTATTGGTTAGACATGAAAGATCCAGCTGCTGTATGCATTTGCGGGCGGTCTCGGGATTAATCAGGATTTGCTAGTAGAAGCAATCGAAGCAGTCAAGTCAAGTAGCCAGTATTAAGGCAGTATCGTGTCTGATAAATATCGGTGATATTATGGGTGGGAAATGGAAAGGCACTGGCAAATATTAATGATGAAGCCTTTTGTACTGCCAAAGTCGTATTCGATGGGAAGAGTTCTTAGAAGCTCGTGCTAGATGCGAAATAGTCGGGGACTTGGGAACTTAAGTAAGTCCTTGGTGTGGGAAAAGGAACCTGTCAAAGGGTGGAGGAGACCCGTCTATCAGATCTGAGGACCGTAGACTTGTTTTGATGCGCCTACGCCCCTCCAAAAGAGCCTTCCAAGCGCAGCTGTCACAAAATTGGGAGTGGAGCCCTACCGGTGCTCAAATCCTGGGACTCGAGGGACATCGTTGGCAACTGGACAGGGTCACAAAGGAGACGATAGGCAAGGGCAAGGGCTGAGGGATGCTGACGGGAGGTTCCCTGATGCCGCTCGATGGGTCTAACCTCTTGAGTTTGTGTTGAGTATCTGCCCCGGCAGTGACGTCCCCACTCATGAAGGAGATGTTGTGACGACTCTGATGGTGATCTTGAGCAAGGGAGGGGCGGTTTGCAAGTCTGTCTTGGGTCAAGAGGGTGTGTATGGAGTGTGGGATACCGAGGTGCATGCACTCGCATCTCTAAGTTAGCGCTCGGCGTATGGGTGTGAGTGAGATCCACGAGTGTGTGTGCTAGAATGCTTGGCCATGCGCCAGGATATCCGTGATCGCCCCGTGGTCAAACGGTCGATAGGCTGGCCTGGTAGTGGTACGTACAGCACCATCTGTATCAGTATCAGTCACTGTAAATCGCTATCCCTGCCATGCTCCCTAAGCATGGCTTTCGTGGGGTCTCATTTGCCTGCGTCGATGCCATCGAAGACATGTCCCCTGGCTCTAACGACCGTGCCCTTTCCCGCTCCTAAAGCTCTGTCTGCCCTCAGGCTCACTCACACTCATCTCAATGGATCGTGCATTAAGTTCGCCGAACAAGGCGGTAGTGACTTTAGCCCCAAATCTACAAAAATGTTCTCCGGCGCCGGGACTTTCACGCGCCCGGCCGACATAGGGCGTCCACCTAACCTGGAACCTTGGAGCCAAGCGTGCCATCCCGGCCGCCGCGCTGCATCGAGTTCCGGACCACCATTTCCTTATTCGGTGTCAGAACCGTTCCTAGTGCTCAACTCTCGTTCCATCCTGGTTTCGTCGCTGTGGCCTGCATGTGTATGTACACACAAGCCTCTGAAGCTTCCAATAGCTTACCCCAGACCTGGTCCGGCGCCTGCTCTCGAGTTTGATGGACAAGCGATGAGACGAGATCGGTTCAAATAATTATTTTGGTACATACAACGCAATGCAACCTCTTGTGTGCCCATGATGCAATCTTTATATGTAAGTTGAACTTTAGATCGTACCCGAGACCTTTGAATTCTCTGCGTGATCAGCTCACATTTTCGTAATTTGCCAGTTCAAGGCTCGACTGCCAAAATGCTGCATTCATTCCACCTGTTCATTGGTTCTGACGCTGAAGCGGTTCAATCCGTGGCAGAAAGCCTCCTTTCACGTATTTAAATTTTGCCGGTCACATTCTCTACTAACAAGGTCAAAACAGGAATTGGACACTTGGCTTAGTGAAGCTTGTGTTTTCATGTTGGGCTTGGGCACTTCATAGCTCTGGAGCCAAGTTCAGATGATTTGCGCGACAATGAGCAGCGGCGGACCGGCAGTGCAATGATGTCGTCGTATTGGTGCGACTGGTGTTCGTTCGGGCATCAGCCACGCTCCCTGCGACCTTTTCGTTTTCACCTGTGTCGTCACTGGCTAAGCAGGCTAATTTGAATGATCGTCGTTTTAGCGGGCGCCTCCCCTTCCTCGCTTACACTGGCGGGATTTCTTGGCGTAGGGTTCAGGAGGTGGGTGTGCAGTTTGCCAGTGATCGACCAAGCTTCTTCACGAGGAGGGACAGGGGCATGAAGCCAAGCGTTCGGTGCCCTGCCCTGCCCTGTCTGCTCGACTTCTCCAGGCAATTGGTTCGAAGCAACCAACAATCAAGCTTCCCAGCTCGCGAGTCATGAGAGTAGTATCGTGCGAGGTCCCTATGTACAAGCACACATAGTAACGCAGTGCGTATCCAATCCCTGACTCTAGAAAGCTGGCTTTGTCAGGTGTTTCAGCTGGATTCTAAACCTTGGGCTATCACTAGAAAGACCTGCCGCTATGAAAAATGTCGGCTCGAGTTGTGGGCGTCAAATGTTTTCTCCAAGGGTGAGCACATCTAGGCTTGGCAAATGATATTGAGACAAAATAGGACAAGCCATTTAGGACGGCGCGTGTCAAACTTTAAGCGACAACACGTGCCAAGTCCCTTTTGATTGCTTTTTGCCATGCGATAGTAGCCACGCTTCCGTCAGCCACAGCTGTATCGAGTCATAACTGTATGATGAAGCTTCATACCAAAATGAACCCTCACGCATTCGTCCGCAGCTCCGTTGAATAGTGTCACCGAGGTTATGGTTTAGAAACAAACGTGTTCCTACCAAGCTGGTTGCTGAACTGCAGGGACGTTCAAAGGGCTGGGCTCGTGAATCCTCATATCAGTCTCGTATTGGTCCTGTTACGACACAACCCTAGGATGAAATGCGTGATGTGACATGCGTGGTGATATTGGTTTGCGTCCTATTCGTTAATCCTTGATCCATTGATTTCGCCCTTAGTAGTCAGAGAGGAACCATCTCAGGTTTGTATGTAGTTCTCCGGGAATCCCAGAACCTGATGGACGATAGTTAGTTAGTTAAGATATGCTGATCTTGGCTGCCCAGGGATCTGCCTAACTATTCTGTCAGTTTACTTGGCCGATGAAACGGATATGTAATGGGCCCTCCCTAAGCGCATGAAGACCCTGTCGACGTCATCGTTGGCCTTAGCAGTGTCGGATCTTTATTAGTATACCGAACTCAGATTATAACACAACTTGTCTGCACAGCGACGGCAATTCTGAGGCACAGTCGGCTTAGCCGTCAGTGGTCTGTGTGGGATGTGGGATGGCCCAATGATCAGCGGGGTGTTGTCTGCCAACTTTGGATTCTCCAGATGAAGTGCACGAACTTGTAATGGCGTGTGGAGTTCTTCTAACTTCCAGGCGGCGGATACTGCATGAACCAGAGCCGTTTGAACAGACATATACATATTCTCAGAGGCAGCAGCTACGATTGCATAAAAACAGAAATCTAACGAGAATTGCGGTGTTGGCGGCACTTAGACAGTGACGTAACAGCTGAAACATAATTTCGTTACTGATGTGGTCGGTTTAGAAGCAGCCACAAGCCGATCCAGTTTCTGGGTGGTGAGCAGACGATCGCGACAGAAGGTTGTCGAAAGTCGCATAGCGTGCCTGCCAGCGGAACAACATGACAACGGGTTCACCGGACTGAGTATTTGGGATCTATGTCAACACGTTCGCGGTTAGCCTTGTCTAGCATTGAAACACTACGGAGTACCGAGTGGGAGTAATGTAAATGAATCCACCTTGATCCTTATTCCAAGTAGAATCAGTAGGTTGATCGGCCAAAGACCAGAACAACGGCTGTAGGGACTAGAAAGGGGCTTTGGGGGCGCATTCGGCATTTGCTTGGTGAGCCCAAGGGAGCTATTAATCGACGGGTACGGAGTAGTATGAGTAGACCAACGCATTAGTTTCACATGAACGTGCACAGGACACACGGATTACTATATACCGAAATTAGCCTGGGTACCAGCCGACCGGCAAGCAAAGCGGGATGATGAAGTTGGTGGAATCTGGTTCGATTGTGGGAGACTTGATTGGTGAGATGCTAGCCAAGGTCGCTAGGATCACTTCCAGAACTCGTCGATAGGAGAACAAGGTTTTTGGCTTGAAGAAAATCTGTCGATCCGGTCAATTCAGCTCACTGCCCTGCCCTGCCGAGAGATGCTAGGTTTAACAGAGTCAATGTTGGCGACAAAGAAAAGGATTCAATTTGGGGGTGACTAGCAAGGAGGACAAGGGAAACGTGATTGATTACCTCAGCCTGAGACACGGGTATTAGCTGATGTGATTGTGAGATGTGATTCAACTCAATGCAAGGGAGTTCATTAGCATCGGATCGCATTGTGGAAGGTGCACGGCGAGGAAAGGGTATTGAATCATGGAAATGCATTGGACAGTCAGTTCTTTCCCATTACCAGTACGATCATCAACACCACCACCGCCCAAAAGAGATGCTTGCAGAAATGCCGCTCTCAGTGGATCAAAGCAGAACCCCAGTGGAGGTTGGCGTTGGTACTTGACAGCCACCACTCCTCGCCTATGTACATACAATCCTTAGGACCCGACAGCATTGTCGGCACATGTCTTACCCGGACGTTAAGCGAACTTACGCCCTGAAACGCCTGGAGGGATAGAGTAAGCGTAGTACGGGGAATCTGATGGAATGGAATTAAACAGGCTTAATAAATGTCTTAGTTGACGGGCATTATAAATGACACTTGCGGCTCGGGTTCGCTTTCGCAAGATGCGAAAAGTTCAGTTGTTTACTACCTAGGTACTAAGGTAGGTAGGTACTGAATGATTAGTAAGATCCATCTTATCTCAAAAATCAAGATGGCTCACGGGCACCTACGGAGTACCTACCTCATCAAAACTCATTAGGGGATGTTCCTTGGAGAAGGAAGGACACAGACAGCTACTACTGATTCAAACCAGTCAGTTGCAAATGGATGCTCCGGACACAATCAACACGGACCTCGAGGCAGCCTCGCAATTGCAATGCTGCCTGAACTCATCCGCATGATTCAGGATTGTCCGAGCCTTGAAAATCATGTGCCTCGCTCTCTGCCTCGTCCGCTTACCTAGGCACCTATTCAAGTCAGCAGAATAAGCAACACCACTCAGCCACTATCGAGATTGCTCAACACCATCGTACTTTTTCGATCAACGTATAGCAAGCCTCAACGTCTATCTGGGCAACAAGGAATTGCATGGCATCGCAAGATATGACCAAAATGCGTAACCACTCATGAACTTGTTCGCATCAACAACCCTGACGGATATCTCCGAGATGTTATTGGCCAGTGCCCCCAAAAGATCAACCAGGCATCTCGTTTGGGACCTCCATCCCACGAGGATTTCCCAGTGATCTTCACAGATGGCGGCGATCAGCAGGGGATACCCTTGCCTTGTTGTTCCAGGGCGCTGGCCACGCGAGATGTGGATTAAACTCGATTTGGAGTTGGGGGCTGCACACCCAGACGCACCCCTGCCCGCCCTACATCCACTCGTCATGGTGGCCTGATTTTAATCTTGCGTCTCTGTTAGACTTGGACAAAGGTGGAAGTTCCGCTCTCTGTCATGCTCTAGCCTCCCCCAATACACGCGGGCGCGTCTTTGGGGTTGAGGCTTAACAGGACTCAGTCTCAGTGTCACTACAGCGCTAACAGCACCAAACTGTCACTGGCTTTAGCACTGCGCTCCAAGGCTTCGGTTTGGCTTCTGGTTTCTGGCACCTGAACGGGCTGCGCTAGCATGACTGCCGAGGTTGATCAATCACGGGCCGACAATGCGAGCCCCTTCCAACGCAAAGTACAGCACAGTGTATCTCAGTCTGCTTGTGTCTGCTAGTCATGGTCAGATATGATGACAGAGCAATGGATACATAAATACGTTGATCATATCACCTACAACACTTGGCGTTCCTGGTTTGGCCCTGTTGCTAGGCATGCTTGCTCGCTCACAAGGCGAAGTCAGCAACGCTGCTACGGAGGTCATACACGGAATGAACTACGCCTCTTATCCGCATCCTCCGACCTTGCTGGAACCCTCAAGATGCTCGGCTTCATCCACTTTACTGACTCCATTCTGGCGAGCAGAATCCCGATTCTAGAATAGGTTCATTTCCTGTCCAACGGCTTGTTCCGTTTTGGACTTTTGTTATGACTGGCGTCGCGGCTACAGGACGTGCTCTCACCATCTGCCAGCTTTCGATCCCTTGCCCGAGAGTCTGGCGCCCCTAACCTCGTCGACCGTTATTCCCCCCCACACCACGACAAGATTGCCTGTTCGGGTAACTCTGGTCCGTGTCAAAGGAAACTTGATCGACTTCGTCCCATGTTATAAAGCGCAACATAAGCCTTTCTCTTCAAGGGTCTCCATAAACGGAACTTCCCGTCAGGGACTCTGTCTCTTCTCAAGTCAGTCCATCGCCTAAAGGATCGTCGGGACGTCAGATCCTTAACCCAGCTTTGCCGACTCAGGTTCTGTCGAAGAAGAGCCTCCGGTTCTTGTCCTTGGACGCACGGCTGACTGGCATGGTGATTCGTTCTGGAGCGAGTGAGTGTCAACGACTGGTCCTGTCAACTTCATGGGTTGACCAGATGGGGACATTGCATTAGGCTGTTCTGAGCTCTCCCCTTTCAGAATAGTCACTTCGAACTGGTCCCAGTTGTTGCCCTTGCTGCCAATCCCCAAATGCTCAAACTCGGGCCGTTGAGCTTACCATGGCATCACTAGCGGGCGTGCAGCATGCTGTGATCTCGTTTGCCGCAGGATCAGGATCAGTTCAGGGGGTGCCCCAGAGAAACGTTTGGATGATAACATTCATCTTCCACGTCAACTCCCATTCCGAGAAACCTCATTGCGTTGCTGTCAAGAGTAAGTAAACATGTTCGATCGCAACAAGTTTCAGCCCATGACTGCTGTATTTACATACAGATTACGGAGTAGTATGTCATTCAAACCCCATGTCTCCTTTCAACTACCTCAAGTGAAGATGTACAAGGACTATCACGTGAATCTTGCAAAAGACCAAAATCCTTCTAGTGAAATCTCGTTCAAAGGATCTGCAGGCAATCTTGAAGATTCCCCGAGAACATGTCCTCCTTCTCAAGTAGGACATTGCAAAAATAATGCTGTGGGTTGCGAGAAGAGTCATGCGCCTGTTGAAATCATGTCGAGTTCGACGGCTAAATAGGATTACGGCCCGCTGTGTCGTAGGGAGGAAAGATCGCGTGGAGATGGTTGTCCAACTACCTGATCTTGATGCCAACCGTCTCACAAGATGTGCAATTGATCACCCACATGCAAAAAGGTGATGTTTCCACTGTGGTTTGGGATGATCTCCAGATGCACCACTGTGGCGGAGACACGTTAACTCTGCCAGGCTCAACAGGGCAACTCAAAGGGGCGGCAAGGGACGATCATGGGGGGAGAGCCACCCCGAAGTTCAGTACTGTCATATTTCAGATACCTCCTTGCTGACACCAACAAGTCTTGGGGGTATTAGCTTGTCGACGACACCGTTGCAGTCTAGTTGGACCGAATCTCGATGCTGGCATCCCAATGGTGTGCACCCTTCGCCGCCCTCAACAGCCACTCGATAGTCTCAACGCAACATCAATGCCAGGAAGCTCTACGAGGTTTGTTGCTGAGCTATTTCTGTACGAAAACAGCTTCAAGCACCCCAGCTAATAAGCGCTTTGGAGGAACCCGTTGCTGGAGATCGCTTGCGGCCGACATATAACCCTGTTCGATGTTAGCTAAAGCCGTCAAAGACCTGGAGCGGTGTTGTTTCAAGACTGCGACTACGGTAGGTATTCGGACATTTGACTATTACAATCCACCATCGTCCATGATACACAAATAAAAGAACATGCACTCTTAGACTCGGAATAAGGTGGTGGGCGATCAGCGGATGTCGGTCCTGGCCCCCGATGTGTTTCCATTGGAAACAGCTATAGCAACAGCCTTATCACTTCAGTTGCTGACACCTCATTTCATCAAAGGGAGAACATCGGTTTGGCGCTTGCCACGGTCCGTTAACGGGATTCTTCCGGGGCCGTTGAATGTGGCCCCTTGCTTATGACTGGGATTATTTCCATGTGGCTTACCACGCTGTTTGTGACTATCAATCAAAACCTTTCCGCGAAAAACATGGTCTTGAGACAATGCAATCTTGACAAACGTGATGAAAACCATTTGCCAGCCACCTCATGGCAGGGCGTGGCAAACATCTGTGGAGTGCAATCCAAAGACAACTCCAGTGGCATGTGGTGATAGGGAAGGGAATGGTATTGAGCGGATGCAACGTCTTGACACATGTTAGCGCCGATAGCTATTCATAGGTGTCGATCATCGCAGCAATGGCTTGAATGCATTCCCAAGATGTTTGCATATGGCTCCAGGCGAAGCCATGTTTGATGCTGAGAGAAAACAAGTCATGCTTGGAGAGCGATTGGTACCCCGATGAGGAGATTTCAAGATTTCCCGTGTTCGAGTCTAAGCCTTGAATTAGTTTTACTTCTGTTGGACATGCTACTCCCTGTTCATGTATATGCAGTTGCTTGCCCCCATCGTACGACCGTTTCATATTGCTTTTCTCTTGATGTATCTCTATGTGGTACAAGAATCCATGAGTAATTCCAGGGACAAAAGACAAAGTCTGTCAGAGGTGGTAAAAAGGAAATCAACGACAATGAGAGGATCAGTGACGAGCTGCAGCAGATGGAACAGCACATTCCACAGAATAACTGCTAGTATCCGTACGGAGTATACAGACAGGTCATTCTGGAGGATGCACAATATTGCTTTTTACCGGCCTCGGGAGTTGGTTGATACATACATACTGTATCCGTACATGTCTTCTGCACAGCCAACGGCACGCATTGACCTTCGTACATACACATACATAAACGTTTATGTGTGTGATTGTTTCCGTCAATGGGTCGGGCCTTATGCCGGTGGCCGTGCCCTACCGATCGATAGTCCCAGCTCTTGTGTGTGGTTATGCTCCCTCGGCGTGCTGCATGTCTCAGATATCACATGGAGCTGTGAGGGAGAGAAGGGCGGGGATGGCTTTAGCCGCCGTTGGCTAGTAGCCATTGAATATTCCCCTTGAGACTACCAACGTAGATCCCAAATGACCTGTAAGTTTTGAAAAGTGCTATGGTATAGCCCCCCCAGACGTTACAGCACATATACCAACCTACACTAATGCACCTTGTGTCTTATGCGAGGTTAAGGGCAAGCAAATGAACATGAGTCGAGACTTTGGCCCAGGGCACTAAGAAGCCACCGAGTCAAGATTCAAGACGCAACTGGTTGACCTCACTCTGAATCATCGATGCGCGTGGCCAGAGACAAGCACTCTAATCAGTCAATATTTCACGTTCCTCTCAGGTTTCACATTGGGTCACTCATCACTGGCCAAGGTGGAGAAACACGAGCGCTGTATTGGGCGACCAGCTCGTCGACCTGAACAAGGTAGCTTGAAGTCTATCTCTGGAGTCAAGTCACTACAGTACCTCTTGGTAATTACCATCCCCAACAATGCTAGTGAAACGTCCATCATCGATAGCCTCCGCCGTGGCTGGTAACTAGCATGCTGCAACTTTAACCAGCTAACCACGCCCCGGGCTCTGGACCATTTGATGTGGGAATATGAGATGCATATCGTGGATCATCGGTTGTTGCATCAGCATTCCTGTTGTCGATACGTGGAGTGAATTCATTCGCGTCTGCAGATATTTGGTACATGCTCAGGGATTTTGTCAGGGTATAGTAACTGGGACCGATTTCGATGTCGCTGTCGCCTGACTGTGTAGATGCGACGGTGAGCTCAGGGGTAGAATTATGGCTTCGATTGAAGGTTCGAAGGTCCGTGTCTCTGTTTCTCTGTGTAGGCTCTGGAGTCACCGAAACTGATGCTGCTGAAGGCGAAGGAGACTGCAGACGGGTTTGGTCCAGAATCTCAGACCGAAACGGAAACATTCCTAGGTCTCTGAACGGAAGAGCAAAGGGATCGTTCCGACTTGGAGCGTAGGGAGAGGTAACTGATGTCCCAGGCGTCGGAACGCGATCGGACACTGAGCACCCATGAGTTATAGGCCTTGTTGCTGAGGATTCAATCATGTCCTTCTTTCGACAGTGTCTCCGGGGGTGAGAGCCACATTTGCGACATTGCTTCTCAGCGAATTCCAGAGGAATGCTCACAGCTGCGGCGCGGCGACGGTCCATCTCCGCTGCCAACTGTGTCTTCACCACTGGCCTAGTGAGCCGCCTGAAAGAGCACCAGCCTGCAGGCTTGTCCGTTCTTCCCTTGACGCACGGCCAACAGAGACACAAGGCGTACTCCTCGCCAAACAAGTGCTCATAGATCTGATCTTTACTATTGCGGTGGGAGGCCCTCACCTCTTGGTTATCAGGGGGGTCTGGAATCATGTATACGAGGCCACCAAAGTAGCTGATACAAAACCGCTCATATTTCTGGGGCGCGAGCTTGTGCGTTCTCCAGACGAGATGGATATCGAAATCGGCAAAACGAATGTGATCTGGATACTCGAATCGCCAGTACCCGATCTTCCCTCTGAACATCTTCAGAGTGAAGAACCTTCGATATCGCTGGATGGCGGGCTTCAACGCCCGCTCGTTATCATCACGATGCGCGTATATGCGATGCCAGGAGAACTTGACGTCTTGTTCCGCGAGGTCAAGTTGACGCTGGACGGCTTTATGAAAGTCGTAAGAGAATCTCTGTTGACCTCGTGGCGTCATGGCGGTATGGTTCAGTCTCTTCTGGGAGAATAGTCGAATCACTTCTTGAGTCCTTTCATTGGGACTGACGGAGAAGACATAATCAACCAACATGCTCATCAGGCTGCACGTATCCGCCTCGTGGTACACGCGGTTGATCCTATCCATGCACTCCGGCGAAGGCTCGAACGATCCCTGCCTGTTGCCGTCGAGAGCTCTTAGCTAAGAGGAGTTAACTGCTGATATTTGGAGCGTCAGAGTAGTCGATAATACACACCAATTCGTCAGGGTTCCACCGAGAAAACAATAGTTGAGACTCCTCGATAAAGTCACCCCATGCAACTGGGTCTTGCAAGAACGCATGCCATACGAGAAGAACATCAAGGGGAGGAATGTCTCTGTTCAGGTCAATGCGGCCATCATACGACGCCTTGAACCAATCTAGGAGTCGGCGAATGCCCATATTGATGTAGCATGTCCATGCTGCGGCTGGATCGATCATATGCCTTATGGCCCAAATGTCAATTTTGGGCTTGATTGAAACGAAATGTTCCAGTAAGTGACAGTGTAAGACAACATCTTTCTCGTCTACTGATACGTGTATAACCTTTTGGCTAATGCAAAGCGAGTCCAAGTCGGTGAAAGGTGAAGTCGGGGGATCTGTACCGAAAAGGAGTCGAAGTGTGCTTCCACAGACGTTAACGCCCAATGCAGGGAGAATGGTTCTCTAGACATACTTGATAGCCAGTTTCATCATCAAGTCGAGCAATACTAACTGGAACTTCCATATGTCTCAAAAATAGGTACGCTATGGGTTGAAACGAAGGACTCGATGCCAGGAGCGGACGGAGACCTCAATGCTAGGCTTGAGCAAATCGATATCAGGGGTCCAGGCGAACTATCGCGCAATAAAGTATGCTTCACAGAGCAGCAGCGAAAAATAGAACGACCCTTTGAGCGAGGTAAAGTGAGAGCTTCGATCAAGGGAACGGTTGTGGCTAACCCTGTGCAAAAGATATGGGATCAGGGGTGGTTTAAGTAGATCACGTCAAGTATGGACACACGGATATGTTGGGGAGTCAATAATCAGACTTGTCAATATTGATTCTCATACAGAATAAACATCGCTCACCCTTCCAGGCAGATATAAATATGACATTGAGGTTGGGTTGGGTTGGCTTTCAGCCTCAGCCTCCCGCACGGGAGGCTTTGCTATTACGACATGATATAGGCCCGACCTGGCCATTCAACCTGGATAGCAAACCCTAATTCAGCGACACGAGAACTTAAAAGCACCCGATATCTACATCAGAGATGGACTTTTGCTCGTCTAATGCACGGCATCGTCAGATCTGCCAGGTCAGGATGTGTCTTACGTGGGAGGGAGGTTGGTCCAACAACTTACAGATAGGTGGCGTCTCTCCTAAACCCAAAGTTTGTTTACCAGACACCAGAATGGGGGTCTATGATGATTTGGATGCAGGAGGCTTTGACGCCTTGTTATGTTCTCGGAGACTCCGTGGGACACGAGACGAAAGAAGACCGGATGGCTTTTTGGTACGTTCAGGCAGCCTGATCTTACCGACGGCATATGCCGCTGAAGGCTGAACGAAGCCTTGGTGATCATTGGAAGCTTAAAATAAGCTCGGTCGAGCATACGAAGAGATATCAGAAAGACACAAGTCAAAACACAGACGATAGTATTGTGATGAGACTCACACAGCTGCAGTTGCACAGCCCCCAGACAGCTCAGCATAAATGGCTCGTATTGTTTGAGATTCCGATGAGTATTGCCGAGGATAGCCCTCAAGTTATTTCCCCTTCAAAACATACCGAAATGGTAGAGCTGCGGTGTCTATACTCAAGACATCAAGATCAAGTTGTCTAGAGATGATCCTTTGCTCATTGTGGCACCAAACTAAAACCCCACAAGCTAAGCGAGGTGCACTCTGAGTTGATCAAGTACAAAGCAGCTATCAACAAACTGAATCACTCTTATAGTCAATAGTGCAGCTGATACGAAAGGCATACAAGCCATAGGCGGAGGGAGTACCACGCAAAAAGGGGCGCTGTAGCAAAAGGCAAAAAAACATACAACACCGGGGATTCGCTGGTCGTCACCGACCCAACTACTAATCCAGCGCTTCGAAGCTTGACTATGGGAGAGCAGACGGGATCCCGTATTTTCTTCGAGCTGTGGTCGTATGTGCTGTGTTGGGCCGCTGTGTCGCGATATCAGGGGGTTGGTGCTGTTGGTAGTTAGCCGAGAGCCTTGTTTGCCCTACAGCCTGATCGTGGTAACAAGGGCCAGCGCAGCCTTGTCCGGATGAAAACCAATCATAAATCAAAGAAAAAGAGCAGAGCAATGGGATTGATACCTTTTAATGAGTTGTTTACTGCTGATGGTGGATTAATTGGGGAGTTGCGGTTTGTTCAGTACGTAAGTAAGGAGAGGCTTTCTTTTACAACAGACTCGATACATACGGCAATTAAATACGGTAGCATATGTTAGAAATAAAGATTAATTCTAATAGAAAATGGAGTTCTCAGTATAAGAGGTTCAATAGGTTTACAGTAACTGTTTAGCCTTACATTCTCTGCTCAAGTCGTGTTTTGCTGTTGCAATTGCCGGGAGCAGAACCCTAAACTGCATATATGAAGACATCAATATTACTACAATAGAAAGCCCGATCGTTTCTCAATTTGAAAATATGGAGAGACTGTGCCTGATCATCACCAGAGTCACAACAGTCTGATAATCCTACATCCAGCCTCCAGTATCAGAGAGTCAAACAATGGTATGGTTTGTTAACCCAATTACGGCCTTAAACTACTTCTACGCATAATATATGATTAATCATGTTAATATACATCTGTTCATGAGTATGTTTGGTTATTTTGGATAGAAATGCCTTGTATCTAAGAAATCTATTGTTTGCTTGAAGTGGATATACAAGAATAATTCTATGTGTAGCAAATGTCGTATATGAGGTAGAACATTCTATTTAGAAAGCTCTTTGGGTAGTGATAGGGTCAGGTCGGAGTATGATAGAATTCAAGTCATTGAAAGGGTGAAGTTGTCCATTGTTACACTCAACACCATGGCCACAACCACGATCTTCATAGCACCCCCTGGCTACTGCACGTATGATCATGGAACCAAGTCTTAAAGAAGACTGAAGAATCTTCTTCATTCGGATTTACAGATAACGTTTTGGGCCCCAACTGCTGTATGATAGGCCAGAAGGTAGGGGTGATTGATGCCTCTCCGTTTACGACAGAAGTACAGACAACTATGCTTCTGAACCAACATGATTCATCTATTTCAAACCACAGCAATGACTTTTGTTTCATCCTGATGAAGTCTCTTAGCTCATATGCACAGCAATGACTCTCACCGCCCCCATCTGGGCAGATTAGCTGAGAGATTTAATTAGGCTTGAGTCATTTTCAGAATTACAATGGAGATTCTCTGGGTTTCTTTTCTTCAAAATACCGCAATTTGCCTTACGATATTCTTCCATATAGGGCAACTCCATACGATAAGAGCATTCGAGAATTACTCGGCGATTCATTATCTCAGTAGACGCCACGACATGCCCCTTTCTGCCTCGTGCATGGAGCTGGAGACAAGAGCATCTGTTGAGGAGTGCAATGACGTAGGGACTGATGATTGACAGGAGGCAACGAGTTGCCTTTTTTCTGTTTCTGGTAGGTGATTGCTCTTGATGGTGGTTGTGGCCTGCGTGTGTCCATGCGGCTCTAGGGATAGGATATGCCTAAAGATAAAAAGGGTGAACAGTGTCCACACAACTGCTTTAAAGTGCAAGTCCTGCTTGCTCTAGATGCACTGGTCGGACGAGGCGAGTAAGTGGCATATCCCCCTAGAAGGGAGGTGAGAACGGAAACAAGGCGCCCGCGTTAGAGAGAGCCACTTTGTGTGCGTATGCATCTCAGCCGCAGATCCACGACCTTTGCAGCACGATGGACGCTTCATATCGTGTCAACTCAGCATCGGAGCTTGCTCACCGACAACTCGCCTAATTCGAAGAAATAACTGGCTTCTGGGTGCGTGCGTTACCCAGGGAGTGAGCGTGTGTGTGTTCCGACGAGAACAGGCGAGAAGACTCAAATTTTGCTTGTACAACTGCGCACGATAATTGATGGGGATTCACGGGAGGTGATACAGGCACAAGCGCCGGGAAACTGCATGAACCATCTTTCGTTTCACGGGTAAAAAGACGTTGGAGTGTAACAGTCACCGTCGCAGTCGCAGTCGCCTTCAGTCAGCGTGAGAGTGAGAGTGAGAGCGTGAGTGAGAAGCTTACCCTCCCTTGCTTTACCCCTCATTGTGTTGATGTCAGAGAGCGGAGCCGCATTTGGGCGAACCAAAAAGATTGGATATAAATTAAGTTAAGGCGACGACGTAGTATGCCCATCCCCCACGCAAAGGGCAATACTTGGCTCATGATGATCGAAGCATTCGCATCTGAAATCACCCGGTTTCAAAAAAGCTGAGATGGAGCTGGCCCATTCGACCTCGAGTCTTGAAAAGTCCAAGGAATGAGGCTGCCGAGCACAAACACAAACACAGACACAAACACGGAATCAGATACAGATCAGCGATGGGTAGTCATGTGAAGCCTGCTACTGTAGTGCTTCGATACTACTGTACCCTCGAACCTCGAGCACCAATTACGAGGATCTTGTGAGACGGCGCCTAACAAGGCTTCGCAGTCCACTTCACCACTTCAATACTTCAAACCATGGCTGCAGTTGACTTCCTGTGCGTTTAGTGCATTGTCACGCGGCACGACCCGGCCTCGTATTAGGCCAATTCAGTTACACTGCATTCCTATAAGATGGTTTAATCGATGCAGGACATTGAATTTGTATGGAGGTTTCGGTTGCCTTGGGATGCTACGCTGACACGTATCCTTGTACATATGTACCTTGTGTATTGTATTGCCTTAACCGGCATCGGAACGCCAGATCCTCAAATGCAGGCCTCAGACATTTTAAGTAACACCCATCATGGATGTTATATTGACAGGCCTCAAATTCACGAGCTCTCAAGCGCTGAGTGCAGTTCAGTAATCTTAGGTAGTCTTACAGGAGGGCCCCAAATGGAGCAATCCCCGCATTTAACCATTTGGGGGCGCGTTCCATAGGACTACACTATCACTTATACGGGCTTACTTTGTAAATTGAAGTCACAATGCGTTTGTGCACCCGATTCATTCACACGTAATACTCGAACAACATGACAGCTCTCGAGGTCCTAGGAACATCCTCAGCCTCTCTTTCGACGTAATCTCCACCGCCATTTACAAGCATTTTTAGGAATCAATCACATGCGTAACCGCCACTGCACCCGCATGGATACTCAGCGGGTATTGGAGCCTGTTCCGCGTAAATTAGCAGCTGCCTTTTTCTCTGCCTCGTCTATGTATACATGGGGCATGGGGCCATGTCTTCTCGTCAAAGAGTTCGGCGAAGTTTTGTTTGTATTTAGCGATGACCAGGCAGTTCGGAGACTTTCAACCTCGGAAGCAGAGACGGCTATTACGGAATCGGAACCTCGGGCATTACGTTGCGACTCGTGGAAAGCACGAGGTCTTCCGGGTTCCGAATACCTGAGGGATCAAGTCGACTGCAGGATCAAGGTACCACGGCATAAGACTAAAAATGACTCTAGAAGAATTCTAGAGCGATTCTAGAACAATTCTAGAATGATTCTAGAAGATCTGTAGAATTATATGCCACCCGACCAAGGGCACAAATGGTCCTTCTTCCGAACACAACGGCCAACCTCGCTCAAATGATGTGCCCGATATGGCTTTTAGTTCATTTGTATGTAGGTGTGATATAATGATTATATTGATGATAATTAAGCAGCATATATACCTACTCAGAAGCACCATAACGCACCACATAACTAGCCCAATCTGGGTTCTGATATGTGTGAGATGAAATGGTTTTGTGTTTGAGCCTGGTTACGGGAAACTGTATCTCTCTACCTTTCAATGCAATGACTGGGCACTCTTTCTTTATTCTATGCTACACCACACCACGAGCAAGAGTCTCTTTACTTTTAGTTTATAGCATTCTAGTAGAGGTATCTTGTGTATTTCTTGTATTCTTATAATCGAGTTTTCGAGAAAATGCCAAGATATCTGGACGCAACATCTACGAGGCCCTGATTCTAACAGGTCATCCCAGACAAGGCAAATGCCTCTGCCCAGCTTGATCCTATGATTCTCTTACTGTGTCACCTGCTTGGTATCTTGTTGAAATCATCTCTATTGCAAAAACAGGATATTTTCTGCTCAGAAGGGAGGGTTTCTTTTATCTTCATACGGAGGATGTTTTACGACTGCATTTTGGGGCGGCCTCGCTCGGAGGTGTTGCACAAAGCCCAGATTGTTCACAAAAGCATTCCAGCTTTGAAAAATTCAGTTCCATTTAATAGGCCCGTTCAATATCCAGCAAAAAAAGATCCAAGAGCCTTGTTTTCTTCAATTGAAGGCGGTGGTCGAATTATGCAGTGCGCTTAATCTGGCCAATCAGCTCACAACACAACAGGCCGATCCATAGATCCGATTGACCTGATTGGCTGCTGCTGACCATGCTGAATGAAGTTCGATCTCAATTCTCTGTCTGACCTCTTTCTCTTGCATTGATTTTGCGAATGCCTATGTATTACGTTTGGGAAAGACCCCGTGGGGCTGAATTTGACTACTGGCTAAAGAGCGAGTTCTTTGGTAAACTCCAAGCACCCCATTTTGGAGATGCAAATCCAGAAGATGCCCTGTTCACTTCGTTCTCAATCTCAAGTTACAATACCCTTTAGTGTGGAATTGCCTAGGTACCTATTAATCTGGTAATGCTACAATAATGGCACAGAGCTTATTACTTTTCTAGACCTCAAGTCATGTATCATCTACGTACTTTCATACCGTTGATACTCCGTCAAGGCGAATAGCATCAGGATGTGGAAGAATCGTGCCTCAACTGCCGGTACCACAGGTGTCCTGACTGCGTTACGACATTGCCGCGTCAAATCGTCGTGCGTCACTTCATGCCTTCAAACCTTCTAAGATACGAGTATGAACCTGATTCGTGGCCTCAAAACTCTCAGTCGATATCTGGTATTGTCAGGGTCCTATTGGACGAAATTAGTCAAGCCGAGACATTTGCTTTTGACACTCTCGTAGCCGACGCCTTTTAATATCAAACAAAACTGATGATGTCCAATCTCTATTGGAACCTTGGTAGGTTCGCAATCAAATCATTCATTCGCCTGGCCCATCCATATCTCCCGCAATGATGCCCAATGCCACCCAAAACAAGCTACCAGCCCCTCCTATACGTTTCAGTGCATCTCAGACTGTAACTGGACACGCATTAGACAGCCCATCAACAAGTGCATGACGCCGTCTGGCCTCCCATGTACCCGATTCGCCGCACCCAAAAGTTCCACACTATGCAAGCTGCAAACTAGCAACGTCAAAATCATGCCATGGCCGCGTTTCTAGCCATTCCGCACCATCCGCGACAGTAGACTTTGGATTTGCAGCCAAAATCTATGCGTCATGAAAATCAAACATATTTCGACTGCCAGTGTGTATGATCCCAGTACCTTTTTTTCTGGGTACGTTATCCTGCCTGCAGATGGATGGCCTGAAATGTTGGCCAAGTGTCGCATTTTTTGGCCCCCAAATTGACCCGACAGTTTGGTACGCCTAATGCAAGTGTCCAAATATGGGGGCGGGAAGCGCCGAAACTCCACTTCCCGCTCTTTTTGACGCTTTGTGATGGATGTGATGTGATGCGATGCGATATGATGTTGATGCCATCAAAGCCATTGCAAGCCTAGATTGTTTGATTATAGGTCAATTGACCAATTAACATGTATCATTCTACTAGGTTAGGTATCTATTCATAGCTCCCATACTTTCATCTGCTTCTTTCTAATAATTCCCTAACACCTGAATAGTACACAAACTGCCACCCATTGTCGCTGCGTATGTAAGCGACAGCAAACAAAACAAAAGAAATACACAATATGTACACGCTAGAAAGGTTCAACATACAATCTGGGTAGCCCACTCAAAGCGCTAAAACAGGAACAACAAGTACATACAAAGAAGAAAATTAAAATAGCGATAAGGAACTCCAACGACACTCAGAAAGAACGACAGGAAATGTCAGTGAACTAAAAGAGCGACTTGGGTGCAAGCTCACTTGGACAGTATCCCTGGAACGTAAGAAGGCAGTTAGCGCAAAGAAATAGTGCTAGTGTCTTGATGGGCAATTTCTTGGGCGCAACCAGTTGACCGGGTATCCTATCCATCACCTAGATGAATACGAGGTCGGGGCAATGAGCGCAAACGTCATGCTGACATTTAGTTCTCGTCCCTTTTGAACACCCGAAATAACTACTCCGGGGTCGAGCCGCATGTAAAATAATCACAAAGTCCTCCAGATGTCCAAGATTTGACCAATAAACATGTTGAAGTCGATACGTTGATAGGATTGGTAAGATATGTTGTTGAAAGATGATATCCATCCGTGTAGGGGAAGGTGGGTAGGTCCATGTCCAAGCTTATGGTCTGGCTGGTTCCATAGAAGGAAGTCCCACTTGGTATGGCATGAACTGAGACATCCATATTGGCGCCGGTCGGCCTGGCTCCTTGGAGTATAGTGGAAGATGGACCAATATCTATCCAGGGCCTCGATGCTTGTCTCTGGCAGTCAGGAGTCAGAGTAAAATACCTGGCATGGCATCTCTCAACCGTTCTGGCAGGACACTTCCATGCCAACATTGTTGGCTTACCAATATGCGTGTATGGAAGTGCCCTGCCAGATAAGCTGAACATTGAGCTCATATAGGTGTGTCCTGTTACTCGGCGTTGTCCTTTAGCCTATTTTCCAGGTTTATCTTGACGTTATACTTTTCGGGAACCTCGAATTGGCGAGTGTCTTCATTCCAGAGAAGCCAGTTACCTGAGGATGCAATCCTGTATCCAAGAGACAGGATGCGGCTCTTGCGCTCTTCCGAGACAGACGGCAACTCAAAGTACTTCTCATCTTCGTCTATCTTGTCATTACTGAACCACCCGTTGGGGAAATAGTCCTCGGCGTAGACCAGGCCTCGCATGGCAAAGTCCTCGGGCAACGGATGCGGGAGCTGGTCCTTTTCCGGCAGGCGGAAGTCGCCACGGATCTCATACCCAGCCTCGCAGGAAAGCAAGAGGGTGTTCAGCATAATGGAAGTTAGTTTCCAGGGATACGCGTCCTCCAAATGGGAAATAGCCGCTGGATACTGTGTCATGTGGTTCATGAAGACCAGGATGGAATGCACGAAAGGTAACGTATTGGTGTCCCCCCAGCGATAAAGAACTCGCAAAATCGTACGGGTTGCAAAGTCAAGCGCAAGCTTAAATGTCTCGTCAGGGGTGGCCTCGGAAATTGTGTTCCCATCCATGGCGACGTCAGTCTCTTCGGGCTTCTTTGACATGGCCCGCATAAGAACATTAGACTCGGCACCGTAGCCGAGCAGAGAACACGACAGAGCAATGGCAATATAGTATCTGCTAGAGTTAGTGTAGTCCCAATAACTTCTCAATGCCGACTGACCCTGATTCCAACCATCGCTTAGTTACCCGACCAATATGACCATCAAGTGAATCAATAAAGCTATCTGTTGACTCTTGCAGTTGGTCTTGGGACTTCCCAGAGAAGAGAATAGCATGAGCGCGCACGAATGCAGCATCAACAGGGGCAAGACGGGCCGTATTGTTGTTCAGCACAGGATCAAACAACGTCATTATACTTTCTCGTGCGCTTGAAAAGGGAATAGGAACACAGAGGGACTTGGTGTAGTAGTAAAGCTGCTGCAGAGCATTTGGACGGGCCAAAATGGCCAGATGGTGATAAAGTCTTCCCGTAGTAGGGGACTTATCAGATGCTTTACTGTACCAGTGACGACTTACGCCAGTCCACACCTCACGGTCTCTGATATCATCGTCCTCAATGGCCATGCGATATCTACCAAGGTCTCCGAGACACTCGATCCACGTGTCCTCAAAAGCAGGCACAGTTTCGTATAGCAAGGCCATCATACTGTAAGCCAAGTACAGAAACGTGAGCATGTGCTCTAGAGAGGCAGGGAGGCGATGCCTGAGAAGCTCAAGAAACGAGTGAATGCCGTGTCGCCACATGCGAGCAGGCATAGCATACTTGGATGCTAACCTTCGCAGAGCAGGGCTGGCAGAGGGGTGTTGGCTTGCAAGAAAGAAATCATGGTGCTCATGGAGCAACGTCCGGTGGAGTGCAATCAAAGCCTGCCATTGTTCATTGTTAAGCTTTGAATTGGCATCAGTGTTGGATGATTGGGCATTATCAACTTCGATGCACTTCGTCTCCACCATGACCAGTCCTGCGTAAATGCCTTTGACCTCTGCGACAAGCTGGTCTTGTGAGATGGGTCTTGTCTCTGGCTGGCGCATCATCTTGGAGGTGGAGTCATCGTCATTGGATGAAGGACGGTTGACCTGTTGTGCGGCTGGCTGTGTAGGTCTGTTTGCCTTGGTAGGTCCCTGCCTGGGCGAACCAAGGGAGACAGCTCGCCCCTGGGCCTGTGACTTTTGCTGGACACCATCATCGGAGGTCCAGAGCTGACGGCCTGATGTGTTCTGGTGGGGCCGACCCCCGTAGTCGTTCCGGTGGTCATTACGGGCACGGCTACGGCCTGGAGTGCTCGGCTCAGGCGACCGACGCTTTGCCTGGTGGCCATCGGCATCTCGGTCTTGATCGACTGCAGTGCCCGTTGTGGTCTGGTCCCCTACAGTGCCACTGGTGGTGTCTGCACGCCGTTTCCTGCTGTTGGAGTCTAGACTAGTCTGTCTATTGGATCTGCAAGAAGAAGATGAATGAGTATGTATATTGCTAGCAATGCAGTTACAGCTGGGGAGTGAACTGACCCCTTATTATGAACGTATGATAATTGCGCTGCTTCCAGCGTCGGCCACTTTTCCTGATGCTCCTGATCGGATTTGGCGTGATCGAGCCAAGTTTCTAACGTCTTGATTTCGTCGCCGCAGATATCGCACGTAAAAGAGTGTGACTCTGCCTTGTCCTGGCGATCGCGAGTCCTTAGATGTTGGACCCATTTGTCCGTAATGCCTGCCATGTTAGGCTATGACAAAGCATGGGAGACCGTGCCGAGCCCAACCGGCGCGTGCCTGTAAGTGAGGGAGAGAGAGGGGGGAGAGAGAGAGAGAGAGAGCTAGAGAAGATCGTGAGCAAACTGTCAAATGAAGAGAATTCTGCAGTACAGAATTCGGTCAACCATAGTTATGCTGTGATTGTGATAGAGAAGGACAGAAGAGAAGGAGAGCCAAAAGTCAGACAGATCCTCAAGGGATACTAAGGTATGTACGAATGTGTTCAGGGCTGCCTGACGTATATCCACCAAGGTTCCAGCTTCGACAAGCATCAACATTGGGGGTGGTTGGGGAGTGAGGGGGGGGGTTGATGAAGCAGCCACAATTCTTATGGCTGGGTTGGGCTGATGGTTCGCAAAGAGGCAAAGGGAAAACAAGGATTGAGAGGATTGAGAGGATCGGATAAAAGGCTGAGTTCGTTCATCATCTTACCTGCTGAGATGGTGGGAGGCTTTCTGTCCTTTGCGAACGAATGCAAACAATATGCAATTCGAAATTTTTGTGATATCGATGATGACCTAGACGGGAGGAGGGTGGGCTCAATCAAGGCTGCCTGGTTCGCCCGTTGTTGGTTGCCTTATTGAGGCTCTGCGGCACCATTAGTATGAACCTGGAAATGCCCCTCATCAAAGAGATCCATCCTAGCTTGTAGCCTTCATTTGCAATAGTTAACTTACCTCGTAGACCTTCAAAAACACAGCCAAGTTGCTGCGTTTTTGTAACACAATAACGTATATATGTATATCAATCTTTGGACTGCAAATCAGGCATAATTGGGTAAAGCGGTTAGCTCCGTGGGAACGTGCCACTGGCCAGCGATAATGTAAGAACCATGCAACGACGAAAGTAGTAAAACTACTTTCGTCAAGGACGTTGGAATGGGAGCAAATGAGTGGTGGTATTAAAAATTGCCCCAGAAAATCAACACAATTGTGGTGGCTAAATCTTTGAATATTAAAACATATAAATCGAAGAAAACCAACTCAGATATATAGTCTACCGCAGGTGCGCGAACCATTACGCCTCAGGACGCCCGGGCTTGTACGTTAAAGGCCCTTGTCATCCATGTTTCGAAGGGTTGAAAACAAGTCCCTCAGAATACTTATTTAATGAATGCCGCCACGGTTCGCCATGGGATAGGAACTCGGGCACGTAAAATCTACTCAGAAGCCACGCTGACTAAGACCTATCTACAGTTCTTACATCCAACTGCATCTCAGAATGACTGGATGGCAGTTCTTCAGAGCACGATATGAGGCTTCTCTTGAGCATACTCCTTCATCAGCTTGTGGCTCAGATGGAAGCCTGTTCCATGTCAGCGATCACCAGAGCCTATCCTTCACAAGTCTTCCAGCTCAAGCAATTCACGAGGCTTCGCTGAGCCAGGAACCAAGGCTGAAGAATGAAAAGTGATGCTCACCAGACTCATCAGCACATGACTCATTCACGACGTAGATCCTCACCGTGAGGCGTGCTGAGAAGCTACATCTGCCGCTCAGCTCCGTTTGAGTCCAATATCGGATGTCACTGATCCAGACAGATTGGGCGAGTTTACCCCTTTTCCCAGTGACGAAAAAGAAGGGATGAACCAACCTCAGAGCTGAACCAGTGTTCTCGGAGCTCGTTGGGTGCCAACGATGATATGGAATGCCAATTATCGTCAAAATTCTCGCATCAAGAAAAGCGGCACAAGCATCAAGCTGACATCCAGGTCTTGACAGAGAGGGCCAACGTTTGATGCATGGCCAATAGACCCTGAAGCGAGGGTCTTCCAGGCGGCCGCCAGGTGCCCATTCGGCCCTCACAAAAGTTCTCAGGAAAGGCGAAGTTGGGACTGAAAATATTGCCTCCTTTAGGTAGACACGGGGATGAGTCGACTGGCCGGGGCGTAGGCAGAAGTGCTGTCGCGTGTTATCACGATCCTCAGGCTCGAATGCTTGAAGTGGAAGCAAAAGCAATTGAGATTTGTCTTCTTCTTTTGAGGTGAGAAGGGGCTGTTCTTAAATCAGGCCTCCCACGAAGCTACACATCGCATTTATGGGTGTGGTCTCGATAGTTGCGTGATGGCGATTTGACGCGAATGCGTGGAATACATGCATTGGGCCGTATCATAATGTTGACATAACGCCACCTTGGACAACTCGCATCGTCAACAATTCGCCGTCAACAACTCATTATCACAAATCATGATTACATCCAATACCTATCAACCCGACAGACAGGTACAGGGTATGGTTGACATGGCTGATTACCAATATGGTTGTTGAATTGAGGTGAGGTATACCGGGGCTTCGGGCCCTCCTCCGTCATTTACCCAAGGTAAGGTATCCATGGATATCTAGCCGGATACCTTAGTGTCTCCCCACGTCCCGGAGACTACCCTAGCTAGCTATCGAAGGATTCACATCCCAGAGAACGTGGCTCTCGCGCGAAAGGCACGCAGGCAGAGCCACGAGCTTCCAGATGAAAAGTCCTAGATTCTAGAAAGCTTATCCATACTCTTGCGCGAAGCAACGGACCCCATGCACACCCGATGGCCCAATGGCTGTCGATCATCACATTCTGCAGTTGGCACAGTAATCTCACAACTTCACAACTTACAAGGCTGTTCCAGTCATCCCCCGCATGCAAGGCACCCAATCAGTTATCAATACGCGCCGGCGCCTTCAATCTCCCAACGCGTAAGTAAGACCTAGATAGCTTGACAAGGCAATCATTGTGCCGGTTTGTGGAATGTGGGCATCAGAGCCCCAATTCGCTATTATATACAGCCCTTTCCGTCACAATGAGGAAACAAAAGGTCATATGTTGGTGATGACTTTTTCAGCTACACAATCAAGGGCGTCAAATATGCATTCGTTGGCTGCCGTTTGTCGCATCCTAATTTCATGGTGTTCTAAAGTTCCAGCTGCCTTCACTGCAATAGGAAGCCAGAGGCGCTGTTTGGTATTGATGATACCTAGGTACCAGACTTGTTTCAGAAGGATCGTCATTGGCTGTGCTAGACGCAGGTCCCGAGACAGACGCCTTGGTGCCTTGACGCCGGTTCGCGGTCTGGTATGTTGAGGCTCAACTGAAGAGTTCGTGTCTATCGTAGCACGCATGCTACTTGGTGACATAGTGTGCACGATGTACACGATGTACACGACAAAGGATTAAGTTGATGGCCCTGAAATACGACATATACCAGGCGACACGACTACAAAGAATGTTTCCAGCTGACATGATAAGCCCAGAGAGCGTATTTGCGCGCCCATCACATCGGTGAAACCGAACGAGGCAACATGGCTTAAGGAGCTGAAAGACGAAGTGCAGGCATGATCAAGCCTTCGGTCGGATGCTTTAGTCATGTTGCCGTTCAGGATCTGGTGACGAGCAAGAACTTCAACACCATCATACAGTACTTGGCTGCGAAAACTGAGAGTGTGAATTGGTGGCATTGGACTGCACTGCAAAGTTACACACATCATATACTTGAGAAATTTTCATTCTTGCACGACATGTTTATGTGAGCACCAGTGCTGTTCGTCGTCTTGTGACGGCAGCCTTGGATAGATACTCTGTGCTTCCACCGTAGAGTTACACAAATGACTGACCATGTAAACCTCAGCCCATAATGCTGGGGAACTGCATATGAGGCCTCAACTGCAGGTGATCAGGTCTATCACAACGGCATGCTGCGGTTCCGTATATCCTCAGCCTCTCGGCGACCTTCCTTGAACTTCACACTGCACAGTCCCATACGTTGTGCTACCAGCTTATGGATACCACTATGATTCACGTTCTCCCATAAGTTGTCACGATTCCCGCTTCTCTCTTCTCTCCTCCTGAATATGTATGATTCCTGATCGCTCCCGAGATACGGGAAGTGTGTAACGTTTCTCTGAGCACGGCTTTCCCTACCTCGCCCTGTGAGGGTAAAGTCGTGAGATCCTGCGTTGTCATCTCGCAACCCAACACATGTTTGTCTTGGTGCGTCTCTATTCACCTCCCGATTCAGATACCTTTTCGTGCACTTTTATTACCCCATGTATTATTGCTCGGCCTTGCGTTCCCGTCCCGTTGGTTCCCTGCTGTCTGATAATCACATCTTATAGCACTTTCAAACACCATCTCTGTTATACATTTCTAATAAGGCGACTGCTTGGGCTGTTTTTCGAGCCTGCATCTGAAACGGGCGTTAATCGACGTCAGCCAATATGCGATATATCTTGTTTTCTCTGTGAGCGTTCACATTTCTCTCTCGCCTAAACACTAGGCGAATGGTCGAGTTTGGGCCATATTTGCTTTTTGACAACTACAGTTCCACCCGCCCTGTGTAAAGACTCCCCCAGTCACGAGACAATTGGATGATATGGAATCGCCTCAACGGCAACAGACATTAGTTTGCTGCTCATCATGTCGTTGCCATTGGCCAACTTGAAGCCGCTTACACGCTCATAAATGGCCATCAGAGCGGTCTGAGAACAAACTGCCTTAATATCACGACTTCTGAGACTCTCGAGCTTTCTCGATCCCTGCATAGGAGACCCAACATCAACCCAGCGCTTGAAAATCGTTGTATCTTGAGACAAATATGCAGCGAGCCTGCCTACATTTTGCCTGCCGGGAATCGAACCGGGGGTTGGCAAGCCTTACGAGGCAAATGCATCGTGGGGGCTCTTTGCGCCTATCGTGGAGACTTTCAAAATTACATCGAGGAATGAGTAAACAGTGAAGCAAGGAGACCCATTGCTGTTGGTACCTTGAGTTTCAGTTGGGCCGACGATGAAAGTGTTGGTAGTGGTCAGTTTGCATTTTGGATCCACGTCAACGTTGGTTCTGCAGTCATCAATCAATGTGAAAGTGTAAATGCTGCGAGGATGACGAAGATGCCATATCAGCGGGCGTTCTCAAGCGTATTAACTTCAAGGCAAACAGACGCAGTTTCGGCCTGGGATTCAAGGGCTGCAGAATGCCAGAGTCACAACGCCAATTGCGACTAAGCGACTGTGTGATGATGGTATTGGTACGTGAGCCAACTCTATCAATGTGCGACGCTTGAGTTACACATCGATGTTGCGTTGCGTGTCGCATGAAACTACTTGCGCGCCATTGAATCCTACGCCATGGGCATAATCCTGCACATGAGCAGTGAAGCTAGTCAAGGCTGACATGCCTAGATATTTGAGGCCTAAAAACAACCCTTACACCGATATTGCAAGGTCCCGCAGCCCGAAGGATCAATGATGTTGGAAGGGCTGCCAAATATGCATTCAGCAAGAAACACTTTTGAGAAAGCATCACGCAGACAATGACATGCTCGAGACTTGGATACCCGATACTAGTCATGTCGACGTCAGAGACTCTTGGAAACACGCAATATGTTTGACTTGGCGTCAGGTAATTGGATCATCATGAAAGATGGTTGTGCCCTGGCTCATCTTATTGATCCTCCCAAGGCAGGGCAATGACAAAACGTGATCGACCACACGTTGTCCATACCAGCAATCTTGGACCAGCAGTGACAGTAGTCATCTTTGAGTCTAGGTCGAAGCCCTTTGGGTATGAGAGACAGCACTCTATCATTAGAAGTTGAGCCTATCTGTATGCCTGACCACCTAGGTTGAATGAGGGTCTGGTTTCCTCGATATTGAGCCTGATGAAGAAAAATTGGTAAATGAACACACCGTAGACTTGGGTTGTATTCATACATGGACACAGGAACTTTTCGTAAACCCTAATCAGTGACTTGAAGAGGGTTTGTCTCTCGGGTGTTAGGCGTACCTATTGTTGGATACTGCGCATAGGAAGTTTGTCATTGAGGCTTAGGGTAAAGGAAGTCGTGAATTCTTCATCTACGAGTCGTAAAACGTACAGTACTGAACCCCCTGCACGCCCAGGAGGAACATTCGATGTGATCGTACACCTCTAGTTGTCTTCTGTCCAGGTCTACCAGATATACACCCCACGGCCAGTCCCCCTTTTCATCCACGAAACGCCTCGTACTTTTCCGCAGTCTTTCTCTTCTCCTCAACCCGCGCAATTGTCTCAGCATCATACACATCTTCAAGAGCTTTTCCACCCTTGAAGATATCCTTCTCATGTCGAGTGGCTTCATCCTTGGTCATTAACACGAGGTCGTGAAGCTTCACTGTAGAACACTTCTGGATGTTCTTGCCCTCACCCAAGGTCGTGATACTGCAGCCGCTGGGCTTTTGCCACCGGATAAGGACCAGCTTCGTGGGGATACCAGTGATGGCACTTCGGCCCTGATAGAGCTCCTCAGAAAGGAAAGCAACGTCACCAACTGTGATGGGAACCTTGAGCCCAATTTGATCGCCCTCATTACCTAGTCGTGCCAACTTCTCCTCATAGCTCTGCAATGTTGCCAGCATGCCCTCGTACATCTTTTCACGGCCCTTGGCAGGTACATAGTCTAAAGGATAGCCTGTAATGCTCAAAATGACATGGTTTGCCACTGTAAGACCAAAGATGGCAGGCATTGTGCCGAGGACGGGAAGAATTCGAACGCGAAAGTTGGGCATGGCAGCAAGATCGCCAACAGAGCCTTTCTGGAACTCCTCTTCAGGTAGCGGAAGCAGCTCAGCTTTACCAGCACCTGATGTCTCCGTAGAGTAGACAACGGGGATGCCGCTTGTGATACCCTTCAGCTTCAACTTCCTTCGTGTCGCCCTTGAGAGCCCGTCATCCTTGCTTGCCCCAATATCTCCCACAATGATTCTTGTAGGGTCGCTTTTGCACCCAGCGCCCATGGCACTGATGACTGGCAGGTTGCTCTTGTAGCAATATTCGAGAAGTGAGACCTTGGTCTCAATGTTGTCGATGGCATCAATAACGAAGTCGGGAGCACGCCCATCTTCGCTCCAGGGTCGAAGTAAGCGCTCTGCAACACCCTCATTAAACTGCTCCTGTCGCAGATCAAATTTTACCCACGGTGCAATGGCTATCAAGCGTCGCTCCAAGCATTGAACTTTAGGAATACCAACATCTGCCAGTGTAGCGACCGCATGTCTGTTCAGGGAGCTCAAAGTCACTTGATCAAAATCTATCAGCCTGATTTTCGAAACTCCAGAACGCGCAAGGGCTGCTGTGCAGTGAGAACCAACGCCTCCGCAGCCGACCACGATAACGAACGAGTTCCGTAGCTTATCAAGGCCCTCATCTGTCAAGAAGACCCTGTTCCTCGCCAATTGCTCGAGAATTAGCTCTTCATCAAAGTCACCAGCTTGTGCCCTACGGGCTAGAGCCTGATTCCTTGCATCCTCCTTATCAACTGGTGGCGCCGATGAGCCACCAAAGTTATTTAACTATAATCGGTCAGTAAAGGCGGTTTCATGAAGTAAGCTCGAGGTCAGTACAGGTTGAATGTTAGGGTCATCAGCAGGAATTGAGCTCTTGAGTTCATGTACTCTCTCTTCTCGTTCCAACGCTTGATAGCCGAGTAACAAGGAAGCCGTCGTGGCTGCTGAGAAGACAGCAGCCGCAAAAAGCTGAAATCTTGGGTTTGAGAACGTGTCCGAGGATAAGAAGGAAGACATTTTAAACACAGTAACGTGATAAAAAGAACGTCTGCTTCTCTCTCACTAACAAGTACGTTTTAGTTAGTCTTCACGACTGCTCAATCAGATTTTCAAGATCTTGGCAGAGAAATGACGTCTTAGTCAGCAATTTGGAGCTCCAATTGGCTCAATTTTCCAATCACCTACACCAAAATCCTCATCATTCAAAGACTCGAGATACCATCCTTTGACGACAATCTGTAACATAGCGATTTGGCGACGATTTTATCGAAGAGGAGAAATACGCGATCCATAAATACGTAGGCGCCATGCGTCACCGGCTTGTTGGCCGTCATATTCAGGTCTCAACACCTAGAACACCAACACTTCGTACCCGATTACCATACCTTCGAACATTTACACATTGCACCCAACTCACCACCAACTCAAGGCCGAACCTCCCCTTCCTCGCGATCCCAGTGACCACCAACGGCGTTAGGACCTTTACCACCGAGAGAAGACAATGGCTGAAGCACGAAGCTAAGCTGGCGGTACGATACACTGCTTCATTCTGGGGTCTCGTAGCATGTTTCGGCGTGATTCTGTTCTTTGTCAATGAGGAGAGGTTGGAGCAGGAATATCCGACACCACACGAATGGGGTTGGATGACAAGGAAATTCCTAAGGGACTCAAATAACAGCAAGGCACCGAAGAATGGCGAGACCAATTGGCCTTGGTCGTTCGAGCTGGCTCGAGGATTGGTGTTGAGGTTGGAGGATCCCAAAGTTGACGGCCAGGGCGTAACAAAACTTACGGATAGAGTCGATCCTGAAGCGGAGATCCCTGGGGAATTCAACCCCTGTGACATCTCCGGCAAAAGCGAGGAATGGAGGAGAGGTTACTTCGAGGCTATTATGCTGGCTGCAAAAGGCGCGGAGCATGTCGATGGATGGGTCCGCGACCTTTCTCGCAATATCATCTCACCACCCGAATTTGTTATTGGACCCTCCAACCCTAGACCTACGCCCATCCCCCCAGGACAGCCTCATGCGCCTCGTGAAGAGGACTGTGAAATTGCTTATCCCAGTGCTGATAATTTTTACATGAAGATCCTCGGCACCAAGGGCTTTACTTCCCGACAGAAGCTCGAGGCAACACTCGAATACGCTAGTTATCTGGAATTCAAGAAGCAATCCGAAGGCGCTGAGGCACTATACCACCTAGCTCTCGCAGAGGCTACCCAAGGAGTCGACATGTCGCAACCCCCTTACAACCCCAAGACATTCGTGCTCAATGACAAGGCCGGCTTGCCCTCCCAAAATGTCCTCGATGCCGTCACTGCTATGGCCAACTTCAAAGCACGTAGCGGGAAAGTCGACGCAGCTCTCCCCGTTTACCTCTCCCTTCTCAAGGCTCGCCGCTACTTACCTAACGACCCTCCTCCCACTGCCCAATTAAAGCCAAAGTCTCACTCCGTATTCGACAAAGTTGTCAAAACTTTCTCTCAGACCGATTACCCAGCTCCACCACCGGATGGTACTCAGCCTCCCTGGCGCAGCCCTCACGAACGCTGCCAGGAAGCTTCCCTCAGTCTCTGGATCGGCGAGATCCTCTTCTCCACATCATCTAAGGACGACGGCCTCTCGTGGACGCGTGACAGTGTCGACGTCGCAGAAGAGCAGCTACGGAACATGGATCTTCTAACTGCTGATAAGGCCGCGAAAACTACCTGCCGCGAGTGTTTGAGCGCAGGCCTCGCCAACTGGGGCAAGATGGTCAACAAGCTTGCCAAGGAAGAAGAGCTCCAGCAAGCAAAGGGTTCTACACAATCGGGCGTATTCTCCTTCTGGAGCACCACCCCACCAAGTGTTGAAGACCGCTGGACCGCGGAGGAAGCTGTGGTCAGGGAGCGTGCGAGGAGGACAAGAGAATTGATTGAGGACCTGACACCAGCCGGGCCCAATATAGCCTCACTGTTCAAAGCGTAAAATAATGTAAAACAAAACTTGTATAACGTGGGTAATATCAGGAGCTGCAAAGGATTTTGCCACATCTTTTTAGCACTCCTCGAGACTTGAGATTGGTTCTAGTCTATTTCTAATGAACAAGATATCCCCTTTTCATGATAAACTCCGTTCCTGGTGCTCATCTGCACTCTCCCCGCACACGCACGATCCGACGAGGTCCATTCTTCATGCATCTCCGTCATTATTTTAGTCCTCGTCATCAGAATCTTCGACGGGTGCCTCGCCAGTCTCCGTAAACTTCTTCCAGCGTCTCATCTGCTTGATTTCTTCCTTCATCTTCTCGGGATCAACGCTGGTGACCCCTGGCTTGACCTCCTCTGGCATTTCGCTCCATTTCTCATCCGTGATGTCGGTTGGAGGACGCTCTGCAACAGCCATGTCAGGATTGACAAAATTAGGAGTAAGAGCCACTTCTTGCAGGTAAGCAAGGGCTGGTTCGAGAGCCTTGATGAGGATGGTTTCGACGAACTGATCTTCTCCGCTAGAGAAGCAGGGGCAGCCAAGGGGCTCGATCAGGAGCGACGGATTTCCTCCGGGCATGGCTAGGGGAGTGTCGAGGGGTTCCTCTGAAATGAGATAGCCACGAGTGCGCTGTGATAGTCAGTGATTTGCGGAACTATAGCTATTACCGGGTGTGGGTTGTACCTTTGCTAGGAACTCTTTGAATTCAACATTGACGAGCATATCTGTTGAGAAAACAGTACCCATGAGTAGCATGCCGCCTAGTCGCTTACCCCATTGCGCCCAGTGCTTCTCGTTCTCAAAGAACTGCAAGACAACCTCACAGCTTTGCCCAATGGCAATGATGTCGACCTTGGCATTCTTGTTGGCTTCAAGAACCTTGTCGAGCACAGTCGTCATGTGCGCCAAAGGCGTCTCGCTTCCAGGGATCTCATTGAGTTCCTTGATGAAACGACGCCCAGAGTGCACCAAACTGGGGAGTGGAATATCAGCAGATGCTTCTATGGTAATAGCACGCTGTTCTTCAGGCCACCAGAACCGCTGCCCCATGTTGGCCAGGATAATGCAAGGAGGTTCCGGATCATTGGGGCTGGCAGCCTGGGTAGCAAGTGCCTGAACAACAGAGATCATGGTTCCTTTCGCAAGGCCACCAGGCCCATTGGCGACGCGACCAGCAATCCATCCCAGATCTTTGGTTGGTTCGCCAAGGATGACGACGATGCGGGTAGTTTTGGCAATGTTGGGGGTGAGGAAGACGGGGGAATGACGGTTGTTTCCGGGCAAAAGGTGGTATTTCTTGAGGCCTTCTTTTTCGAGGCGATCATGGACGATATCTTCCAGAGCCACTATAGTGCTGCTATTAGTAAAGCTACTCTGATCGGGCATCAAGACCAGGAACGTACTGTTGAAGTGGAAGCGCTGGCGCTCATTGACGCGAGAGTTCTTGCTGCTGAAGAACTTGTAGTAACACTCCGGATCCTCGATAGATCGGACCTCATCATCATCATTCACAAAATATCTGCTCCATGTCAGCGATGCATCTTGAAGGAGGTAGTCATGGATAGCGAACCCAAGGCCGGCGAGATCTCTCGGAAAGGAGACATCCTTGGGGAGGCCCGACCAACTTCTGAGAAACATAGTGTCAGATTGGAATGTTTCTTCTAAAAGGTACGAGGTTCTATAAGGGTCAAGCTGGGGCTTTTCCAATATCTTCGGTAGATAGAAAGGGTGTGGGAGGAGGGAAGTTGCATTTAGTAAGTGCTTGCGATTAAATACTCGGAGAAGTGTGAAGAGGGGGTCATGGCAGCTGCACGCAGCCGGCGGAAATGCTGCTCTAATACTGTGATATCCTGCATGAAACAATTGTAAAGTGTTTGAGCAAACAAGATATCAAAATAGGAATTTCTCCGTTCTCGCATCTTATTTGTGTTTATTCAACACTGTGTCTGCCTCGTGTGATAGCAGCAACTCTCTCATCATCAGCCCGAACATGTAGAAACTACTTACTACCACTGACCTGAAAGCTTCTGCAAGACTCAAAATTCTCCTACAGCACTAGCCATACTCCATATTCAAGCGCGTTTCTATCATAGCAAAGATTGAGGTGGGATATCTGTACGACCGTATCCTAAACATTCAAAACAGGTGCCTCACCAAACGCCCTAATTAATGCATTTGCCATGCCCAAACGCCATGCCAAAAGAGCATTTTCAAGCAATACAAATTCAAAAACAAACCCTCAAGCCAATCATTGATTGGGACCAGGATTGTAACGGCTACGAAAAGCCTGGCTGATGCTGAAGCGGCTTCCTGCGCCTCTGTTCATATGACTGGCCAATGCCTCCTCTAATGCAGACTGTGTAACTGAGGCGTCTAAGACTGTGGTGAGCAAACTACACCAAGCGGGCTGAGGCTAACAAGGCAGCTTACCGTCAAGATCACTATAACTACTACCCATACTAGGCGTTCCGTCGCTACCTTCGCGGGAGTAGCCCTTGCTTTGAGTGCCCGGGCTACGTCCCGCGAGTTCTGCAGTTCGGCGCGGTGAGAGAGGTCCGGGTGTTCGCTGCTCCGTCGTTTTATCTGACTTTTCCGGTTTTTGCACCATGGCCGCAGAGCTGGCTGACGAATCTGATGTGTGAGATTGATGAATGGCGGACTTTCCGTGAGGCCTGTGATGCCTTTTTCCAGAGCTGCGCCCATCTCCCCTTAGCGTTGAACCGAGGTCCTGTGCCGAAGTCTTGTTGGAAGGAGATGTATATGGTTGAAACGCAGGCTCTGATTCGTCATCCTCGTCATCCTCGTACTGTCCTCCATCGGGCTGCTGAAACCGAGGAGGCCGACGAATGATGCGAGATTGAGCGGGGCTAGACTCGTCCTCTGACGATGTTGGTGAACTGTCCTCAGCCGGGCCTGGTGACGGGCTTCGTTCATCTGGCGTTGGCTCCGGCTGAGCTTCTCGATCGGGTGATCTGTGGGGGACTGATGATATTGGTAAGGATGTAAGACGACGTCGCTCGCTGGTCCGCGAAGCAAACCCTGTTCCAGGTCGAGGGGAAGCTGAGCCTCCGGTCATATCTCTCAGGACTGTAGTATTCGTCGATGGATTCCGGGATACAACTGGTCGTATTGATGCGTTAAGAGGAGTGCCAGTACCACTTCCTGCCTCAGCGCGCGGCATGGGCGAGTCTTTTCGGATGGATAAGGCTGAATGTGTTCGTTGATGACCGGGTCCGGCGGAGTCGGCGCCTGGAACGGGCGATTGCACTGAGCCACGGACGGCGGCGGTAGCTTTTCGAACTTGAGCGCGAACCTGGGAAGCATGTCGCTCGGTAAGGTATGCTACTTGTTGAAGGAGGAAATCGACGGGAACTTCGAAGCGATCGGCGCTGCACCTCAGATGAGTATTGCCTGTATGATAATTGTGATAAGATCGACACCTACACTTCGTCCCCTTGTCTAGGTCAGTACCAATGAACATACACGGATAGGGTGAGTACCTACAGTCTATCTGTTTCTTTGCAGCTCCTGATAGAATCTTCCATAATGCTTCATCTTTGATGGAGTCCCAGTTTACCTGTCATGCTTCTGGTTAGCTCTGCCATGATTGCTCCGATGCGCGCAAGGGCATGGGCATGATGGCTTATGATTGACTGGTTGGATCAAGAGCTTCATACCGGTGGCGGATCGACGAAGTCACCACGGGGCATAGGGACCCGAACGAAAATAGTATATGTTGGCTCGGTCATGGTCCCGCGCTGGCTATTCAGGAGGATGAGTAGATGAAGAAGGTTGAAAGAAGTAGGCAACAAGCCGAAGCTCTAAGTTCATCGAGAGCTGCTGCAGGGATTCCGCGATCGGCTTATCGATAAGTTAGCTGCCGTTTTAGCGTGGTTCAGTGGAGAGAGTGTGAAACAGCCGAGTATGGCAGGTTTGATTCACGAATCCACTTGAAACTCAAGCTTGGAGTTGATGAAGGTCAGTTATACACTGTTAGTAGTTAGGTAGTAAAAGCAATATTACTCATGACTTGACATTTTCCGTGCAAGCATATTCTTGATGGGAATTAGTCTCATGTTGCTGAGTTATGCTTGTTTCAATTCATATATATTGTATTGTATTTTATCCTTTACCTCTTCTACCATGTTCATCCGATCGACTAGTGACACCAGCTGAGATCTACTTCTTCATTCGTGGTACTCATATCGCTATCACACTTTGCTTCTGTAGATAAACAATCTATTATCACTTAGCCAATCCCGCTTTTGATACCAACAGATAACTTAGGTCTTCTTTCACATGTCTTTCCAATTGTTATCTTCGTGGCATCATAATATAATCATCTTCGTCTCTCAAATGTGTACCTGCGTTTGGGGTAACACAAGCAGCACCGAGCCGAAAAGGCTCTTATATGCGTTGAAGCGCTGGAAGCACCAGTAATTTTACCACCAGACTCTTAAAAGCTTTGGTTTATCGCCTCAATGGCTGACGGGATATGATATTCGTTGGCAAGAAAGATGGGAAAGGAATTTCAGCTTGCTTTAGGGTAGCCTGAGCTTACAATCATTGGCTAACATCTGACGACAAAGTGGACGGCTAGGTCTTTAGGTGTTTATCTGAAACTAGAGATAAGAAAATAGAGACTCTGGCTGCCACGGGAAATTTCTTGAATGACATGAGGCTATACGAATTCTTAGTATCCGTTCCCTTATCCGTGCTTTGAGGTGAAAGGTCTCAGTTCACGTTGACTAACTAGGGGAGGAAAGAAAACTCAGGACCTGAACCCTAAAGAACAAAAATAGTAAGGGCAATATAGCCTAAGTTTAGGATAACTTTTGCCAAATTTATTTTGACACCCTACAGGAAGGTTCGCTGTTTTCTTGCCCCCCGAGGACTAACCAAAGGCCATACTTATTAGCTTGCCAACGTTACACTCATTGCTACCCTGTAACTAACTGTACATGGATACACTAATAGACGACGGCAGTTTGATTACACCCAAGCGGCACCTGATTATCAGGTCGAAACACCCTACACGACTCAGAGAAGATGGAATTATCGATGCTTGACTCATGAAAGCCAACATCAAGACCATGTCGTCAGGACCAACCAACCCCCCTCGACCTTACCCAAGGCGGAAAGGGCGCTGAGCGTCTGGTATTGGATGCCCCGCGACCCGCGACTGAGGTGCCGCCGGGCAGGGCATGGAAGACACGACCCCGCCGATGTCTTCCATTGCCCGCCTCTCAGCAGGTAGGTACTACTTGGCTTCTATGGGAATCCATCCAAAAGTCGGAAAGCTTCCCCCATTCAATCTAATCTTTCGCTAGCGGGTGCTTAGGCCCCGATCCAATCGATACGAACGGGCACCTTCGATACGGTCCGGGTGACTTCGGTAGGTGTAAAATTAGGGGCAGGTACCCCGGATCGATTGAAAACTGTCCGCTTGTTTTGACGAAATGGCAGAATAATAAGGGCCCTGAAATTAACTGAAAAAAATCGATTTAGTGGTCTATTTCTTGGTAACCTTACCTAACTAAGTTTATGGCAATTGAAGGTACATTGCCCGGATCGAATATCTTCAAAATGTACAATTAGCACCAAAGGCAGCCTAATTAGGCAGGGGCCCCGTTTTTTTGTTGTACGGACCGTATCGAAGGTGCCCGTTCGTATCGATTGGATCGGGGCCTAAGCTTAACCACTTCTATGAAGCCCTCTTTCCGGCAGACTTACTCACATGCCTTTCTTTCGCTTACATCTTCCATCTCACCATCGCTACAGCGTCGAGCTATAAGGTAGGTAGCTTCGACAAAGACCTCAAGCCACAGCTCTTACATCATCATATCCATACGTTATCGCTATCGTGGAGGTAAAATAACCACACTGCCCTTCGCTATAACCAGCTCCAACCCTCCCCACCAAAGGCGTGCTTGGTTCCGAGTTACTTTTCCCGCAGCTTGACGACAGCAACAGCAACAGCAGCAGCGTTGCAATCAGCTATACACCTCTCAAACCAGGTCAAGGCAGGCAACATGGTAGCTTCAGAACTCACCGCGTCTGCCATAGCTATGCGCTCTACGCCCGTCAGTGGTGATGAGTCAAGCTCGAGCTTACCAAAGCCCCTCGCGCCTTTGCGAAACCGCGCGGCTGCTAGCCAGAGCCCATATATCCGGGGCCAGGCTGAAAGCTTAGTTTCATGGCAGCTCTTGGACGACGAGGCAGTCGAGCGTTCGCGCAAGGAGAACAAGCTTATCTTCATGCACATCGGCTACAAGGCATGCCACTGTAAGTTGCGTGATAATTAGTTTGGGAGCGGATTTAATTTTGCGCTGTGTTGCTAACAGCCACAAGTTTGTCGACTCATGTCGATCGAGACCTTCTCTAACCCTGACTCTGCCTCTGTACTGAATGAGTCTTTCATACCTGTCATCGTCGATCGAGAGGAGCGCCCCGACTTAGATGCCATCTACATGAATTACGTCCAAGCTGTGAGCAACGTTGGCGGATGGCCCTTGAATGTGTTCCTTACACCCAATTTGGAGCCAGTTTTTGGTGGTACCTACTGGTTCGGACCCGCAGGACGAAGACATCTCAGTGACGACAGCACCGACGAAGTACTCGACTCTCTGACTATTTTCAAGAAAGTTCGTGATATTTGGACCGATCAGGAAGCCCGATGCCGAAAGGAGGCAACCGAGGTTGTTGGCCAGCTAAAGGAATTTGCGGCTGAGGGTACCTTGGGAACAAGGAGTATTTCGGCACCCTCAGCTTTAGGTCCGGCTGGATGGGGAGCACCAGCCCCGAGCCATGCAGGCGCTGCTAAGGAGAAGAGCACTGCTGTTTCAGAGGAGCTGGATTTGGATCAGCTGGAAGAGGCTTATACTCATATCGCTGGCACATTTGATCCTGTTTTTGGTGGATTTGGCCTGGCACCGAAGTTCCTGACACCACCCAAACTGGCATTTTTGCTGGGGCTCCTGAAGTCACCAGGCGCTGTTCAGGATGTTGTTGGAGAGGCCGAGTGCAAACATGCCACCGAAATTGCTTTGGATACAATGCGCCACATTCGTGATGGGGCGCTGCATGACCATATTGGAGGCACTGGGTTTTCGCGCTGCTCCGTCACAGCGGATTGGAGCATTCCTAACTTCGAGAAGCTTGTGACTGACAATGCGCAATTGCTCTCCCTATATATTGACGCGTGGAAGGTCAGCGGTGGAGGTGAAAAAGATGAGTTTCTGGACGTTGTTCTTGAGCTTGCTGAGTATCTCACTTCGTCTCCCATTGTTCTGCCTGACGGTGGTTTTGCTTCAAGTGAAGCCGCCGACTCCTATTATAGGCAAGGTGACAAGGAGAAGCGAGAGGGTGCCTATTATGTCTGGACGCGGCGAGAATTCGATTCAGTCCTTGATGAGATTGACAGTCATATGAGTCCTATCTTAGCGTCCTATTGGAATGTCAATCAAGATGGAAATGTCGAGGAGGAAAACGACCCCGACGACGACTTTATTGACCAGAACATTCTCAGGGTTAAGAGCACCATCGAGCAATTGAGCACCCAATTCAGCACGCCCGTGGAAAAGATCAAGGAGTATATTGAACAAGGTAGACGAGCTCTAAGAAAGAGAAGGGAGCAGGAACGTGTGCGCCCTGAACTGGACGACAAAATTGTTGTAGGCTGGAATGGGCTCGTGATATCAGCTCTTTCCAAGGCAGCATCGGCGCTGAGGACACTGCGGCCAGAACAAAGCTCCAAGTGTAGAGCTATCGCAGAGCAGGCGGCTGCATGCATCAGAGAAAGGCTTTGGGATGGCAATGAGAGAATCCTGTACAGGATATGGTCTGGAGGTCGCGGAAACGCTGCCTTTGCAGATGATTACGCCTATATGATCCAAGGTCTCCTGGATCTTCTCGAACTGACAGGAAATCAAGAATATCTGGAATTTGCTGACATTTTACAGCGTAAGTCGTCATAATTCCCCTTCCCGTAAACACACTCCGCTGACCATGCCATCACAGAAACCCAAACCTCGTTGTTCTATGATGCCGATGGTGCCTTTTTCAGCACTCAGGCCAATAGCCCTCATACAATTCTCCGCCTCAAGGATGGTATGGATACGTCATTACCATCGACCAACGCCGTCAGCGTAGCTAATCTATTCCGCCTCGCGAATCTGCGTTCGAATGATGATTTGGCAGCCAAGGCTCGTCAGACGATAAATGCGTTTGAAGTCGAAGTGGTGCAACATCCTTGGCTCTTCCCTGGTTTACTCCAAGGTGTTGTCACAGCTAGATTGGGCGGAGAGACGTCGAAATGAAATATGGAATGTAAACAAACCATGATGGCGGTTCTTATCAAAACATCTAAATAGCTAGAACATAAAGTGTGCGAGTTGTTGGAGTCGGCACAGGCATCCCAAGGCGTTCAAGGGACAGGCGATATCAGGAAAAGAGGAGTTCTGAATAGTGCACAACATTTTAGGAACTAGTCGATGAGTGAAATTGAATACAAAATAAATATAGACTGCAAGGTTTTTGTTACACTCTGTAAATCCACGTAAGATATTATCAAATTTATCATTTCAGGGGTATCTAATCTACATCGGCCACCGCCCCCTCCCCAAATATTGATCCGTTACGCTCACTGAGCACAAAGGGTCGACAAATACAATATCTCGAAAAGAAAAGGGGATCGTCCATAATTCTTTGGGTGGGGCATCTGCTGCTCCTTTCTCAAGATCTAGATGTATCTCCAGTGCCTTTGCGGTTCATCAATCCAGTAAAGAAGCTTTGCAGTTGCTCGTTGTCAAAGTCCTTGGCCATGTTCGCAGCAGGTGTATCGGCCTCCTCCTCTTCGTTACTTGGGGAAGAGCTAAATGCATTACGATCCTGATCCTGTCAGCAACTTATTCAGAGTAGTGAAGTGGCCATGTCTTACCTTGAGACGCTGCAACATATCGTCGGCATCGACTTGGATACCACCCATATTGAACTGCACAGGGCCAATGTGCTCGCTGATGCTCGTCTCATCGCCAGTGTAGTCGATGTGACGAGTGCTGCGAACGATGGCATTATCGCTGCCCTTCTCTGGCAACTTGGCCTTGAATACCTCGAGAATCTTGAGCTGCTTCTCAAGAAACTCCTGGGTGTCATCACTCTCCACCGTGATCCACCTCTCGCCGTGCATGGCATTTTCAACAACTGCGAGACCACCACTATTAGGATCGCGGCACCATCCCTCGTACCGCGCAATCGCACTGTTTAGTTTCCTGATTTCTGCTTCCTTGTCGCTTATCTTGTCTGCATCATCAGAGGGCATAGAGTAGAGATCAATGCCGAGATCCTGAGACCATGTGTTTGAAACAGGCTCAGGGTCAAAAGACTCGCCAAGAACTCGAATTTTGCCCCATGAATCCCAGTTGGTTGGGACGACGATCTTGTCACGGTCGATGACGTTGTGCTTTAGTGGGTGCCGCTTGAGAAGAGAGGTAATTCCAAGGGTTGAGTGAATGAGAGAGGGTAGCTGAGAAGGCGTATTTTGTGAAGTGTAAATGAGAGAGGCACCATCTAGAGATTGTTAGCATTTCGACCAGAGGCTTGGAAATAGGCCAACATACGTCTCAGCAAAATGGTTCGCAGATATTGCAATACTGTATCAAAGTCTGGCTCTTTCCAACCCTGATTCTTTTCAAGAAACTCCATTTTTTGGGACTGCATGTGTTAGTGTAGTCATCGCAGGCCGTGAGAGACAGTTCCTTACATTCTGGCACACCACGCAAAGTGGAAGACCCAGAGGCTCCTCCCATTCTCCTCGTCCCAGAGGCAGTGCACTATCTCCATCGCCGCCGGTAGCTGTTGCCGATGGTGTTCCATCTAGGTTAGTTGTTGCGCCTCCTCGACCTCTTTCTTTCCAAGCTGACATGACTTCCTCCATGATTGCATGTTGTTCTGCGTCGACCTTTTTGAGGACCTCTTGTATAACCTGAACCCATGTCCATATTTGTCGTAGCCATAGATGTGGCTGTGACCAGTCGAGAAGAATGATAAGAGAGGTATTGGGGATAGTTTCAGGGGTAAGGAGGGGTGCAACGAGAGATGCAAATTCGGCCGAAGGTTGGGAGAGGAAGTAGAGCGAAACCCGTGCCAGAGTATCTAAATTTATTAGTACATCGTTCCGAAGCTGGTCTGGGCGTTGATGGACGAACCGTCTTGGTCGGTGTCGAGAACGTCGTAGTATGTATAGCCCAGCGCAAAGTTGTTCGCAATCGGCGGTATCTTAAGCCGGTCCGCATTACGTTTTGGCTCGGAGCTGGAGAGCGATTCGAGGAATTCTCTTTGGTTCTCGGGAGTGCCACCTGAGTTTCGGAGGCTCATGATCAGCTACCTAGCTCTTCGACTGAGCTGTCTAGTTACGACATACCTAGCACAATGAGGTTCTTTTCCGGCAGTCGTTTGGCGCTGGCGACAGACTCTAGCATGGACGTCCAAAGATCCTTCTTTTGTTCGCCATCGCGGCCCTCGGAGTCTCCTGAGCCCGTTGTATAGATCGATACTCTGTTGGTGTTGGCCGCCATGATCCCGGTTGTTGGCTCACCGAGCTCGCTGGTCAACAAATTGTCGTATAAGATCGCAGTGCGTTAGGTCATGAGTCAATCTCCCGTTGCGAAAGAGGGCAGAGTTTGTCGGCAAGCCTGCCTCAGATCGGCGTCTGAGTAGAGGGACGATACGCGTTTTGGTGTTGATTCGATAATGCTAAAGGAGATTTAAGGTTGTCGTAGGGGCATCTTCGCTCTGCGTGCAACAACGACAGCAGGGAAGATGATGCAAGCTCTCGGCTCGATCGCGAGTATCCCAATCGTCGATAGTCGGTTCGAAAAGGTCGCTTCAACTTCCTGGGCAGTTCGTGGTACGTAGATATCGTCGACCGCTGTCTTTCACCAAAGATGAACGTGGCCAGGGTCACCACGTACCAATTCCAATGAGTGGATGGATTGGCACTTGGATAACACCCCGTCATTTTAGCGTTCGGTCCGGAAATTGTCCCGCCAAAAAGAGCTACGCTCGCGCTGCAGCTCTTGCAGCTTTAGCGCACGGACTCCCTAAAGCTTCAGTGGACGCACGTCTCATATTCGGGCTGACAATAAATGCGACTTCATTACTCTGTACCATATAAATTTTGCGACATTCACAAGGCAGCGCAAGAAGCAGCGCAAGACACACCATGAACAAAATACGCGCAATCCAGGCGCTGAACAAGAAAGAGATAGAAAATGGAATGTGAGTACTTGGTTTCCTCTCCTGCATTTCCAGAATCCCTGTTAACAGATGTGCTCAGTACTCCAGAAGCTTCCTGGCATACAGACTATCGAGACACTGCCTACGTCTACTTTGGCGGTCTTCCTTACGAACTATCCGAGGGCGATGTAATAGCGATTTTCTCACAATTTGGGGAGCCTGTTTTCTTAAAGTTGGCTCGCGACAAAGAGACTGGCAAGTCAAAAGGCTTTGGTTGGCTCAAGTATGAGGACCAGAGAAGTACCGACTTAGCGGTTGACAACCTTGGCGGAGCGGATATTGGTGGTCGCCTGATCAGTGTCGACCATGCGCGATACAAAGCGCGGGATGATGAAGATCCCGAGGAGTTCAAGGTCGGCTGGGAGGACATGCTCAGGCGAGAGGGACAAGCGCTGTCAGAAGATGAGAGTAGCGAAGAGGAAGTGAAGCGGCCGATGCTACCAGAAGAGCGAGAACTTGCGCTTCTGATGCAGGACCATGATGACGACGATCCCATGAAGGGCTTTCTGATCGAGGAGAAGAAGAAGGAAGTTGAAGAGGCGCGACGCAAAGCAGAAAAGAAGGATCGAAAACACAAACACAGACATCATCGGTCACATAGATCGAGGAGAGATGGAAGCGAAGAAGACCAGCACCGCAGATCAAGACGAGACGAGACTCCCGAAGGCAAAGAGGACCGACATCGTGATAAGGATTCCCGACGACACAGAGATGATGACCAAGACCGAGAAAGGAGACGCGATAGGGACAGAGATAGGCGAAGGGAGAGAAAGGACGACGATGAAGGTCGTCTTCGTGACCGAGATCGGAGGAGAGACCGCGATCGAGAGCACAGAAGGCATAGGGAAGAGGACCATGCCGAACCACGGCACAAACGACGCAGGGAAGAAGACCAGGAGGAGAAAACATCAAGGAGAAGGAGTAGAAGTCGATCGCCACGACGGCGCGACGATTAAAGCACATTATACTGTAAAACAATATTTCACTCGGTCCAAGGTAGCTCTACTTATCCTGAACCGCTCAAACGCCCATCCCAAGTTTGCCCAGCATTAAGAGTCATATCCGTTGTGATCATTAGCTTTCTTGTAGCGTGGCCTCGCTTGGCTCATGTGTTGCCCAAATAACGCTTCCAGCCTTCCCTTACGCAATGTCGCTTTCCATCTTCTCCGTCAACAATAATGAACTTCTCCCATCGTGCATCATGCCCAGCACCTATAACAACAAGACTGTCATCGCTGATCCAGCCAATAACGCCCTTTGGTGGCCGTGATGTTCCTAGAACAGTGCTCTCCGAGAAAGAAATACCCCCTATAGCAGCTTCATCACCAGCCTCAAAAGGTGCTGAGCTGAAAGAGTAGACATCAGAAAAGACTCGAGGCATCAGTGGAATCTTGCTGAGGATACCCCACTTGCCCGTTCCGTCGCCTGGGTCTGATCCAGAAGCGCCGAGCTGTTGACTTCGGCTCATTCCTGGCTTTCGTGGATGTGGTACGTCGAAGATGTGAAGGGTGGACTTGTCAGAGGTGCAGGCAAGCATTGTTCCACAAGGTGAGAAGGCAAGAGAAAAGATAGTCGCAGGGTCAATACCACGCCGAAGTTCAGCAAGTCTTGCACAATTGCTTGTAGCGTAAACACGGATTAGTGTACCTGTTTCGCTTGCACTGGCTAGAAGTTCGCCATCTGGGCTTAATGCGATGGCCTTGAGGGCTGACGAGTGGGCCGGAATGATGCTGACATTCCCGGTCGCCAACTCGATGAGTTGTATCTGGCCAGCAGTTCGGCCAGGAAAGGCAAGCTTCTTCTCGGAAAGACAGCAAAGACCGAGGAGGTTGTCTGCAGTTTCGTACACATGCAGTAAATCTGGAGGTTTGGCGAACGAGTAGACGCGCACGCTATTCTGTAGGACAACAGCGATACGCTCCCTACCCATTTGGACGCCACGAATGGCCGTCAATGCTGTGATTTCCAAGGCAACTTTGCCCTTCATGTCGTCCCATATTATAGCCTATTCACCGGTAAGCGAAGAGCTAGGAAGCTTCCCATGATGGCTTACCTTGTTCATGGCAAACTTGGGTGACCTGCCGCCACCAACAAGAGCAAGGTAGTTGGTAGTTCCCATCATCTGAACGAGGCCGATGCCAGCGTTGAAATCTATGAGGCTGTCAGAATGTGCGTGTATAAACTTCATATGATGGACATACCCCTCGAAGCCTTTAGAAGACATGATTTTGTGTGGAAGACTGAGCCGAGTGTTAGCGAAGGGAAGCACATAGGACTGTAGAAGTTGACTTACTGCAGATACCTGAGCCTAGGCCTACAGAAAAGCAACTTGCATCGTTATTGAAAGATACCGACAAGACAGCTTCAGTACTAGAAGCCTCGATCGGTGGCCGTACATTCATCGTGAATGAGTTGATATGTACAAGTTCAGTCTAGGCCTACAGTACGGACGGATCTAGTGTTTCCGGTGCGAGAGCTGAGAGGGGTAAATCAAAGCTGAGGCAAACGTGATGCTGATGATGATGTCGAGAAACAAGTTTCGAGCAATAATGATTGGTTGATGAAGTTTATCAGGGAATGTTACCATGAAGCGAATAACATCTCGAAGGCGCCGAAACCTTATGTGCTTATTATGGAGGTTTATTTGATGTCGCTTATAGACCCACCACTGGTGAGTAGAGCCTGTACCTGCGTGACGGAGGCCTGATCTAGACTGCGGAGAGGCTTTAGGAGAAACAAGATTGTGTTATAAATCTATGAATGAACAGAAAATTGCACAATGACAACGGTGATAATGTGTCTTATATCCAATAACAGGAGCATAGGCAAATGGGAGCATTCGATGTTAGAGTAGTAGCTCTTGTTTGTCTACTACTATGTGTCTCATCCACTAGACAACTCCCGTTGAATCGCGTCACGGTACCTACAGCCACAGTCCTGACTCAGCCACAGATATCGACAATGTATTGTGGCGTCACATAAGAACAGACTCTTTGAAAACTTGACTTCAAATTAAGGGAGAAAACAATCTACCCAACATTATTCAAGAAGTATTCCTAATCACATGGTAAAGCACCCAAAGTTTATCTGAAGCATCCGGGACTAGTCCTTTTTTTTATCATAGGTTGCCGAGAGACTCAAACGGACAAAAGAAAGATATCACGTGATGAAACAAAACAATGAGCTCTGATTGAAGCAAGCGCCACAGCAAGGCTCATTGAGGGTCCCCTAGTGGTCCCTTGGGCGGAAGGCGGTCTGGCTTTACAGGGTGCTGAGGTGCAATGGAAGTGTGGATTTCGTAGCGTACCTAGTGGTAGGGGTGCACCTGCTTTGCTCCAGCTGGCATTTGTTAGCACTGGCACTCTAGCTTAGGCACTTCCCCTGAATCTTAGAGGAGGAACGATTGGCCAGGTGTGAAATTGCCCATACCCCTTGAGCAACCCAAGTCCAACACGACCCGTATCCTTCTCTCCTGGCTCTGGCTCCTCCTAGCCTCCTTTAACATTTTCCCCTTGGTTCAGGTTCCCCAAGTTTCCACTTCAACCACCGCAAGCAAAACCATACTCGATTTGAGTCGTTGCTCGACGTTTGGTGCCTTCGACCTATTCCTGCCGTATCTCCTCAGCTTCGCCTTAACTTCGCGAATCCAATCTTGAAGATGTCGTCCATGGGCGTATGTGCTATCTCTCCTCCGGTTCTGTCCTGTCCTGTCCTGTCGTGTGGATGTCACCGCCGTTGAAGCTACCGTTTCCCACATGATTCCATGGACCAAAACTTTTGACGCGCCTACCATTTGAATCTCAGCTCGCTAACCCCTACTCCCCAATAGAAGATGATCCGTCGAAAGAAGAATGTCAAGAAGGGTATTCAGTTCTGCCTGATGGTCTGCGGTGCTTCAGGCACTGGTACGTGGCCCCTAGCGAGAACCGCTGCGACGACAGCTACAATGGCCTCGCTGCGATTGATATAATACGTCAAGCTTACAATCGACAGGCCGTACCACCTTTGTCAACACACTTTGCGGAAAGAGCGTTCTCGATCATAAGGAGTCCGACGATGCTGGCAGCGCCCACGTTGAGGACGGTGTCAAGATCAAGCCCATCACTGTCGGTACGTACATCCAATTATCTTTGCCTGCATACACGATATTAATTGGACTACAGAGCTCGAGCTTGACGAGGAGGGCACTCGCATTTCCCTCACAATTGTCGACACCCCCGGCTTCGGTGACCAGATTGACAACGAGGCTAGGTAAGCTAGTATCGCGGTCTATGTTTTTACCCCTCCACTAACCCAATGCCAGCTTCTCAGAGATCGTTGGCTACCTCGAGAGACAATATGATGACATTCTTGCCGAGGAGTCTCGTATCAAGCGTAACCCCCGCTTCAGAGACAACCGAGTCCATGCTATGCTTTACTTTATCACTCCCACTGGTCATGGGTATGTTTTATAATGTCCTAATTCTTCGGACGCGACTGACGTTTGCAGCCTCCGAGAACTCGACATCGAGCTCATGAAGCGCCTCGCTCCCCGTGTCAACGTTATCCCCGTTATTGGCCGCGCCGATTCGCTCACCCCCGCCGAGCTCGCTGAGTCCAAGAAGCTGGTTATGGAGGACATCGAGCACTACCGCATTCCCGTCTACAACTTCCCCTACGACATTGAGGAGGATGATGAGGATACCGTTGAGGAGAACGCTGAGCTCCGTGGCCTTATGCCCTTCGCTATCGTTGGATCTGAGGAGGTTGTTGAGATTGGTGGCCGCAAGGTTCGCGCTCGTCACTACCCCTGGGGTGTTGTCGAGGTCGACAACCCTCGTCACTCCGATTTCCTTGCCATTCGATCTGCCCTTCTTCACAGCCACTTGGCTGATTTGAAGGAAATCACCCACGACTTCTTGTACGAGAACTACCGTACCGAGAAGCTGTCTAAGAGCGTCGAGGGTGCTTCTGGAAAGTGAGTTCTGACCAAAGTCTCGGATGTTGACCACAGCTGACTGACATATTTTTAGTGCTGATAGCTCAATGAACCCCGAGGATCTTGCCTCCCAGTCAGTGCGCCTCAAGGAAGAGCAGCTCCGACGAGAGGAGGAGAAGCTCCGCGAGATCGAACTCAAGGTGCAGCGCGAGATCAACGAAAAGCGACAAGAGCTGCTGGCCCGCGAGTCTCAGCTCCGAGAGATCGAGGCCCGCATGCAACGAGAGGCTGCTTCTCAGGCCGCTGCCACACCCGAGCCAAATGGCGAGGAGCCACTCAACTAGACCTATCATTTCACATTTTAGGTCTTTTGCGGTGTTTCAAAAATGCGACGTTGGACTATTGTCTATTGCTGGCGTTGGTTTTTCCTCTCCCACGACTGAAGAGAAAGATGAGAATATTCCCCCTGCTGCTGAACAATTGAATTGCCGTTTTCTTTTTTCTTCGCCGCCCTCCTTCACTCATTAAACGTCTGCTATTCTTAAAACGGTTCTGGGCATGCCATCTGGAAACGTTTTCCCTGGAAAACTGATGGTGGGCGGCTACCTATTGTTTAGAAGCATTCTCAAGGGAGGGTCATTATGTATCTGGCTGTTGTAGGGACGCAGCGTGCGGGGAGTGTCTTAAAGGGATGAAGACGCCCTTGCGCTACGATACGATGCATGCAGACGACTGGCGGATAGGACATATTGCCGTGTCCTGGTGCCATCTTGTGGTCATATTAGACTTGTATTGGGCGTACATCGTTGTCCATACTTGGGCGACACAACCTTTATTGTTTCTTTTTTCTAGTGGCCTTCTAATGCTGATATCAAATAAATTCAATATTTTTTTGTAATACGACTGTTGAAATCTGAGCCACTTGCTAGATCTTGTTACGTGGAAATGTTTTATCATGATGACTATCAATTACCCTGTCCTGAGTATAAGCTGCTTAGACAGCCCAATTAATGCATAGGTAGTAAAGGAAACCAAGCTTTCTTCAGAAACGCCATAAAAGAAAAGAATCCATAGTCTGACTAGGGAACCCCTCCGTAACACAACAATCAAGATAGCACTTGAATCAGATACAGCTCGCATAAGACAATCTTTGGTAACACGGTGATGTAAGTCAAGAATCGAGTCATCGTTCCACAGGTCTCGTGTCTACGCCTCGTTAAACTTTTACAGGTCGGTATGGCTTAGTTATTAGACTGGCTGTTGAGAATGCGCAGAATAGCGAGGAAGAGGTTGATGATGTCGAGGTAAAGGCTGATGGCAGCAGCAATCTCCTCTTCGACATGATGGTGACGAAGGACAAGCTGGGTGTCGACGAGAATGTAGCCACTGAAAATAAGAGCAGCAAGGCCACCGTAGATGAGCTCGCCGGTAGAGCTATAGGGAAAGAACATGGCCATAAAGCTGAAGATAACGAGACCCCAAAGGGCACCGAAGAGGTAAGGCATCCATGATGTGAAGTCATACTTTGTCTGGCAAGCAAAGAGAGTGAGGAAGACGAAGATTCCGGCAGTAAGAACGACAGCGTTAAGAACGATGGATGTCTTGTAGAACGATACGATGACAGAGATGGTATAGGCTTCGGCGAGGGTGAAGAGCGAGAGGAAGAGAAGGTTAGTTGGATAAGACTTGCGCTTCCAGTAAGTCAAGCCCATGAAGATCATGGCACCAAAGAGCTGTGGATGTGTCAGTCGATCACATTCATGATCCTGCTACTCAGTGAAAACTTACCGAAGCCCAAACGACGCCGGGGTGGCTCTGGATCCAGTCCTTGTAACCGGTGCTGAAGAATGTGAGGCTGCTCACTCCAGCAGTGGCGAGGAGCTGGACAGTGAGGATGGTGTAGACCTTGCGAACGAACTGGTTGCGGATATCAACAGTAGCCTCAGCCACAGAGCCGCCGAACTAGACATCACTATGTCAGCATTTCCTCATTCGCCTTGCATCAAGCGTATCTGTTCCTACCTTGAAGTCATCGGGCAGGTTGTCCTCGCTATCGCGGGGCGCACCAAAGAGGCCCTGGGTCTCATCGCGAGCAGCCGAACCCTCAGCGTAGGCGGGGGGCGCGTGGGTATAGTCATCGGGGTCGCTCTGAGGAGCCGGCTGATACTTGGTGTTGGAAGCCATCGCGGCGATCAGTGCGCGTACGTAGCGAGAAGTCCTTCGATCGTTTGTGGGCTGAGTTGGTTGAGAGAAAGGAAACGTCGTAAAAGTGAGGTCTCGTAGGAGGTTGGTTTTCGAGGTTGAAATGGCTAAAGTGATGGAAAGTTCGGGTCACTTCATCGATGATGCGAGGCCCATATCCCAGGAAGTGCTTGGGATAGGTAGGTCATGTGGGGGACAGAATGGGGAAACTGTGGCGTTTTAGGCAGCTAGGAACGGGTGGCGGTGCAAAGCAAACTATCGCGTCAGCTCTCCAATCTAGCTAAAGCTCCCTAGGGTAGAGAGGAAAGAAAACCCAGGACCTTGATCTTAAGTGACAAAAGTACTTAGGTAGACTTACTTAAATTTAGGGTACTTTCGCTAGGCTTGGGATATCTTTTGCTGAGTTTATTTTGACACCCTACATCAGGGTCCGGTATTTTCTTGCTCCACGATGTGGCTCCATCTAATGTTAGTGATATCAACCCACTTCACTTCACACTCTGATCATGTTTGAAAATTCATCGTGAATGAAGAACTTCGATTGATTTCTGTTATTTGCTCCAAATCATTCAACTCGAAGAATATCGGTTATAGCAAGTTACATCTCAGACTTTGCTCAATATGCCCAGATCGGACACTGTCCGCATTCATAGCCGTTTCCGATATCACACCTAGTCACTTACTTGTAACTGTTTGCCCATTCCAAAAGCTAGCCTCCAGCCAGGCAAGATTTAGCGGCCTCACTGGGAGGCTGGGGTTTTCTGCTGCGCAGGAGGAGCAGGTGATCCCTTGCTCAAGTTGAAAGCCGGAGGGTTCGATGATGGTCTGGGAGCCGGAGATGGACTCGGGGGCGTCATCTGCGGATAAGTAGCGAAAGGGTTGTGGAAGTGACCACCTTGTGTCGACGGTGGCATCAAGGGGGTATAGGGGCCAGCAAGAGTTGCCGTCGTAAACTGGTCTGCAGTCGGCGTCGAAGTTGGGACCAGCATGAGGTCTCCTCCGCCATTCATTGTAGATGAATGGTCCAGTCGTTGCGGATAAGAACCCCGTTGCTCTACTTGCTGAATGGGGGACCACGACTGGAAGTTCTGTCCTGGGATTGAACCTGGGTAAGCCAAACCAGAGGGAAGACTCTTCTGGTTATACATGTTCACTCCGGTAGACTTGTCTGTGGATCCAGTTTGACACTCAAAGCGGGCCGTTGTGTGGTTCTTATTGGGCGTGAAACTACGCTGATAGTCTCTCTGCAATGCTCTGATTTGCTGAGTATTCGGAACATGCTCATACAAGGCATTTGATTGCCCGTTGAAGAGTCTGGGAGTTTGAAGTTGACTGGGGAGGCTTAGTGCAGGGCTTGCTATCGAAGGCTGATTGTCTTTATTGACCGGAAGTTTCAGGCAAGACGGCAACCCGCTTGGAAGAGTAGGCTTCAATATAGAAACATCGTAAACGGGCCTCTCTTCCGTTGTGACCTGGATCTTCTGTGGTGGAACTTGACTAACTTCCGTGGGCTGCGTCTGGCCAGAGCTCTCCTGAGAAGATGAGATTGCGGAAGATGCTGATGACGGAGTGGACATCCCAGTAGCGGCAACAATTCGTCGTCGTTTCAGATTATCAACCGATGTTGAAGGTGGATAAGGAGAATCGACCCCATTACAAATATTAATGGTTGTTTGTCCAGATGACGGAGCGGGTCTCTTGTTCGAGTTTCCACTCGAACACTCGCCAGACGACTCGGGCTGGTGAGGTCTGACTTCTAGCTCACATGAGGGCTGTGGTGTTTCCGGAAGCTGAACTAGGCTCATTTCCTGGTCCAGCGACTGGAAGTCCAGCAATTGTGTCTTTCGAGAGCTGATGGAATCGACACTTGACTCCCTTTGAGGGCTCAGTCTTTGGACAGTGTCCGCAAATTCACTAAACTCTGGCGGTGGTGTGGGCTCTGAGGCCAGCATTTGGAATGACGCTGGTAACGCTTTCTCCGAGATCCAATCCATGAGAACCTGGGCAACCTCATTGCTGTTCGTCTCGAGAAACATGAGATGCCCGTTGCCCAGTATGTTCTTGTCCTCAAGCTTGATCATATCGCATTTGACGCCAGCTTGCAGCATGAAAGTCACTGTAGCCCAGTCGTACATGCCATGCGAGCTGGCATGTGCCGTGACAACCGCGTTGGGCACTTTCTTGATATTGATGAGCTTGCGAGGCTTTCGAGCCTGTACGAAACACTCACTCTTTCCATCAGGCGACGTAAGTTGGGTTATGTCGAGCGGGTTCTTCTCAGGATGGTCATATCCTCCATGTGGATGTGCTGGAGGATCATAGGTAAGAGGGATGTCCGCCAATCCATAAATTCGGGTCCCTTCCTCGTACTGAATGAAAGGTGTGTACTGGCGGTAAGGATTTCGTTCTTTGGGGCACGCCGTGCCAAAAGGAGGTCCTGGTGGCTCGAGAACAATAACACCAGCGACGAGATCAGGTTCAACGTCGGTAGCCAGCCAAGCCGCAGCTCCGCCTGATCCTTCGCCTACGAGGATAGACTTGCCGACATGACGCAGGAGCGCTTGGAGAGCATTCTGAGCGAGAGATTGGCGCTCTACTTTGTTGAGATGGAGAGTCTCCAAGGAAGCGCAGTACTTGGCGAAAATGGGATCACCGCGCATTCCAGTCTATACAGCGTCAGCATTTGTATGTATGCATGTATGGACACGGAATACTACACTTACGCCAGGCCATTTATCGTGGAATTTCGCCTTTGCATATTGCAGGGGGACGCCCACTTCTCGAGGTACACCAGGCGCAGTTAGGCTTGATTCCACTCCTCTTGCCGGGATAGAGCTGGAGCTGAGGCCTGCTTCGCGGTGGATGTAGTGGGAGGTTGTTAAAAAGTTGGAGCGGCCGGAAGGGGGTAAATCAACGATGAAGACTTGGAAGCCTTTGTTGAGGAAGAACGAGGCCCATCCAGGCTGACCATCTGGCTTGGTTGTCTAGACCTACGCGGGGTTAGAATCAGTTGCTGTGATGAATTCTGATAACATTGCTCACCTGACCAGTGTGGAAGTCTCCATGGATGAGGATGATAGGGTATGGATGGTGTCTCTCGAGAGGGTCCAGACCCTCGACGTACATCTGGCCAACGATGTTTTTCGCAGTCGCAAGCGTCGAGCCCATGCTCCAGTCGACGTTGACGAAGAATGTTGTTCGATAAGAGGCTGCTTCTTCATTCTGCGCTGCCAGCTTTGGTGCTTCTTGTTGAAGATTGGGCAAGTCGGCACTTTGGAGATCGCCAGGCTGAGAACTGGACATGTCTGCGCGGGTTGACGGGCCCCCAGAGATCTTCTCACCCGGTGGAGGAGATGTTTCATTCATATTGAGTCATTGGCTTTGAGAGTTTGTCCCATGAAAAGAAACGCCTAGATCCGGACTTTGAGCGCTCGGTGTCGCTGAAGATGCGCCTGAAAGAACGCCTCGAAATGAAGATGTGCTATTGAAAAAGAAAGATTGGTTAGAAGGCTGGAAGTATCAGCCGATCATCAGTTGGTTGCGCGCCGACGCTTCTCGGCGAAGAGAGTCAACAGTGGTGGTGGATGAAGAAGAGAAGAGAGGTTAGTTTGCTCGAGCCTGAAAATAGAGGCAGGCCGATAAGGCCCTCGCGAACCTGAGTGAAGGCGCCTGCAAAGAATGTCCTCGCAAAGCCTAATAATAAGGCGCAAGTTATTGCGCAAGATTATGTGAAGTCCAAGTTTCCTCTCGGTGGTCGAGACGAAGGATTTGGTGTTGAGATGAGAAGTGTGAGGAGTGAAGGAGTTACTCGCGGGTGGAGGATAAAAGGCCAACCCTCGGATTCTGATGACACATAACAACAGGCATTTTTGGTGCCTTCATTTGACCCTAAAAAACCCTAAAGGATCACAATCCATTTCCGTGCCCCTTTGTATGTGATTGCTTGGTCGTCGCCAGTTGTCGACAGCCGTTGAATACCTATGTAGACATCAAGACAATGATTGTTCCCCGTGAATGCTGATAGGCGATGCAGTGCACGGTCAATCATTTCAATTGTTCTATACCCTTTCAGAAATTCCGTTTCTTCCTTTGTCCATCACCAATCTTTAGCTAAACGGAATTGATGTGCGAAAGCTCCAAGTTCTATTGTTCCAAGATTCTCGAGTTTGTAGGCACACCACAATATCGCAAAGGAATGGGCTCCCGGATGAGAAAACATATCTCAGTGTGACCTTTTGTATAAAATATTTCCTTATCATCAACAAGTCTGGCCGTAGTCCTCCATAAACGTAAATAGACCATGATATTAGAGCAGCCAGCTCTAGCAACTCAGTCAGATAGCACATCATATCCCACAACAGCCAATGTCCGTTTTCCTTACATCATGAGTTGAAGTCGAATGTTCACGGCGACACAGGCTCAGGAGCATCATCCTTCATATCCGGCACCCAGCCCTTAGGTCTCTCACTGCCTCTCACCACAAGTCCATACCCTAGCCTCTCAACCTTTTTGACACTCTGCCTCATCACAGCCATCTTTCCTCTCCAATCCTTAGTAGGCACATCAGGTAGGATCTCAAACTCACACCCAAGCTCTTGAATATCACTCATGATATTTCGCCCTCCGTCTCCGGCCAATTCACCATTCTGAGCTGTAGTAACAGTCGCAAAGCGCATCATCTCACCAAATAGATCGAAGATGCCGAACATGTAGTCATTTGGTGTGAGTTCCATGTCGCTGGGCATAGCAGCTTGTGCTTGTGTGGGTGTGATGAGGGTTTGGTGGCGGAGGTAGTGTGCGAAAGAGAGAGCCTCGACGAACTCTTCGAGACAGCGGAGGGAGAAGGTGTAGCGATAGCGATTGACATTTTGGACATCTGGTGCGATTCCATTGAGGAGTTTAGAGATTTCTTCGAGGCGCGTATCCATGTCTTGTTGGATGTGAGGAGGGAAGTCCTTGTTGAGATGCTTGACTCTGTGATGTGTGAGCAGACTTTCACTGCGATACTGAGATTGGTGCTTACCTCTGAAGGGTAAAGATGCTACAAAATAGTTAGTAAAAATTGCACTTATAATCTAGATGAGTCTTGGAAACTCACATCTTCTTACTCTGGGCAGTAACATCTCGTGAGGCCTTCACAATCCTCTCCCGTCGATCATGATGCTCATCAAGCTCGTCACGAAACCCTTCAAACATATCATGGAACCTGCCCCTTGGCCCAGTCTGCTTCGGCGGGCCTGCATTCTTCACACGAGCATTGCCGTCGCGATCTCTCTTAACACCGCCCGACATTATGATTCGATTGTTGAAAGAAATGCAGCTTATAAGAAAAAGATGGTGGTCGATGATGTTGGAGGTTGGTTAGAGGCGGGTCTTGATTTGTTAGTGCGTGTTTGCAGGGATGACGTGAAATTTGTTAGTGGAGAGAAAGAGAGAGCAAGCTCTCCATTTTTGGAAGGCAGCTTGATTCGGGTTGCGTTACCTGACTCAACATCAGCAAACTGCCATTGAGTGGCACGCAACAAGAGACTTCTTTTTTGGGTGAATCGGAATAAGAGGAAAACTGAGATAACTTGAGACTTCACAATCTGGTATAAGCTATGGTCTCATAAGCCCTTTACCCCTCGTGTCCTGTCTCATCTCACTACACACTCACCGCCAACTGTCATCTTGACCTCACCTCAACGTTCACAATGCCTTCAATAACCCCCTTCCTACACACAACGCCACTCTTCACTATATCTCTCTTCCTCCGCCTCGCTCTTCTCTTCTATGGCCTCTATCAAGATGCCCATTCAGCCCTGAAATACACAGACATCGACTACCTTGTCTTTACCGACGCTTCCCGCTTCGTCGCTGAAGGCTCATCGCCATATGCCCGCGACACATATCGATATACGCCTCTGCTCGCCTGGCTGCTCCTACCAACCGTCAGATTCTCCGCCTTTGGAAAGCTGGTCTTTGCTGCGGCTGATCTCTTGGCGGGATGGCTTATTCTGCGTGTGCTCAGACGGAGGGGTATGGATGAAGCTACAGCTGGGGGCTTTTCTGCGCTGTGGCTATGGAACCCTATGGTAGCGACGATCAGTACCCGTGGAAGTTCGGAAGGCCTCCTGGGTGTGTTGACGATGGGTTTGCTATGGGCTGTTGAGCGACGAAAACTCAGTCTTGCTGCGATCATCCTTGGATTGTCGGTTCACTTCAAGATATACCCCTTCATCTATGCACCAGCTATTGTGTGGTGGATGGACGATGCCCGTTTAGGAAACGAGACAAAGGCTGCTACTCGTCCTTCATCATATAAGGAAGCAGTCTCAAACTTCTTCACGCCGGATCGCCTCAAGTTTGGACTTCTCAGTCTCATAACGTTCATGATTCTCAACCTCATCATGTTCTCCATGTAAGTCCCCATACACAAATATCAGACCTATCATAACTGACCAACTCGCAGTTATGAGACCCCGTTCCTTGTTCATACTTACTTTCACCATGTCACAAGGATCGACCACCGTCACAACTTCTCGCCTTATAATGTCCTGTTGTATCTCACCTCTGCCACTCCCGCTGATGCTGCGCCGTCATTCCGTATTGAGTCGTTCGCTTTTCTCCCTCAACTTCTTCTATCTTGTGTTCTAATTCCTCTCGCTATTGCCAAGCGCGATCTTGCAACAGCCATGATGGCTCAGACATTTGCCTTTGTTACTTTTAACAAAGTCTGTACCTCCCAAGTCAGTCTCCCTCAACCTTGTTACTCATCCTCCAACTAACATATCATCAGTACTTCCTTTGGTACATGATCTTTTTACCACTTTATTTGCCCAACTCATCTTTCCTCCGTGACCCCAAGTTGGGCATCTCAGCTCTGTTCCTCTGGGTAGTCTCCCAAGCTGCCTGGCTGCAACAAGGTTACCAGCTTGAGTTTCTCGGCATCAGTACCTTCTTCCCAGGCCTTTGGTTGGCCTCGCTTGGCTTCTTCTTGGTTAACTGCTGGATTCTGGGCGTCATCATCAGTGACGGTGCTGCTCAGTCAACACGATCGACCATTAAGTTCCACGTCGAATAAGAGCCACACGAAGCCCCCCTCCCCAAAGGAAAAAAAAATGGAAATACAAAAGCAGGCGTGTAGTGGCATGAATATTTTATTGATGGTGAAGATAGCATAAATACTCAGACAATCTTATTCATCGATTATAACACCAAATCGCGAGTAACGTAGAGGAGGGTATATGGAAATTCGGATTCCCTGAGATAAATTACCTCGCCGTCTTCTCTTCCATCTTCATGACTTTTCAACAGATCCCAATCAAATTCTTCTCAAAGCCAAGTAAAGCCATACCAGCAATTCCCGTGTATACATGCGCCCTCAAAACTCCCAATCTCCTGGGTATGTGGTTTCAATTAACAGCTTCCTTTCCTTAGTTCCAAACCTTGAACGCCGTCTCATAACAAAAAGAGTGATGTATCATATATGTAATCCAGCCATATCCATCTCCTGGCTGTCTTCTGCGATTTAAGATTCATGGTTTTTTTTATTGGCATGCATTGCTCACTGAATCGTGATGCCTGTCGCAAGAGATCGATAATTCGACAACTTGAGTGATGCGATCTTCGTCCTCGGGGGGTCAGGCGTAATGACCATTCTTCCGTCCTTGTTGTACACAATGTTGCCAAAGGACTCACTCAGTTCTGGGAAATGAACACCGGGGCGTACGCGACCCATCTCGGCCAAAATCCTCTCGCTCCAGACGCCAGAGCAGGCACCCTTGTGCATGATGAAAAATGGGTTGAGGGGGGGTAGCACGGAGTCTAACATTCGCGTTTAGTAGGAATTCAAGGTTGGGTTGCGGAAAAACTTACCAAGATCAACGAACCGAATCCTCAGATAAACCACCTCCTTGAGCTTTTCCAGTGATCGAATCGCAGACAGCACCAACTTTTCAAAGGCATCGATGAATCCCATATCTTGAATGCCAGAGCCAGCCTCGTGGAAACTTGTGTTGTATCGACAGCAATTCTTGACTGTCAAGTCCAGAGTCTTGAGTCGGGAAGTTCGCGAGTCAGTTGACCGCGTAGCCACATCAAAAAAGTGGTGACAAACACGGCCAGTGTAGGCGAAATGCTCTAATGAAGGTAACGCCTCGGCCATCCTTGCACAAATGTGCGTCTTCTGTACGACCTTCGAATAGAACGGGGGCATGACCCCCTCTCGGCGATAGTCGCTCTCGAGGCAAAGACTCAGATTCGTGATGTGACGTGGGAGTTTTGGAAGAAACTCGGCCATAGTAATATAGCTCTTTGACTTTGGTTTGCTATAGGAGCCCTGCCACTCGTAAAGGCATGGTAAAGCATTCAAAACTGTTGCAAAGTCCTGATCATCTCGCATAAGATTCCACTGGCCCCTCGTGACTAGAGTCTGCACCGATTCGAGAACTGGCAGCGGCTTGTAAATGGCGGGATCGATCCTCTGCTCGGGAAAGTGAAGAACCCTCGGTGCCTTGCGTCGCTCTCCTCCTTCCAGGGTCAAAACTCTGGCCTGGGGTAGAGTCTGTCCAACAAATTGAAACACTTGCTCAAGGGTACAGTTGTTGCCAGGTAAAGTATATGTCGCGTTAGTCAGTCCTTCCATGGTTACAGTAGGTAGCGTCAGAGTATTCGACAGAGCGACGGGTCCGTAGGTTGGTTGGAAAACAGGGAACCAGATCTCAATGTGCTTGACATATGATTGCAGTTGCTCGTGCAGAGCAAGATGAACCATAGCATCTTCCAGGCAGTCCACAGTCGCTTTTAGTTTGATATGACGATACAGCCGCTGTTGAACAAGAATCCGCCAAACATCGCTCACAAGCGCCAACTCCGTCAATTCTCTTCTCCTCGAATGTCGAAGTGCCGTCCCCCAACTCTTTGTGATACTCGATACGGCCATTGAACTTCGCGATGTTGCGGAGACTCGATACCCGAACAGATGATCCAGTATCGCTTCATGTACCTCAATTGGCAGCTGGTTGAAGTCGGTTATAGGGCGAGGAAGGACCACTGGCTCCTTATCGGGGAAAGCGGTAGAGCCAGTGGGAGTATCGTGGTCGGCGCCATGCGGAGAACCGCTGGAGCAGCATGGCTTGGAGTGTCGGCAATCAGGGTGAGGAAATGGTGTGCTGCTCGGTCTCGTCGGAGGAACAAAGTCGGATGCTTTGGCTTGATCGTGTGAAGGGCTGGACGAGCCCGGAGAGACAGGGTTGGAAGCGGTATTGAGAATGCCGTTTAGCATGGACGTAGCCATGATGGAGGCAAATTCTGTATCGGAGTCGGCATCATCGTCTCGATCATCGCTCAGGTCATTCCTTCGTGATGTATAACCATCTCGGATAGGTAGGAGGGCGGATGCAGGAATCGAGGTAGGACAAGGCGCACATGGGCCGGTGTGGCCATCATCGGCCGTATCCATAGGTTCACTGATAGAGTCTCCCATATCGATATCGATATTGGTATCTGATTGCGATTCAAGTCTCTCTATAAGATGGCTCCAAGGCCGGCACGTGGTGCATCTCAATAAGGTCGGGCCGGGTTGGATGATGGCACTCGAATACAGGAGACAGCGGCGGTTGTTGGATGAAAAGGAACAGATTATGGTTGACAGTGAACGAGGAGAAGGTACTAAGTTTATCGACCACAAGGTTCAAGGGCTGGAGATTAAGCCCCCAAAGATTCGGTTGGTTCACGGTGGACACAGGCGGACGGGAGAGGGAACGGGAGGGATGAGAAACAGGTGATTGACCTCCAGGGAGGGGAATGGTAATAAAAAAAAGGAAATATGATGGGTTGCGATACGACAGCCGATGAGATGGGAACCCCGAAACCAGGGTCGGTCAATCAAAGAACTCCACGGGAACGGACGAAGGCGACGAGAGTTGATTTCGCAAGATTTGAACAGGTAGGCAAAGAGAGTTAGGGGAGAGGCAGAAGACAAGAAGATAGGTAACTAGAGAAGAATTGGGGAATGGAGATGGAGATGGAAAACAGAATGACGGGAAGGGGAAAGGAAAGATGAGCCAGCCGTTGCGTTGAGTGGTTGAGTGGGAGCGGGAGTGAAATTGGAAATGAGAGGCGTCCAGTTGATTAGCAGATGCTGCACTGCACTGCGCAGCACCCGTACCGTACCTACCGTACTTTACTGAGGTGCATAGGTAGCGAGCGAGAGACCCCATCGCCTCAGTGACTTCTGCGTTTGCTAGCATACCTTATTATTTATTGTTGTTATTATTATTCTATAGCTGAGTAACCCGCTGTTGGGCAACTGTACTGAACTAACTTGATTGTCGTATTTGTCTTCATTGTCTCTCCCTTCAGTACCCGTCTCACTACTCCACCAACCAAGCTTAGGTACGGTAGATTGCGTGGTGGTTGCAGCGTATGTACGGGCAGTACATCCAGCCCAGCCCAGGTCTTGTTTTGTCTTGAGTGGCAGTGAAAGTCTTACATAGCCTTGTAAATGTGCATGCTCGCTCGTATTGCAGCCCGCCCATTCTGATCTGGCCTTCAAGATAAGGCATCGATACTACCGTCCCCGTCATGGCCACGTCGTCACAACACATGACTCTGCTTCTTTGGTAAGTGCAGTTGCATCTTGTTCATGCTGGCACAGGAATTGTCCACGACGGATTGTTATCAAAGAACCTAGTGGAGGTCGCGTGCTTAGCGGCAACGGATCTCCACAGCAAGAAGACAAGACAACCTACCTTAGCAAGACAAGACAAGACAAGACATCCAATGTGGGAGTCCAGCTTTCAGTGGAATTGTGGTTGTAACTGCAGGTAACCTACCAGCAACGGTTCTCTAGCAACAGTCCAAAACAAATGGACCCTGATTCATCTCTGTTACTTATCTTGTTCATCTGGTAACAAACGCTGAAAATCTGCATGGCTGCTACAGGTTCCAGCGCCAGTAGATAAACCTTAGCACCTCCACTCTCCTCTCTGCAGCCCAGCCCAGGCGATCAACCAAACATGGGTCACATCCATCCAATCCACCCAAGCCGATGAACGCCTCACTTTGGCCAAATGTGTCACCCAAGTCCTCAGCCCAGCCTCTAACTACATATTAAAGCGCCGACTGAACCAGCAACTCATCACGTCATTGGGCACAAGGCATCTCCAAACTCTATCCAACCTCCACCCAATGGTCAGATTCTTCCGTCCAGAATAGCCTCTCGCTCGAGCCAGCGCATCATGATTTCCACAACAACCCCCTGCAAGACCCTGAAAGTTGTTCATCTGCTAGCGCCGCGCCAGGCGCGATCTCCTCGGCTTTGCTTATTTCCCGTTTCTCCTCTTGTTGATGCGTTATCGATTCGTTAGTCTAGACGCTATTAAGGATTCATTCCAAGAGGCAGCTTTTTATTCGAGGGAGCAGTCAAATGAAGTGAGTCTTTATGTCTGGAACACAATTGATTGTCTTGGGCGCCATTCAATCCAATATTATGATGTACTCTGTCCTTGAAGAGCAAAATAGCATGAGATGTCCAATTACACAGCTAGGAAAAAGCCAATCCAAAGTCTCCGAGGCTGAACATAAAACTGCCTAATGTTTTTGTCACTACGATCATGGTGTCATATTCAAGGTAGCATCAAATTTTGATCATCGCCGCGTACCCTATATCACCGTGCGTCGTCATTCAGCTTTGAGTGTGTATTCGTAACCATGAGGCAGTGCATTATCAAAAAGGTAATTCTTTTTTTACACACTGGCTTGTCAACGAATATTGGCGTATTCATGATCTTCCTCAACTGCCGATGATCTTCTTCTGCATGACGATCCCTGTCATAAATAGCAATAGTCTGCAGATACTCCATAAGTAAATACCGAATCTTTATTGCATGTCTTGACTCACAGAATGGTTCTTCTTCAACCGCATCAACATACGGTATCTTGAATTGATGAGCAAAACTTCAATGGTGTCTTCATTGAATCCAAACAAGTCTCATTTCCTTGAAACAGGATCAATGAATGTTTGTCGACCTCCAATCCTAAGCGATCGAAGCAATTACCATATAACAAACAACGATCTGACCCCTAAAAGGCTTTTGGCTTACACATCAAAAACATGTATTCTCGAATATTTCGTGTCTATAACTTAGATAATTCTCGGATATTATGCCTTTCTTGACATGTCAAGGAACTTCTAGTTTCCAAGGTACACAGCAACTAAAAGACCTCCAGAATACGGAAGCGTAGTTAGCTTGAAGCCATTGGCAGTGTCCTCTAGATAAGCCACCAGGTCTTTATAACCTGCTTTTGCAGCCTCAGTGTTATCAGCAACTACTGTAGCACCTGACTTCATCCGCGGCTTGACGAGCTTGAGCGTAGGGAGAGCCAAAGGGGTCCAAACTGCAGTTTCGTTAGGAACGCTGGACAAGACAAGAATGCTTTCCTCGCCCTGGGAGCTGACTCACTGTCTAGGAGTAGAAAATCCACTTGTTCTGGCAGGTCGGTCTTGAGAGTCTCTCGCAAATCTCCCTCTCGTAATTCAATAAACTTCTCAATATCGTCACCAGCTTGACTCCAGTACTTGCGAGCCTTGACAGCCTTGGTAGGCTCATTCTCAGTTGCAATGACCTTACCTGGCTGCGAGCCACAATTCTGAGAAACTGCCAGAGCCAGGTAGATGGTACTAACACCGAATGATGTCCCAGCTTCGACAACGAAACGTGCCTTCATAGATCGCAGAAGGAGATATACGTAGGCACATTTATCAGGGTCCAATGCGACAAACTTATCAAGTGCGGTAGAGGCAGGCCCATCTGTGCTGACATAGGGCGGTTCGTCGAGAGCTTGCTTGTGAAGGTCCCGAAGAAGCTCGGTAGTTTGAGAGCTTGAAGCTAAAGAAGCCAATGTTGTTTCGATAGCAGCGTAGTCAGGCATATTGGAGTTCGATAGGCAACTGCACAGATAGTTTTGAAAAACGGAGCCACTGATCTATTCAAGGGAAAGCCTGACCTTTATACAATTCGAAAGTCGGACTCAGGCTGGGGCCGATGTTTATATCCGTTGATGCTGATGAGGAATCAATGTGGAACCTGCAGTCATGGGAAGGCGTTGACCAAGTTAACCCCGCTCCTCGGCGTCGGAAGTTATTGACCGATGCCGAACTCGGGATATATTGTGTCTTGAGTCACCGGAAGAGAGTATATGCTGAGTCACCAGAGAAACGTAGATGCATAAAAAAACCTTGTGTTTTCAAATTTATCAAGGCTCATTGGACTCCTCAGACAGCTTATACCACGAAGGAATGTCAGTATGGTAGGTATCTGGCCATTGATAAATAACTATAGCCCCTTATAACTGTTACTATTTAATTAGATACAAGTATAGATAAAGGTAACCAAATATATCGAATAACTCTTGAAACTTAATCTATCACTTCGTTGGCAATACTTTCCTTTTCCCTACATACCCGGAGTTCCAAGTTTGACAAACTACACGACACTGACAGCCAGAGTATTGGCAACATTCTCGCTAATAGGGAGCCTGATAACTGGAGCAATTCGTTCAGCTTTCGTTACATTCGCAAACTGTAAACTCGTCTTTGGTCTTTGTCAGTGAAAGATTGATCCTGGTCTCTGTCTCAACGCTTTGAATTCCTGGACACTATGGACCTTTGAAAATGAAAGCAAAAGGAAAAAAACTACTCAAACCGCAAGATTATGTTTAATAAGTGCATTTAAAACTGGGTTAAGACTTCAGTCATATAAGATTCGGGGTTCAAGCTGGCTCTTACATTTCCGCTTCTCCAATTTGGAAATAGATAGAAATCTATTAACGTAGATCCTCGTGAAAATGTAAGCTAGAAGTATCACGAGCAGACCATAGAGTTTTCTAAGAGTCCTTATTAGTCATAGGACACATCTCTTTCATAATAAAGCAGAAGACTGTAAGTAGCTTAGTCGGAGAAAGAAATAGAGTACCTGAACAGTAGTCAAGACAATTATTGGAAACCATACGAATAGAAGACTTAAATGTTTCTGATAGAGGGCCTGTCATTCTATTAGTGGTATTATCTGGTTCTCCTGAAGACCGGAATTGAGGCTAAGCCAACATCGCATCGATCTTTGCAAACTGCTGTGAAAGGATGCCGAGAATTTTGCACTATGTAGTACAGCAAGTCATGGGAACAGCTGGTATAAGTCATTAAATCCAAAATGTAGATAAATACTGATAATTCACTGCGGTTTCATGAAATAAAAGGCCAATTTGCTCCTTCAGCCTTCACCAAATATCGTCAATTTGGTTTACCTGCTTTGGAGATGGAGCACAAACGCTGCGGTGACAGCTCTTTATGATTCCACATCGAAAACCTCTAAACCTCAACCATCCAAGGACAGTTGGAACAAAAGATGTGTCAGATTTCATTTGTAATAATAAGCTGAGGCAAGGCTGTATAGTACAGAGGTGCCTCAAATGGAGCCATGATGATATTGGACCATTGGTGGATAAATCAGCAACGAAAGTGCTATCGGGATAGTGGGCGTAACGGATGACGTGCATGTTTTTAACTACTGCATTGGATGCTATGTCGATCAGACAAAAGAGAGACACTGAAGAATGATTAGAAGCATGTTAATCCCGAAAAGGGGTTCGTGTAGGAAATGGCTAAAACCTCGCGTGTCAAACAACAAAACGTTACTTCTAAAATATAATAGTTAGGGTTTTAAACAGGGAAACTAGTCTATATTAGGTTTATATTTACAGAGTATATAAAGTATTAAAATAAATATATTAATAAATATTATATTTTTTAATAGTTAATAATATAAATAAGGCTTATTAAAGTAAAGAAATATTATTAATAGTTATTATATTAAGTTTTATTTAATATTAAATAAATATATATATATATTAAAAATAACTTTAATTAATTAATAAGGTTATTATAAAATTAATAATAATTTAAATAAATTATTACTAATTAAATAAAATTAATTATAATTATAAAGTCTTAATATAATTAATTAATAAAAAATATAAATTATATATAAAGGCCTATTTAAGTTATAATATAATTTTTCTTTTTTTAAGCCTTATTGTTAAGGCCTAATTAAAATATCTTTATTATTAATTATTTTAATATATTTAATTTTATTTTTATAATTTTTTATAATATTTAATTATATAATAAAAGCTAAAAAAATATCCTTTAATAATTAAATTTTTATTTATTTTTTTATTATAGTATTTAAGAATCTTATTATACTTTATTTTAATTATATTTATTATAAAATAGTAAATTTATATATTTTTAATTTTATAAAATTAAATTACTATAATCTTTATATTAAATTTAAATTTTCTTATAATAATTATAATCTATTTATAATAGCTAGTATATTTTTCCTTATTTTTAGTAATTTTACTAATATAATATTAACTTAAAAAATTATTAATAAAAAGTATTATTTTAAATATAAAAAAAAGGCCTTAAGTATTAACTATTTATATTTATTCTTAACTTATATTTCTTATATTATATTACTTTATAATTTAATTTAATTTATTATTAACCTACTAAGCTAGCTTTAATTTACTAATATTTATAGTTTTTCCTTTAATATTAAAACCTTTATTTTTAATTTATTTTTTTTCTTTTTTTTTACTTTATAATAGCTTTTAATTCTTATAATATAATACTTAATATAATACTTTAATTTCTATAACTATATATTTTAACTATAAAAATTATTATTAATATAAACTATTATTATTACTTAATATAATATTATTAATAAAAGCTTATTATTAACTTAATAGGTATTAATTTTATTTTAAGTAATTAATTAGGTTTTTTAATATCTTTATTTAATTTATAATATAATTAATTAAGATTTTATATTTATTAAGATTTAATAATTATATTTAATAGTTAAAGATTATTAATTAAATTTACTATATTATTAATAGCTTATTAATATATAATAAGTCTTTTTTGATTATTTTATAATATTTTAAAAAAAATTATAATATTAAATTATATTTAAAGTTAAGCTTATTAATTTTTATTAAAAAACTAATTATATAGGTATTAATTACTATAATTAAATAATTATAGCTATTATTAATATTAATAATATAATAATATATTTTATAATAATTTTTAAGGGTTTTAATTATTATAATTTAATTTTTAAAAGTTAAAGCCTTAGTAATAATTATTTTAATAAGGTAATAATAAAAAAGATATTTAGCTTATTAAAGCCAGGAAAAATATCTTTTTTATACTTATAAATTAAAGCTACTTATTTAACTAAATTATAAGATTTATAATAATAGCTATATAACTTTAAGACTTATTATTAAAATTATTATATTTTTTTAATATAATATATAATACCTTATATTATATTATATTAAAAAATAAATATCTTATTATATTATCTTTTTATTTAAGACTTTAATTAGCTATACCTTATATATTATTATAAAGATGTTCTAACTTTTTAATATTAACTTTTAATTACTAATAATAACTAAAGTCTTTAATTTATAAAAAGTCTTTTTTTATATTAAAGGAAAAATCTTATAGTAATAAGGTAATTTTTATTACTTTATAAATACTTTTATATAAGACTTTAGCTTATAATTATTATATTAATTATAGATATAATTAATAAGCTTTACCTATAATATTAACTAATTTATTATAATTTAGCTAATATAATAAATTAAATCCTTTAAAAAGTTATACTTTTTATATAGTATATAGTACCTAAAAAGCTATTTCTTAAATATAATAATATAATTCTATTTATAGTTATTAATTATTACTTTAATTTATATATTAAGCTTATATAAATTATAGAATTTATTTATAAGATAGACCTGTAAATTATAATATAAGCTTTTAATATATTATATAAAGTAAATTTTATAATTTTAAAAGGTATTTATAAAATAAGCTGCCTATTGCTTTTATATTAAAAGAAGATTTTTTATAAATATATAAAAATAACTAAAAAATAGAAAAAATTAATATTAGCTATAAAAAATATATTATTTATTTTATTATAATTTAACTTTTTTTATATATAAAGTTATATTAAAGAATACTTTAAATATAATTAAATTCCTTTCTTATAGCTATATAAGCTATTGCCTAAAAGGCAGCCTTAACTTTATTAAGGCTATTATTATAGCTTTAATTTATATATAAATTTAATATAATTAAAAAAGTATATAATAAAAAAAAGCTAAGGCTATTAAGGCTATTAATATAGCTTTTTAGTATTTTATATAATTTAATTCTTTATTTATTAATATAATAATAAACTCTTCTATTTATATTAATATATTAATATTTAGCTAGTTTTTATAATTATAAACTAGTTATATACTATATAATATAATTTCTATTTTTGCCTTTTTTTATAAATATTATAACTTTAAGTTATTAACTTTTAATAACTTACTTAAACTTATATAAAACTTAATATATTTTCTCTTTAAATCTTATAATTATTTCTTTTTTATCCTAGATTTTATAATATACTATCTCTCTTATCTTTATAATAACTTAGTTTTCTTTAATATCTTCTTAGCCTATTACTTAATAGCCTTAAGCTACTTATTATATAAGCTGCCTTAAATAGCCTTAATAAATATTAACTAATTATAATTTAAAGCTATTTTTTTTAAGTAATTTACTTTTAAGTTTATTAAGTTCTTTTATCTTAATTTTAAAAAATCCTTTATTAATTACTAAATAATAAAATTATATAACCTTAAGGATTTTATAATTAAAGGCTATTAACTTAATATAATTAATATTATTTATATATTTTTAGGCTAATTTAATTTTTATAGCTATATTATAAAGGTTAATATAATTATTTTAATTAATAAATAAGTTAATTAAAAGAATTATATTAAAATCTTTAATTAAATAAGCCTTATTAAAATTAAATTATAGGCTTTTTTTAATAGATATTATAATAAGGTAGCTATAATATTATTAGTAATTATAATTAAAAATTAAGTTAAATAACTTATTAATAAGTTTATAATTTAATATTTAATACTTAAGCTTTAGCTAACCTAGAAGTTAAAGTATATTAAATAATTAAAATATAATATCCTTTAAAGTAAGGTTATAAGAAAAAGATTTTAGCTAGCTAAAAAGTAAGTAAGGCTTTCTAATTAAATTAAATATATTTAGGTTTAAGTTATAATTAAAATAATTAACTTAATAATATTAACTTAATAAAGCTTTATTACTTAAAAGGTAAGGAATATTTAAATTATAATAAACTTTAAAGATACTTAAATACCTTTTAAGGCTAATATATAAACTTAAAAAATAATAATAAACTATTTATATTATATATATAAATTAATATTTTTAAAAACATATTATAAATAAAGCTATTATTATATATTAAAAAAAACTTATTTTATAGCTTATTTAAAAGTATTATTAAAATTACTACGTGTCGGTGGCTATGATTGATGTCAGCAGCTGTAACCAACAGGTATGGAAAGTCAGGTCGGGGAACGTACTTTGTGATGAACTTGGCCCGGTATGTTAAACAGGTCGATCGGAGATCTTTTGGCTAGGGTGAAGGAAGAAGGCTGACACAGCTGCCGAGGATGGACCTGCAGGCGGTATTAATACTGCTTGGTCAAGGCAGCAATTGCGCCACTGAGGCAGATAAACCTTATATGATTCTGACTTTTGAGATACGGGCCTACTATAGGGGCCTCATTATTTAAGCATTTGCATAAAAAGTTAGAAGCTCGATAGCCTCATCAGGCTAATAGTAAAGGAAAAAAAAAAAAAAAAATTAAAATTACTACTAATAAGGTTAAATAAAGAGATATTATATTTATTTTATATTTTATTAAGTTTCTTAAAAAGCTATATAAATGCCTTTTTATTTTCTTTAGCTATAATATTAAAAACTATATTAAAATTAATTTATAAAAAGGTAATACCTATAATTTAAAATAAAAGTATATTAAATTTATTTACCTTATATATATTATTTATTAATAAAAGCATTAAATTTCTTTTTTACTTAATAATATTTTTTATAAACCTAAAAGATATATTAAATCTTTTTATTTAGCCTTTAATTAAGCTAATAAAAGGCAATCTTAAAATTACTTTTAAAAATATTAAAAAAAGCCTATATTAAAATAAATATATTATATACCTTTTATTATAGTTTTTTTATATAATATATATATCCTAGTTAATAATCTTTAAATAAAAATATATTATAGAGATTTAATAAATAATATTTTTTATTATATTTTTTAAGAATATAATAGTTACTTAATAAAATTATAAAATCTCTTAAGCCTAAAGTTAATATATAACTGCTATTAAAGGTAAGTAATAGTAAGAGCATTATTAAATAAATTATAATTATACTTAATATATATAAATTAAAAAAAGTAAAAATTATCTTTTAAGCTTTAATAAATAATAATAAAATAAAGATAATTAATTTTATATAAAAAAGTAATATATTTTTAATATTTTATACCTTTTTTTAACTATTTATATTAATTACTATTATAGCTATAAATAATTAAAACCTTTTAATTAAAACTATTATAATATACTTTTATTAATTATAATTTTATAATACTAAAGCCTAATTTATATTAAATATTTTATAAGATAAAATAAGTATTATTATTAATTTTAAAAATATTATTATAATTAAAATTATTATAGAAATTATTAAAATTATTATTTATTATAAAATTAAGACTTTTAATATTATTAATATTAATATATTATTATTATAATTAAAAATATAATTATAAAAAAGAAATTTTAATTTTATATAATAAGATAGATATAAAGATTTTAATTAATTAAAAGGCATAAAAAAATTATATAGGTTATATCTTTACCTAATTCGGTTTAGCTAAGGGTATATAAATCCCTGAGCAAGGGTGCATAATTTGGTATTGGTTAAAGAAATGTTTGGAAGGATAAATGATAAATTCAAGTCTTAAGGGAGTATCATTTTTTATGGTTAAATCGGAGAACAAGTTAGTGAAGACTATAAGTTGTAAGGATGATAAGGATTCGTGACTGTAACAATGGCGGCAGTTGAGATAATGATACAGGTGCGCATGATGTTTTGACAATGACCAGCAAGACATAAGTTCTCAACTGTCAGTCTTGGTAGTTCTAGGGTCAATTTTGACCTTCTATATGTGTATAGCAGCCTTGACTTGCCCGGGCTTCATTTTCCAAGTCTCAAAATACGGTTTCGGATATTTGATATAGCCTTGGCAACATAACACAGATTGTCACATGGGGTTTCAACTCAATAAGTGATGACTTATGAAACCATAGAAGGCGGTGTATACTCATGCGTGTAGAATATGGAAGGTCGCCGTGACATTTCAATCTCCGGCTTGGGCCGTGTGATGTGGAGGCCAAAATGACATATCATTGTCCAGATGACAAAAAGCCATGATTGATAATGGAGATCAATCAGACTTGAGCAAGAGCCTCTCCGCGGCACATATATCAGTTGCCGCTTTTCCGTAGTGTCGTACATATGGCGGTTTTCCCGGCAGAATGACTGGGCAGCCAGTGGACAATGGATGATATAGGGCAAGGATGCCTGTGTGTCAAGTCCGTCTCGCCACGATCTAGACTCCATGGATGCGATTTTGGGGGTTTCAGAACTTCGTCAGCTCAAAACATGTCAAGGCCCGACTCGAAAAGACGATCATCGGTTTTGGTGTGTCTTTGTGTTTTGTGTTAACAAAAAGTGAGGTAAACATATTTTGTTAGTTGTTGTTTTGAGAGACCCAGAAAATAGCCTTTGATAGGCCACTTCCATGGCAGGGAGTGTTCTTCTGTAAGCGCGCTCCTTCCCTTTTGTAATCCTTTATGCTATTAGTCATGAAGGGAGCAACTGCTTCAAGGGCAGCGCATTCTGAATCAGACTTTCAGTAAGTAGTTATTTTACTCAAGCATGTGAAGAAGAGAGGCCATTCCCAGACGCAGACAATGATTCCACAGCCAAAGACTTCTACCGAGGCCGTCGCTTGTTGGTTGTGTTTCAACCGTGCTAACCCCGGTTCTTATCCAGTGTCGTCCCAATCAGACATAACGATGCATATGGATGACACAAATCAGGTGAATCGACCTTAGCTGCTTGCCTTGTTCGAGAAGGTCGACTTCTTTGATCGATCCCAAATCTGCTAAAGCATGCCCTTTGGTCATTTCGCTGGCCTTCACCTGCTGAGCCACACCAGAATTCGATACACCACCTTGCTCCCTGGTTGTCTCCGAGACACGCTTAGCCCGTGACCTGCATGGCGCCCTACCTATTATATCCCCGACAGCCCGGGGTTAGCACCCCCCACGATACTCATCGTCCGTTGAACTCGGCCGTTAGAGCCCCTTCAGGATTGCCAAAACAACCCCTTGGCTCTGTATATTTGCGACACTGAGCCATGGAGAAGATCTGGCAAAAGGGGCGCACGCTAGAACAAAATGCAAACTTTTTCTCCGACATACAACAGACAAAACAAAACAAAGACTATTTGCACACGTATCACCTCGAATTCAGAGACATCTGGCGTTTGTTAACACGGCGCTTCGAATCAGCGTCGCTTGAATATGAGGCGCCGCGTGGGAAGAGACTTCACCAGCCAACCAAATCGACTTGTGCCTGGCAGGTCCAGACGCCAAAGCCTAGCGTCACTTGTTTCAAACTTGGGATTGACAGGGGTAGTCCAGGGGTCGTCAAGCGCCGATTCTTGGAAGGGCTTGGCTGGTTTCCAGTGAGTGGATCTTCCATGATGATGTGACATTAAGATTCAGTACTGGCCGCCAATCGTACTGCGATATCACGCCTTCTCAACTGAGTAACAAAACCGCCGTGATATTGCCAATATGCATTGTTTATGGGTATCGTCCTTAGTTGGGTCTTGGCTTGGCCGGCAAGATTCATCTCAAGATAGTTGACAGTCTGGGGATGTGATGCAAAGCCCAAGTTAGCTGATGGCAGGAGTCGGCCATGATCATCCTCGCATATGCCCTGGATGGAGGCTTTTGGATTTTCGGATTTTCCCCGCCCCTTGCTTAAAGGCAACAAGATTACGGATAGTGATGAGCTAATCGTGCCGCTACCAGCACTTGAAGCACTGACCGTTAGCTAAATAAGTGCAACTATGTACTGTCCTACATGTGACGCGCCAGCTCTTTGATTTACCGTGATCAGGCGGCATTTGCTGCATATCATTGGCGGTACTTCACTGGGCCTGCGGGTTGTGGGCAACGACAACGGTTCTTCTCACCCAACGCATTGCGGAAAAGAACAAGGGACGTGCTGCTATTGCGGCCAAGATTGTTGCTTTCGAGAAACAGTAATCAAACGCCAATTCTGAATATACCAATCAGTGATGGCAATCGATCAGGTGCCCTTACAGTTACATACGCTATTATAACTGCTTCAAAGCAATTATGGTTTCGTCGTCGATTCGATGCCACCGCAAGTGTGCCAGATTTTCGCATCCCCAGCTCCTGTGGCAGAGCTGACTACAGTGATTCAAGTTAACGAGCTGGCTGAGCAAGCATGAGCATCGAGAACCCCACCGAAAACAGAAAATCTTGATGGTTCCAAGGGGTTCTTGGAGTAAGGCCCAGGCGTTTGACTTGGCGACTATAGTGGTACAGGCTTCATCACACTAAACTAAACAACACCTCAAGGCCCTTGTCCCTGACGCCGAAGCCCTGGATCCACGGCCCCTAGCGCCTCATCACCGCCATGGATCTTGCGGCTCCCTCCTGAAGCAGCGAAGCTTGATCTGAACCTGCTGAAGCCACCAGTGAGAGGCCGATATTCTATTGTTCGGTGTTCTCCTATTAAACCCACATCTCCCACCCATTGTCAGCTGCTGGACGGCCATTCTCATTCTATTGTTCGGGTTATTCATTGTTGGAAGACGTCTCTTTTGACTCTTTCGTTATTTTCTCATTCTTCCTTTCCCTTGATTTCCTTTCCCCCCTTGTGCTGCTAGACAGTCCCATTTAGCTTGTTAATCACCATCCTTTCATTGTTATACTGAACAGTGTATCGCGAACTTGCGAACTAACACGACCGATCCTTATTCAACAACAAGAGAGGAGCGTTGATCGCACAACTCCTCTGATAGCACTCTTTTACTGCTTTGTTTCCAACTCAAAGCTTGCCTTCCTTATTTTTCGACATTCGATTTATACGATCGAGTTGCCAACTGAGTGAAACGGCTGGAACCACTTCACTACTTCTCGCTTCAACAACATATTTTTACAATTAAACCACAAAACGAACGATAAATCTATCAAAATGGCTCTCCTAAGAACTTTCCTCGCTTCCCTGCTCGTTGTAGCTCCCTTTGCTGCCGCTGCTCCTATCGATGTTGCCGAGACCCTGGGTGATATGGCCGACAGTATCGGAGGTGGCCTTGGAAATGAAGCCGATAAGAAGATGGGAATTAGCGCTTTCCTTCGACCTATGCTCAAGAACCCCGATGCTCAAAACATCATCGCTAACCGATATATCGTTGTGTACAATGATACCTTTGACGACGATGCGATCAGTGCCAAGGAGGCTTCCTTTGCTGCCACTATCAAGAAGCGAAACCTCAACAAGCGAAGCTCAATCGGTGAGGCCATGTCTACTTCGATTCAGTCGTTCCGCATGAACAAGTGGCGTGCCATGTCTCTAGATGCCGACGATCTCACGATCCAGGATCTTTACAATTCTGACGAGGTTGCATATATCGAGGCCGACCAGAAAGTCCAACTTAATGCTGCTATTGCTCAAGTTAATGCCCCTCCTGGACTCGACCGTCTCTCTCACGCCCAAGTCAACCAGGACACCTATGTTTTCGACGACTCCGCTGGTGAGGGCATTACTGCCTACGTTGTCGACACTGGTATCAAGATTGATCACAGCGAGTTCGAGGGCCGTGCCACTTTCGGAGCCAACTTCATTAACAATGTTGTAAGTAGTCAGAGAGTCGTGAACACTTGAAAAAGAGATGGTGCTAATTGAATACAGGATGACGATGAAAACGGTCACGGCAGCCACGTCGCTGGTACTATCGGTGGTGCTACCTTTGGTGTTGCTAAGAAGGTTGACCTTGTTGCCGTCAAGGTTCTCGATGCCTCGGGCGGTGGCAGCAACTCTGGTGTCCTCCAGGGCATGCAGTTCGTTATTGACGACGTCAAGAAGAAGAACCGTGTTGGCAAGGCTGTTATGAACATGTCTCTTGGCGGTGACTTCTCTCAAGCCATCAACCGTGCTATCGAGGCTCTCTTCAATGCTGGCGTTGTCCCTGTTGTTGCTGCCGGTAACGAGAACGTAAGGGATCAACTATCTGATATGATTGTAACCTAACTGACCATGTCTACAGCGCGAGACTTCCCTTACTTCTCCTGGATCTGCCGCTAACGCCATCACTGTCGGTGCTATTGATGCCACTACTGATGAGCGTGCTGATTTCTCCAACTTTGGCCCCGAGGTCGACGTCTACGCTCCCGGTGTTAACGTCCTCAGTGTCGGTATCAAGTCAAACACTGACACCGCCACCCTCAGCGGTACCAGCATGGGTATGTCCTCCTTCCCCACCTCTATCAAGCCAAGTCTCAAACTAACATGTTTCGTAGCCTCTCCTCACGTTGCCGGTCTCGCCGCCTACCTCATGGGCTTCCAGCAGCTCGACGGCCCTGCCCAGGTCGCCAGCCTCATCAAGAGCCTTGCTGGACAGACCGGTGCCAAGGTCAAGAACAACGTCCAGGGCACTACCAGCAACATCGCCAACAACGGCAACCAATAGAAGCAGCAGCATCAATCGGGGAACCCAGGGACAAGGGAAAGCGGAATTTTTCTTATACCACAAAATATTTCAGGATAATTGGCCACTTGTACAAACCTGAACCATTTATGCCTAGTGTATGTATGGGATATAATTTAGGGTGTCATTTATGAATCATCTCAAGTCATGTGTATCAGGAGTTTTCTTTGAGGTTTGGAAATAGCCTAACCGAGCGTGTTTGTTACTATAGATGGTACGTAACGGCATTATAGACCTTTAGACCACCACTTGCTTCTCGTCAATGCATAAAGTGACAGGTTTGATGTGCGCTGCTCGCTACTAAATCAAGAATGAGCCAGCTGATGCGATAAGAAAAGCGACTCATGCTGCTCGGCTTATAAAAAGACTTGATACCACGATTGAGTTCGAAACCAACTATTACAAGAACTTGCTAAGCTATTAACCATTATCTAAGCCATTTATTACATTTCATTCTAAATTTATCCCAGTGTCTTCTGAAGATCAAAGGCAGACGTTTCTGCCATCATCTATCTTGCTAGCCTGCATCTTGACGGCTCAAAATGAGCAGGGCGATGTAACCAAAACCCCTGAATGATGGGCACGTCCGTCGATGAAAGATCGGCTAAGGCATGTCCCGCCGGTAGTGTACCAGCATGTCGCACCAACAGCATCAAAGATGAAACCTTGCCCAGACACATTTCATGCCTTACTAGTAATAGCACGTCCCAAAGGAGCAAGAATTGCCAAACACGGGTCGAATCAGAGAGGAATGAAATTCTACAAGGTTGAATGAAATGTTTGCCCGCCGCCACCAGTCTGTCATCCTCAAACATGTCGAGATAGACTTGTGGCGTGACGTCGCCGTGAGGCGGAAACCAAGAGCAAGGGATATTTAATTTTCGCACTTCTTCGGCACAATCATAGTCATGGAAGGACTCGATTGCAATTTGACATCCGTGCAGGAGTTGAGTTGGGCATCGAGACAAGAGACAACATCACCAGTGGGTGAACGAGGGACGAAACTTGAGCTGCAACGCGCGCTGTGCTGTATCGCGCCGCTGCAGGTAATATTAACAAGAGTATAGGCCCAGCAATATGCCGCCGAGCAGGCCCTGCCATCTGAGGACCGTTGCTAAATGTGGTATGTACGTTAGGATATCGTTAAAAAGGTTCTTCGTGCCGTGAACAAAGCAAAACAAATCGGCGCGCATAATATTACAATTCTTCGTGACCCGTGATGATGGGGGTAGCCTTCTCGCCACCTGGTAGAAAGACACTGGCTTCCCTAAAGATAGTATCGAATCTGGCTCCAAAGATCCAAGCGGTACCGATCTGTGGATCCGGTGTTAGTTGAGTACAGCCTTGAAGGTATGGGGCTGGCGTACCATGAGACCAGAAATGCAGACCAGAGCTGCAATGACAACACCAAAGAGAACCAGAGTCTCGCCTCCGTCCATAGTTGGCTCCTTGTTTTGGACCTGGGCCTGAGTCGCAGAGAGCTTCTTGGGGTCCTGCTTGGGGAAGAGAGTCTCAATGAATTGCTCAATCTAGAATTTATTAGCGAACGGATATTAGATATGTTGAAGAGGAAGACATACCTTTGCACATTGAGCACTGATAGCAAGGAAATTGGGGTCACGAGGGTCGTTCTTCTTGGCGATTTGACGGGCGTATCGCTTGAAGACCTCACATACTGTGTAGAGGTTTTGTGTGCACTCGAACATGATCTTGCAGGCATCGCCCTTTGTGATCTTGATGTTCCTCTTGAGGACCTCAGGGTTGCGGAAGACAAGCTCCAATGTCGCAATGGCCATGCCTTGAGGAATAGCAACAAAGTTGAAAACACTCTGGTCCTTGATGCCTGCCATATAGAACAAGCACTCCTCACTATGCTTCAGCGCATCGAGAACCATCGCTGAAACACACTCAAGGGCTTTTGTTTGCTGGCTGGGGTCGAACATGTCCTCCCACTTGTCGACGTGCTGGCTCCAGATCTCCTTGGGATACCATCTTCGGCCATCTTGCCAATCTTCATGGATATCTCGAATGATGTTGGTCTTCTGGAGGAATTGCGCCATTGACTCGGTGAGAGAAGGACGCTCAGCAAGCTTGGGGTTAGCCAGCTCTGACTCAACAAACAGACGCGTTAGGCCTTCGCCAACGAGACCAGCGACGTAATGGCAGTACAGCTCGTACTCTTCAATAGTTTGCACACCGTTCTTGATCATCTCCTCGTTTTGGGCATAGTCAGCCATGCCATTGCCCATCTTGCGAGTCATTTCTTGGATGATCTGGTAGTAAGGGGCCTTGATCTTCTTGAGCTCTGTAACGACCACGTCGAAGTGCTCCAGGAGCTCCTTGTCTTTCTCTTGGCTCTCATGGAATTGCCAACCATCTTCTTCCATGGTGATGTGGAAATTTCGGAGGAGGGGAACCTTCTTATCCAGGGGGATAGTCATGTCATCCTCAATGGTGTCTAGGCCACGGAGGCAGAGGTAGAAGAGAGTGATGGGGACGAGGAGTTCGTGGTTAAGCTCTTGAATGACAGCCGCGAAGCTGCGACTTGTCATATCGAGGTAACGAAAGCATTCTTTTAGCTCTGGTGACTCTGTGCTGGGATCGCGCTGGTGGACGGGATCATGCCAGACCTTCCTGGAGCATTGTTAGACAGGTTCGTTTGGAGCAACGGCCGAGAGGATATAAACTTACCATTGGATGATCGATCGAAGCTGGTAAGGGTGGAAGAGATAGTAGAGGTAACCCATCTTGGCGGTGGTAGCGTGAGGGGGGAGGAGAAGGTAGAAGTAGAAGTGAAGCGCGCGAGAGCTTGAACTGAGCAGTGCACGTCTTGATACAGACGTACAGGGTCAGGGAAACGGGAGGAAGCAAGTGTTATATATCAATTAAGTTGCGACCAGGTCCCGGAAACGTCTTTGGTGTATATCTTCACCACGAGATGCTTGGAGAGAGGAAAGGCGAGAGAGAGGACAGATGGGAGAAGCAAAATAAGACTGGTTGACCTCCGCTCCGGATAAATCCACAAATTATGCACAGAGCTCAATTTCTCGTCTGGTAGGGTGGGTGCTGCCGACCGATAGGGGCATAAGCGCCGCGTTACATGCATTTAACTGTCGTATTCGGATTCCACGACTGGATTGGCTTGGTTCCTGAATGTGATTTAGACTCTCATCACACTGCAAGTCATTAATTAAATTTCAGGCCTCACCTCACTGATTGATCTGCGCTTATGCAACAACTGGGTTGCATCCGGAGGCTGGTCACAGTTGATCGGATCTCGCAGGCTGTCAATCGTCGGAACTCCGGTTACAACACCGCCCCCGAATAGCAATTTAAATGCCGGCCCGGACACCATGATGGTGTGTGTCTTCAGACCAAATGATGGGATGAAACATTCAAGCGAGCTGGTCTTACCCCAGGTTTAATCCAGACAATATCCGAGACAGTGAAACATAACTGATTGTTTCTCTCAACCTGTGGATGCAGTTATCCAACATTGCACAAGCTTCTGGCCTCATGATCGCCAGTGTCTTTGGATTTGACGACCTTTGCAAGCTGCTTCCAGATCACAGAATTGCTGGTCCTGACTCCTGTCCCTAGTTACCAAGTCCAATGTGTTCTAGATCCAAGATCACCATGGACCCTTATGCATGTAGACGATCCGGGCCTCCTGACCGCCCAGCCGGATTTATCCAACGCCGCTAGGAGTGAAAGTAGTTCTGGACGAGATGTGAAATCAAAGCAGAGGAAATCCTTATTGGCCTTGGCGGTTCATTCTCTGCGATTATCCTAATCTGATATACCAGGTCTGAGGCGCCGTCAGCTGAACCTTAAGCCACCCGGTTCGCAACGACATGCGCCGCTCACTGGTCTGAACTACTTAGGTGATAAAGATGGTGCATGTCCAAGAGTATCCAAAAACTTGCTATTGTTACAAGCCGTATACTCCAAGTAATGGAAACCCCTCTTGTCGTCCGAATACAATGGAAACCTATATCAATCATTCATAGGATACAGTCCGCACAGCACGGAAATTATGCCTACCATGAAATCTCGAACAAAAGGATACCGGATCTGTATCCTTTCGGGGAAAAGACCAATAAGAAAGATTCGAGGCTTGGTTTTAAGTTGATAAGTCTTAGAAGCTCTAGATCTGGATTGTGCTCATGCTGTATTCTGAGAACAGTGCCCACGCAAGTGCTTGGTATTAGAGGCTTTTGGAGCTTTAGTAACCAACGGGAAACATGAGCGAGGAACTGCAGATGAATCATGAAACCAGCGTTGAAGGTTGGTAGGTAGGTAAGCTAGGGGAGGAAAGAAAACACAGGCCATCAATCCTAAATGATAAAAAGACTTAAGTAATATAGCCTAAGTTTAGGATAACCTTTGCTAAGTTTAGGATAACCTTTGCTAAGTTTAGGATAACTTTTGCTAAGTTTATTTTAATACTTTATAGAAAGATTTGCTATGTTCTTGCTCCTCAAGGGAGCATGTTCACTTCTAGGTATCCATGTCAAACTCCATTTTCGCTCAAGTGAGGTACCCAAGGCTAGAATTTACTTTGCCGACTCATCTCCTTTGGGTTTCTCCTTCTATTATCGCAGTCAAAACGCCATTCAGTAGCCAATGCTCGAGAGACTGTATAATGGGGGGGGGGTTCAGCCTGGAAACGACTGGAAGCCGAGTCAGGCCGAACATTGTCTTTGGCTTGCCCTCTCGCAAAACATCGTTCTTCTCTATGGACCTCAATATAACTGGTAAGCGTTTATGCACAGGAGCAGAAGGGCAAGGGCGATAGGAACTTGTTTGTAGTAAATTTATAGAACTCGATTATAGAGTTTTAGGCGATTGATACTACTAGTTATTAGAGTCTTCTCTTAAGCAGCCCGGTTGCGTTTTCTCACAGCCTCGATACAGCTGTCTTTTATGAATGGATGTCCCGTCTATCCCAGCATAGCCCCACCATTACGTAGGCTCTCTACCTTATGAGACCCCTCTCTCGCTGGGCAAGAAAAGACTGGTGCTGGGCTCGGGTTGTGAGTACTGCGCTATACATAAGGTACGTTGGGCTGGACACGAAGCCTGAAAGGATCTGAAAGGAAAGTTTCTTACCTCGCGCACTGGCAGGGCAGGGCAGGGCATGCACGGGAGCTTGCGTAAATACCGAGGCGCTGTAGAGTACGTGACGTTAATCATTGAATTGGATGCTATGCCAGGAATTTTCCGCCAAGGTCATCTAGCCAAGCTTAGGGTGGGCTGGCAGGCACCTTGACTTAGTTCATTTAGGCAATCCGACGCCATCATCAACATTTCCATTTTCTTGCTTTCAACCACTTTTTTTACTTCCTCCCATACTCTCTCTTAGTAGTCGACATCTACTATCCTACCAAAACCTCAACCATTCATATTTTCTACCCACCACCTGTACCCTAGATCGCGTACCCGGAACCTGGAAACCAAACACCAAGCATAAAGTACCCATCATGGTCGTCGATACCGCCTATTACGACACTCTGGGTGTCCAGCCCACGGCCACCGAGCTGGAGATCAAGAAGGCTTATCGCAAGATGGCTATTGTCCACCACCCAGGTTCGCTCTTGTGCCTCACTTCTACCGCTTTGTAGCATTTCGGAGAACTAAACATCTGTCACATCGCAGACAAGAATCCTAATGATCCTACCGCCCACGAAAAGTTCCAGGCCATCGGTGAGGCCTATCAAGTCCTGTCCGATTCCGATCTACGCGCAGCCTACGACAAGTTTGGAAAGGACTCTGCGAGACCACAGGAGGGCTTCGCCGACCCAGCTGAATTCTTCAGCTCTATCTTTGGAGGCGAGGCTTTCGTGGACTGGATCGGTGAGATTAGCCTTATGAAGGATCTCACGGCAACCATGGACATCACGATGCAGGAGGAGGAAGAAGCTGCCGCTGCTGAAGCCGCTGCCGCGGCGCAAGCTGAGGAGGATTTCCCTGGAACTGAAGAAGCCAAGAAGGAGAGCCTCAAGGAGCAAGAGCAGAAGGCTGAGGGGAAGGCCGCTGCCGCTGCCGAGCACCAAGCAGGCCCACCACCTCCGCCTTATGCTGCCGCGTCTGTCAACGACGACAAGGAGACCAAGCCTGCTTCACCTGCCGCTCCCGCCGCTGGCCTCTCCGCCGATACCCCTCAGCGAACCGATGCCACATCACCCGCTCCCTCGTCGAGCTCACGTAGCCGAACCCAGATCCCTCTTCGACCCGCACTGATGGACAAGTCTCATGAGGACCTTCTCGATGCCGAGGCGAACAAGGGTGAATTAACAGAAGAGGAGCTCAAACATAAGGAGAAGAAGAAGGGTGGTCTGACAAAGGAGCAGCGTGAGCAGTTGGCAGCATACGAGAAGGAGCGCGCCAAGATTCGCCAGGAGCGTGTCGACACTCTCGCTCGGAAGCTCCTCGACAGACTAAGCGTGTGGACAGAAACAGACAAGGGTCCTGACGTAACAAAGGCATTCCAGGAGAAGATGCGTCTCGAGGTTGAGAACCTGAAGATGGAGTCTTTTGGAATTGATATCCTGCACGCTATTGGTCAAACCTATGTCTCGAAGGCCTCGAGCTTACTCCGCAGCCAGAAGTTCTTTGGTATCGGTGGTTTCTTCAGCAGACTCCGTGACAAGGGCACACTTGTCAAGGAGACATGGAATACCATCAGCAGCGCTATTGATGCTCAACAGACCATGGAGGATATGGCCAAGATGGAGGAGAAGGGTGGCGAGGACTGGACTGATGAGAAGCGTGCTGAGTACGAGAGACGCGTGACTGGCAAGATTCTCACCGCTGCATGGAGGGGAAGCAAGTTTGAGATTCAGAGCGTTCTGCGCGAGGTCTGCGACAGCATTTTGAACGACAAGAAGGTCCACCTCAACAAGCGACTTGAGCGCGCACAGGCTCTTGTTCTGATTGGTGACGTCTTCATCCGGGTATGTTTCAAGTTCTGTTTTGTCGGAATCACACTAACCTTAACTAGGCTGAGCGATCTCCTGAAGAGGAGGGCGACTATCTCGTTTTCGAGCAGCTCGTTGCTGAGGCCGCAATGAAGAAGGACAAGGAGGAAGACCACAAGAAGAAGAAGGACCGCAAGTCCTTCCACAGCAAGGACAAGGAACCTAAAGACAAGGAGCACGCTACGACACCCTGAGCAGGGACGACGTTTCCTGGAGAGTTGGCAGAAGGTAGAGAAAAGACTACACAGAAAGGTTGAAGAAGACCTGCTTGTTTGAGACCCTGACAATGAGGGCGGTATCAACCTGATGGACTTAGCTTGGTGGCTTGCATGATGAATTGGTGGATGGTATAGATCGAGGATAACTGGCATTGATTTAGATATAATTTTCATGACACTATTCCCCCTTTTTTAAATTTGATGGCCCTTTTTCTGGTATCTGTAAACACGTCTCAGGGAGTAAGAAAACGTCAGACCTTAATATAAGGTGTCAAAATAAACTTAGCAAAGGGTATCCCAAAATTGTACTAAATTTAGGCTCAGTTTATACTAACTTATTAATACATCCTAAACTTAGTAAAGATATCCTAAATTTACCTAAGTCTTGATATCATTTAGGGTCGAGGTCCTGAGTTTTCTTTCCACCCCTTGATACGTCGCTATCGGAGTGTGTGCACATATTTCAAGCAAGCCACAGTGGCGGATGTGGTTGGGTTGAAGATTGGAGTTTCATCTCCCGACATCCTATATCCATTTCCTATTTCTGGTAACTATCTAATTTTTCCTATCGCGTTCTTGGAACCTGAGGCAACCGTGCCACGGGAAGCTTGAGAAGCCATTTCCCGGGTCAGGTTCTCTTTTCTACAATTTCCTCCAATGATTCCATCTTGTTGTCTCGCCAGATTGGCGTGGAAACTTCCTCCGGGGTATCTGTTATACATAGTATGTATCCAAAAGCAAACGAAAAAAGAAAAAGCACAAAATCTTGGCGACAAATGAAACCCAAAAAGGCCCAAATCTCCGAAGGGCGTATGTATATGTAACGATTGTCCAGGCTGAGTATTTGCGGTGGTGCTCCTTTTGGGAGAGGGAAGATCGTTTGAAGTGGAATTGATGGTGCATCGTAGCCGCTGGGAAGCAAAACGCTGTTGAACAGAAACAAAAGGGACGTAAAGATGATCGCTTGCTTGCCCAACGCCTTGTATGCATGCATGTTATTTCCATTGACTTCGTAGATCTGATGATGATGTTTTGTTGTGGTGCCCTGAGGCTTGCCTGGTGTGTAAAGACGAAAAGAAGGAGAACAAACGTTTGGTATGGTGAGTTGTATGTTTTGCGACGTCCTGGTCGCCTCTGAGATGTGTCGAGTAGTGAGAAAATATGTCATTTGCGATGACCGAGATTAGTTGCTGTCTGGTTGCAATTCGATGCCACTATCACGATCCTGTGAGCCCTTCTCCCAAGGCGGAGGAGCCTCAAGTGCTGCACTTCCAGGATCAGTTTCGAGATCGCCAACGCTAGCCAACGCATCGTCGTCATCTTCGTCTTCGTCCCCGATCGCAGGAGCAAGAATATGGCCGCCAAATTCAACGTCGGTGACACGGACTTTGTACTCGAGTGCCTTTTGGCCCTCCTTGATAAGAACCTCAGTCCAGTTTAGGCATCGTTTGATACTTTGGTTGATCTTTTGACTATCGACCAGCAACTCCCGGTGCTTGGTCAAATCGAGCTGCAAACGATCTTCATCTCGCTTCCGTCGGGACATGGCCTTTTCGATTGCTTTCTCGTCTGTGGGATCAAGAGGGTCAGAAGCCGAGACTGAGTCCGTCATTGACAAATCTGATTCGTCAAGTGAGTCGTGTTCCTCGTCTGAGGGAGCTGCCGAATTGTCCTCTTCGCTAAGATCGGAAAGACTAATTGGTGCATCAGTGAGTGCGGCAGAGGTCACTCGGCTAGAAGCTGCTGAAGCAACAGCAGAGAGACGACCAGATCTTGAAAGTCGTCGATACCTGCGTATCTCAGCCTGCTGTTTCCGTAGTTGCCTTTCCAGTGTCCGATTAATAGCTTCAAGTGAGGCGTTGGTGATTTCCAGATCTTGCACCTTTCGTTCTCTTCGGGCATTGGCGACCAGTTCGTTCACAGGCTCGTGGCTGGACTTTGTAGGACTTTGCAAGTCGGGCTGGGATCCGTCTTCTTTCTTCGCTTCTCCTTCTCCCTCTTCCTCCTCGTCGTCAAGATCTTCGGCAACTTGAAGAATCGAAGCCATTGTCAAAGCTGGCTGAGCTGAGCCAGGACTTGAAGGGGGTGAGCCATATTCAAAAGGTCGTCGGGCCGGTGACATGGGCAACCTAGGTGAGTGAGAGTGGTCAAAATTGGGAACACTACCGGCTCTTGCATGACCTCTCTGCTTTTTCGGCGCTGCATCGATGCTAACTCGTCTCTTGGAAGCGGTAATAGACACTGGGGGGGCTAGTGGAGAAGCTATCTGAGGCGGTGACGCTACTTGCGGTCTGTTTCCAAGACCAGGGGCGCCAGTGTTTTTAAGTATAGAAGGAGTAGGTTGAGCAATCTTGATAGGAGAATGTGGCCTTGGCGGTAGTGCATGGTTTGATTGTTCATTTGTAGAACTGCTGGTGCTTGGGCGTTTAGACTGGAGTCTTGTTGTGGACGAATTCGCCGAAGAAGGCTTAAGCTCGAGATCCGCGCCATTGGCATAAAAGAACTTTGAGGATGAAGGTTCAGGTGCGGTGCTGAGTGTCGGTGTAAATGGTGCGGAGATGGGAGGGCTGGTTGGCTTTTTGTATTCACCATTGGCTTTACTGGCATTGAAGTAGGATGCAGGCTTTTGTGCGCCTAACGAGGGACGACCGGCTGCTTGTGATGAAGTCGGAACGTCGCTGGCACGAAAGAATTTGGCGTCCGGGTCTGCTGGAGACTCAGCTCGTGACAGTGATTGTCTTCCAGAAGAGCCTAAAGAAGCTCGAGGATCCCATCCATCTCGATCTAAGCTTGGTGTCCCATTGGGCGTCGAACTATTGCTATTGTTGCGGCCTTGTCGACTGCCAGAACGTGGAGTCACAGCATCGTCGCGTCCAGCCGTGCCTGAGCTCAATCCTTGAGTTGATCGTCGAACTAAAGGAGGTGCGCCTAATAAAGGACCTTTTGCTGTCGAGGCAATCTTGGGGGTCAGAGGCGTTCGTCCGACTGTTTTTGCAGCGGCAGCACTGAGCTGCGGGGGCCTAGGTCTTGTGTCGCTTGGGGCCATTTTCAAGGTAGGGGGAGCGGAACTCGACGAGGTAGAACGGGCCGAGGGAATTGTAGCGGTTACTGAAAGAACATGTTGTTGTTTTGTGTCGTGAAAGCCAAGGGATGGCGTCTTGCGAGCGCTCGAGGATATAGTGGTGCCGCCAGAGGAGAATCGGGGACGAGCCTGAGCCTTAGTCTGGACTTGTGCCTGACCTGGAGTAGGGGTCTTGGATCGGGTCTTTGGGAGAGGTTTAGAAGAGGTGACTAATTTGTTGTTTCCGGCGGAGGAGGCGGAGCGGCGAATATGAGGCTGAGAGATTGAAAGGCCAGGAGATGTAGGACGAGAAGATGACGAGTTGATGGTGTTTAGAGTGCGCATTCTGTCCACGAGTTGGGTTGTCGGAACAGCCTCTACTTGCTGGCTCAGGCTGAGATGAGTGGTAGCGGGACAGAGCGGTGAGCTCTCATTGGCTGTGTGTAGAGGCGGTAACGGGAAAGGTTAAAGACTTCAGTGGGCAACGCCCTGTAATGCCAATGCTCCAGCGCGGTGATCACTAAAACGCTAGTGGTTTCTGGCTAATTTGGGGTCCAATCTCAGTGTCGAGGTGACCAGGCACATCCAAAAGTAAACAAACAGTTTCAATGATGAGAGACAAGAGGCGGTGGGGTCGAGTGTTGGATAGATGAAGTGGCTTGACGATGCGAAGCGGGGGATGGCTTTTCTTTTCTGCAGGAGACAAGGAGTATCCAATTGAGTTGTTCACGGCGGGTATAGACGAGATAGCAATCACCGCCTGTTGGGTCACGACATAGGTAAGGTACCTAGGTAGGGAGCAGAAAAAACAAGGTCGTCACGGATGATATCAGGAGAAAAGAGAGACGAAAGGGAGACAGCCGAGAAAAGAGAAGCACAACCACCAAAATAGACGAGAAATGCTAGGGATAATAATTACAGACAACATCGGCCAGAAACTAGCGGGATGAACGGATCGTGGTCATTCATCCAAGACAAGGCAAGGCGAAGGACATGACTTGGCCAGGATGGGGCGATCCCTGCTCCTCAGTGAGTGTCTTGCTTTTTGACCTCTATTCGAAATTGATCATGCTCATGTTTACTTTTCCATGACATATAAATGGACATGTCATGCTATAGACTCGGGTTTCATATGTCTTGTAATTGAGCAATCTGACTGGTTGCTGTCATCACGAAACATACCTCCCAGCCAGGCGGTCTAGATCAGATATGATGAGATGCACAATTGTTTATTTACAAGCGTGTGCGTCCCTCTTCCATCGACAGAACCCCCAGTGAAACTCGCCTATAATTACAAGTATTGCAATACGTATTTAGAACAGTCAATTCCCCTCTCCATTCGATGGATCATTAACTAATAAATAAACATCCACCGCTTATTACATTTTATGCCAACTGAAATCACAGATCATGGAATGCCCCTTGCTCCTCGCTATTCATCTCGACCTGTTCCAAATCCCCTGTCCCCTGCAAAGCCCACGGGTGCCAGCCTTTCTCCGTCGATCACTGAGCTGTCTACGGATACTGCTTGTGGCATGACCAACGTTGACGCCACAAGAAGCAACAGCCGAGGGCTTTGAGCCGTATTATTACCGACCTAAGGTACTCTCTGGTTTCATGCCTTGATGAATCGGCATGAAAAGCAGTAAAGTCAAGTATATTTATCAGTGGGCGGTATGACAAAAATAGAACTTGGTACAACAAGCGAGATGGAGTGTTGAGCTTAGAGTAAAGTTATGACAGAAACCCTCTAGAATTATTCTAGCCCGCCCGCCCCAGTTCAATTATGAATCGGTAATTATTCACATGGAAATCGAACCTCGAACCTCCAGCCAATCAGAGCTCACCTGTTGCAAGGCTCAAGGTTAGCTCCGGCCTCTCAGCTCCAGCGTCTGATTTTCTTTGTCCGCCGCTGACAAAAGCAAACCCATCAACTATTATCGGAAGCGCATCACAAGGTGGCCCGATGATTCTGCAATAACCATTCCACAACCCACTCCCTCCCTTCCTCTCGCCAATCGACCCCAACTCTCCCAGTCACCTGGGGAAAACTCTCTTTTTGTTTCTCGTGTTCCCCTTCAGTCTTTATTGTATCGTCATGGGCGTTATTGGCATCGGCCTCATCGTCGCCTCTGTTGTCTGGGTGCTTGTTCGTCCGCCATCATGGATGCCAGAGCCGCTGCAGATCCTGCTCCGCTGGAGGGGCACTGGTCCTCCTGCTATTGTAGCTAAGGACGAGGCTGAGACCGAAGCTGATGATGCTGATCCTGGACCCCGTATCATGGTGTCGGATCACGAGGTGGAACCGGGCCCTCGACTCCGGGCTCGTCCGGCCGATGACCGTACCACACGAGACGACGAACAGCGTCGAGACCAAGGAAAGGCTACTGCTACTGCGATCGATATCCCAACCTCCTTGTCGAAGATCGAGAGGAGCGATGCTGCTTCTATGCCGCCACCTCCTTTACCAAAGGTTGCGCCCCCACCTCCAACCATCACCGAACCCGAAGAACAAACAACTCCCAAGGCTGTCGCATCCGATCCTCCCTCTATTTCCGTCCCCAGCTTCAGTCTCGACAATGCTCCTATTGCGCCGAGCTCACACCCCGCCCCGCGTCGGAACCCCACAGCCCCGGGCCCCGCTCTTTCCCCGAATCCAACCTCGATGATGCCTCCGCCTCCAGCTCCGGGCCGTCTACCTCCTCCCACGTTCTCAGCTGCCCCACCTGCTGGTCGCATGCCATCACTCTCTCAGTTCCCCGCCGTGAATTCACCGCAACGAGCTCGTGGCCCTCTACCAAACCGAGGTCCTCCGTCATCAGGTGGCCTGGCACCTCCACCTACACACTCATCTAAACCCAGCAAGCCCAATCGCAAGGTCCTCCTCACACCAGGCCACTCTCCTCTCGACTGGGCTCGCATATCTGGACCGAATGCTGACCTCCGTGGTGTCGAACCCCAAACACCATACCTGCGCGTGACCCCATCTATGCTGAAGCGCATGACAGGTCGCAAGGGCAAAGATGCTTGGATGGCCCTGAACGGCAAGGTGTACAATGTTACACCATATGCCGACTTTCATCCTGGGGGTGTTCCTGAGTTGATGCGAGGTGCGGGACGTGACGCTACCAAGTTATTTGGCGAGATTCATCCTTGGGTGAACTACGAGACTATGTTATCAGCTTGTCTCGTAGGCCTGCTTGTCGAGGAGTCTGAAGGAACTGAAAGTCAGATGGACCAGATGGATTAGACTACGACATTGAAGAAACGGAATAGACCATAGACGCAGGACTACTGGCGCATCCATGTTACATGGAAACGATGCTTACGTGTATTAGACTATACTGTTCGCGCCATAGATGTTCTCCTCGAACACTTAGATGTACATTAGCTAGAAAGATACCCCACAGAGACCGGTCTCTACCGTCTCTTTCCAAATCGAAACTTGAGCTCGTCATCGCTGTCACTATCCGCGACTTCCACTGCTCTTCTCGTTGGCCGACTCCGTTTCGGAGGCTGCTGTCCTGCAGCAGGCTCTGCCGCAGCTCGTTTGCTCCCCTGACTCGTGTTCTGTGATGCTTGACTCTTTGATTTAGCCTGTGACTGTGTTTGTGCCCCTCGTGTTCGAGTCGCCGGTACCGAAGATCGTTGTGATACTGAATTACTCTCTTCATCGCTGCTGTCTGATATGACATTGGCATATGCCCTTTTCTGAGCACGAGATGAAGCTGACGGTGCTGTGGGCGCAGATGGTTGTGACTGTGTTGCAGGAGCTTGGCTCGAGTTCCTCTTTCTGCGCTCCGTTTCCTCATCCTCAAGCCAGTAATCGTCTCCAACGCCAAACTCCTTCGTCTTGACCTGCGTCAGAGGCACAATAGTCTTTGCGGGCTGTCGTCCTGTGGCCTCTCCCCGTTGTCTGAACCTCTTGAAGTTCTTCATCCCATTCCACTTGGGGTCCCATCTTCCGTCACGAATGTCTTGTTCTCGAGTACGGGGATGGCTAGGTTTTCGTACTTCGATCTCCTCTACGATGTTGAGTCTGCGAATCTCCGCAAGATCAACATCATCGGGCAAATTTGCCAAATCTTCCTTTTCAGCCCGTGCACGAGCTTCTTCTTGCTCTCTATTTTGTGCAGCTATCGCCAAAATATCGAATTCTTTCTTGATCTTTTTTGGCTCTGGGACCTTCTCTGCTGTCTCAGTTTCCATCTGCTCGGCCGGCTCCTCCAAATCTTCACCTCGCTCTATCCGCTGACGCTTGAACCTCTCAGCTGCAGTTGTCATACCATCCATGAGGTCATCTTGCGGTAATGGTGAAGCTCGCCTTTTCCTTTGTGAAGACCTGGCATTGCTGGATTGTAGCGTTTCTAGGGGTGCATCTGGCTCCTGAGACACGAATAGACCTTCTTCCTCTGCTGGCGCTTGCGTCGCATTCTGAGTCGCAGCACGGGTTGTGGGTTGATTTGCAGGCACTGGTGCTGCAGGGATATCGTCCATATCAACGTCATCATCTCCGCCGAAGCCTGCAAAGCGTCTTTTGACAGTTCTCCTTGTCCGCCCACGTCGGGGAGCAATCTGTGACTCTTCGGGTGCCTGCGACGTTTCAGCCTGTGTGGCAGGGTGCTGTGTCCCATTGGCCACCTCAGGATCTTGAAGAGTCTGTACTTGGGGTTGTGTATTATGTGCAGACTCAACCTCGAGAGGTCGTCGAAGAATACTCGCATCTTTGATGAGGATCGCTTCCAAAAACTCACTCTGCTCGATAGGACGATGGTCCAGTCTCAGGGACACAGACCTGAAAAAGTCCACATACCAGTCGACTGAACCCCCTTTCGAAGGAACGAAGCGCACTACTACTACACCTTTGCCCTCGCTGCCGTCGTCAAAGGCACCGAGGCCCTTTTCACCAGCGACACTTTTGACATATTGAACAAAGTCATCGACCGAAGTTTCTTCGGGAACAACATTTCGCAACAACGCTTTGCCACCACCACTCGTAATAGGCGCCAGCAAGTTGTTGTACTGTATGGGGTCGTAGAAGATGAAGCTGTAGCCTTCAAATATATCGCGCCTCCCTGAATCTGGGGTATACGTCGAGTCAGGGTGTTGCACAGGCTCGCCTCCCCTTGGAGGCAAATGCTGCATAGCATCGGGCCAGTTTTGATCAAAGTCCTGCTCCAGGGGGCTCAAATCCGTGGTCTCCGCTCCATCCGCTAGATTTCCCGCTTCAGCGACTGCATCGAGGAAAGTTTCCGTTACAATGTATTTCCCGTTGATCAAGGCTTGAAGCCCTTTGGCTGTATTTCGCTTCTTTGAGACAACATGTGTGGTCGAGTCAACATATTCTGTCACAAGCTTGATATCGAGCTGCTCGAATCTTCCTCGAAGCGTAGTTAGTGGGTCTGTCTGTAGTTCCTTGCTGGTGAAGGAAAACGCAAAGACAACTGGTTCCCACGAGATGCTGTGGACTGTAAGCGGCGTAACACCAGATCGGATGAAACGCATTACCTGAATCTGTTTGGGCATTTCCCCATTGTAAACTCGGCCTTATCCCCTTCAATCACTTTTCTCTTGCCTTTGATCTTTTCTCCATTGACGACTGTGCCTATTTTTGTCGCCAAATCTTCGATCGTGAGCGTTGAGCGACTCCTTGGATTGTGCGCCTGGCCTTTCTCGACAGGGCTGACGGTGATGGTCAAGTGCTTGCGCGAGATTGTATTGTGTGATATCGCAAGTTGGCCGGCTACACATTTTATGAGCATCAATTCTTTCACTAAGAGGCATTTCTCTTACGTTCTGCGGCCGTTCGACCAAATAAATAGGTTTTCCCCGGTCGCAACCATAGCTTTCGGCCTGGGGATGATTAGCCACGTCGACAGATGAAAGTCCAAACTCACCATCAAAGGCCTCTGAATTCTCCAGGATCCACATCTCCAGGCGCCAGGTACGACGCGAGGTCGTTTACAATTCCATACAAGTATTGGCGAAGCTGCAAGTAATGACGTGAGGTCGAGATCGCGAATCTTGCGGGGCCGTGGACGCGACTTGGTCAGCCTTTCGCGACGCCAGATCACGTGTCTACCTTTATCTCACTTACACGGCGTCAAACAAAGAGTTGGTGAAGTGATGGGCTTCACTGTTCCAAGGATAGGATTGAATGTGAAGATATTTATAAAATGGCATGCACATAAATTAGGTAGGCAGTTTATTTTGGCACTCAAGCTTAAAGTTAGCTGCTCTTCTTCTTCTTGCTTCTCGATTTGGGTCTCATGGATGATTCAAGGTGCGGTTTAGGATATCAGGCGGAATCATGTCAACTTCTCTCTCAGGAGTATTGTTTGCGGCATGGAATAAATACCCCACAAGGCACTCACTGCAAATCCTCTTTCTTTTCCCTTCACACAAAAGACGTCCTGAAACGTCCTATACACCATACTCGATCCCCTACCAAGGCATCATAAGGAAACAGAAAAGTAAGTTATCATCGCTATGACTTGAAATGCATACTTTGCAAAACTTCATGTGTTTGCGAGCGCTGTCTAACAGCTTGAAGCTCAAGATCAAGATCAGAGCTATCGACCATACAGGCCCGAGGAGCCATTGATGTCAACCCGATAATCACTATGGACGAGCGCAACATCACAGATCACAGTCGAAGCGTAAGTCCTGACATATTTTACTGTATGTATCTGGCGCTGATATATGAATGTATAGCCACCTCGGAAGAGACTAAAGGCAATTCACTTGGGCAATGCGGACAATGTCCACATACGCAATACGGAGCCACATAATGGCGAACTCCAGCCATCTACATCTGTCGACAACCACTCAACCAGCGGGCATTATGATACAGAGTCGAGGGAGATTGACTACGGTAACGCGATCCGTAAAGAATGCGCCGGTATGGAGATGGATTCGAACCATCGTTTCGTTTACATTGTTCCGGCAAACGGAGTTGTGGATTTCTTTCAGAGCATGAACCAAGCTGCAGCAACTCTCGACCAGGACTACATGGCCAAGGCATGTGAAATGGTAACATTCCAGTTCGACTCGAGCCGCACTATGAGGCTGTTCACAGAACATCTCAAAACGCACTTCAAGCAGTATAGCGACGTTGTGCCTCGGGTCCATGCGAAGATTCTTGTATTCGAGAATACTTCTTTTCCCGAAGCACCACTTCTCAGCGAATGGGACACGGTATTCCACGCACATGGATCCTACACAAACGCCCATAATCACGTTAGAGACTGGGTTGCCGCCATGCTCAACGTCTCGGCAGATATGGGAATTGAGCTTCATCTCTGCCGTCCCTGGAGGGACTTTAGGTGCCTCAATGGGGTTACAACTCCCCTGCGAGACGCTGGGTATGATTTGTCAGTCACTTTGGAAGAGGTCAATTGGCTCCAAGTGCCAGACCAATTCAGCGGCTTTCTGAAGGCAATGACAGTTAGAGCGGTGACTGGAGAGCCTCTAGACAGCGCGAATCTTCAGTTCCAAACCAATCTAACATATGAGATTGCTAAAATTCTGGTCGATCACGGGAACCGATTTATCCGTTATTGATCACAGTGTTTTTCGCCTCGCACGGACATCGTCTGCCTTTGCTGCCTGCCTGGGCATCACATCTTTACAGCACAGTCTTTGATTCGGGGGGCGAGAGAAATCTTCTGAGGATACGTGTTGGGCGGTTAGTGACCGCACTTACAAAGCAGTCCACTTTCCTACAAGCGAGATGGTGGAATTTCGATGCTTTCAGAGGGATATCTTGGGAGCTATAAGTTTGCTACATGATGAATTCAAATAGCTCATTAATTAGTAATTGCTATTGATTGCATGGTTACTCCTCACACAAAATTCTTCCTACTCTGGCCAATGGGAACAATACCAGCCAACAGTATTCAGACACTCAAAAGGGCCAGCAATCAATATACCAAGACTGCAGTGGCGTGTCTTATCTTATCTACTTGGAAGCTAACTTGTAATAAGTAAACAAGGTACGATACCTTCAAGTTTTACTCGGCGAACGACTTAAACGCTCGAATTCCATCGTGTCCATAGAAAGGTGTGATTCAGTGCCAGAGCCAAAAGCATAGCAATCATAATGGTTAGAATTACTCTTCAGTAAACGCAAATGTAATAATATATCATTCTCATGAGGTTTGTCATTGTCAAATTGTTCATCCGTCTGCCTATCATCTCATCCATCCTCCCCTCCGAACTTCCAAGTACATCAAATCGTAACTTGGTCAGGCTTGGTAGCTTTGCTACCGGTGCTTCTTCGAGTCAATATAAATAATACCTATAGTCATTATACGTACTAATGCGTAGTGACAGTACAAGTGTTGCATCGGACATGGTCGCAGTTCGTGCAAACGGTATGTACTGCCCAATCCCAGGTCTGAAGGCAGCGACACTAATAGCGAGACGTTACACTCAACTATGGCAACTTAAAATAGAACGAGACTGTGACTTACACATTTCCAGTAATAAGTGACTGGTTCGGGAGCCATATTGGGCTACCTGAAGATGCAATCAGTATAAGGCCAATATAAGAAAAAGTTCTTGGTTACCGACATATGATTTGAGTATATCGTAAATATCGGCAGTTGACTTACACCCATTTCCGAGCTCCAAAACGGGCTCGAAGCTCGAGCTTTATTCCGATGCGGCTCTGCGGTCGACTGACATTCAAGGCTCGGGGTTACCGCGAAGGATGCAACCCAACGCCGCCCAGGGTACCAATGAGAAGTCCCGTTTTCCCAGAAACGTGATAAGTTCAATTTTAGCCGGGTTGTTCGTTATTAGTGCCATCTTGACGTCAGTGAATGGGGTTGGGGGCGAAACTTGAATAGTGTTGATGATGATAGGTGAGGGCAAGGGGACCTAGGTTGCCAATAGAATCAAGGCCTCGTGCAGCACTGATCGAGAACATATGACTCAAGTAGAGTTTCAGTTTTAATAGCTATCTTTTAATAAGATATATCCGGGCTCCAGTGTGTCTTTAATGAGTTACATCGGGCGACTCTGGCAAGGCGTGTTAAAGACACGAGACACGGGATGGGAGCTCTAAGGGCATGCAGCAGTAGCACATGGCAGGCCAAGTACACTATTGGCTCATTTTAGTCACTTAATATCCTCCGTTATTGGTAGTAGCAAGTGAACTTGTGAGGCTCAAGTCAACCAAGCCCATACATCCTGCTGTTGTATGTTGCCGACAAACGGGCAAAGTACGATTGGATCTTGGACCTGTGATGGCCGGCCAACTTAAGCCAGTCTATCGAGAATTTCAACAGGGCAGGCATTTAACAATGCGTTTATCTTATTTTCATTGTGTACTTATTACCTAGCTTCAGCCGTTTAACATGGTAGCAAATGCTAACATTTGACAGTATTTGATCATAAACTCAACGCCAACATTATCCCAAGCGCCGTGTATACTTTTGCAAAAAGGGGCAAAAAGCAAAGGATTTCAGTAAAGCCCCAAGCACAAGCCTCTAAACCTTGCTGGGTTTATAGCATTCAGCTATCATCTTCTTGCGACCAACTCTCCTGCTCTTGATGCTGATAGCACCGCTCGCTTGAGATCTAACACGATGTATTTCCTCGGGATCGTGATTCGTAGCACGAGCGATCTCACGGAGCTCGCCAATCTTCCAGCCGCGCAGGAAGAAGAGGCACAGTCCGCCAGCGATATACATTACGCCGACAAAGATTTGGGCGCCGATGTACTTTCCAGTGCCGGCGACAATCTGTAGAGCAATGGGTGTGCTGAACGTACAAGGCAAGCTGATGATGACCCAAGTCAAGTTGAGAGCAGCAGGAACATCAGCGAGGCCGACGACCTCGGCTGTCACTGGAGCTACTGTTGCCCAGTAGGTTCCGGCCATGCCACCTCCCACGATGGTGAAGAAGAGAAGAAGCCCATAAGACTTGGCGTTGATCCAGATAGCAAAGACGAGAATCGCGGCTAGCCAAGTTGTGCCGCAGGCCATGTTGATTCGCCCTGTGCGATCACTGAAGTAGCCGATGAAAGGACGGCCAGCAGCCTGACCCAGATTGAAGATGGCGCTGACCATGGCTGCTTGAGAGGCATCGAGGCCAATGAAGTTGGCATAGTTTGCCAGACTGAAGATGAGAACCACATATCCTAGCATGCTGAACCATCCATAACCAAGAAGCAAGATAAACTCAACACGTTTGAGAAGTCCGAGGTCAAAGGGTGCTTGACGAGAGCCAATGATCTTGTTGCGATCCTTGACCAGAATAGTGCAGATGATATTGACGACGAAGACAATAATGCCGAGTATCCTGTACGCCCATGCGAGACTGATGTTCCGGATGATAGCTCCAGCTGCCAAGGAGTATAGCAAACCACCGAGACCCGAACCAGCGGCACTGATACCGTTTGCGAGAGATCGGCGAGTTGTGAACCATTGAGGAACTATGCCAACGCTGGGGACAAAGAGCAAGCCCATTCCCAGACCAAAGAGGACACCCTGTGTGAGGAAGAGTTGATATATCTTGGTTGCAAAGCTAGCGCATATCAAGCTAGCGGTTTCCAATACGATACCGGCAAAGAGCGTGGGTTTTGTGCCGAACTCGCGGACGCAGAGAGTAGCAAGGGGCGAGACAAGCATGGCACAAGCAATACTCAATGATCCGACAAAGGCGTAGTGAAGGGATGTCGCTCCGGGGAATGTGTTGTTTGCGATGAAGTGGGCGAGAAAGACTCCGTAACTCGAGTTGAGACCCCATGTATGGGCGTTGATAGTCGCAACACAGGCACAGCAAACCCATCCATAGCCTCCATTGGGTGGCGGAGGCGGTACATCTGTTCTCGGGGGAAACATATCACCATTATCCTTCTCCTGACTCGAAATTTGCCGTTGAACTTCCTGGGCTGGAGTGATGACATCGCCTTCTTCGGTAGTGGTGGTGTCGAGACTCCTCCGAGCCGAAGCCGTCTCCGGCTCCGGCTCCGGGGACCGGGAGGTCTTTTTCTCGTCGTTGTCTCCCATTGTTTAGGGCAATTGAGAGGAAAGACGAAGGGAAAAAGATGGAGGAGTCATGATTTTTAGTTAAAAAAAATGGACAAAAAGGGATCAAGTGCTTCTTAACTATGACCCCGGCTTAGAGGGACCGTCTAGGGCATCTCCGACAACCGGAAATGGCGTCCGGGGATAAGACGGGTCCAGTTTTGATGCGTCTTGGCTTCGGCTGGCGGCGCAGAACCACGCGGGGCGTAAGCCATCTATCTCTGTATGTCTCGCTAGGGTCTTCTTGTGCTGACAATGTTGTAATTGGATGATATGTCTTACAAACAGAGCCAAGATCCAATGGAGCTGTCTGCCTACTTACTGCACCAAGACGAGTCTCCCTTTGGCTTCCGCATGCAGGCAATAGACGGTCATAACACAACAATACATAAGAACAAGGGGAATAAGATTTGAGCCTGGGGATCAAGCGGGGGTGAACTTGTCAAGCATCCAATCCAATCTCAGCCGATCTGATCGGCTATTACCCGCATTCACTCGCTCCCACTTCCGCCCGCCTTTTCCTTTCTTGTTGCTCTCCTTGTGACCTTTCGTGGGGTAGTGCACATACATTACTTGACACCGAGTCCCGGCATTTCGTGTCGGTGAATAGCAAGTGTCGTCTTTTCTGCTTATAAATGCCACATGGTTTGTCATAAGATGTGTCAAAAAAGGCGCCAAGCTTCAGCACTGCTCGTCTAATATGCCGAGGTCTAGTCTATGGCGTTGCCCCTCCCGGACTATTCAACGGGAATAACGCTTTGTCATAGAAAGGGCGTTCGTTTGTTATACGATTCTGACCCTGGTCGATGTTCTGATATGCAAGTCAGGTGAGCTAGGAAGTGCAGAGAGAAGAGAGAGAATATCTGCTGGAGCCAGGTGGCCCTTGGCCAAAAGGATATCATCATATGCTTAGGATAACCTCAAAACATTTAGGCCCAGTTCTATGAATAAATCAAGCAAAATAATCATAAAATAAACACCTCTTTCGACACTTCCTAGACTCGGAGGGAGGAGCCACTCTCTCTTCTTAAGCCTGCGTGATGTTCACCTCAGCCTCGAATTATGTTCTGCCTAACTTATATCGCTCTGTATTCGTGACCGAAGATTAATGTTCCTGGAATAATGCACTGTTTATGGACAGATTTTTTCTGTTCAATGGACTGAGCATACCTAAAGGTATGAGAAAGTTCAATAAAGGGTACTCACAATATCGCCTCTCAGCTTGACATCAGCTCAACTGCCTGTTCACTTATAGATGCAACGCTCGAGATGATCATCTCAACGTTCGCTATGAACACGGCTTTTAGGCTGTTGCTAATAAAATGCATAGAACACGGTTGCATAAAAACCCGTTCAGCCTCAGAACAATTGTCTGACACAGAATCAGCTTCTTGCTGTGAACACTTGGATTGTAAGATATATATCACACAGCCTCACCAGGCTTTGAAACAAATCTAACTCCTCATTCAGCACGGATTCTTTGAGCAAGCACAGCCTACTGTGATCAAGGATAGCCTACTCATTCGGTTCGAAAAACAGAAGAAACAACTTACTCTGTTCATAATGGGGTTCAGACTTCAAGCTGCCGGTCCAGGGGCGATTATCTCAATCGTCCTTCTAAGCCTCTTAATTATTGTTCGCATAACCGGATTTGCCCTCATACAATATGGCCGCTGGAAGTACCAGCACTTCGAGGGACGCCTGAATGGATCAAAAAACATTTCTGTCATCTTAACGATCCATAACTCAAAGGACCCCAATCTAATTGACTATATTCGGACTATCCTTAAGAACAAACCTGAGCAGCTCCTGATAACCACGAGCAACAGAAAGGCTCAGCACCGGGTAGACGGCAAGTTGAAAGGGTTGAGATTTGCGTACTCTGATACAAAGATCAGTGTTGGTGCTGTCAACGAGCTGAACAGACGTCGCGAGATCAACCACGCTTTGGCCTCAATTGACACTCCGTTTACTGTTCTGACTGACCAGGGAGTTCACTGGCCTGAGGGATTCCTCAAGTCGGCGATGATCCCCTTTGCTAATCATCGTGTTGGCTGCGTCACAGTTCCCATGATGGCACGCAAGCGAGATGGAATCTGGGGCTCGTTCTGGACATGTCTATTATCGTGCTACTACTCTCTCATGGCGGAGAGGAATAGGGCACTCAACGCTCTCGATTCGTCTATACTTTTCACAGGCTCGCCTATCATATTCCGCACCAAGTTGACTGCCCAGACGAGATTCAAGCAGCAGTTCGAGGTTGAGCCGTGCTTGAACCGACGGCATGGTGTCCACAAAGCAGACGAGTATCTGTTCTTTAACAGATACTTGCTTCAAGAAGAGGCTCCACGGGAAGAGCCTTGTCTGGTTGTATTCCAAGACTCCCCGGAAGCAACTGTTCTTGTGGACCGACCGACTATCGCCAACTTTATTAGTGAGTATCTTCGGATGACTCGCAATCTTTGGCGGCTCAGTCGAGTGATGGTTCGTCGGAAGGAGCGCAACCAGTATCCCTGTGCCTTTTTACTGACGCATCTCAGCAGTTTTGTGTCGTTTCCCCTGATATACGAGATTCTCTACTTTCTTCTCGTACACTTCACAATCCATCTTGGCGACGACGAGTGGGTGGCTTGGATCATATTTGGATATTCACTTACCTTCTTCCTGGCGGTTGTGGGGTTACAGATAATCAGGCGTTTCATTGTAGGCGGCGGCTACGATTTTGGCATAGTGACACCTATCATGGCTGTTTTGGTAGGTTACCCAGCCTACTATATCCTTGGGCTCCTCAGGCTTGTGGCATTGGCTACCGCATGGAAGGCCCAAGTCGAACTTATCAGTGAGCATGAAATCAGGGCGCGAGTGGGCGACCATGAAGCTCTATGGTATGAAGTCTACGGCGTGGAGGAGGCCCGAGTGGACATTGACGAACCACCATGGATTTCAGAATGCATGGAGTTGGAGAGGCCCCGCCGTGTGCTTCGACCACTGCGGGACCTCCCACTGTACGTCATTGAGGAGTAGGCTGTTCGAAGCCTGTATAAGTTAATGACGAGTGTTCTGTCCAGCTGGGGCATTGGGATGAGACGTAACAGCTCATGCCCTCCTACCGAGAGCTAGGTAGTGCGATGGGAGTCAGGAAGTTGACATCGAACTTGGCCGAAATGAAGTCAAAAGGTAAGTATTTTCCTCCATGCTAATAAAGTTCTATTCGAAAGCCCTTTGACTTGTGTAAGTTGCTCACTTGGATCCTTATTGTGATAGAATACTGTCACATACGAGAATATTTAAGTCAGAATATAATATAATTTGCCTTTCAAGCCCTAAAGCAAGATACTTGTGTTCTGTGTCACAGTGTCACTCAAAGTCGAATGGTACCAATAGTACACACGCTTACTGCAAACCAGGAAACGCCCCAACCACGCGGTGAATCAGCCATACTAAGTGGAGTTCGGATACAGTGGCAACTTTTGGAAAGAGACTCAAGATCTAGATCTCCCGAGAACAAGTTCTGAGATTCAGTCTGGGGAATGTCCGTGGGGATACCCTCATGGGGCTCGTCTGTGCTTGTGGTTGTGTATGGGGATGAATCCCCAGCTATAGAAAGAGTGGTGTGATTGCGGAACCGAAGTGCTTGTTACATTGTTGAAATCAGCAACCAAACCTCAAATCCTAGGGTTACCCAGTTTGTAGATCGAGACGGCAATGCTATGAACTGTTGGGAGTCTCACGAGGGTACTTGGGCATGACAACCTCTTCAGTTATGATGATCTACATATGGTAGTGCTTTCAATCAGCAGTTACCCGGATTTTAATGGAACAATGTATTGTTCTTCAAGTTGTCTTTTACAATAGGGGTGTAGACTTGGAGTCTATCATAAAATGTGAGAACTCACCCCCTGCGAGAGATACAGTACCACCATATTATCTTGACTTGATCATAATACTGTAGAGACTATTTTGCTTAAAGGGTATTCATTCACTTGTATATTTTCATAAACCATACGCCTCAGCTGTTAGACGAAAGATTCCCAGATGGCGACACCACACCCTCAACACCAGACAAAGGCTTGGGCTATGGCACAGAGACTCGTCAAACTATTATAGACGAAGATCTGATCGATTGAAAGTGTCATATATCTAACTGCCTTTCATAGCACTCTATGGCGATGTACACATCTCACAGGAATATGCATGAGTGTTCTGTGTTGAGCATCGAATGGGGTTTTCTCTCTCTCTAATGTGAGGCCTCACTCAACAAAGTAACACCACTCATACAAATAAACTTATGCCACACTATCAGGGAGCTGGTGAAGAAGTTTCTTCGCTTGTGCGTCGCGGTCGCGAGATTGGCCTGCCCCGAGCCTCCCGGACAACCTCCTATCGCTTTGACAGAGGTATCTTTTACCGACCTTAGGGAGTAGGCTTCAGGGGAAACAGAACCGAGGTTATGCTTGGGAGATGATGATTGTATTATTCAATATCTTCGAGTTACGTTGCATCGTGAGAGTAGGGACTCTCAACAAACATCACCAACTGGCATCCGGAGGAAGGGAAGTTGCTCAAAAGGGAGTGAAAACTCTTTCATCTCGAGTCGTTCTCCATCGTGGAGTACAACACAACCGAGGATAACTCACGCACGACACATCGTTTGTACAAGTCTCCAGTCAGTGAATAGCTGCCTGGCGTTCAAAGCTCAGGGGTAGAAGTTACAGTGGAAACACAGAGATTATTTAGCACCAATGATCACCAACACTCAGCCTCTCGCTCAGGAGGGCATTGACGCATGCGACCCTCAGATTGGACACGGATATTGAAACCCGATGTGCGCTCAAGAGACAGGATGCGACTGTGACAAACCATGACCGGCCGTAGTTGCCGTTCAAGACCCTTTTGATGAGCGGCAGCAGATCAGATCCTTGTCTAGCTAGCCTGGCCTCTCGCGGCTCTTGAGGTCTAGGCTGGCGTAAATGTGGCCTGTGCGTGTTTGTGTCAGGGATTGATGAGCGATGAGAGCCAGGGTTCTCTGGTGTTGGAGAAGGGCGAGATCATGAAGCGGGAACAGATAGGTGACTGTTTGTGTTTGCATGTGTTTTGCTACAGAGCCTTCATTTTGGGTTTACATCTCGGATCCGCAATCTGTATTTGTCTAACAAAGGGTAGCAATGGTGACACTTCAGGGCAGCACAAGAGGCTTCGGGGTCTCGGGCAGAGAGCGAAAGATGATATTTCCGCAGGCGGAATTTGGAGGTGGCGAGACAAGGCAAAGGCAGCGGATCCTCACTCATACGATCAAGGATGACAGTGGAACCCGTCAGGTTATGATGATGGGGGGCAAATTTTGGAGACTGTTTCTTTTTCTCCATTCTTGATCGGTGATGATTCTACGGTGAAGACAAAGCGAGATTGGAGTGATGGTCTACATAAAATGAGAGTATTTAGAGGGAGGCTGGTGATCAAGTTACCTTATATATCGATGATACGGGGATAAGAGGAGACTACTACAGTACACTTATCATGAGAACAAATGGAACAATTGGAGGAGGTTCAGCGGTTCAGCAGCCGTGGCGTCATCGCTTTCAGTTCCTGCACCACACTCAATCCCCTGAAGTGGAGGACGCCATGGACCCGACTCCACCAGGAAGATCCCTGCACCTAATTGCTTCTGGAAAAATTGCCTGAAGGTCTCTCTCTCTCTCTCTCTTTTGCTGCAGGAAGAGGCGCAAACTGAGTCATGAATTCTTCAAAAACGGTACATGTCAGCATGTCACGACTCATAAAACGTACTCATCAGCGTGCAACTCACAACAGTCACTCTCAGTCGTGCAGTATGTAACCGAACGTCACTTCGGTTACTCCAAAAGAGCCGCCCAGCCAAACCCTGCAACTTGCGGAAGCGCTATCAGTACCCCTGAACAAAAAAACAGGAGGCTCAAAAAAAATGATGGGTTCTAATTTGGGCGCATCGATCATTCGATGTGATAACAGTATCCGTCTTGTAGCCGACTGACAACCGAGGATAAAGTGCAAGCTAAGTTCCCCTAGTTTCCTCATTAACCAGACATTCCCCTCCCTCTGAGGAATTAGACTCAGAGAGTAAACGGCCCTTTTCCTGGTCTTCTCTCGTGTTCTTGTTGACAATGTTGTCTTCTTCCATCGGAGGATGAGCCCTTGAGAGAAGACTGCCGACGTTGATTAGCTTGGCTGGACAACCCTTTCTTTGGGGGTGCAGTCTGCTGTGTGCAAGCCATGCAGATGAGTTTGTGGTTGGGGTCTGGCAGTTGAATTGAGTTGGAGTAGGGCGAGAGGATGAAGGGCTTTTCCCACGATGCATCGGGTCTTGGCTCTCCTTAACTCGCTATTCACGCCTGATCTCTCTAGGCCTTCTCCAAATTCCTTTCCCTGAGGAGAACCCTACCACTTCCTCGCTCAGGCCCTCTTTTTGGAGAACACGTTTAGACTTGGCAGTTGTCATAACGAAACGCTGCTGTATCCGTTTCTATGTCACGGTGATTTCATGATTGTAGTTCTCACTCTTGGCTCTTTGTTCATTCGAACCAACGCTTTCTGTCCAGCTGCACAACTGCATAATAGTGATCACCCTTTCAAACGAGTGAGTGTCTCTCTGCATAACCGAGGACTTGCACCGTGCTCTACCTGTATATGAATGTAAATCAACGGATAAGTCGGCGTCAGATAAAATGGGTCTTTTGCCTCTCTTTCGCAAAATCAGTGACGAAAGTGATGCTGCTCAGGCCCACCCTCGGCCATCGTCCAGAGCCTCTCTCCTCATTGTTTATCTCGACGAGATTCTGGGGAAATAAATCGGGATCTTGGACCCCAGAGTCTGCCCCAGATTGTTTATTTCAAGTTTAAACCTCCAGACTTTTTGGTGGTTTGCTTGTCTTGTTCTGGTTGAAGACTTTTGGGCTGTAAGTTGGTGATGCTGTCATGGGCGTGTACCAACCTGATCAACTCACACCCCTGCTAGAATTTCTCCAATTCTTAATGAGCTTACCCCTCACATCTCACGCCCTTGGCCTTTTTTCCCCTCTGTTGCAACTCGGCCGCAGCCGTCGGAGGAAAAAAGCCATCAGCGCTGCTTGGTGTGTGTGTGTGTGTGTGCCCCTGCCACTAACTAAGCGTCAACATTGCCGACCCTCCCATTTGAACCAGACTTTGCATCATGGTCTCTCAACTAAATTCTTTAGCAGAATCACCACGTGCTCTAAAATGCTAATTTCTTGGAAAATATGGACCTGGTAGTGAAATCTTTGCTGGTTTCTAGGGCAGATCACCACTGCTATGTGGGTGCTTGGTGGACATTCCGCGTGGCTCTCCACGTCTTGACCGTGAGGCGGCGACTTGGTTGATCGCCCTGACTTTTGAGCGTATCCAATTAGCATTTGGGTTTTTACTCTAATATTGAGGTTGTTTCGGTGAGATTGGGGTTTCGAGATATGAATTGCGGAGGGGAGTCTCCGGCTACAATCCCTTTGGAAGCCGTTAAGCAGATGAAGCGTACCAACAGGGAACTCAACAAATCACATCTGCAGTATCAGAGGTACCTTCTGCAGCAACTAAATTTACTATAAGATAAAGTATTTCTGATACTGCAGGCTGCAGATCAGTACTTATATCCTCACCAGATTCCCTCCTTGCCACAAGTCCTTCAGGCAAATTAATCAGCAGCCAATTAATACTGGAGCAGATTCCACTTTAATACGCTTCATCTGCCTAACGGCTTCCAAAGGGATGGTTGGTGCTTTGATCGTCTAAAAGACGGTTTGCAGGCAACACTCCAAGTGATGTTTGCTCATGACAAGCATGGCTATGGATATTAAGATTGAAGTTTGGCTCGTTTATTAGTCCATGGAAATTCTTGAATGGATATAGATATGTAATCGTGTATTGCCCAGGCCATAGAGTTCACGATCTTGATGATTGATCGACTGATGATCTTCAGCTTCAAGTTCACCCACACGATCTTCCTTGAGCTCTGCCGACATCAACTCCCGAAAGTCTCTTCTTACCTCTGTAATCTTTAGTCAAGTATACTGTACTCTGTATTTCTCACATAATCATCTTCTCCGCAAAGTCGAGGGATAACCCCAGCACCGCCGGTTGGATCTCAGATGTATGCACCTTGTGCTGGGGCCAACAAGCTGCATACATATCATGTTATGTAATCCGCAATACGGGCTTGTTCACACGCTGAAACGTGTGGAAGTCAAAGACCGACGGCGTCGTGCGAGGAGGTCGATCATTCAGTTTTCTCCTCATGTCTTCCCCACAATGTGATTGTATTCCCCGCGGGTTGTGGTGTTCTCCGGATTGTTGGGGCTAGGGTTTGTGTGTTTTTGATGTTTATGAGGGTTCTTTGTTTGTATCAACAGCCAATTGGAATACCGAGAGGGGCAGTTCTCCTCTATTTGTGGTTTTGTTTAGGCTTTGCCGGAAATATATGTTTTGTTTGTCAGGAGACGAAGAGATCATGAGGTGGACAATCCGGGCCGTTGAGCCTTGCCATGTCACCCTCATAGACTCATAGTCACCACCACGATAATAAATGTGTCCTTATTGAATGTGCATTGTCTATATATTTGAGCATCATCGAACATAATCGTCATCTTTTGCCCAATTGATACACTTGATGTCCCCCTCCAAATCTGCAGCTGTTGTTGATCTTGCACTCCCATTCTAGACCCTTTCGACCCCAAAAACTGAAAGCGACCCTGGTCATTTTTTCTTTCTCCACGCCCTCGCCCTCGTCTTCGTCGGGGCACTCCACTGTCACTCCACCTACGTACCCATTATCACTCCACAGCATGTTCTCTGCTCTGCCTTCTGCCTTCTGCCCCCCGTCTCCAGAACCTAATTTGATATCCATTCTCTCTCTCTCTCTCTTCAATTCCCGTGTTGAGTCTCTGCCCTGGTCTAGCTAGTCCGTCCTGCTTTATAAATCTGTCTCGTCTCCCGTTGCCACTTTCGATCTCGTTGTTTTTCTTGCTATTCATCTCCCGCTTGGTCCTTTATAAACCGTCATACTATTCCCCATCGATACATCACTTATAGAACATCACTTGGACTTCAGCAGTCCGCATCAACACACATCACAATGGCTCAACCAATGCCCGATTACCAACAACAATTCTCCAACGAGTCTCCTCACGACTCTGACAAGACTCTGGAGCGTCAGACAACTGCTGCCCATCAACAGGCTCATCCTCATCTCTATGCCCATCCCTCAAATATCCATCCCGCTTTCGGTGGTGCCCTGCAACCAGGTCTCTGGAAGCCTGTTGAGCACCGCAAGTTCGCCAACCCTGCTCCTCTAGGACTATGCGCTTTCGCTCTCACAACCTTTGTCCTATCATGCATCAACATGCACGTCCGTGGTGAATCCTCGCCTGCTATCGCTATCCCTGTGGCCTTTGGCTATGGCGGTCTTGTTCAGCTTTGCGCTGGCATGTGGTATGTTGTACTTCTCACTCAGCCTATACACCTTATCTAACATATACACAGGGAAATGGCTGTTGGAAACACATTCGGTGCTACCGCCCTATCATCATATGGAGGCTTCTGGATCGCCTATGGTCTTCTCTTGACACCAACATGGAACGTCCTCGGCGCCGATGGTCCTTACGAGGGTGATACTGGTTCCGTCATGGGCTTCTTCCTTACTGGCTGGTGGATCTTCACAACACTTCTCCTCATCTGCACCCTCAAGTCCACCCTTGCATTCTTCTCCCTCTTCTTCTTCCTCGACATCTGCTTCCTTTTGCTTGCATGCGAGAACTATGCTCACGACTTGGGCAACCACAGCGCTCAGCTTGCTCTTCAAAAGGCAGCTGGGCTGTTTGGATTCTTGGCTGCATTTATGGCTTGGTACAATGCCCTCGCCGGTCTCCAAGACAGCAGGTATGTTTTGCCACCTCACCCTATAGAAGTATACATCATTAACAAATCATCAGCAACTCCTTTTTCCAGGTTCCCGTTATCCACTTCCCCTGGTCTGATGAGGGTCGGGCACACCGTCATCACAAGGCCGAGCAAAACCTTGCTTAGACATGCATCGATGAAGTTTTGTTGCATTTCACGCTTTACGACTTGGATTCTTACAAAATAGGGTGTATGCATTCCCAATTTAGGCGAACATGTAGTTTGATTCCGCTGCATTGAAGGAGTTTTAGAAGGTCATTCGCTGTACCGGCCAGCGATCGTTGGCTTTTGCATTTACAGCCGCCGCTGAAGGATCGCGGCTCATTAGATGGTGGTTAGTATGTGATATAATAAGCTTGGTACTGTACATATGAAAGAACGAGGAACCTCATGATCAAAACCTCAAAGTTGATTGAGTACACCTGTGATCGAATTACTAACGCTACCATATTCTGAGACCAGTACAGGCAGTGGAGCGGATAAATGCCAGTGCCAGCTTCTATGAAGAGTTCTGTGATTACGGACTATGCCTTACGAGGCGCACTAGAATCTCTATCATAGTCACAATCATCATCCGGATCATGGTTCCTGCAGGTTCATCGTGCAGGCCGATGCTGGTGTTGACGCCAATGCCGAGCTCACGCCACCTGATGACAGCCACAAGGCACAATGGGGCCTTGCACTCTGTTGAGGCAGATCCTTCACCGTTATGCTTTCTTTGTAATGATCTGCTTAACGTGATGCGGAAAGTATCGTTTGTAGGTATTTCATCATCCCGTCATCCCGAAGGTGGGGCCGCCCTGCTCCGGAAAACCGGGACCGACCGATCGGTGCCACGACCGTTGATCGGGAAAAAGCAAGAGCAGTTATCAATCTTGAATCTGCTAATCTCTAAACCTATTCACGTCTGCCGAGATCTTCGGTATATTACGACTACATCATGTGTCGTAACATCTTCATCCCCCTTCTCCCTTCTAGACCGGAGAAGCTTTATTCTCACGCATCGTACGATGTAACAGAATCACCTGATGGGCCGTGAGCCACGACCACAACAGTCCACCATGATCCAACACCTCGCGCTGAGCAATCACAACCGTCAATGCAGCTGCAAACAAATCACTCTGCTGTACGGTATTGTATGTATAAATCGCCGATGCCGTCCATGAGTGCCGCCCCCGCAATACTAACCTAATGCCTCGCATCCTTCGCTGGACCATGAGCAGGCCGCAGATCCTGTTCCTTTCATGCATTGGCTTCGCAGTCGCTCTAACTGCTATGCTCTACGGAAACATCATTAAACCTTCGACTGTAACTTCTGTTTTCTCAAAGACCATGTCCACGCGTCCCGTCGTCGTCGTCGGCTCCGGCCTCGCTGGTTTATCAGCATCGTATGAGGCTCTTCAGCGCGGGGCTCCATCGGTTCATCTTCTTGATCGCGCGCCGAAGCCTGGCGGTAACAGCATCAAGGCTTCATCCGGTATTAATGGCGCGGGCACCAAGTACCAGCGCGCTGCTGGCGTGGAGAGCGATACTCTTTTCTACAGCGACTCCGTCAGATCGGCTGGGTCGCGATTCCATCTCACACAACCTCCTGTCGATCGCGAGGCTCTCATCACAAAACTCACTACCGAATCAGCAGCCGCAGTCAACTGGCTTGTTGATGAGATCGGTGTAGATCTCTGTGTTGTGGCACCCCTTGGCGGCCACAGCGTTGCTCGCACTCACCGTGGCGCTGGAAAGACACCGCCCGGAGCCGCCATCATCATCGCTTTACTCAACAAACTCAAAGAGAATGAGAAGTTCTCTATCACCAACCTTGCTGAGGTCAAGGCACTACTTAAGGAGGGAAACGTCGTCAAGGGTGTCGAGTACGAATTTGAAGGGAAGAAGCATAACCTTGAGGGATCAGTCCTGTTCGCCAGTGGTGGTTTCGCTGGAGATGCCACGGGTCTTCTGGCGCGCTATAGACCTGACCTCAAGGGTATTCCTTCGACGAACGAGGAGAGGCCGGGCTCTCACGATATTCTCACCGCTGTGGGAGCTGAGCTGTTAGATATGGACAGCGTGCAAATTCACCCAACAGGCTTCGTTGATCCTGCGACGCCCAACTCGATGCTCAAGTTTCTCGCGGCCGAGATTCTCCGTGGCGAAGGCGGTATCCTTCTCTCACCTGAGGGCTCTCGCTTCGTTAACGAGATGGATACCCGCGAGCATGTCAGCAACGCTATCATGAAGCTACCAACTGCCACCGATGGCGACAGTGTCATCAAGCAATGGGATATTACTATTCTTCTTGACCCTGGTGCCTCTGCTGCATCGGCAAACCACATTGGCTTCTATGAGTGGAAGGGCCTTCTCAAGAAGGTCAAGGTGCGCGATCTCAAGCCTCCTCAGATCGCTGCTGTCGACAAATATGCCAAGGCTGTCGCCGAGGGCACAGATGATGAGTTCGGCCGTAAGCAGAGGGGACGCTGGACACTCAAAGCCGGAGAGGAAAATCGGGATGAGGATATTTATATCGGCCGCGTAACGCCTATCACACATTTCACTATGGGAGGAGTCGCCATTGATCAGAAGGCTCGTGTCTTGACGAAGAGTGACGATAAGCTTGTGCCTATTCCTGGCCTTTTTGCTGCTGGTGAGATTACAGGAGGTATTCATGGAGATAATCGCCTGGGAGGGTCCTCTTTGTTGGAGTGTGTTGTTTATGGAAGGACAGCCGGTGCTGAAGTTGTTGGTTCGGCTCAGTGAGATGGCCATTGATTTTCCTGCATATTCAACTCACAAAGGTGAGGTGCGTTTACTTGGGGTTGTCAACATTTTATATGAATCCCTCCGCGGTCGTAATCGTTCCTGCATATTTGGTGCAACTTTCTTGACTGAAATTAGAGTCCCAACTGCGTTATGAGATGAATTGTTCACAAGCCTATCGATTCGTATTTGTATGGAAACTCAGGGTCTCAAGCGGCGTCCAAGACTTGGGGTAGCATTGAACCTCGTCAGCCTTAGTAAGTGTCTATATATGTGGGCAGGTAGGTAATGACGGGAGTCCATGTCTCTACACAGCCAGAGGTATCTGCCTCCAACTGCCTAATTCTGGCGTCTTCGCCTAGATCGGCTGCTTTCGCCTGCTTGAAACATTGCCTCCTTCATCTGAACTTGCTTATCCTCTTCTTCCTTTTCCTTCTTCTCATTCTCCTCCTTCTCCCGTTTCCTACGCCGAGCCTTGCTACTTTCTCCTGCCTGGATCGTCACGTCTTCGTATGCGAGTTCCTTCTCAAGACTATCATTGCTCTTCCTATTATCGGCCATCTTTGGTGACGGAGCCAAGTCAGTCAGGTTGCCATTTCGCTGCAAGCCACTGCGTTTGTTCACATACGACGGTTGTGTTTTCGGAAGATTCCTGAGCCCAATTAACTTGCAATGTAGATCAGTTTCTGCTATGTCGAGATGTTCTGGTCGGTGAGGCCACCCAAGATATTGCAATTAAGGATAGAGGTGCTGAAGTGGGGAGGCTTGTGGTTCTTATTATATATACCTTACCTACTACACTCATAAAGCCTCAACCCTGCCACATTCGACAGGCCAAGACGAGTGTCTACGGCACCAACGCTGAATAGGCAGGTTACATTTAGGTTCGAGTCCAAAATTACAATGAGAGCCAGTCATAACGGAGCAGAATCTGTTGGTTGTGCAACTTCCATCTTCTGAAGAGGGGAAGTACTTGCTATTCTTGGTGATCGAGTTTGTCACTTACAAGGGACAACCAACACCCGTCCCGCCATCAGCCAATCAAAAAGCCGGATGAGAGGTGACTAATCATCAATCCCCGCCTCTCGCTCATCCAAGCTCCTCCCGCCTGCAAGGCAGTTCTTCATGCCCAACACTCCATTGTCACTCGCCCTTTTACCCAGACAAGACCGTATATAATCCTTATTTTGCCTCATCTTCCTCATCCGGGACTCTCTGGCGATCTCTTATCGCTTTCCCCTTCACTTGGCTTGTGGTCTGTCATGGTATTTTATGATGGCCAAGAAGAACTCGACAACCTTGTCTGGGATAGGAATGACGAGGATTCCGAGGCAGCGCAGAATCAACTGAGGCTTAAAACCTTCTGCCGTCAAGTGGAAGAGTTCGTCCAGCATCAATTCGGCAAACCAGCAACACTAATTTCGCCCTTGATCTTTGGAGGGTTCAACGTTCTTTACCAAGTGCAAGTGGAAGAAATGTCGCCTCATGTTATGGTTCGATTGCCATGCCCAAGCCTCGTTCAGTTTCCTGGTGAGAAGACAATGTATGAGGCAGCGACAGCTTGTCTTTTGGCACAAGAGACCAAGTTGCCGGTTCCGCGCCATTTGCACTTCGGCCAAGACTCGGTGTTGGGTCCCTTTATCATCATGGAGCGACGAGAGAACAGTGGGAGCATATCTGCCAGGCTAACGCGGCCAAATAAAGACCTGTCAGTGCCCCACGTCCTTGACCCAAATGTATCTGAGTCTCTTTTGCATGCTATCTGGCAAAGAGTAGCGCATTGTTTGTTGGCAATGTCCCAGCTAGCTTTTCCAAAAATTGGATCTCTGCTCCAAACTCATGCTCATATCTATGAAGTTGCTGGTCGTCCATTGTCTCATAATATGACCGACATGGTTCGTCTAGCAAACATACCAAGGTGTATCTTGCCTCCAGAGAGCCAGACTTACACAGATACGGATGAGTGGTACACCGTCCTGGCGGAGATGCATATTGCACAACTCGTATTTCAGCATAACGACCTCGTTACTTCTGAAGATGACTGCCGGAATAAATATGTATCGCGTCAAATATTTCGTCGACTGGCCAGACGTGGCCAATTGTCGAGCTTCGGGTTTGCTGAAGATACTTGGTCATCACAGTCATCTCGGATTTTGCCAGAAACACTATCACCATGCCCTCCTAACTCTGGTCCTTTCCGGCTATGGGGCGATGACTTTCGCGCAGGTAACATCCTGCTTGATGACTCGGATCAGATAGCTGCTCTAATTGACTGGGAGTATACATATGCTGCGCCAACGCAGTTTATTCTTGACCCGCCCTGGTGGTTGCTGCTCGAGACCGCAGAAATGTGGTCCCCGGATCTCAACGACTGGAGGCAAACCTACGAGTCTCGTTTAGGCATCTGGCTTTCGGCTATGGAGAAAGCAGAAGCCAGCATGGGCACACCAGCCTATAACACTTTCCCAGTGCCCCTATCTAGGTATATGCGCGAAAGTTGGCAAACAGGACGCTTCTTTCTAAGCTATGCGGCCCGTAAGAGTTGGGCGTTTGACTCTATGTACTGGAACTTTCTCGATGAGAGGTTCTTTGGTGATAGGGATCCTGGCGTGGTGAAAGGCGATCTCTGGAAGACACGGATTGACTTGTTGAGTGATGATGAGAGAGCCGCCATGGAACCCTTTGTACAGAGGAAGATGGCTGAGAGCAAGGAAAGGCGTATTGTCGAATGGGATGAGGCTGAGGCACAGAAGCGGTTTTCTGAACTCCTGTTCAACTAGCTGGCACACACTATAAGTCAGGAAAGCCTCCGGGTGCCATAAGATTTAAGAGTCTCCTTGGGCCTCACAAGTCTACCATGCACTATCCTCAGACATCTTAATATTGTATAGGGCTTAGTCTAGGGCGTTCATCCTAAGTATCTTGCCCTTTACATTCGACTCTGTGTTTACAATAAATTTGATAGAACTCCATCGTGGACGGGAACAAAGCTAGCAATGTTTCACAATACAAAAGTTTCTCACAAATAGTCTCCATTTTAAGGTTGCTCTAATATATCTTCACTCAGTTATCGCACCCATCGTCCTTTGGAAACTCTTTGTCGACCTTGACATTTAAATACAAAGATCCTTCATCTTCATCACTCCAACTTGAGAGGGTTCGATTTGAAGAACTCCTCAGGAGTAACAAGCTTGCCTCTGGCCCTCTCAGCAGCCCAAGCAACTGACTTCTCTCCACCAGCACCATAGTATCCGAACTCCTGACCAGCTTTAAAGGCCTGCACGTAGACGTCCTTCAGGATGGGTAGCTTCTCAGCAAACTCCTCAGAAGAGATTTGCTTGTAAGTGATCTCTTTACCAGCAACCTTGCTCTCAATAGCGACAAGCTCCTCTAGGCTATAAAACCCAGCAGCAGCATCAAAGCCCACGCCTTCATACTTTTCAGGCTCGGCTAGAATTGCGCCGACGAAACTGCCGCAATTACTACCGTTGTCGATCCATGGGATGCGAGTCTCGGGAGTGAATGGGAGAGATACAACCCACTTGCCACTCTCGTCCTTCTGAGGAGCCCAGAGAGGGACTTGGATGATATTCTCGAGGAAGAATCCGAGGCGGACAAAGGCGCTCTTGATGGTAAGTGTGCGAATGTACTTCTCGCCCTCAGCCTTAGCGTCGAAGGGATGATTGGCGGTGTACTTCCCACCAGAAACGTCTGTAGTGCTAGGAAGACTGCTAAAGATGATGTACTCAATGCCAGCGCCAACAGCTGCATCAGCTGTCTTCTTGATGACTTCAAACTCAGGCTTCAGATCGGTAGCAGTCCAAGCAGGAGTTGTCATGAAGAAGAGAGTATGTGCTCCCTTCAGAGCAGTCTTGATCGAGTCAGGGTCGTCTAGATCGCCCTGTACGACTTCAACACCGCCTTCTTTGAGCTTTTTGGAGTTCTCAGAGTTGACATCGCGGGTGATGGCGCGGATCTTGTATTGCTTTGACAGTTCCGGGTCGTTGAGGACGAAGTTTATGACAGCGCCGCCTTGTTTTCCAGTGGCGCCAATGACAGCGAGAGTCTTTGACATTTTGATGTTTTGGTAATTGATGTTTAATTATGGTGAGTGCGTAAGCAGTGAGATTGAAAGTGATTGTGGTGATGCAGTCTAAGCTGGCGTTCCAGCCATCTTATATCTTGCCGGCGCCTCGAGATGCTGATCAATTGCGCCACATTAAGACAAAGTCCGCATATTTTGAAACTAATGGTTATTATCCTATCAAATTCCGCATCTTATCCTCCGAGTTGAATCCTACTCAGAAAGCCTCCGGTCTTTGCCAAGTTCTCCGTTGGTAGAGACGCCAAAACAAGGGACCTCTGGCGATCTACAGGGCTTAGCGCACTTTTCCAGTGACTAATCTCACACCAACAGCGTTAATCAACGTTACTTGATGCCACTTCTGCGCCAATGGATTCATCCGAATAGCACTAAGCAATGCGGCTTCGCTGGAAAGATGCTCCGAGTCAATTAATCAGCCTTAACCAAAACCAAGATACTCCAAAATGAGGAGGCGAATATAAGTTGGCTAGAGAATTGATACTAAGTAACGTAGCCTAGAGCATTCTCAAGTTTTATGAATTACCTATGGTACATAATTACATCAAATTATTCTCCATTTACAAACAATATTACTACTCAAGATAATGAAAATTGTTCTTCTTAATTCAGCAAGTCACCGGCTTTTATTTTATTTTCGTGGTTGAGCAATATTTCCCACAAAGACCAACATACAAACGAGTATTAGGGTAGTTGAATGCCCAATCAAACTTTTCTTTCCCATAAACTCCCATCATGAATCCTGAATATGTCTTCCAAGCTCAGCAAAGTCCCCAACATCCTCACCCGTAAGATCCCAGTCCGGGTTATTATACATAGAATAGCAATGCTTATAAAAGTCATCATGCGGGATATCCCCCATCATCATCTCCTGCTGTGAACCACCCTCTACGACTTCAGGCATAGGAACCCAGAGATTAGAGAAGTTGTCCCATAAGTCTGTGTCGAGGGGCATGAAATCTTCTGGCGATGTTTGGCTTTGGTCTCCAGGGATAAGTTCGCCTCGGTGAAGGTCACCGAAACCAGAGGGTGTTGAGCCGTTGGTTTGTGTGACACCGTTGGCGGTTTGGCCTTCGCCAGGCGGTCCTTGGGGAGATACGTTGACCACTTGTAGTGACTCGATCTTCTGTGCCATTACTTTCCATAGTCTCTTGACCTCTTGCAATCTCTCGCGAGCATACGTGTTTCCATGATCAGCAAGGTGCTGTATTTCTTCCATTGCCTGCGTCAAGCCGGGCTTGGGGTTGATTTTCATGCTCTCTTGACAGACTGAATCCAGGATCGCAGCGAGAATCATGATGAACGCAGCTGAGAAGGAGGCTTCGAAGTCGTAGAAGCCGAAGATTGCTTGCGCCGTGTTAGTAAAACAATACCAAAAGTTCAAGGTCAGCTTACCGATCATGTTGCGTTTTCTGAGCGTTGCGACGACCTTGAGCTGTCGCCTTGCAGCCTCGGCGCATGTCCTCGAGAGTCTGCCTAGCGGTGATGCATGCAACTGTTCTCCTGTGAGGCCATTCTTGAGAATGAGTTTCGCAGCGTGTAGCATGAGTGGTCGAATCGTAAGAATAGTTGCCTGTCCAATAGTCAGTAAAGTCATTCACTCTTGTAACCAATTTGTATACTTGGAAGAGCATCAGATGCAACGAAGCGGTCGTTCTCAGGGACTGGTCCCGACCCAAATTATACACATCTGTAACTGCATCTGAAGGGATTTCTTGGGAGATCTGGTACAATGACTTGACGATATCTTGGACGTGAGGAATAAAGGTAGATTCTGACTCGTCTTCGGGGTTATAGAGCACTAATAAAGTGTCAGTTACAATGCAACAAATCTTTATAACTTCATGTAGACCTACCGGCCAAGATACGACCCGTGGCTCGGGCGATCCTGATGTTTGTGCACATAGGACCAACAGGTGGGAATCCAGGTGAATCAGTAGGAAGAGGGATGTTGATTGCCTCATCGCCGATGCTTGGAGGATTGCCAGTCGCTGCAGCCAATCGTCTAATTGCACATGTTCATTAGCCATCATTCCTGAGGCCCATGATTTTATTCCCTTACCGTTCTTGCATGTAAATAGTCCACCACAGACGGTTCATATGAACTCTCTCAGACTGCATCAAGTGCCTTGTTCCACATACTCTGTGATACTTTTGTGAAATTGCCAAGCGCATGGCGGTGCTAATCTACGAGAAAAGTCAGCCATTGTTCCGAAATTAGCAATGGGACAACTCACATAGAGATATGCTTCTTCTTTACGGTTCATGTTGCCGAGATAAATGGCAAAGAGAGCAAAAATCTCAATACCAAGCTTTCCATTGAATCGCAAGTCTGACAACGTCGGAACATTTCTATGGGCATACTCAAAGAGTCTGACCCCAGAAAAGTCGTCATTCCCCTCGGGGTTGGCGTCGAACAGTGTTCCAATAGCAATCATAAGGACCATCTCGAGAACCCACAGAGACTCCATCTGAGCAGGATCATCACGGTTCTGGTAGAAAGCCCACATTTTATCAGAAAACTCACGAGCATCAATATGATGCTGTGACTGGCCGATATAGAACAGAGCTGTATCTAATAACCTTTGAGCCTCGTCTCTTGGCGGTAATTTTGGAAAGTCACTGCTGGAGAGGCGCCATGGATGGCTGATAACTTCGTGACGTAAGTTTGCCTCGGGACTGATCCAAGGTTTTGAAGTTGGCTCTGACTCGGGGCGAGAGGAGCCGAGTAAGTCTTGGACTCGGGAGCCAAAGGTATGACTAGAGCTGAGGGAAGAGCCGGCAAGAATAGCTGGATTATAAGCATGTGGCCATAAGGCTTGGAGAGGAGTCAACTTACTTGCAGCCGGTGATGCTTGAGTGCCATCGTAAGGAGGATACTTATGTTGAGCTAGGGGTGCAGAAAAACTTGTAGAAGGACGGATGAAGCTTGAGGATCTTGATCTAACATGGAGAGGGTCTTGGGGGGAGGAGTGAGACGTTTGTGGGTTAGAATTGGAGTCTCTCCTTTGGCCGTTCTGTGTAGCAGAAACTGGGGGTTCTTAAGCTTATCAGTATAGGCCGAGTGATGTCAAGATAAAAAGAGAGCCATACCAGATGCCCTAGGAGGTAGAGTTGAAGGCAGTCCATCGTAGCCATCTCTTTCATATCTAGCTAACTTGCTTTCAAGTTCCTCGATACGACTGACAAGTGGCATATATCAGCTGTAAGTCCTAATTGGGCTATGAAAGAACTTACTTGGCCATATACATGCGCTTATGTCCATGCTCGGGAACCCTGCAGTCTAGCCCACGCTTGGTGCAGTACTGACAAGGAGTAGTCCCCGAACACCGAACCTTTTTCTTCCTGCATGTGAGACACCTTCGAAGCTGTAAGTCACCAGAGCAAGACAGAAATAGTGGAGAACAGGATATCGACATACGCCAATGATGCTTTGCGTGCATCTTTTCCCCCATCGGAGGGCGCCGGACGCTTCCGAGCCATCGAGGCAGTCGAGTCGTCGGCCACGGGGGTCATTGAGAGGTTCTAGAAACGAGATGATCTGACCCTAGAGATAAGAAGCTTATGGAAGACTCGACCGAGAGTCTGGGACTGAATGGGCTGGAAGTCCGAGGACGCGGGGACTTGAGCGTTGTTATTCTCTCGGGACGGTTCCGGACTTTGAGTGTAAAACTTCTCCACACGATGATCCGATCACGTGAAGGACCAAAGCCCCCCAAATCCCCATGGAGTATGGAGACGGGCCAGCTTCCGGCTTGAGACGATAATGGTGGTCCACTAGAAAAGTCCAGTGGAAAAGATAAGCTGGGGAATTTGGGTGGGAGCACGGCTTCGAGGCCGATGGATCAATAAGGCACCGGAAAACACCTTCTGTAGCTTCTGTGAAGTTTATATGTCTGGTGTAGTGACAATCGATACGAGAACTCAACACAGAATCTTGTAAAAAGATTAGGTTCAATTTTGATGTGAAATAATCCAATTCATCGCTTTGGCCAATAACTACGTAGCTACGGTCGACTAAGGTGGTCCATTCCAAGTCGTGAGTCAATGAATGATGGAATCCGGAATCGGAGGATATGACCGAGGCATCGGAGGTGCTTCCGATATGGCGAAATACCTCATCAGCTTTATCATCGCTAAAGTGTTCTGTGGTCAGATATACTTGAATTTGAATGAATATTCTCGAGATAATTTTCCTAACATAAAATTTGAGATGACCTATGTGCCAGGATAATGTATATATGAAAATGCTAAAAATCAATAACTGCCGCCGAATCGCTACATATGAATACTATACAAATCCCAAAGGTATCCAAACTCATCAGACGTAAATTTTTGTTTGAAAAATCACACACCCACCCACTCTTACATCCTTGGTTCACGAGGCTGTTGCATCATTGACGCTGCCATCTTCAACCTATTCCTCGCCTCAGACAAAAGCTCCCAGCGCGTGTTCGTTAGTGCATCGTCAACAACACTCAGTAGACCAATGATCTTATTCCTGTTTCCCACCACGCCAGCTTGATTTTGGTGCAGGTGGAAAGCTTTGATAGAGTCGATGGTGGGTGGGATCATGATTTGGAGATATGTCCGAAGATCCTCGTGACGATCACGCTTCAACGCCTCGTAGTCCATATTCGACGACATAGGCGTCTGCTCTGGATGAGATCCCTGTGGAGTGTTGATAGTGCCTTGAGCTGAGGATGAATGAGCACTAGCCTCGGTGGCCATCGTTGGTATGCCATAGCTGCTGGAGGGATATTGTAGATGATCTGGGAACGGCTCAATGTTTCCATCTTGCACATATCCATATGCCCACAATACGAGAGAAGCGTAGTATAACGCCCAGGCCCTGACTAGCAACTTATCGCTTCCAGCATCGTACTTGGGATAAGTAGATGGGGAAAACGCAGTTGCCATACCACTAGCATCCTTCGTCACGCCTCTCCTTGGCGCTTCCTGAAGAAGGATAAGCCGGATGAGCTGGAGCGCGTGATACACTCCACCGATAGCTCCTGGTGAAGCAACCCATTCCTTGATCTTGGCCTCAGTTCGCCTCCAGTCCACAGAAGACACAGTACGTCCAAGGATTTGGGGAACACCTGCAAAGATACAAAGCTCTGGCATACTGATGTAAACAGTGATGTGGCCAAGATGATAAAGGACTGTGCCAAGTGTCTCCATGGCATCACCATCATCACTTCCACCTCTGCTGCTCAAGCCTAGTCTCTGCCAATCAAAAGCAGCATGCTTAACATGAGCAACACCATCGTCGTAGTCCTTCTTCCACCAGTCAAATGCCCTTAGAAGCTTTGGGCGCCATCGCTCTTGGACGCCAGGTATGGTGTCAGTCCCAAGAGTTGAGCGGTCCAAATCTCTTTGGTGCATCTGCCATGTCACCGATAGAAGTGCTGCGAGGAGTGCAATTCTTCCAAACGGGCTTGTTCTTACTCTTTGCCCGTTGAGCGTGCGTTGTAGTCCGTCAAGGAAAGTGATAGGTGTCACGCCGTTAGCGTGGAGACTCGACTCAACGCAGCCGATTTCCGATGGTGAGTCTGAAGACCATAGAGTGTTGTCGCAAGGAAGAGGAAGCTTGATCTCATGGATCACCAGCGTCGGTGTATGTCCAAAGAGAGCGGCATGTGTAGCATCAATGATGAACGCAGCAAGGGCGGCTCGACGCGTAGCTTCTTGGGCAATCCAATGATCCCACCATTTTTCAGGCGAAGAATTAAAACCCGGCTTGTTTGGTCCAGGGAATAATCTCGAGGATCCTATCTTAGGACTACCCATCGGAGTTGGAACCCGAGAGGCATACGAAGATTGCTTCCCAGTGAGGGCACTTCCTCGACGCATGAGCGACAAAGTCGTGGGGAAGTAAATATGGGCACGCTCGTGGAGAACTCGAGTTGCGTTCATCTTCTCGTACACCTCCAGAAGTAAGAGTGTCTGGATGACCCAGAGTTTTGCAGGAGGGTGAGAGTCCGCATGCATGAAGACCTGCCAGCGGAGGTTCCAGGAGACGAACGTGGTGAATTTTGAAATTTTGTCCACGGAATCTTCAGATGCTCCCTTTTTGTCCAGCATCGAGGCTCCCATGATAAGAACAGCCAGCAACAAAAAGTCATTGGCAGTTTCCGGGATGAATGTTGGGCGGTGGAGGATGGGCAGTTGGTCGTGGAAGTTGTCCCAGTATGAGTTGAGGTAACGTTCAACGTTGAAGTGGCTGAGAACATGGTTCTCAGCATCAGTATCGCTGCCAAAAATCTCATCCTTGATATCTGCTGCTGATCTGCTTCCATGCAGACTGATCTCGTTGAATCGCTGCATCATATAATGAAGCAGCGACTGCCTCTTGTGCTCTGAAAGACCAGTTTTTCCAAACTGCGATATATCGACCATCGGTGTAGCCATCGCCATTGGTTCAGACTGAAACCACAGGCTGTTGATAGGTTCGACATAAGAACCGCCCATCAATCCCGGTTGAGCCGTGTAATCCGTACATAACTGGCCAAAATTGTTCGAGTATCCTGCCATGCCGAAGTTTCCTGGTATGAAATTGTTGTAGTTGGAGCCCAGCCCTTGGCCAGTGAAGAGCCATGTCGTGAATTCATCCGTGCTAGATGGTGAGAGTCCGAAATGCTGCTCTTCCATGATTTGTTCATTGGACGTGGATAATCCATTGGGCATGGCATAAGATTGTGTGCGAGCGCGTTCCGGGCGAGTAGTCAATTCAGGACTTGCCAGAGGCATGGACATGTCAGTAGGAGGCATCTGGTCGATCCGGAACGACGGTAAAGTGCTTATGGTCTGCTTTTCTGGCGAGGATTCACGACTTTCGAGTTGTCGTTGGTCAGCATAGTAGCCACTTGCGCTTCCGAGGTCATTTTGCTGGCCAGAGTCTTGTCGGGATAGTCCTCCATCAACCGCGAATTGTTTCGAGTTGTTGGTGTCAATTGCCGATGCATCCATGGACAATCGAGCCGTTGAAGCTTGTCGTTCTTTTGCTGGTGTCTCTCTCGCTTCATCTTGTGTATCACTCCATGCTGAGCCATCCTCACTGAACGAGTACCTCTCACTCCGCTGCCTCGGTAATTTAGAAAACTCCTTCTGAGGCCTCTGAGAAAGCCTCCCGTTTCCATACTGCTGCACCTGTCTCTCATGCCTCAGTTTATGACGCGCATAGAGATCTTTCCTGACGAAAGTAAATGAGCAGTCGGGATAATCACAGTAGTAGATCTCTTTGGGGGAGTCTGTAACGGCGTCAGTGGGGGGACAATTGATCCAATTGGATGATACTGACGATTGAGTTGATGCCGTTGAAGGTGCTCAGCTCGGGAATATGTCCTCCCGCAACCTTCGTGGGTGCATTGGAACTCTTTGCACGAAGCCTTGCGGCGTTTCTGGCGCGGGGGTGATGAAGCCATCGCGGCTCGTGACCTGGCGTTGTGCCTCGGTTAGAAGTGCTTCTGATGGTTCAGCACGTCTCAGAATGACTCTCAGAGACTGCAATAACGCCTCTACGCGTCGCTATATCGGCCACAACCGACAGACTCGTGATCGAAGCGGTACACAAACTCAAAGCCTTTCAGGCCAAATTACCCTCCCAAATTCGAGATTATGGGGGTGAATGTGACCACGCCTCCTTCTTGCCTAGTCACCTGACTGACCAACCCATTCTCGGCTCATTTTTCTCTCGTGTTGGCATTACCATATGCCATCCCCGCGATTCCCCCCGCCCCCAGGTCAACCGAATGCGGGGGCAAGGGTGGTAGGTATAGGGTAGGCTCTCCTTTTCAATCTTGGGGTGATGCAGGTAGGGTTCAAAACTTCAAAGGCATCAGAAAATTGCGTGAGTGGTATCCGTAAGTGGCTTGGTATTGTGACGGTGCGTGCATGGCTAGTGTGGCTCGTTGCCTGTCAGCTTATTGTTGATCGCTGAAGAATTGCCCTGCATTGGAGTTCATGCATGTGAGAGGAGGAATAATTTATTGCGTTAAGCCTTGAGATTCCGGCGATAGTAATGCTACATATGTACCTGGTCCTGGAAGATTATGTGCACGTCTTAAATTAAATCCGATCATATAACTAAAGATCTGCAATAAATTATCAATAATATGTACTGTGGCCCGCAGAATTATTGATCTGTGGCTGCAGTGAGTGAGTTTCTGACTGACTGATCTCTGATTGAAGCGAGATATTGGGGCCCAACCCCTGTCAGTGTCTGAGATTTTTACTCCGGTACTCCATACTGGCTGACTGGGCTGCGAGATTATCGGTGAAGATGAGATCTACTGGTACATTCCCTCTCTGGTTTGGTTATCTCTACACAGTAGCATCGCGCATCAGATATCCGTATACCTTCCGGATTGTCAGAAAACTCCGATGCATGGCATGCGACGGGGGTTTCCAATCTCAAGTTGTGCACTGCGACCGGCACATCCGGTCAATTTCTCCAAACCCTGCCTATATCCTGAGTGCATAATAATCCACTCTCACATACGGAGTACAGAATTACTCACTGTAGAATGTCATTCCGCAATTCCGCCCCTGACTTTTGTCCTACCAAGTCATATCATGATTGATAACCTTAAAAAAAAGAAGAAGAAAAGGATGTTCTAGGCGAGTTGACTAGGAGATCAATTGAGGCTTGATCCAAGGAACTAAACTGGCCACTGAGAGCAGAGAAGAGAAGCACCAAAAGAATAACATTCTGTCAGTATCATGAAAATGCAACTTTAGACCGACCCAACAAAAACTAAAACTGGAGTGGCGTTTCCCTGCAGCTATCGATCGCGCAAATGCACGTGGCCTCTCCCTTGTAAAGTCAATAAGCGACGTCGATGGACGGGCATTCCCAGTCGATCGAGACTTTGTTTCACGTTTATCGACCCTCTTCTTCTGTCCGGTTCTGTTCAGTGCGGAATTAAATCTAGGCAGATCATGCACATGATGTCAAAAGAGGCTTCAGCCATGGCATGATTCTGCAGCGTAGCTCCCCGAGAATGCGTGTTGCCAGACAATAGTCTGTGTCTCTCTCAAGGGAGGGAAATTTGCACATTTCGCTTTGACCGTGAGTTATTACTCAATGCTCAGAAAGACCAGGATGAAATGTCAGCGCCTCTGAATCATATTTCCTTTGAGATGTGTTTATCCGTGGAACTGCAATGATCTTCGACTCTCCACAAACAATGCAATGCCATCATGACAGAAGGGGAAAAGGGTTTGGCAAATCTGAGGCTCCCAATGATGATCAGTGCTCGCTTCGGTCGTAGTAAGGGGAGTTCCAGGGCTAGGGCCAGGGGTCTTTGCTTGGTACGCGGATTCCTACGATCTAGCGATTGATCTGTAAACATTTAGCGCACTCGAGTCAAACACACGGATGGCTCATTCGCAAAAGCAAGCAAGCACGACAGAAAGAGCATCGTCGAATTGATACAAGCTTCAACTGCCGGGTCGAGTATTCGCACTAGATGCTTGCCTAGTTGGGGGCGCGTAATGGTCTCTGCACGGCAGAGAGAGGCTAGAGAGGCCTGTCAAAGGCTGCAGAAGCGTGAAGCTACAGTGAGTAAAAAAAAGGTGGTGGAGATTTTCTCGGGGCTGCTAGTGAATTGTTTGCCCAAATTGGGACTTGACATCCGTTCCTCGGCTCTCACATCAGCTTAATTTTAGTCTTGGGTCTCTGGTCTCTGGTCTCTGGTAGGTCTCTTATCAGCGGTGGTTCCGTCCGTCTGTCTGTCTTTTGTGGGTTGTTCTAGGTCTTAGCCACCTACGAAAGCACTAAACGGACCCGGGCATGGTTCCACAGAGACGAATCTGTTCATCTGTATGTCTCTCTCTTGACTCCTCTGAGTCTTCTCAAACACGCGCGACAGAAGCTAATGCCAGGGGTTTCGAGGCGAGGTCCATTGCCCCCTCCCGGAGGCGTTCCCCGTTCTGTTGAACCCCCCCGGAGAGGCTCCAAACCGAGGCTTGCCCGCTGATCCCGCGAATAGCATGGCTGCCCAAGTGTGCTGATCGCATGGACTGCGCTACGAGATGAGAGTTGAGTTGAGCGACGGTGGATTTGGTGACACGCGTACAAGGGCCGTAGGACAGAATTGGCCTGGTCCCGACAACTTGGGTTCTGTAGGTCCCGGCCCCTCGGTTCGTCGTTAGTTAGCAGATTTGTATGTATGTACCTACATGCAGTACAAAATTCCCATATATCTGCGACGAACTCCTTGCGGCCCGCATCTGCCGGGTCCTGGACCCTTTCGTTTGTCGTCAATCATTCCTTCTTGCTTTTCCCATTGTGATTCCGTCTTCTTTTCCCCTTTATTCCCATATGATCTGAGGTGAAGCAGGATAGAGCCTGGCTTCATTGACAGTCATGTCTGTCCCCAACAGAGGCCCTGAGCTTCAGGCTGTATGTTATACTCTCGCCGTTTCTTCGGCGATAGCAGTCGCACTACGCATCTATGTGCGCGTGCGCCTAGTCAAAAACTTTGGATTGGATGACTGGTTCATGTGTAGTGCTCTTGTAAGTCGCTCACTTCTCAACGACAACCCATACATCAAATCACGACAATACATCAATTAATCCGACTATCGATACTCCATGTTTAACACAATAAATCTGTGCACTGTGATGTCAACATATACTGACCCCATGGCTTCATAGATCACATTTCTCCTATTCGTCATATCGGCCCTCCTTGGTGTGAAGTACGGCACAGGCCGACACAGAGACGACCTCGACCCCCATGACTTTCAGCAAGCAATGAAGTGGTGGTGGTGGTGCTACTTATGGTTAGATACCTCTAACTGGGCCTTGTATAGCAAGCTAACAGTCCATGCAGGTACTGCCTTACGATGATATCTTCAAAGATCTCAATTGGCTACCTACTCCTCCGAATCACGACACGAAAACTCGACGTATGGATCCTATATGGTGTAATGGCTATAACTGTCTGCACCGGAGTCGTCTTCTTTTTCGTCACCCTCTTCCAATGCTCGCCGATCTCGTACTTCTGGAACCAAGATCAGCCTGGAAAATGCGTCAAGCCTGAGGTCATCATGGCCCTCACTTATCTATACAGTGTATTCAGTGTTATATCAGACTTCACTTGTGCTATTCTGCCAATGTTCTTGGTGTTCAAGCTCAACATGGGAAGGAAGACGAAGATGGCTCTGATTCCTATCATGGCTATGGCCTGCGTGTTGGTATACCCTCCTTATTATAAGAGGCATGAGCTCACACTTCTCAGGGCAAGCGCAGCTGTTGTCGTTCGATTCCCTTTCGTGAAAGATTTCAAGAACCCAGACTTCTTATGTAAGTCACTCCAACTCCAACTCCAAACATGATGATGAATCTCAACTGACAAACCCAAACAGGGGCAACGATCGACATCGCCATCTGGTCGACAACGGAACAAGGCCTAGCCGTCACGGCCGGGTCTTTGGCAACGCTGCGGCCTTTGCTTCGATTACTCGGCCGCAAGCTTGGCATAACGACATCGGGACGGTCTGAGTTGCGGGACACTGATCAGCCAATGGGCTCGGGGGGGTTTAGGCCTACAAAGGGTACCAACGGCAGCGGCAATAAGCATCGCGATCTTTTTAGCCTCGCCACATTCGCAAGGGAGGACGACCTGGACGGCAACGGGCGAGACGGCCAAGCAGCTTACGCTGGGGAGCACCATTTCCAGAGCAGATCGTCTGCTGAGAAGGGGGTCTCGGCGTGGAGGTCGAGGGACAATGAGAGCGAGGAGGAGTTGACGGGGCAGCGTGGGAGTGACAATTCGCGGATCGTCAAGGTGACAACCTTTGAGGTTCGTGAGAACAGGATTTGAAAATCGTACCGGCAACAGGAACAATAATGACGGCCTTGATATTTATAACGAATAATAATACTACTTGCTTATAATTTAGAAACAATATGTTGATGTAAAATGAGGACGAAGGTATGGTATTTGAGTATTTGGGCTTACCTCCATGCCTTATTATTACCTTGGGTACTTTAGTAGCTACAGCTCAATATACATATACAATAAGGTAGTGCCAGTGACGTCAAGCCCATCAGATTCGGGTAGCTCATACGACGAAGCTAAGGTACAGTACCAACATCTGCTGCTTGTAAGCTACCTATGCCAAGATAAGCCGACTCATTTACAACATCCATGGGCTTGGGCAGACCCTCATGCGTCTGAAATGCATCAATCATAAGTTCGCTTGTCCAAATAAACGCGCCGCAACGTTGCACCGTCGCGATTGACCGCCATGTTTCGGCCCGCAACTCAGCTCAGAATCTTGATTTTCCAGATATCAAGCCCAATCGTGATGTATCATGGCAGGCCAAGTCGCAAGTCTCGGCCCCCAATGGAGAGAAAAGCACACGAGAAGAACAGTACAGATCGGATGCTGCAGCATCACGTAGCAGGCGCTTGTAAATCCGTGTCGGAGCGCTTCATCACACCATATGCAGTTAGTGGCACTTCGCTTATCTGCATCTGCATCTGCCTGCACCCACAAGCGCAAGAGTGAGCGATAGCTAACATAACATAATATAACATAATATAACATAATATAACATAACATAACATCGGATGCCGGGCTTATTTAAAGCCGGTCGAGCTGCATGCAAGTTGGGGTTCAAGGTCCAGAAGTGCTGTCTCTTTTCTCAGCAGCTGGCTCAAGGCCAGGAATGAAAATCAATTTGTGCCCCTCGGAGGTATCAAAGCGGATTTCCTTATTCAAGTTACGTACCGGGATGAAATGAACCTGTCGAGCCAATACCGAAATACAAATGTTTTCTAAAATGAGCCGATTCGAGAAAAAGCCCAGATATTGATTGTTACAGTCCAACCCTCACTTCTTAGCCGTTTGGCTACGAAGATTATATCTGGATCTTGGAGCCTCTGGCCTGTTGACTATCTTGCCTTTCACTTGCTTCCCCTTCACCTGCTTCCTCTTTGCCACGCTTTTCTTGACACCTCGGCCTTTTGCTGTACCTGTCACCTGCTTCTTAACATTGTTGACGACCGGATTATGTTTGGCAAAATCAAGCGGGTCATGCCGGGGAGCCATTGTCATCTCAAGCTTCTCATCCCATGGGTTCAGCATGGGTAAGTAAGGGGGCTGCTCCTCATCCGGATACCGCCCAACGCGAGGTCTGAGTTCCTTCTGGTCTTCGGGGATACGATAAGCCGTGGTCCAGCAAGTCCTTACCAGGCCCTTTGTTCTTGGCTTATACTTCAGAAACGTCGCTAAGTCTTCACGCCAAGGTTTAATGACCTCAGCCTGAAAGCAATACAAATCCCAGGCGGCCAAGCTCTGGAACGTCCAGCGTGGCTGCCAGACTTTTCCCAAGCCGAATGGATCTGGGTCTGGGCCAAACGGATGAGGGACAGTGGATGCAAGGCTCAAATCTACCAGCGTGCCGTTGACATACTGGCCACCATTTAGGTCCCTGACAACTATCCCGTGTTTGTGGAGATCGTGCAGCCCCTCGAGCATGCGAGGGAAATGGCGGGCTTGGATCGCCCTCTGATATAGCTCACGGTAACGTTCGTCGTCGTATTCCACCTCATCTACCCAGTCTTTGACGATACCCATGGCAGGGCCATCGCCCATTCCAAGGAACCAATCCAGATGTTGATAGGGAAGAATCATCCTAGATCTTGCAGCCTGTAGCTTCTGGTCAATGGCGTCGTTGAGGTCCATGGTGACATAGCCATGGACTTTAACCGCGAGATCCTCGCGACCGACTTCTTTCAGTCTGCCAAAAGCCCGGCACTCGTTTTCGAAAGGTGTGAAATGGAGGTGAAATCCATCACAGCATAAATGATCGCTTAGTCCATCCTCACCATACGCTGATGGGTATGGAGGTTCGGCGAAGGGGTCCTCCCAAATGAACTACAGTACTGTTAGCATCTCGTGCTAAGTTCTGCGTGGTGCTTCAGTAGTAGACCCCACTGCAGGTGCCTTGACTTACGAACTTGATGCCGTAGATCTTGTCTCCGATTCTTGTCTTGATGACCTTACTATGCTTATTGTTGTCGCATTCTAGGATCTTGAGAAATTCCACGTCATCCGCCTCAAGGTTATGATGGAAGGGCTCCAGCTTCGGGCCTTCGCAGTCAGGTAGAGGTTTGAGAGGAGCCTGAGGAGCCTGAGGAGGCATGGCCAGCCACTTGGTGTTTCTGGTGGTCCTTGGGGAAGGGGGATAATATTAGTGGAGCTGTACGATGAGATCTTAATTCACTCTGGAGAGGTTTAGAATGTGAAGTGCCATAAAGGGACACGAGTCCAAAATATATCCATGGAAACATGAGGTGCTGAAAATCAAATTCTTAAAAAGGCGGGTGAGTCGACAAAAAGAACGCGATCAAAGAACAAAAAGCTCAAAGGAGAAGAGACTGAGAATAGAAGTCGCATAAAGGCTGTACTAGCGCGGCCCAAACAAGGTCAGTCAGTGAACAGAAATAGACGGTTTGAGAAAATCAAAAGTGCAAACAAAGAGCCATCCTGACATCAAATTCATTGTTGAGGGGGGGGGCTGAAGCGTCCTACCTAACTACCTTAAGGTAGTCACAGTGAGAACAAGTCACCAGCGCCATCCGTTGGATGCCAAGCACACCAAAAGACTTCCCCCTTGTTGCAGACGGTCAAAACAAGACGCCACAGCAGTGATTAATTCTTTCACCTTGCAATAGTGATATTGTAAACGACTGTGCTTCTGGGGTGCGTGCCACCGAGCCCCGTTTCTGTCACCTCTGCCGACCTGAATGCCGTTTGCTTCCTTGTACTACCTTGGAACCCTCCGAAATTGTAGCTACTACCTTAGGCAGGGAAGAAAACTTTTGCTACCAGGTGAAACAAAGTCTTTGACACGTTGAGCAAGCTGATATAGGCCTTCCCTTGCTGTTGTCAGTCAGGTGAAAGAAAACTCAAGGCAACCCCTTCTCTCTCTCTGTACCTAGCCCAAAGGAGAAGAGGAAGACAAGGTGTATTTCCACTGCATAGGCACCAAATTCATCGAGTTTCCTAGATATATATGGGTGAGAAGCACCCAAGTGACTGGTATCAGAATAGCAAAGTAAAACTGTTTGCGACATGGCAAATCCGACTGACAAAGGCGACGTATCATAAACGGCGGAGCTAACGAGTAGGCTACCACTCCAGGCAATTTGATTTCTGTGCCGTAGGTTGGATCTTCAGCCTCCTCATTCTACCAAGATGCCTAGCAAATCGGCACAGAGCGTTATTTGACATGGTAGTTTTCCACATTTCAACAAGTGACGTGTGTGGATGATGAGTGAATAAGGCAACAAGAGATTCGAAAAGTATTTAAGAGACTCTTGTCCCTTCTGCTTCATCGTTGAAGTCTCCTTCAACATCTCTTCCGGATACCAACACCCGTCACATACACATAAACCCCCTGAGCCCTTTACAGCAACCTCCTATCCCTTCTGAGGGAGGCCCAGATCAACAGGCAATTCAAAAAGAGTAATTCCGTCGCGCAAATCAGAACATGGATGAGCCATCTCTCCACGCACTTCTCTCTATAGAGAATCCTATTTTCAAAGTCGCACATGGGGCCTCAAACTACCACGCCACCAAAGGTGTTTCTATTGAAAGCATCACACGATGGGCTGATTTCAACCTACAGAATATCATAAGTGCCTATGGACATATTCTCTCCCGACACGCCTCAAACTTGCAGAGAGTGAACCTTGAGAATGCACAAGCCGAGGAAGAAGTCCGAAATGTGACAGAGCTGAAGAAAGTTGCATATCACTGGCTGGATTCGATATGTGTTCCTCTGGTCTGTGAAGGCGCCGGTATTCTCCAAGGGAGTCTGAGCTGTCCGGACACGGTTCGCAGTGGACAGGACGCTCCGCTCATCCCCAAGAAGGGCAGTCAGCCGAACTGGACATTTTTTACTGGTCAAGATCACCGCATTTATCTTGTCACTGGCACTTTTCGCCTCTCGAAAGCGTGGAGCTCGGAAAAACTCGAACAACAGACAACCCGATGCCATGAGCCCATCGAACAGCTTGCAAGACATGCAGTAGAAGCAGAGACGAGATATGGTTTCATATTGAGCGAAAGGGAGGTCGTAGTTGTGTGCTTTTACAACACTAAACAGGGAAAATTGGCCGCAAAATGGCAGTCTGTTCCGAGAAGTGCATGCAGCCAAGATATGTTGACTGCGAACTTGGCCATATGGACTCTCACTATGATGGGTTTGAACGGCCAGCATCGCAGCGTTCTGCAGGAGGCATATACCATGCCGCTGAATGCCTGGTTGGCGCCGCAGCCCGGCCACTATCGCAATCATCTTTCGGGGCGAGTTCTCTCCAACCTTCCAACTGGAGGCATCATCCGCGAGCAGTAGGCCCCAGTGACTTAGTAGATGAGAAGAGGTACTACGCCCGGGTCACAGTGTGTGAAGATTTCATCTCTCGTTTTCTGTGTTAGGTATTTCTTCTATTTTGGACAGGATGAAGGAAACAACAGGGCGATGGATTGTGAAAAACGGCCAGCAAAGTGAAAGCAGCGCAGATAGGGTTTCAGTCTAATTTGACATTAGCTACCTAGATATCCCCAAATTATCAGACTTGTTTGTTTTTTATGAAGTACCGATATATTTATATCCGTGTCCATTGAGTTAGGAACACCAACTTCAAGCACACACTTGCGCAAATGGTTCAGCATGTCTACCGGTATTGGTAACTCCGCGAAGCCTCCGATGGGCCTTAATTGCAGGCAACCGCGCCAGCCATGCAGTTGAGTTTGAAGTCCTTGAGACCAGACGGGACGATCTGGCCTAACCTGCCTGGCTTGGCTTGTCTCATGAATCATCATCAAATCTATAACTTGGGTTGAGTGGTCCTATGATATACCTAACTCTGTGGTGCCCTCTGTCAATAAGCAAGCCTCGTTTGAGGCCCGGTTAGCTCAATCGGTAGAGCGTGAGACTCTTAAATGAGTACACCATCTCAAGGTTGCGGGTTCGACCCCCGCATCGGGCTGTTCCTATACAAATGATACGATTGATGTTTTTTTTAGTCCTTTCCAGTCCAATTGGGGATCCGAGGATGAGTGATACATACAGACAGCTCCGTTTATTTTGTGAGTAGGCATGTCGTGTCACCTGTTCGTCATTCACTGCGAAGTCTTTCAAGTTCATCCATTCATATGTTCATTCATGAAAGTTATCATCAGATTTTGCTGTCGCCAGTCATTGCATCTTCCACTGCCGGGCTAAATACACTTGCTAACTGTATTGAGTCATCGTGTCCCAAACTCCAAATTCCTCACATAATAAACAGAAGGTCGGTGTCTAAATGATCATGTCAGCATTTTATTCAAGAGGGACATCAGAGAAGATACAGGCTTACCGATCGGATGGCTACTCGACAGCTGTGGCTTCTGGGTATACTTCGTCTCCAGAATGTCGCGAACACTGTTGAGCAATTCGACATAGCTCTGCTTAGGATTTGCCTTGATTGCTGAAATGAATGCCCACGACATGGCGCCCGTCGCCTGAGCATTAATCGTGGCGTCGGCTCTGCAAAGACGTTAGTAATACCCCGTGCAATGAGTCAATGAACTCACGATGTCTGGTCATCTTTGCTTCCTGACCACATGATAACATCGGCAGGCGATGTTCGTGTGTCCTTGGTCTTCTCGTAGGCATCGTCACCTCGGAAGGCGGTCTTCGCCAAGCCGAAAACAGAACCAGCGGCGCCCGCAAGATCTCCACTAGAGTATGCTCTAAAGGCGTCGAAGAGACCTGATGCAGCTTCCTTGGCTAGGTTGGGTTCTTTGAGGACACCCTTTGTTGAGTAGACGTACGGGAGATCCATGACCGTGGCTGAATGGCACGAGTCAAAAATGGCTGTGAGACGGACACCCTGCACCAAGGGCTTCACAACACGAAAATGAATCTCATCGTCGATTATGGGGCCAGCTTCGGCGTGGTCAACAGGGTAAATGCACTCGTCGTATCCGTCATCTTCATCGCCATCCACGTCTTCGACCTGACCACCATGACCTTGAACAGGATGTTAGACAGTCGGGCTGAAATGACAGTACTAAGCTCACCAGAGTAGTGGAGGAACAGGGCATCGTTGGGTTGAGCGTTTGACACAAGCCAGCCCATGGCGCGAATCATGTTTTCGCGGGTAGGTATCATGGCTGGGTTGGATTGATCATCGGTCAGAATGACCATGTCCTCTCTCTTGTAGCCATATCGCTCAACAAGGAATGCCGACACGTTATGGACATCGTTGATGCAACCTCGAAGCTCTCCCTCCTGATTGAAGTAGTTGATGCCAATCAGAAGAGCCTTGCGACGACCGGTACAGTTGGAATACTGGAAAGTATAGCCTTCGGGAGCTCCGTGACCGAACTGTTGGGGCGTAGATGGAGGTGGTGGACCGGCTCGAGCGTGCTCAGCATAGTGGTGCTGGCCTTGTGGGAGACGATAGCCGTATGCGTCAAGGCCGGGAGGAGGAGGGTATGACGGAGGAGGATATCTCTGAACTCCAGAATGGCCTCCAGAATAACCGCCATATTGTTGCTGGGGAGGAGGAGGTCCTGGAGGAGGAGCGTATCCGTAGCCGCCGCCTCCTTGATATCCCTGACCTGGGTAGTAAGACATGTTGACCTGATCTGCTGTGTGAGAAGTGAAAGGATGCTCAAGGGCCTGCAGCAGTCGACCTGGAGAATTGAGGAAGGCGAAGATGCAAGAGGGAGCCCGAGAGGTTCAAGTTAAGCTTAGCCGCAGAGGAGAAACAAGCACGTAAGGTAAGGTACCTAGGTAGGTAGGTCAGCAATCAGAGCGCAGCCTCACTTCAGTCTCACAATGGAAAGCAATCGCAGCTGCAATTGAGCTGCATTCGGAGGGCGGGCGCTAATTGCAAGTAGAGGTGGGCTAGTGGGGCAAAGGGATGGAGGGGTAGAACCTAGCTGCCTAGGTAGCCGGGAGAGACGGGTCTGATTCACCAGCCCAGAGCTCCCCTGGAAAGCCCCCTGGAAGTGACGGGAATGAACACTTTGGAGGCCGCTGGAAAGAAACCTCCCTCACGACACCAGCGGATGGAACGCCAAGGGACCTGGATGGCCTTGGCGCTGCAAGAGCCCCTCCCCCTCACCGCAGCATCAGACGTGGATGTGTCGAGGACGAGCCAGTGAATCATTCATGGATGTCACAAGGGAATAAGATCGTGAGACGACATGAAACCCCTCATGATTCCGGGGACAAGAGAAGGTCCATCACCAGCCACCGCATGTTATTCCCTCCCCGATAAACATCACGGGCGGCCTCTCGCCTGTTGTGATGGTAACGCAGTATTACATTGCCGTTGTTAGGTGAATGAATTGGATGTTTGCTTATTATTTTGATATCACCGCTCTCTCATAGGGATACAGGCAGCATGTCATGACTGCTTGCAGCTTTGCTCCGCCACACTGGTGTTGCAACAACGCACCCCATATTCCTTCATACCAAATACCTGTCTGTAGCTGCTCTAATAGTAACTTAACCGATGGGGATATGCGGACGTTGTAGTTTACGGAGTAAAGGTGAAGAATACAAGCTCTCAACGTAAGTAGGTAAGTAGGTAGGCTGTTTGGCTCCATGTTGTATGAATTCGAGACGATTATCCGTGTTCGTCAAGCCAGACGAGGAATAAGTTGGATACTGCTTCAGTTGACTCCGCGCCACTATCAATTGGATGTGGGGGCATTTCTCCATGCCTTTTATGTCGCAATCGAGCAATATCAGCATGGAGTTCCATTGTTATCGATCCTTTCGTTTGGCAGTCTTAAACATCATGCCCCAGCCTATCCGATACGTTGACAAACCCAGGCTTGTTAAAGCCAAACGTGAAAGAAGCTTTGCTGTCGGGTCGTAAAAAGAACGGTACCAAAGCTTACATAGAGCTGGTGACATTTGGCACCAGAGCGTTGCCCCGCCGGAACGGCCCGCAGGGGTCACTATAGGTCCACTGATTGGCCACGTCGTAGCATTGTCACTGGCTGGTCCCCGAAAGCTCGAGGTTGGGTGTTGGATGGAGGGGTAGACGGGCTTTAAACGGGCCTGTGCGGCGGCTCTGAAATACTGAGGTGCCCTTAGCTGACCCGATTGCTTGCGCCCGTGCCCTTCACGCAGTGCGATAGCATCATACCCGTGTCTCCCCCGTACCTGGATCACCTTCTGCCCTACCTACCTCCAGGTACAATAGCTGTAAGAGAGCAATCTTCACACAGTACATGGTCCATATTCACTGAGACATTTCCCCTTTTAGCAGTGACTCAGTGAGACCCCAAGGTACCTACGTTTCACCCCACCATCCATCCATGCACTGTCGGCAGCTGCCAAGCATCTCTGCCGACTGTCGATAACTGCGCGGGTCGCACCTAAATAGGTCCTTACTCTTCACGCCTCGCACCTCACACCTCACACCTCAGGCCTTTCGCCATTATATAAACAGAACCCAGTCGCTCTTTTTTTAATCCCTCCTTTCTCATCTACCTCACCTCTTTTCTTCTTTCCCTCACAACCCTTGATTCTCCAAACACCGACTTCGCACGTCTCAGTCCGAAGTCACCCATCATGTCTTTCTTCAAGAAGATCGCCAAGGAGTTCGAGAACCTTGGTATCGGCGACAAGGACGAGAAGAAGCAGGAGTCTCAGCAAGGCTATCCCCAGGGCCAGGATAGTACGTTTTTACCGCGGAGGTGTTTTCTCAGAGTATGTGCTAACTCTTCGACCCCCAGACAACCGAGCCTACGGTGACGGCGGCCAACAGTACGGCGCTCCTCCTCCTCAGCAATACAGCTCTCCGCCTCCTCAACAATACGGAGCCCCTCCCCCTCAGCAGTACGGCGCTCCTCCCCAGCAGTACGGTTCACCTGCTCCTCAGCAGCAATACGGTGCTCCTCCCCCTCAACCCGCCTATCAGCCCCCGTCCGACCGCCCTCCTCTGCCCCAAGGTTGGACTGCTCAGTTCGACCAGAACCAGCAGCGATGGTACTATGTTGAGACAGCCACTGGTCGCACTCAGTGGGAGGCTCCTGGTCAGGCACCTCCCCCTCCTCCCCCGGATTCTCGTCCTCCATATGAGTCTCAGCCCTCTGACGGATCTCGTGGTTACCCTGGCGCTCCTGGTGGATATGGTTCTCCAGCTCCTGGAGGCTACGGTGGTGCCCCTGGATACGGCGGCTACGCCTCTCCTCCCCCTGGTCATGGTGGCTACGGATCTCCTGCTCCAGGTGGTTATGGATCTCCTGCTCCGGGCTATGGTGCCCCCTCTCCTTATGGTGCTCCTTCCCCCTATGGCGCTCCCTCTCCTTACGGAGCCCCCGGTCAATACGGTGCTCCCACTGATGGTGACCGCGGCAACAACCCCTACGGTCAAGGCGAGAAGAAGAAGAGCGGGAGCTCTGGGATGCTCCTCGGTGCGGCAGGTGGTCTCGCCATTGGTGCTGTTGGCGGTGCCTTGATCGCAAACGAGCTTAACGACAGTGATAGCGATCATGAGCACTCCGCTGCCGCCGCTGCTGCTCCAGCTGCTGCTGCTCCTGCTCCCCAAGTCATCAACAACTACTACGGAGCTCCTCCCGAGGATCCCTATGCCGCTGACCCTTATGCGCAAGATGGTCCTCCTGGTGTTCTTCCTCCTACTGATGCCGATGGTAACTCCGTCTCGTCCAGCGACCGAGAAGAGGTTCAAGAGGCCCGTGAAGAGTACGAAGAAGCTCTGGCTGCAGCTAACGACTCGGACGCCAGCAGTAGTGATCACGAGAGACTCGAGGAGGCTCGTGAGGAGTACGAAGAGACCTATGAGGAGGTGTATGAGGATGATTAAATGGTGCAAAACGAGCTACGAATAACGACATGTTTACGTCTAACTGTAACAGCATTGCTTTGGAGCCATAAGGGCAAGGAAGAAGGTTGATGGATTTGTCTCACTTGTTAATACCTTAGTACACAGTACAATACCAGAGCACATTTCGTACTGCCTGAAGTGCAGCGCATTTTCTTTTGTGAGGCTTTGTCGCGGTCGTTCCCGCGCATGTGCGTTGAATGCCAACCTAGGTACTGTAGGTAATGTCTTGCATTTCTCAGGCATATGCACGGGCATGTCGGACCACGTTAGAGATGCAGCAATTACAGGCTATTGCTTTAAGTAGAAGTCACCTTCGCTTATCGGCACCGGGCCAAGAACTGCAGACCCTCCATTGCAGGGCGTTGTTTTGCTGTGTAACAGCAACACAGAGTCTCTCCAGCAGCATCAAAACACCGGTATTTTCCATAGCATCAGGTACCTATCCAATTATTATTCATACAGTAAAATCGGTTTGAGGTGAGTCTCATATTGCAAAAAACGGTATTCCGGTCTCAACAGCGAGTACTTCGAGTCCACCTGCAATACCGAACAACAGTTGAACGAAGGACAAAGAACGAACGAATTTCCGAGGTCAAAAATGGATGAGTTGTCCGTCTCCACGCTTGGCATTACACGATAATGGCGGAGCGTACATTGCACAGCCCCCTCGACAAATTCTTGGCAATGAAACCGTAAAAGTATTATACGGTTTGAGTTGTTTTTTTTCTCCCCAGCGGGCGCTCGCTGGAAGGTGTTCAAATTCTCACCATGTTGTAATGCAACGGTGAGAAGATCAACTCGGCACAGATATTGCCGGGTTGACGAGCTTGTTGCGGTCAAGCTTTTGCAACCTTGGGAAATAAGCATTTATCAGAAAGCTTGTCGTTTTTCTTATTTAATTATCTGTACCAGGAGGTTTACGAGGGCTAGTCAGTGGTGAGCTTGGCATTGATGTTGTGTTGTCTGGTGAAATGAGGGTCTGCAGACTGGGGATATCATACGGATGGTGGCCAAGAAGGCCTAGGTAATTGGTATGAGTTAGACTTGATTCGCTGACGGAACATTGTTAGTCTTTGCTTATCCTTCATAGATCTCTCCTTCTCACGTACTCTCGTGAAAGCTCAGGCGCATGTTGACTCAGGCTCTACCACTATGTTGAACCTTTGAGCATGACCAGCAAAATAATCGTTCAATTTCATTTCCACATCCTAGGATATACTGGCTAAGCCTAGCGGTTCTGACTCTCGATACAGGTCGCAATCAATCCGGAGCATCACTCATTCGATCCACCGTGCAGTCCTCTAGGTATTGCAAATATCGTTAATCAAGCCCTTTCCTTCATTAAGGAAAGCCCCGACAGCCTCTGTTCTCGTTGTTTTTCTCATCAAAGCAGATGCAGATTGCTACCATGAGGGCCATGTCAACACCGGGCGAAACTCTGAGGGTATATGTCTGTTTGCCAAATAGCATATCCCGAGCGCTAAATTTGCGGTCGACACAAGCGACCACGGTGTCCGTGAGCGTGTCAACGATGTCAGCCTTACGGTCGAGCCATCCTCCTTTCATCTCAAGAACCTTTGCTGACCCATCAATCGAATTGAAGGAGGCCTTAGCTCTGGAACCAAAAACTAAAATATATCAGAGATAGATGCCGAGACTATCATGGGGAAGACTCACGCTGCAGGGAACTCCTCACAATCATGATTCTCGCTCCTCGAGGGTCTTCCACGACATACGTAGTATGGAGATGGAAACGCTCCTTGGCGATGGTAAAGAGATGGTTGCGTCTCATATCATAGACCCTCTTGCGTCCAGACAAGCTCATCACCGCGCCCTCTACCTTGAAAATAGGGAAACCGTTGGCATGGCAGACCTCAAAGTCATCGCCGCTGAGGGAAAATCCCTGTTCTTTGACGATGAGAGTCTCTGCCCGACTGGTGATGTAAGCTGGGAAGATACCAATCTGATGCAGCGTCAGCGCGGCTGGAAGTGGAGGTTCCACGATCAGAGGAGGCTGAGGGCTTTGAGCCAGCGCCATTGTCGCTATTGAGGTAACAATTATTAATCAAGATGATGTTGTTAAACTGCCTTGAAGTCAGGAGGAGGAGATGGAGAGTGCTATGACGCAGAGTTTAAGGCGCGTGTTTTATTGAAGGGTCGTCAAAGAGTAAGGTATTTGTAAAAGATGTAACAGCGAAGAAAGCGTCACAAGGAATTGCCTTGAGTTGAGACTGAGATGCTAGGTGCTTCATCGGATGGCAGTCGCACCTTGCCTCGTCCTTGCCTACATACCTACCTAGGGGGGTTGATCACCGCTACGGGGAACTCCTCAGATGCAGGAACGAGGCAGTGAAAGATGCCTATGAGGATTGTTAGGCCTTTTCTCGCTTGGGACTGGCAGTCAAGATCAGCCTCTTCCCAACATGGAATCTATCAAGAAACATTGTTCACAGGTACCTGAGGTAAAGCATCCAATCTCCGTCTTCAACTGATGGTCCTCCAAGGTACGTATGTCACGACAGTGGTAATTCATTGAGCGACATGACCGTGAATAGGTAGAAGAAAAAGAAATTGATCACTGGATGAGCTTAAGCAGCAAGCCATTCATTCGCCTATATGGAGCCATTCAGTCGTTTCCCCAAACGTTTGTGTCACATACATGGCTAAAAATTGCCCGACCGGCATTAAGATCAGTCAGTTTTGCGGCTCATGTTCATTATTGATCATAGAAACTTCTCCATGATTATAGCTTCGTAGCATGATGGATGATAGGTCACCAGATGCTGTCATGCAGTAACTCAACTCAAATAGTCCAACAATTCGCCGCCAACGTTCCAAAAATACACGCAGAGATAAACAACATTTAAATTGTGATGTATTTCATTCAATGTAATAGTCTAGACATACCATTGATCATTCAAGAACATACACTGCACCGACCTAAGGCCATAGGACAGGCCTTCTTGAGGTTTTTGTAAATCAACAATCACCCACCCTAGAGCCGCTAATCATGAAGCAACGGAATGTCTAGACATAGGAGCACCAAAAGTATAAGCCAATCACGTGATTAATTCACAAACTCGGTCTGGTGGTCTAGTGGTATGATTCTCGCTTAGGGAGAACCCTATAGCATTGCTTGCGAGAGGTCCCGGGTTCAATCCCCGGCCAGACCCTTTTCTTTTGCTCTCCCTGCTCTATATCTGCGGGTTTGTCCTTTTTTTGGTGTTGTTTGTTGCTCGGCTTGATGCCATCACACCTGAGTTGGGATGAAAAGCCCGACCCCACTTAAGCCGAGCCAATTAGAATTGCGGGACTAAGGTTTAACATGAAAGCCATTGTAAACGGTTGTCAGTTGATTGAAGAGAACAATGAATGTAGCACAAGAGCGGTAAGAGTTAGAAAATAGAGTCAACCATTGTCTATCCTAATCTACCCATAAGTAATACAAGAAACAGATCTCGGGCGCGAGAAAAAAGTCAAGACACGCAATTGGCGTCATTCAACCCATGATCCATTCAGTATATTTACAGAGCGAACAGGGCAAGGAAGGCAAGGGCGACAGTGGAGACGCCAAGAGAAGCAGCACCGTTGGTGATGGTGCTGGGAGTCTCAGCAGGGGCGGAGCCAGACTCGGAGCCGGAACCAGACTCAGAACCGGAGCCAGAGCTGGATCCAGAACCCTCAGAGCCAGAGCTAGAGGTAGGCTTAGAACCAGTGCCAGTAGCGGTAGCAGTGCCAGTAGATTCCTCATCATCGCCGGAGCCGCTAGTAGCAGAGGCAGTGGAAGTGATGAAGGTAGCAGTGGAGTTGGAGGCGTGAGTGGCCGTGGAAGCACCGGACTCGGTCTTGGTCTTGGAGTGGACGGCAGAGCTGGTGGTCTCCTCATCGTCAACCTTGTCGCAAGAGAGATCAAAGAGAGGAGTGGTGGAGAGGTTATCAGTGATGGCGAACTTCATCTTGTTGTCGGGGTTGGAGTCGCGGAGAGTGTACCAGAAAGTGGGGGTCTTGTTGAAGAGGTACTTGCAGCCAACGTCGCGCCAGTACTTCTGAGCGTTCTTCACACTAGGAACAGCCTCATCCCAGTCGGGACCCTTGTAGGGCCAGCCAGTCTCAGTGACCCAGACAGGCTTGCCACCGGAGGCGGCGATGGTGGCCTCGTACGCCTTGTTGAAGAGCTTGGCAGCGTTGTCGATGCTGTTGCCCTTATCGTTCTCATAGTAGGGGTACTCATCCACACCGATGAAATCGATGGCGTCGAGGACGGCCTTGTTGGTAGCGTTGCCCCAGACGTCCCAGGTGTCGACGTGGCCGACGGGGATCTCGCCAATGGGGGTACCCTTGAAAGCCTTCTTGAAGTCGTTGATGAAGTCAACGAGGACATCAGGCTGAACACCGACACCACCCTTGTTCTTAACGCCAGTGACGGAGTTGCGGTAGAGATCCTCGCTACCAACGGAGACACCGATGACGAGGTCGGTCAGCTTGGAGCCGTACTTGTCGACAGCCTTCTTGAGGGCGCTGATCTCCTTGTCGATGCTGTCAGTACCGGAAGTCCAGACACCGAGGAGGATCTCGGTCTTGGTGTCGATGGCAGCCTCGAAAGCCTCAATGGGGTCATCCTCGGAGTAGGCCTGGATGTTGGTGTAGAGTCGGACGGCGCTGAAGTCGCCGGGAGCGGTCTTCAGGTTCTGAGCAGTCTCGAACTCAGCCTGGAAATCGGCCTTGAACTTGGCGGCACGGTTGGCGAGGGTGGCACCAGAGTTGAAACCGAGGTAGTTCTTGGCCTCAACGCCGAGGGCGAGGGCACCAGCAGCGAGGGTAGCGGAAACCTTCATGTTGGCGAATATAGATTATCGATTCTCGGGTAAGTGATCGTTATGTGGTGTAAGCAGGTTGGTATAACGTCGAGCAAGGTCACACCAGCCGGAAGCTAATTTCTATTAAAAGAGCGTGAGTGTGATTATTCGGAAATGGTAATCAAGAAAGAAGCCGTTCTGGCAGTTAAAAGAGAGTGACGAGGAAGTAAGAATGCCGAATCCAAAAAGGGAATCCAGACAACGAAAAGGAAATGATGGACGGATGGGAAAAAAGATGGGAAGCTGATCAAAGAATGAGGAAAGGCGCTTTGTTTTGCTTTCGGAACGCGGTGAGATTAGGTCGGGGCGGTTGCAGCGGACGTGGAGCCGTCACGTGCCGGACAGGCACTAAGTTCCCGGTTTTTCAGGGGAAATGCTTACGACGCTGGTCCACTAGGATATGGTTAACGTGCCGTAGGCCGCTAAGAATAGAAGGGCATTTCTTGGAGGTGGGTGCTCATTGGATGTCAACCCCAGCTTCTCCTGTTTCGTACCCAAGAAAGCAATTTTGCAATGCGTGATCGTCGATAAAACAATCGAGATGAATGTTGCTATTCTTGAGAAATGAACATCATGGCTCTTGTTTTTCGTATTGCGAGATTTGATGCTATATACCGCATCGTTTATCTATCTATCAAGCCTCTTCCGCAGCTCGAGACAGAGTTCCAACGGTGTGCCCTTATCTCAGAGAATTCAATCTGATTCGTAGTGGCGTGACTTATGCAACCAATTCTTGAGACCGGATGGAAGCTAAAACAAATCCAGTGCATCAAAGTTTGTCCTTGAGCCAATCTCCAATGCACTCAAGATAGGTCCTGGGATTGAGTTCCTTGGTAGCCAATCTCTGTATACGAAGCCAAGCGTGGGATTTAATTTGATGTTTGAGATATAGATAATGCGACCAGCTGTATTTCACCGCCTGGATCCCCCCGGTTTCTTTGCTTTGATGTTCTTGGACTCCAACTTCAAACATCTCTTTTTGATGGATGCAAGAAGCAATTCTTTGTCGTGGCGAGCGAATTCCTTGGCACTTCAGGCGCTAAATTAGCTGAGGCTGCGGGTGACGATGGTGGGTTAGACACTCCCCCTTGAAGTGGAGAATACGATACTTGGGCTTGGCTGGCACGGCTTTGAGGCCGATCGATCCGTTCCTCAAGTGGGATGGCTACAGATGAAGTCAACCAAGATGAAAGAGGCTCAATTGAGCAATCCCTTCAACATATGGCTGCTACCTAGCATACCTTAGTACCCAACAGACACTGTATGTACGTGTATCTGCTCTGTTGATGCTGATCAATATGCCGCCAAAACATGAGTTGTCTTATCACGTGTTGTTGTGTACCTAAGATTAGGCGCTGATCCTGGATCTAATGTCTCACCAAGACATTACGCCATGACTGCGGTTGGGCTTTGGTCCAGCATAGTTTCAGCCACGCCTATCCAATGGTCATCATCATCAAGAACAATAATATTGTTGATCAAGCAAAAGGTATCGCTAATAAGTCATGACATGGCTCCATTCACAGACCGTCACGTCACATGAGGCCTCCCGATTGCAACCTCAGCACTCAACCTAGTGCTTCTCAGCTTCAGGCTTCTCATGAGCCATAAAGACCTCGTCCTCATTAATATGGTACTTGGCAGACTTGCGTGCCGGGATACCCTTCTGGAACTGTTCAAACTCGTTAGCTGCGTTCTCGGTCCTCGTATTCAGCTGCTTACCATGTAGTCCATCTCACCAAAGGTACGGTCCTTTGTTTCGAACATACGGAAATAGCCCCAAGTCAGAGTGAGAGTGGCAAGACCTGCCCAGAAGAAGGCCTGTGGCATGTTAGCGTTGCGTTGACGCTCGTATCGATTGGCTGTACTTACTGTCTTGCCCTTGAGGTTCCATGATCCTGGAGACAACATCTCGGGCTGGATGAGACCTCCGCAAATGATGTTACCAACATAATATGTCGAACGAGCCAACACAATTGTCTGTGTACGCAGACGAGTCGAACCGATCTCAGCAACGATGGTGTAGATAATGGGACCGACAGACATGGAGTATGCTCCCAACCACACAACGCAGAGGATCGATTGCGCCCAAGCCAAGGACAGAGTCTGCTTGGGCAGCGCCAGGAAACCGATAAGCCAGAGAATCACGACCAGAAATGAGAAGCCAGAGAGCCAGATTGTTCGTCGACCGAACTTGTAGATGTAGAACCACGAGATGATGGTACCAATAAAGGCAATGCCGGTTCCACCGAGAGCAATACCGTAGGAGGCAGAGGGACCAATACCAGTCTGTTGGAAAAAGAAAGATCCACTGTAGCAAAGGGCGCCGCCATTGGTGATCTGGGAGAGGAAACCCATGCAAGCGATCTCGGTTCGTCGAAGGTTACTACCTCGGAAGCAGTCCCAGTAAGAAGTACCCGAACGCTCCTCAATCTCAAGCTTGTTTGTGTGGACCATCAGAGCGACGGCATTATCGTAGTTGACGTTGTGTTCAGGTTCGGACAGTCGCTCGAGGGATACTTTGGCCTTCTCGAGCTGGTTCGTTCGGACAAGATGCCAGGGTGACTCGGGGGCCATGTATGCTGCGATGGCGAGAGGAATAGGCCACACCCATTGGATCGCAAAGGGAATTCGGTAGCTCCACGGGGTAGGATTGTCAACGAGACCTTTTAGTACACCAGCTGAGATGAACTGTCCAATGCACCAGCACAGGTTGACATAGGCAGTAAGATATCCTCGAATAGCGAGAGGAGTGACCTCAGCAGCATAGGCGGGACCAGTTGTGGCGAAGATTCCCCAGGGAATGTTGCAGAGAAATTGACCGACGAGAAGGACCTCGATGTTGGGGGCGAAGAAGACGACAAAGATGAAGGCTGAGAGCCAGAAGAGGCCACTGATGAGAACCTTGCGGTGTCCCCATCGCGAAGTAGCCCAGCCGTTCAGAAGAGCACCGATGATGTTGGCGAGGGCGCCGAGACAATTGAAACGCTGCTGCCAATTGGCCGAGATCTGATGTCCGTTTTCCTCATCGAGATATTCGCCATACTTCTCTCGGAATCGTGGGTAGCCGTAGAAGGAACCGAGGAGGGTAACATCGTAGCCCTCCATGATGACGGTAGTCGAGATGACTGACAATGACCTGTTAGCTATCTCGGCGTCAACAGTTCGGTGGTAAGAACTTACGGATGGACCAAAAAGCAGCGCGCTTGTAAGTCTTGAAACCCTGCCAAACAGTAAAGCTATGCTCATCGGCCGTAGCCTCAAGAGCCTCATTGGCGAGGGCTTTGTCGTGAAGGTCTACATTCTTGAGATGGTCAAGACCAGCATCGGTGCTCTCGACATGGGGCTGGATCTCCCCGGAGTGCTTTTCGGCTACCATGGTGAAAAGATTCGTCGCTTACCAGCAGCAGACTACTTGCAATGAGATCTGAGAGGCTCATGATACAAGGCCTTCACTGGACATGGGCAGGTTATATCGTCCATCTCCAATGGTTCTCCTCATGCAGAGATGATCCTCGAGGCCGGGAACCGGTTCACATCGCCGTAGAAATAGGATCGACGGCCCGTGTAAGTGAAGCTATCTCGTAGTTGAACTTCCCCGCCATTGGTGGAAGATCCTGCGGGGAAACAAGTTGGTGATGAGGGATGGAGTGGTCAACATCGGTCGTTAGTGGACCGGATAATAGCTTGACCACTAAGATGCCTTTCTCCTCCCCAGCTTGTTCCTTCTAGAGAGGTGGGGAATCTGGGGTAGTTTCTGGGGGATGGTGGTGATCGTCAGATGCCCATGGTCTAACGTTAGAACCCTGCTTTCTCTGTCCTTCGGCCGATATTTTAGACAGGAATACACCAAAACGCCAGTTCAACCGTCACTTCTGTCATTTGTTATAGTTTAATCCGGATAAATATGACTCGCTCGAGCAATCCTTCAGAGATAGGTTGAAGCTTCGTCTGCATCACAAGATGGCTGACACCCAGGAACAGGGCTTCCCCGGCTACTACTGTACCACACCTGGACGATCACAAGCATCGCGTGATTCGTGCAGAAATTCCCAATGCGACGACGTCCACTTATACGCGCTTATATGCGATTCGTCTGTTCTTAAGCTTGACCTATATGCCTTCAATTAAGGTGCCACGATCATGAGGCTTATCTTCTGGAAGCGATCCAAATTTGACAATCCTCCCCCAAATGTGATTGGGGGTTTGTAGTAGTCTCAGTCTTTGCTCTCTCTCTCTCTCTCTCTCTCTCTCTCTCTCTCATTCCCTATTTTCCGATGGCCGCTAGTAAGCAGCCACTTTCTACCTCCTCAGCAATGCCTCCGCATCACCTTTGTCTTTTCATTTAACCATTTACACGGTTAGGACCGACTTGAGCCATCTCTTAGCAGCCACAAGCTCCCCACGCTTTGAGACACAATGGTGAGGTGGTTGGGTTGCACCCAGGAATGGCAGTCAGGGCTCACACCCATTCACTCAATGCACGACTGCGGCACTCACCAACTCAGGCTAATTTGGCCTTTCAGCCCGAGCAAATCAAAAGTTCCTCACATCAGAATACGCAATGCAGAGACGCAACTCGGTAGATCTTGACCCGAGACGGTGGAACCAAGGTTTGAAGGCAACCATCGAACCATGCTTGACTGGCCATGATTCAAGGACGTAGACACCAGGTGAACTAGTTAACCCTGCAGTAGCTTCTTGATTTGTTTCATGCATTCTGCTACTTTGAGGGGTTTGATCGGTTGACGGGTTACATTGCCGGCGGATCATTCTGCAAGTTTCCGAATAAGCTCGAGCCTTTACTGACACACGTTGCCCCCCTCATTCGCATAGCCACATATCCTCGGCTGCGCTGAGTGAAGATAAATAACCTTCACATCACTAGCCAGACTGCTAAATCGAAAGGGAAAAACCTAGTTGAGACTGATGACCTCAACATTTCGAACCTGAAAGGTTGTCGCTATGGGATAGGATTCAGTACAGATAGGCGCTTCAGACGGACGGGAAACTTACGTGTTGTGGGACCAGGTGATCCAGAAGATCCTTCAGTCTGATAGTTGACGATCCTATATAGTTATTAGATAGGGTGAGTCTCGATAATTTATAAATAATATACTTACAGACGCAAACCCGCCCCGATGTAGTCACGACCATATTGCGTAGTCTGTTCAACACCATCGAGGAAGAACTTGACTCTCACATCATGACCATTCTCATCACGCAGTTCAGCACGAACAGAGTGCCATTCCTCGGGATTAGGATAGTCCCTATCAAGTGCAGTAACCTCATCAGAGGTATTGAATGTGTTGAAAGAAATCTTCCCAGAGCCTTTCCACTCTGCAATATCAATCTCGGGCGGCCATCCACTCGCAGCATTGAGCCAGAAAGCAGGCCAGGTTCCTCTGTCAACTGGAGCGATGAACTAAGCACTGATATCGTAACCGCCACCAGCAGAAACAGTGAATGTTGATTTGGCGTGAATTGCTCCAGAGAGATAATGAATGGGATCTTCTTGATCATCTCGTGGCTCAGCGGTCAGAGTGAGAACGCCATCAGTGACGGAGACGTGTTGCTCGTCCATTCTGGCGCCGCCATTGTGTGTGCCCCCCCAAGGATACAGGTAATTCCAGTAGGTTTCGAGGGAGTTGAAAGAATTTGAAGGAATTTCTGTTGTCGCGCGTGCTTCAATTGGTGGTCGCAGAGCAGAACATGATGCTCCTACGCCGTCAGCGTAATGATAAGATTTTTGAACTGCATTTTCCCAGCGGATGAGAGCGGAACTCCTGAGAACCGGAGGATCAGAACTAAAGCCTGTATTTAAACACTGGATGATCTGCTATATTGCAGCCGTTTTAATGTCCGTGAAACAGGAGTAATGGAACCTTAACCGGACCTCCGGGATGTTGAAACAAGAACTTGCATTGACGATCACCGCGAAACGAAACGCATGGACAAACATTAAGCGCACCAACAGTATTTCTTCATGTGGTGCCAGACTCGATATGGTGATTCAATTATACAGGAAAGCCTGTCAGGATTCAAAGGTGTGCTTGATTCCTTGTAAAGACAACCTTGGAAGACAAGACCGAATAACGCCGCATATGAGCCAAAATTCAGAACTCAGTCACGCTAGGAACGATGTTAGAATAATTATGTGATGTTAGAATTAGAAACTTGAGTGCAATTATCTCGCATTGGCCACATTAATCGTCAATGAAATCAAGAAGAGCTACTTAGGAATTCCTTATGAGCTATGAAATCAGAAGGGAGCGTCGTCAAACAAGGGAGTTAACATAGTTCTCCAAGTTAGCATACCCATTTGATGCAACCTTCATACCATCCGAAGCGTCATTGGGATTCAGGCCATTCTTTGTTTCCCATTCATCAGGAATACCATCACCATCTGAATCTTTCAGAGCGGCACCATTTGCAATCTCTCCAACACCACCGAATTCCTTCTCATCAGTGATTTGCCCTCCCTTGGTTCCGTAAGATTTGACCTGATCAATAAGGGCAGTATCAACAGTATCCCTATGCAGTGAATTTCCAACGCCTTTGAGGACTAGATCGACGGCTGCCTGGGGTGAAAGGGCTGTAGGAGCTGGATAGTTGTATGGAGTCTTGATAAAATCAATGTCAGAGTAGCAACTGGTTTTCTCGCAAAGAGCAGCGCCATCAAGCTTGCCATTGCGGTTCGAGTCGTAGAAGTTGTCCTTGACGTCTGAAACATAGTCAGCAACACAATCGTCTAAGAGGTAAAATGACTTACAAGCATGGAAGTAACTATTTCCTCGAGTAAAGGCTGTAACGGTAGTGTCTGGACCAGAAATGAAATAGTTGTTGACGATGTTGACATAGCTGTCAGCTTGACTATCTCCAGCAATGTAACCGCCGCCGCCTCCCCAGTTATACACGACCTGTAGGACAGTAAGAAAGCCGTCCAGATATATGCAACAGGAGCACTCACATTGTTTTGAAAGTCGTTAACGCCTTTGACCTTCGGGTTACGAGTCTTGTTATCAATATACAGATTGCGGAACAAGCTGACTCCGCCATCAGTCTGCATCAAGCCACCACAAGAGTGAGAAACAAGACCCTGAGCAATGATAGTGTTCTGGATGGTAACATTTGTGACGTCTCCATTGATAGAGAAAGTCTCATCACGGCCCCACGAGACGCTGACGTGGTCGAAGATAATGTTTTTACCGTCAGCAATACCGATTGCGTCTTTACCAGAGGTTCCACCTTTGCCCATTCGGATGGTGATGTATCGCGCAATAGAGTCATTGGCGTTGGAGAGAGACCAGCCATTGCCGTAGACGACGATCCCCTGTAGGTGGTTCAGCTAGTGTAATGTCGAAGGCCCTAGAGACTTACACCACCAGGAGCAGTTTGACCAGCGATATAGATGTTCTTGGACACTACGATACGCTCAGAGATCTTGATAACTCCACCAACGTCAAAGACAACTATCCTGTTGGGCTTCGATACCGCGTCTCGAAGCGAGCCAGTTCCAGAGTCGCTGTTCGATTTCATGAGACATTTTATATGAACAGGAAAGGAGAGCTCGGCCTACTTGAGGTTTGTCACTTTGTATACTTCACCTTGACGACCACCAACCGCATACCTACCAAAGCCCTCAGCTCCAGGGAATGCAAGCTGGGCGGCTTGGGCCACGGAACTGGCGGTCAAAGCTAGCAGCAAGGATATCTTCATGCTTCTCGAGTATAATAATGATAAGTTGAGGTGCCCTGAGAGCATCGGGTCTATCATCCTTTATGTACAACAGCCCCTAGTAGAACTTACATGGGGTTTCAAATATCCTCCAATGACAGCATTCGAGGCACGAAGAGGGAACCGAATTGCCTTGTTGGTGAAATTACGGTGATGCGGCGATTGGTGGAATCTTTTGACAACAATTGTTGCAAATCCATTCCTATTTTGGTGAACTACAGTTTCGGAAGACTGCCTACGTATATACTCATATGTTATGCTTGCACCACACCATTAAGGTGAGTTCTGAGACTTGAGGCTATAAGGTTGCACACACAGAAAGAGAGAGAGGCGTCAAAAGTCGAGTCCAACTCAAGTTAACCCAGTTGTCTTTATGTATATTCCATCCTTGCACACAGGTAGCCAAGAAACATGCCGGCCTTGAGAGTCAAGAAGCAGCACTTACATTGATTGGCACCTTTCACAGCTAACCCCTAATGATGACAATCACCATGGACGTCAAGTCGCCAAGCCTAATTAACCATGTTCTCCGATTTCAACATCTTTAGTGACCATTCATTTATTGCTCAAGCTTACAGTAGGGTGATTTATTGAAGAGAAAAGAGAAAATCACAGATTTATATATATAATATATATATGGCGCAAGATGAAAACGATTATCCAAACTCGTCTTCAGCCTCATATCTCCAAAGGAGTAAATCTGATGAGCAGCTTCTCGCCAATAGGTCTCGCCGTGTAAGCATCTTCCTGCTCGATGCCTTCATCATCAACAATGGATGTCTCAAAGTTGGCATAGATGAACGCCAAAATAAATTTCATCTCATTCATGGCGAAGTTGGAGCCGACACACATCCTTCCACCACTGCCAAAGGCCCAGAAAAGTCTTTGCATCTCACGATGCTTCGCCTCATCGTCTGATGACTTTCCAGACGCTTGTAGTATCCAACGCTCTGGGATCCACGCCTCAGGCTCGGGAAATACTTCTTTGTCCCTGTGTAGTGTATACGCCAGTGATGCAATCCTCACGTCACCAGGGATATAATAACCTCCTATACTGCATCCGCCTTGAGGTGTCTGGCGTGGTTGAGGCCCTGGAATAGGCGCGTGGAGACGCAGCGTCTCCGTGACAATAGCGTGTAAGAGCGGCAAGGAATCGACCTCCTTAGGATCTGGCAAAGCCGACGTGTTCGTGAGACCAGATGCAGCTTTCGGGTTAATCATCAAAGTGGGCTTGAGAGATTGGACCTCAGCATGAAGCTGTCGTTGAAGTTCTCGAGATTTTGAAATATGCCATGTTGCATAAGTGAGGGCAATTCCAGCCGTCTCTTGTCCAGCTAGCGAATGATCCATAACCTCCGACGCAATGGCTCGATCTCGTTGCAGAATGCTCGTACTATATAGAATGCTCTTTTCTCCGTTGGCATTGAACTCGCGATCTATCCCAGCAAGCAGTGAGTTGTAGACTACCGGCTCGTCCGAGCGTTGAATGTCTTGACTGTTACTGGGACTTTTTGTAACCTTGGACGCCTTCCGGACATTCTCGCAGAGTTTCCAGTTCCAATCGGAGAGTTTCTTGTTGGACTGATCAACCCACTGTGGATAGAGCTTGAACCAGGGAATCCATCTTTTGCAAAAGTTTGTCAACTTTGGAACTTCTTGCGTCCAGAAGGGGTAGTTGGCCCGGGCAAGATACATGTCCTGCCAGTCACGGCGGTAAGGCTCATCGGCAATGAAGTTTGTAGCGTTAGAGAGACCGAATATGTAGGCAGTGATAAGATCCATGGCCGTTGCCAGATATAGACCGAATACTTCAACGTCATTGTAGTCTGTAGATATCGACTTGGGGGAAGATTTGAGAGACCCGTCAAGTGCGGGCAAGAGGCGGTTGACGAGAATCTCGGCCATTTGTAATTTACTCGCTTGAGATGACTGTATGTACGATTTGGAGTAGACGTTCGAAATCATCCTCTTTCTTAGAGAGTGAGGCTTTGAACTGCCGGTGGCAAACATATTTGGGACTCTACAGACGGCCATATTAGTTTCATCGCTGACAGTCAAGGACCATAAGTTGCCATTCTTACCCGTAATTATCAAAAACGCTATACCAGTGACCTTTCTCAAAACCCCCTTGATATATGGTCCGCATGCCTTCCAAACCGTCAACACTCACTTCATCTGGACCAATTCTAATCACTGGACCAAGCCTTTGGTGTGCACGATACAGTGATGTATTCTCTCGCCTCCGCTTCCTTGCTGCTAATATCCAGAGAGAGCTGATATGGCATGTCCAGTGCGGTGCGGGTATACGAGACAGTGCGGAGAAAAGGACAGGATAGATGATGTATCTGTACACCAGCAAAACAGGCAGCAAGCCCAGAGCAGTAACCAAGATAAGGCCCATAATGTTTTTCTTTCGATGGTGACGATGAACAGGCGTAGATATGAGAGTCAGTGCAAAAGATACCTACCTTAGGTAGTGAGGGTTATTGAATGTGAGGGGTCCTTGTCATGTGGCAGGTGGTGCAAATAGAGTTGGCAAGTATTCCCGGCGCGGGGTTTGATAAGAGTCGAGACCTCGAGAGATAGGAAGCAGTCCATACCTATCAATACAACTTGAAAAGCGCTACGGTCCACCCCAGACTGTTACTGTATTAGGTTGGCACAATAAAACCCTCATCACGAGTGTTTGTAATCAAGCCAATAAAAACTTATCTGGGGAGGAAAGGAAACTTGGGACCTTGGTCCTAAATGATTAAAAGGCTTGGGTAAATTAGCATAAATTAGCATAAGTTTAGGATATCTGTTGTTGACTTTATCTTGCTGTCCTAGATGAAAGCCTGATGGTTTCTGCGACAACAGGCTTTGACTTGATCTAGGTACTAAGGCGGCAGTCAACTACAGACTACCTTAGTAGATACTGTATTATTTTTCTCCTGTAGAGTAAGGTACCTACATAACATAAGCCTTTGGAGAGAAGCAAGTGCTGTGAGAGTGTTCGCAGCATCTGGATACACACTCTCACGCTCGATTGGGCTGTGATTGATGTCGAAGAATCCATCTCCTGCACTATTTAATGTCTGGAATGTTGTCTTTGACGAAGAGTGAGGTATCATCGGCTTGTTTCTTTAAGGACATCGATTCGAAAAATCCTACGACACATGATGGGGCTATGTCACACCAATTGAATATGTACTAATTTAGGGGATATCGACTTTCTTAAAGCATACTATCGCCGATATTTGGATAGCGAAGGAACAGAGGTTGCTGCAGAATTGCTAGTGGTACTAGACAGGCAAGGTAAATAAGAAAGCAGGGCACTATATGCTTTGACTCAACCTTGTGACGGGACATGAATTGGTATACGTTCTTTAGTCGACGTGACTCATGGGGTGTTTATTTCATGCAGCAAATAACACTCCTCAGAGAGAATTCAATATGATTCTGTCTTAGTAATATCCTGATTCTCACCCCTAATCATGCACAAGGATACCTACTTATTTAGGGAAGTCGAGGTCGGTGGACTGAGATATGCCTTTTTGATGTATGCACCGACGGGAAGGTGTAAGGAGCGATGTATTTTTGGCATCAGGCAGGCCGCAAGGGTGACCTACATCTCCTTGACTCTTGACTCTCTTCTCTTCTTTTCTTCACCATCATCACTCTTGACCAAAGCAACATCAGCCTTAGAACTTTTCAGGAACCATCGTTCCATTTTCAATTGTTCTTAATCGTCATAAACCGGATCTTTAGGCTTCAAAAACCCAACATGAACCAGCTTCCGAACGCCCCGGGCCCCAATCTCGGCTCCCTCCTGGCGTACAGAAGACCCATCATCAATCTCTCCTCGGATTTCCAAAGCTTAGCTTCCGCTTACTTCGAACGAGCCCCGGTGGACAAGTCCGAGATTATTCCATGGTCCGAATTCACATTTGAAAACATTGTGAATGCCTACGGCGATGTTCTAGAAGAGGTTGTAGACACCCGACCACTGGATGAGGTGCGAGATGTTGTCTGCCAGAACCACATGAGCATGATAGATGTTTGCGACCGTTCGTTTTATCAAACCACCCCACTTAGTTTAGCCATCAAATTCGGCAGAAAGACCATCGGTACCAGGGTCAGCAAAGAACCGGATATGGCATATTCTGTAGCGGAATCATTGGGAAACCTACTACCCGAGCACGCTCAAAACTTGGATTTGCGCAACACGGGCCACGTTTATGTCTTCTATAACAGAAAAGACAACAGCTTCAAACCCTTTCTTGCTACTGCCATCACCGTACCCTCCTGCGAATGGAAGCCAGACTCCCTCGTCACTGCAAATCATGACAGCCAACCCGAGCTTGGTCCTATCGAACAATTGGCTGCCTGTGCCAGAAAAACCAATACTTGTTTCTCGTTCATCATGGGGGATAAAGATATTGTCGTCCTGCAATTCTTCAAGACCGAAGCTGGGAGTATGGGGGTGTACTGGAAGGCTATTCCATGCGACGCAGAGGGGGAGGATAGATTGACAGCTAATTTGGCCATATGGGCTCTGATCATGATGAGTCTGAAGACCGACAAAAGTTCACTCAATTTCAAAAGGTTTACATCTCCTCTCGATTACTGGGGGCCTCGTTTCTGGTCAAGGTTGCACAACGCTCATAGTCACGGATACTCTGGTCGCGAAATGTCTGGGCCAGGGCCATGAGCATTCCTTGAGCACCCCATCTCAAACAGTCTGTCACATCAAAGGGAAGAGCTCTTGGGTGAATGAACGTCATGGAGAAAGTTTCCATAGCAGGATAGTCAGTCAATTCTCTACGTCTGTACTTAGTATAAGGGAAGCGTCATAAAATACAGCGTTCCAACCTTTTAATCTTCCTTCGTCAGTTCTTAGCTCTCAAGTTTCTGATCAATAAAAAGCACTGTTCCCTCATGATTAAGTCTGGTATGTATCTTAGAATAATAACTAGGTTGCCTTACAAATCACTTTTTAGCGTGAAACGCTTTAAACCTGATATCGCCACTAATACTTCTACTCTGATAGAGAATCAGCTTCCAGAAATGTTCATCCCTTACAAAACATTCACGTATCGCCACAAAAAGCTCATACCACTCACCAGGCCTGTGAGGCCAGTGTACAAAATTAGAATGCCATACCCACTTCCATAACCCCCAATAACCTTTCCCTGCCATGGTTGACCTCGAATAAGAGAACCGCTCAAGGGTCCGGAGATGATGTTTCCAACACCTCTGCCCACGCAGAGGTGTCCATGCACCATGACAGGGTCAACGTGCTCGTTTTCATCCTGAAACCTTTGTGTCACTTCTCTCATAATTCCTGGCCAGATCGAGGCCCAAGATCCTGCGAAGAGGCCGTACATGACGCAGAAAACGTACAGGACAGGAAGAGATGCTGTAAGTCCCCAGACAAGTAGGACTGAAACACCCACGCCTACAGCAGATATCAACATACATGTCGTAACTGCAAGTTTATCGCTGAGGGATCCCATAACCATCAGACCAATCGTCGTAGCGATATTGACCAGAATAACTGTCAAAGCTGACAGGATCGTTGAGGTACCAAAGGTTGTCCGAGCATAAGTGGGCAGATAGATCGTAGGGAGGAAGTAGCCTGTTGCTTCAACGACGTTGACAAGTTGATACAGAAGAAACACCCTGGATGTGACGAACCGCATATTCAGAGGCTTCCTGTGGATAGTGGCCGAAAGTGGTAGTCTAGGCTTGATGAAGTATGCAATTGGAGCTGCAGCGCCAAATAAGATTCCCGCACATATTCTGACAGTGGTTTGAAAGCCATAGCTCTTGAGGAGCGTCTCAAGAACCAGGGGAAGAACGGCACCTCCAGCTCCAGCAGCACTCCAGACAATTCCATAAGCAAAGCCTTTACGACGAACGAACCACTCGTCGATGTAGAGAGTACACGGACAGTAAGCGAAGCAGCCTCCGATTCCAAAGAGGACTCCCTGTGTTGCTATGAGTTGAGGAACACTTGTGCAAAAGGAACTCATGACCATGGCTAGGGATGTGACGAAGAGGCCTGCGTATGTGAACCAACGAGCTTGACGAGGGTAGAAGCGGCATATAATGACCACGAAGGGTGCTCCGAGATACAGCATGCCCTGGATCATATTAGAGCCAGAGGGGACAAAGCGGGTAAGTATCTTACAGTTGCTGTGGTTCCAATAGCAGCAATGCTGTTCGAGCCCGCGAAAGGCTCATGATGACTGTAGTACTCTTGAAAGACGCCGAATGAGAACCCAAACCCTGATTTATCTGTTAAACCATGTTTTTGGACCCTAAAGACGAGGGGGATTACCAAAAGTCACTGCTTCGACAACCCAACAGGCTGCTAAGAATAGATATGCCCTTCTTCCACCATCGACAGGAGGCAGTGAGAACTCGGCATCTGTTGCCCGCGACTCGAAGCGTTGATCGAGATTCTGCAACTGGACGGTGTCATCTGACACATTTCCATTAGGAGTAACGAGTTCGAGTGAGGTCTGTGACATTGAACTGTAGATTCCTCTAGTTGATTTTGCAGTGAGATGAAGGGAACAACTTAAAGCAATGCTCGGAGAGGGTATTAGATATTTATACGACAACCAACAAAGTGCGCCTTCTATTAAACGCTGCACTGCGCCTTTCAACCCTTGATAGTGCTTATTAAATTGTCTTGATTCGTTTTCTGTTTTTATTGTTCTTGTAGGGCGCAGGCTGTAGGCGACATCGGACGTAGGTAGCAAAAGATGGCTGACATCAAATGATACATCGGCTGCAATATCCGGTCGTGGTTTGTCAATACGAGTCACATGGATAAGCAGAATACGACCATTCCAGAGTTTGAGCTAATGCAGAGGCTTGGGCTACTATTTTATAGGAAGGCGCTCACGTAATATTCTTATAAAATAGTCAAATTCGATGGTCAAATAGTTTCTGATTTGATAATGGCTGCAAGATTTTATGGCCAATCCTACCGAAGGCATGTCTTAGGCTTGGAGTGGCTGAAGTTGATATCGGGAGCAGCATGATATTTTGTCTTGTGTATGAGTCGAATTGAAAATCATGAACCTTTTAGAATTTTATAAAATATGCCACATAGTCCAACACGTAGAACATTAAACCACAAACTCGTAAAATACATTTAAAATTCAGGACTCGGCTTTGAAATCGTACTTAAACAGAAATGTCAGCCTCAAGCATACCCTTGCTGTTGCTGCGGGTGTTGCTGCTGCCCAACCAAGGCTGAACTGCTCTCCATTCTATAACCTTCATAGACCTTGCTTTGATTCTTCTGCTTCTTTCTGAGGCCCAAATAAGGGAAGAAGAAGCAGGGATGGAGGATAGACACCGCACCAATGGATATCAACATCATTGTTGCATCGAAGACGATGAATAGTGTTTCGTTTCGGAGAACATCAACACCAATATCTGGGACAGTTTCGGCGATACTATGTGCCAATTAGCTAGTGAAGGGAAAGGATTGTCAACAGAATCTTACCGGTAGGCACATCGGATGATGATACAGGCATAAGCAATACCCAGGGCATAGACAAACCACTTGACTCTTTTTGCTTCCTTTAGCGTGGCCTCCTCTCGAGCAACAGGAACTCTCCCACGAGTTGGCATGCCGGTAGTGTACATATCAGTCGCGTTACCCATTAACGGGTCTCGGTGTTTCATTGCCTGCTTTCGACGTCGAGCGTAGAGAAGCATCAGACCACCACAGCACAACATGTTGGCAACTTGAAAGGCGACACCTCCAATGACAAGCGCCTCTCCAAGTTTCTGCGTCGTCTCAGATCCTTTGCCCATACTTTGCATAGCTGTGAGACCACCTCCGATGATTTGGATGAAAATCGAGATAAAGTCTGTACCGACAAAGACGAGAGGATATAGCCTCGGCTTGAGAAGAGACCATTTTGCTCCGTACCAAACAACAAGATGCTTGAACGTCACTGATATAGCAGCAGCAACTAGAGTAGGAGCCAATAGGAGTGTTAGGTACTGCACAATAAACACATTCTGCTGCCATGGATTTCTTCCCAGGCCGAAACGTCCAACATGGCCCGCGACTTCAAAGACTGTTCCAATGCCCAGCCATATCATGTACGACCATGCCTTAGCCCGGAACCCCTGAAATATTTGTGCGAGGAAGAGAAGTGCAAAAGCGATGGCAAAGAATCCGGAAGCTGGTTCGGAGAGATAGTCTTGGTAGATGGTGTATTCAACGGGACAACTATCTGTGACTTTATCGCAGTTGTCGTAGCTTGGTGGCCATGTTTCGTTTTTATCACCCATTGTGGTGTAGTAGTTTTAGATCAAGTATCTGTGAGTGGCTAGAGATGGGTTGGAAGATATTAAGAGCCAGGAGGATGGGGGCCTTATATGTATATGAGTAAGACGACATCAAGACACTCACCAAACACACATCTCCGTAATCAATAGGATTGTGTGACAACCAATCTGCAAGACACGGCCACTAAGGCGTCCTCCTCCCAGCTACTCCGCCGTAGCTCGCAGATACAGCCGAATTCGTGTAGATATGGGGGATTGACAGATAACTGGCCAACAAGCACCTATCAAATCACATTCCACGTGTATGAGCCCCATCTTGTCGTCAGCTTCGGGGAAATAATGCGCTGGGATTTGCATAAAGATAAGCATAAGCGCTTAGTGGGAGGGTGTACTTGGAATTTCAGCCTTAAGCACAGCCTCTTACATCCATACACAGCTGAGCTGTCGTAGACCCTTGCAGCGCCGTATGATCCCTTTTTGGGCAATAATACGAGCTTTGGGCGATATTTAAATTGCATTCAGTTCAAAATGCGATCGGTTTCACAAATTGCCCAAGAACCTTAAAATCATAAACCTCTTTAAATTCCGCACTTGAAGTCCGAAGTGACATGAGCCACAGCCAAGATCAGAGAGTTACCTGAATATTTCATTATTCTCTCATAAAATTCGTCGATCCAATCTATAGAACATGGTTTCTCATATACCGGAGCAAAGAAGTGATTGTGGATCTACTATTCACGTAGCTACTACACAAAACTCAGTCCGTCAGACAAACTCTAGTTGCGAATATCTTCAATTACCTCAGGACCAAATACTCAAAGATTCTTGGCATTCATCCCCCAATCAAGACCATTGCGCGAGCAGTTGCTTGGGCCTTTTATCCAAGACACGGCATGATTAAAGCCCAGGCACCACCAATTTCCAGTGGCAGTGCAAAGGGAGTTAGTGACGAGGGCCAAGGCCAAAAGATGGAGTTTCAACCCTTGGCCTAGCGTCATGTTGGATCAGCATCCCCTGGCCAGCCAAGACCACAGCCATAAAGCATTAGATTACGCGGCGGCGCCCAAATAACCACCTGATCCTTCTCATCTGCAGCTTACCTACACATCCATACCAGTTCAGCCATGTCGAGCCCAATATGTCCTATGCCACTCGGCGAAATCGTCAGGGATATGCTGAGGAGAGAGAAGGAGACGAATCCGGTTAAGAGACTTTATGATGATGCTTTTAAAGCGGATATCGGGAGGTGGATAGCTTCGTGTGCGGTCATTGGGCTTTCGGCCGGGATAATATCTAAACATCCGGGACATAATTTGCTTGCTGCATCAGCGTACAATCTTGCAGTCGTAGGTTCACTCAGCTGTGTACATATATAAGCCTGCTGACCAGACTCAGGGAGCTCTTCATTTCTTTGCTTTCAAAATACCGGTGAAGCCACAAGGTCGCAACAACCCAGGACCGCCAATATGGTATATTTTGATTCTGGCCCTTTCAACTCTAATGTGGCTTGCCGCTCTCACCGTCATATTTGTTCTTCGGGAGGATATAGATGCGTACAATGAGTCAAATCTCGACAAGCGGAGGACTGGCTTTGTTGGTGATATATCTACCGGAACAGTAGCAATGCTTGACAACCTTAGCATAGCTTGTGGCTGTTTTGGCATTTGTGCATTGTAAGTTGTTCCCTGACTAGCCCGCGACTTTTATTTAACAACTTTTAGTCTATTTTGTGTATATCAGTGGTTTATTGTTCACTATCTTTACTCGACAAGATTCAAGAAGACAGAAATGCGAGAGGGATATAGAAAGATCAACAAGATCGAACCTCCCAAGGATGGCCCATCAGCAGCTGTTTAGAATTGATACCTTATACCCATGTACTTCATAGCCAGCTTAACTGTCTTAATGTCGACTACTTAACTTCTGCTTGCGAATATCGATAGACAGTTGCCACAAGGGCTGCATCTGACTTGATTTCCAGTCACTCCGAGTTTGTGTTATTTGCATTGATTTCAAAGACTGCAGCCAAGTGTCTCCGGTGTGCTGTACTACCTCAAAGTTTAAATCTTAATGCAATGCCACCCAATACTTTGTTGCTTACAATCATTGTATTCTGCCTAAAATCAGTTGGTAGAACCGCAAAGAACTGGGTTACTAAACAACAAGATCCCAGAAGTGAATTGCCTATATTAATTTACCACTAAATTGTCGTAAACTTTAACTTTGTGGCTTATCAATGGCGGCGAAGAAGAGGCCGGCCAGCCGGCCTGTGTTGGTGGCTTCATGAGACTTGTGGCCAATCAATAAGTGCAGAACAATTATCAACCAAGTCTTCTGATCTCGGGAGAGCCTTGCCGCGTTACATGGCATGATATGGTCTACATACTGGAGGCCGGCCTCGTTGGCAAACACCAACGGTTACTGCCACTTCTGCCTGTTGCTTGTTGGTCCATTTTGTGAATAGACAAAAACTGGAACAAAGGAGGTAGGCCTCCAGACATGCAAGATAACAGACAATCTTGTTCAAGGTATAAATAACATTTATTTTTGGGAGAAAATCATTCTCAATTCTTCTCAAACTGTTGATACTTAGTAGCGAATATCCAGCCTCCAACATGTCCTCCAATACTGGCACTTCAAGCTCTAGTCGTAGCGAACATGCTCCCTCTGGGCGAGATGAGCAGTTAAAGGCACAGCCAATGATGGAAGTCATTACTGAAGTTCCAGAGCCCGAGAGACGTGCTCAAGAGACTATCCGCGATTATCTCTTGGAGAATGTCGAAGAGTTTCGCCGTCTCCATGAGTTGAGAAGAAAGGTATGTCTGTAATAAAGATACTAAGCAAGGAGAATGGTCTGATGAGAAATATAGGGCTGGGAGACAAGTCAAGGCGATGCTCACTTCAAGAAACAACGAGCAGTCGCAGATAAATGTAGCGCGGACAGTACACAGTTCTTCTACACCATGATGAAGACGATCGCAACTGACCTCGACAAGGCAACCCGTGCTCTGAACTTGTCCAAAGTCGAACAGCCGGCTTTGCTGGACATGTGTGTAGCTCCAGGTGGCTTCGTCGACGTAGCCTCGACCAAGAACCCTGGTGTTCGCATCAGAGCCATGAGTTTGCCCGTTGAGCAAGGGGGGCACGACATCAAGAGGCTCGAGGCACAAGTGGATGTGGAGTTTCGCGACATCACAACACTGGCAGCCGATATGGGTATTACCAAGAACGATGTCCCGTTGAACTTTCCAGGACCATATGACTTCCTATTCGAAAAGGTCTTCGACGATACCGAGAAGTTTGATCTTGTCTTCTGTGATGGTCAAGTCCTGCGTACCCATCCTCGTGCGGAATGGCGAGAACCCCGAGAAGCTACCCGTCTAACTCTCACGCAGATCGCCCTCGGTCTCGAACATCTGAAGAACGGCGGGACGATGGTTATCCTCATGCACAAGCTCGACAGTTGGAGAAGTTTTGACTTGATCCACCAATTCAGCAAAATGGCAACTGTTAATCTGTACAAGCACTACAGGCACCACAAGATCAGATCTTCATTTTATCTTGTCGCAAAGAATATCCAAGCTGAAAGTGCTTTTGCGAAGGAGATGGTTGCGTTGTGGAAGCAGACATATAAGATCGCGACGTTTGGTAGTGATGAGGAGTACGCGGAGAGGCACCGAGTCACTAGAGAGACTGCGCTGGTAGAGCTTGAGAAGTTTGGGGAGAAATATGTTGCAATGGGGAAGAAGATTTGGAAGACTCAGGCTGATGGGTTGGAGAAAGCGCCCTTTTTGAGGAAACACACGAAGCAGCAGAGCAAGCGCGGGACAGAGGAATGAGGCGACTAGGAGAGATGGGGGTATACGGGAGACATGTTTTGTACATTGATGAGCGAGACCTCAATCGTCTTATTGCGTCGAGAGGCCTTGCCACGCGCCTTCTTGCTTCACGACTTTCTCTTCATAAAATGAGTCATCCGTGTTCTGTGATACTTCATTGGACTTGTGTCTGTCATTTGGGTCGAGAGCAAAGTGTCACCAGTGTCAGTCCTAGGCGGAAGGCGACCTTGAATAGTTGATATTGGGTCTGAGAAGCTGGCAGCGTCGAGCATCTGGATGTTTCGGGCCATGTATTTCCCAGTGCGATGCTGAAGGTCGTTTTCTTAAGTCCTTTGAACGTTCTCTGCAATACTTTTAAGTCGGTGATGGGTGCCTTTCTAGCAGACTTGGCAGGGCATAACCGTCCTCCATGTGTTGTCTAGAGGTGTTCCTGTCAAGGCTAGACCACTTTCGAATTTCCCACAGAGTGCAGCGACGGCAGGAAATGTGCGGGTGTTGCGATTCTTGATGGTATGGGCATCGTCGAGAATCATGCATTATCCGATCGGCTTCCATGGCTCGGATCCCAGGCTGCCAGAACGGAGGACCAGGCTCGGACTCTTTGTAAACATAACGGCCAGCTCTGCCTTGTAGTCTTTGAACCTTTCCCTGATATTTGTCTGCCTTGTGGCCAGTCTTACTGAATCAAAGAATACATCAATCTCGGCCATCCACTGGCTACAGCATGAAAAGTGCAACGATAAGTGAAGGCCCATCTCCAGGTTTCCAGGATAAAGCAGCCACGGCAAAAGCTACCAGGGTTTTGCTAAGCTCTGGGTGGTATCCCAATATCATGCCTTTGAGGGGGCCAGCAAGCGACCGCATAGCGACTCCCACCGCATGTTTCTGGTGCTCGAAGAGTATTTTGCCATACTTGAGGCCGGGTGTACGGCCTGCGCGCGGCGCATCGTGTTTGGCGATCGAGTTAGTCTTGGAGCCACCAGATAAACTCACAGCCATGTCGCTGAGAGTGTTGAGGTATGCGACGATACATTCTTCATCGAAATCACCTTCATTCTCACTGTCCTCTTCCTCGCCGTTCGCGGTCGCATTGGCGTGATCCTTACTACCATCCGCGGGGTCCTGTGTAGAGTTCTCCGCGTTTTCAACAAGTTGTGACGTTATGTTAGACTCTTCACGAGACTGAACGACACCTTAGCCACTCCCCATAAAGCCAACGAAGAGATAACTATGGGTTGGTCTTGGAAGTCGATTCAAATCCTGCCCTTTGGCAGATAGCGCGAACAGTTGGCAGGCTGTACTCCTTTTTGCCGTCAGACCCAGCTGAGTTGAATAAAGAGGAAATGATATGAGGGAAGGAAAAGGAAAAAGAAAAAGAGCATGCAATTAAATCCGAGCATGTTGATACTTAAGGTACTTACATAATGCCTAGCACATAGGGACAGTGAATCACAGTCAAATCAAGTGGCCTTGCATGTTGCTTGCTCAATGCTAATCTGAATCACCCCTTATATCAATTAGAGACATTTTTTTTAACAGGAAACCATAGATACGTTGTTGAAGCAGCTCAGTGCATCCGTCAACATTCACAAGACAATACTTTTGACAGAGCAGCTGAGCACTCTGAAAGGTTCGTTGCGTTGCAACCTTTATTGTTGAACAAAAGAATACAAAACCAAGATATTCATGGCGTTAAATAAACTAAGGTAGTGGAGTCAAAGAAAGTCCTAAGTTTAGGATAAACTTGCCTAAATATTTTGTCACTTTAGGATGAAGATTATAAGCTTAGCACTGGGTTCTGTTGTAGATTATAGTAGCACTTCTTTTCAGCAGTTGATCTTGTTCGTAGCGCGCAATTGAAGTAAATTTGTCGATTCGAGGCTTAATTCTGTGCCTTTAACCTTGTTGCCTCGCCGTTTGCAGAGTCGTTGATCGAACAACGGTCAAGATCCCAATCCGTCAAGATAAGGTCTCCGATCTCGTGCTTATCTCTACCCTGGCCAATGACTTGATTCAATCACGTAGCTTGTGCTGCCATTGGCGTCGCTGCTCAACGGTAACTGGCTCGATTCCCGGACAAGCTCATTTAAGGTTGGCGTACGTCAGGGCAATCCCATCAGAGCTGAAACCCGCCGCAGGGCGTTAGCTTCCCTTCTGATGACGGGAAGCTCCCTGAAATGGAGGCCCCCGACCACCTTAAATACTGGGGAGCTCTGCATTTCACGTCATCAACGGCAAACGGGCATCTTGACCTCCACAACAAAGACAGCTCGTGATGGATTTCTCCGACTTTGAAGTCATCGACCCAATCGCCGAGTTTGGCCATGAGAGCAGCGACGATGAGGATGCCTACCCGCCCTACGCGCATCTTCAGGGCGGTCATCCCCCATGGCAGGGCCATGAGGGTAAGCTAGTCGGTGTTGTTGACATGGGCAGGTGAGAAAATAGAGACCATCCATTCACTGCAACAAAGAAACTGACGAGTGATGCCATCACCAGCAATGGAATTCGTCTCTCAATTTCCGACCTCTCGAACCCATTGGCTCGTATGCTTCCTACCGTGTACCAGTATCGCGCCTCCATTTCTCTGTACGACTCTCAATATGATCCCGAGACTGGAGATCAGATTCCCATTCCCGACGATATCATCGAGTCTGTCGTTTCTGTCTTGAGTAGATTCGTTGTTATTTGTGGCGACTTCAAGTGTAAGAAGGAGAATATCCATGTTATTGCGACCGAAGCCACCCGCGCTGCACTCAACTCGAAGCAGTTCTTGGCTGCTATAAAAGACAAGACTGGCCTGACAGTTGAGCTCCTCCCCAAAGAAGAAGAGGGCCAGATCGGTGCCCTCGGAATCGCCAGTGGCTTCTCTAACATGGAAGGCCTGGTGATGGACCTTGGTGGTGGCAGCACCCAGATTACCTGGATGCTCAGCTCGGGCGGTCAGGTTCGCATGAGTCCCAAAGGCAGCTTTAGCTTCCCATATGGAGCTGCTGCTTTGACTAAGAAGCTTCACGATCTTCGTGACGGTAAGAAGAAGGATGAAGCCGATGCAGCTGTCAAGGCTTTCGAGCAGGAAATGATCGCCAACTTCAAGGACGCATACAACAACCTGCAGATCCCCGCCGAGATGACCGAGAGGGCTGAGAAGGAAGGCGGGTACCGTATTTATCTCTCCGGAGGTGGTTTCAGAGGATGGGGATATTTGCTCCTGTACCTGAATCAGACGGATGGCAGCTATTATCCCATTTCCATTATCAATGGATACACTGCCAAGCGCAAACAGTTTGAGGATACCGAGGCTCTCAAACATGTCGCTCATGCTGCGAAAGACATTTTCCGTGTTTCTGATCGTCGAAGATCCCAGGTTCCCGCGGTCGCGTTCCTTGTCAATGTTCTGTCAGAGTCCATTCCTGGAGGTATCAGAGAGGCGCACTTTTGTCAGGGCGGTGTCAGAGAAGGGTTCCTCTTCCGCCAGCTTTCACCATCTATTCGAGCTCAGTCTCCCCTGGAAGTTGCCACAGGCTACTTTGCCCCGGGTTCACGGCATCTCATTCAGCAATTGCTCAAGAACGCAATCCCGAAACCTTCTAAGAAGAAGGAGTTCCCAGAGGAGTTCGGCGAGCCTGTTGTTGACTCATTCGCCAATGCGATGTATCTGCACATGTTTATGAGTAAGGAGACGGCTTCAACGACGGCTCTGTACTCAACCAGTGTCGGAAATATGTCTGCGATCCACGGTGTTTCGCACCAAGATCGAGCAAGGTTGGCTTTGATGCTTGAGTCCAGATATGGTGGTGAACTTCCTCCTCGCGAGCTCGAGTTCCGTGAGTCACTTCGTGACATGCTCACGCCTGAGGAAGTCTGGTGGGCATCATACCTCGGCAGGGTCGGACAACTCATCACCGCGCTCTACCCAGCCGGTAAGATCCACAAGTCGAAGCCTCGCGTGGTGTTCACCTCTCAGTGGTCGTACACTTTGGGCAAGAAGAAGAATAAGGAAGGCCTTCTGCTCACAATCTCTGTGCAGAAGGCCAATGATGACCCAGCAAGAACAAAGGAGACCGTCAAGGAGGCAGCCAGTGATGTGGAAAAGATTGGAAAGAAGAAGAACTGGATTGGAGATGATGAGCCTTGGGGAATGAAGGTTAAAGTCAAGGTTGTGGAGGAGGGCATTCTCTCCGAGGAGATGGAGAAGTTGAAAATGTAGGATATCATGACATTTGTTTCGGAAATTGTGGAAAAGCATATTGGGCTTGATTTGGGAATTGTCAAAGGCTACACGGGAAAGCAAATGAAGGGCAGAATGTATGATGGTATTGATTAAGTGATTTGGAACAAATTGAGTGTGTTCCGTCTTTTACCCACCGTCGCTCCCGTTATACTTTTGGCTTACCTCTACTCTAATAACCAGCTCACACCTTGAAGGAGATCCTGCAGCCACTTTTTAGAAACGGGTAAGTCAGGGCAAGTCGTCCAGAAGCCATGAGGTAGCCCTGAGTAGATGTGTGACTTGGTTGACAGCCCGACTTCTTGTAGCAGTTGATCAAGAAGAATAGCTTCATCCCGACGTGGGTCCCAACCGCAGATTGCAAAGTATGCTTTCTTTGCTATACCGGCATGGGAATCGAAGAGAAGAGGGGACAGTCGCTTGTCTGATGGGGGAGCGCCGTATAGTCCTGTTGCATGATCGATCAGTATTGAGTTAACAGCTTTGTTGGAGAGAGCTTACCCGCGAAGTAGTCAATTGACTTTCGCGTGAGGCCAGGTGCGTCATTGATCTCGTCCACGCTCAGAATACGATCCAGATATTTCTTCGGTCTCACATCTGGATGACAGAAGCTCCCAGCGAGGAACACGAGGCCCGTAATTCTTGGAGTGAGGGCCTCATCACGAGCTAAGTGCGAGATTCCAGCAGTGAAGTTGGCGCCAGCAGATGTGCCACCGAGGATAAAACCCTTGGATAAGTCTGTGTTGAGTTTCCTCTGGCCCTCTGGCGATGCAGCCTAGACAGAAAGTTAGCTGGCGGTAGTTTGGCGGCACTGTATCTTACCCAGCGGACGACATCGAAGCTATCTTCAAAGCCAACGGGGAACTTGTGCTCAGGAGCAAGTCGATACTCGACACTTGCAACAACTACAGGAACTTCCAAAGCAAGTGCTCTGCATGTTACGTCGTCTGTTTCAAGGCCACCCGTGACATACCCACCGCCGTGCATGTATAGGAACAGAGGCAGGGCATCATTGCGAGCAGCTTGACGGTAGATGCGCAGTGTAATGGACGTATTATCACACACAGGGACACTTATTTCGTAAATTTCGAAGCCTTCCTGTGAAATAATTGGAATATGGTCTCTGGTCATGCCCAAGCTTGGTTTTGTGCCTGGGGGAAGATTGTTTGGGAACTGATGGGGTCAGTTACAATATCATGAAGTTTGCACATGACTTAGCGTGCATCGACCCATTCGGGATGGGGTGTGGCATAATGTCTATATTCGGCCATTTTAACTATGCAATAGCTAGAAATGATGCTTTATTTAACAGATGTATGAAGGCGAGAGTTGTGTTTAAATAATTGCGCTGAAAGTTACACGAGGGCGAACTCGGAGTTGCTTTGCTAATCCTTGCCTCTCATGTTGGAGATGCAGGACTAGTTAGCTGCCGAACATCCTAAGGATCCGAGATCTTTGGTCACTTGATAGATTATCTTATCTGATCGTACTGTTATGGTAATCTTGTCTGGTGCCCTTGCTTGCACATGCAGTCGGAAATACAACCAGAGCCTCTCCTTGTCCTAGCATGTAGCCTCTTCTGTGATTCTTCCGATGACGGCTCAAATGATGCTGCAGGTTGGCCGTACCTCATCGAGGCCTAGCAGCATGCCTATCATCCGATGCTAGTGCAGCTAAAGCTGGACCACAGAGGTCTTATGGAATCTATGAGACAGGAAGACGTGGGCGATGCCACTCCTGACGAAATGGACGACCAAGCTCTCGAGCAGGTTGCCGAGTGGCGTAGGCATCTGGAACAAGGAGACTCTCTGTCACGACGCGGAGGGGCGATACTCGATACAATGCAACAGCATCTTGATCTTCGCCCCCACGACACATTCATAATTGTCGATGAAAGCGTGTGGTTCCTGGATATCGTGGCGATTGCGCTCAAGAAGGCCTATCATTCGATCACCCACAATACATATAAAGGGCGACTGTACACAGTCCAGTGCCACTTAACCATCAAGAAGGTGGCCCAAGCTACGCCGACACATATATCACTGACCAGTCGAGGTACCGGTGGTCAGGGACTCAGCATGCAATTTGCAAATGTTGTTATTCGATGCGGACCCTGGGGGAAGAGAGCGTGGGAGGAGCAAGCAGCTGGACGAGTTCACCAAACAGGACAGCAGAAACATTTGATGCTGTCGATATGCTATGACTGCGCGGGACAAAGGATAATTGGTAATGGTAAAGCTTTAGGGTATTTTATCCTAAGGAAAGCCTAAATTACGATAACTTTCTCAAAGTTTAGAGGATTTTATCTCACATTATGATCCTGGTTTGGCGTCCATGATCGTGGTTATAAGAATTGTATTTGGGGCATAATCACTCGTAGCCTTCAGTTGGAGTTTTCATGAGACAATGCTTCATCTTCAGGCTTGCGAGTTCTTTTATTTAAATATCATGTATCTTATACTATACCTTTACTTACCTGTCATGAACTCAAAGAAATGAGTGAGAAAGCGACCTGCGCCATGTAGTCCTTCTATAGTCCAGGTAGCCCAAGCATAGACAAGCAATGCTTCTCTGCCCATTCAAGCATCTGATCCCGAAAACCCTTGCGCTTTTCCACAATAGGTGATGCATCGGCATAGGGATCCTCCTCCACAGCTGGAGCGATCCTCTTCGTCGTGCCAGGAGGAACAACTTTCTGCAGCTCCAGATCCCAGAGCACTCTCACAACCCATCTTTGACTAAACCCACCTGGAATTTTATTCGCCGAAGCATTCACCTTTCGTCTATGTCGTGCTGAGATCTCGGCGACGTAATAGAAGTAGTCGGCGTCCCAGCTTCTTATCTCTCCTGTCTCAACCACAAGTTCCCAAGGTCTGCGTTTCGTAGGACCACCCAAGGTATGGTAACACGTTGCGTACTCGGCGACATCATCGGTGAGCATCAGAATCCAGTGTTTTGGATGGCCTTGTACAGGATCTGTGCAAACTCCGATAGTCAGTTGTAGAAAGTCTTCGGAAGAGGATCCCATACATCCAGAGAATCTTCGGAAGGGCATTTCCTGAGTTGTGTAGTGGGAGGGATGAGGCTGGGTCGACGTGTGTATGGCTGTAGGTGATATCGGCGATCCGATGAGACTGATCTAAGGATGGCAAGATACAGGGTTTCAGTGAATGAGGGTTCGCTTTAAATATTTCATGCAGCTGTTTGACAGATTCTTTCCGACTTGAACAATGATAATGCATCTTTGAACACTCGAGATGACTGAATAGGTGAGGGTTTCTAGCCTTGTTCATTGTCCCTGCACTCATGCTGAATATGAACACTCACTGGATACTTACCAACAGCTTGTCCCTTATTTGTGTGTAGTCGGTTGTGTTTCATTACCTTTCAGCGAACGCGAAGGCCCTTTCTGCGGCCTGACATAGAGTGGCGATATCCTCAAAATACAGCAATTTAGATACAGTGTCTATTGGCTAGGAATAAATATATCTAGCGACTGATCACTGAACTTCCTTTTCCCTTTTTGGGTTGTTCAGATAATCCAGATGACTTGAGAGGTGGTCTAATAAAACTTCACTCAACATCGCCAGATTGTGTCTGTGATTTAGCCTCGCGAGAATTACTTGACAGCAACATTGTGCTACATTAACTCACCAGTCAGATCAGCTGCATGAACAGGCATCAAATAGTCTTTATTCTGCAATAATGAGCAATTTTCTTTAGTTAGATGATGTTATTCCCGACTAAGGACTCGTGCTCAATAAAGGGCGTCTTGACAATCCACTAACTAGTTTTCTCTTTTCTTCAGATAGAGTGGGCACAATCTCAATCTCAACCTCAACCACAACCGCCAACCTAAAAATGCCGTCCAAAATTCTCATTCTTGACGGTGGCCTCGGGACCTCTCTCGAGTCCAAGTACTCTATCACTTTCTCCCGTTCAACGCCGCTCTGGTCCTCTCATTTGCTTGTTTCTGACCAATCCACTCTCCAGTCCTGTCAGAGCGATTTCGGAGCTGTCCCAGTTGACGTGCTCCTCACAGCGACATATCAAGTTTCGCTCCATGGTTTCGCCGACACTCGCACTGAGGATTTCCCCGAGGGCATTCCTCGTGAAACTGTTCCTCGCTTCTTGGACGATGCTGTTAGTATTGCTCAGCGTGCTGTGGGGGACAAGGGCTGTGTTGCTTTGAGCATTGGACCTTATGGAGCTTGCATGATTCCAGGTCAGGAGTACAGTGGAAAATATGATGCTGAGCACAACTCCTTGGCTGATTTGGAGGCATGGCACCGTGAGCGACTGGGCGTCTTCGCTGAGGTTTCTGATATACAGAAGCGAGTCGGATATGTTGCCCTTGAGACTATTCCCCGCGTTGACGAGATCATTGCCATGCGCAAAGCTCTTGCTGCGACACCAACACTGTCTAATCTCCCTTACTGGACGGCATGCCTCTCCCCTGAGAAAGACCTCAAAATGCCAGACGGCAACTCCATCGAAGCCGCCGTGGAGGCCATGCTAGACCCCGAGGTTTCATCCAAGTTGCCATGGGGTATCGGTATCAACTGCACCAAGGTCGACAAGCTTGACCAACTTCTTCAAATCTTTGAGCGCACTGTCTCGGGCTTGATTGAGAGCGGCAAGATTACTGAGTGGCCTGCTCTGGTGCTGTATCCTGACGGAACAAATGGAGAGGTTTACAACACAACAACACAAAAGTGGGAGATGCCAGACGGCGTTGAGATTCATAGGCGCTCATCTTGGGAACACCAACTCGAGACAGTCGTAAAGGCTACGGAGGATAGAGGGAAATGGCCCGCCATCTTGGTCGGTGGATGCTGTAGGGCTGGGAGCGAAGATATCAAGAAACTTCGTGATTGTCTCGTGCAATAGAAGCTTCCATCAATGTCATGGAACAAAATTAAGATAGATTATATGTCTAGAAAGAAAACGGTGTGAAAGACGTCACTTCACCCTAAAGAAGCTACGTCAGACAAGAAAAGTCAGAATTTCTATCCCAAGTGATAGAAAGATTTAGGTAAACTTAGGAAAACTTAGGCAAACTTAGTATAGACTTAGGATGCCTTCAAAATAGCTATTTAAGAGCCCCATAACAAGAGCCTATGACTATCAGAGCATCAAGCTGCCTATATACGTGGCAGACACTTGGACTTAGCCTCAACGAATATAGATAGCACAGTTTTTCATTTTCGTCCGAACTTATATTAACTTACCCCTCGCTGATCTCTTGCTCCTGCTTCTATTTCTTCTTCATGTTTACATCTGACCTGTTCGTTAAGCTAGGGGCTTGCTCTCTTCACACGGCCACTTCAAGCAGTGCCAAACCTGGCACTTGGTAATGCTAATCTTCTCTCGTCGTATAAAAACTCTTTTTCTTTTTATTCCTCGTAGTACCTGACATATATCTCAGACGTATAGGTCCTTCATTTTGCAAGAAGGAGAAGCCATGAACCCTACACTCAGCACTGAAAGTCATCAAATCGGTCAACATGAATCTCCATCACAGCGTAAGTGCTGTCGACTATCTTACCATGAGGCTTCTCTGAAATCTTAATTTAGCCGCCTCGGAAGAGATCCAAGTCCTTCCATGCGACTTCTCAGGATACCGCCCACTTTACCCATCCAATGCATGTGGAAACTGTCCCAATGGATATCGATCGTCCAGGGCATGCAACTCAAGATTCTACCATTGGGTTGTCGTCTACTGGCGCTACTGCAGCAGACTTTGATATTATGCATCATGAAGTGAACAATCTCTCGCCCGAAGAAGGAAGGGTCGAAGTCTATACTCGACTGATCATGCCGGCTCCAAAGACCAAAGACACTAGATTAGTTGCAGGTAAATTTTACCCGCCGTTTCAGGTACAATGAACAGGCTACTTCAGTTAACTCCATGCTATGATGCTATTTGTGGCTTCTTTATATCCAATCTTAACAGGTACACAATCTTTGATCACGGCCAGTACCCCAACTTACTAATATCAGCACTTAACTCTCGTCCCTGCATCATCTCAGCCATAACTTTCGCTGTTCCCAATGACAGACTGATTCCCCATGGCCCATGCCCTGTCGCTACATAGACGCCACCGTCACGTCCTTTCCGTGTCCTGTAGCCTTGTCGTAGATCCACATCCTCTATTCGTGTGATATAGGGTGTTCCTCGTTCTGACACAGGTCTAAAGCATAACCCAGTCCGTATCACCTCCAGCTCATCACCATCAGTTCTGATAATCTGTCTCGCCAGTTTCTTCAGCTTCTCAAGTGGCGCATCCATGGGTTTCGCACCTGTTGCTAATGGTGGTAGTCGCAAAGATGCGTTGACGCCACCGAGCCAGATATGTCCATTTGGTCGAGCATAAATCTCCGGCGAGAAGTCTTCCATGCTTGTATATATAGAGTGGTACGTATCGCCGATATCTGCGGGATTTCGTACGACAAGGGAGTGTCCTGCGAGCGGTACAATGGGTATGTTGATAGATGATCCGGGAAACATGGACTCCAAAACACTTGGGGTCCATGCCCCCGTACATACAAGTATTCGCGTTGCTGGTATGTGTGACTCTGAGGAGCAGTCTTTGTAACCAATACGGACATATGATAGCTCATCATGACAGTCGGCGCCCACGCTTAGAACAACGGCGGGGTTATGTATCCGTACACCCGCTGCTTGACACCTCTCCAGGAGAAACTGACATAGTTTTAGGGGGTCTCTACAAATATGGTTTGTCAGAATATATCGGTCTCCCAAGACAGTGACTTACAGAACAGCTGTCCCTTCACCACTATCAACCAAGCTGAGAGCATCACCCTTGATACGTCTCAACCAGGGCGGGCTATTCCTGTCTTCAACCTCCCCTCTCTCTTCTATCACGTCCGCACGACTCCCTCCATCACGTAGCCAATCCTGACCAGTCGAATCCTTGGGTTTCCTTCTCGGTAGCTCATAGTTCACAGTCACTGACTTGGCATACAACCATTTCCCCCTCCCATTAAACTCCTTTGCCAATTTCTCGTGCTCATCAAAACTCAGTGCTCCCAGAGACGCAAGATCTTGATGGAACCAGTCCCTCGCGAGAAATCCACCAGCGTAGCCAGATGCCGAGGCGAATAGCGTTGCCGATGAGTCGACAAGGTGGATGCTTGAGCCCGGTTGATGTTCAGAGAGATAATAAGCTGTTGCGATGCCGATTATGCCACCTCCAACAATCACCGTCGAGGCCATTGGGATCAGGGATTAGGATTAGGAATCTATTGTATAATTGAGAAAACGGAACAAGCCTCAGCTGATGCACGCGGGCTATTACCAAGAAAGAACCGATGACGTGAGTAACGATGATACAGGGTAACTTAAACAAGATTGAAGCTCCAAAATTGACCCCACCATCACTCACCACCAAGAACCAACCCCCCACTCTCTTGAGCTTCAAAAAGGCGACAAGTTACAGATACTCACCGAACACTAACAGTATCGGTTACACAGCAGATTTCTCAACATGAGCTCCAAAGTCTTCATCATCACCGGTGCCAGTAAGGGTATCGGCGCTGCCATTACCCGTTACCTGCTTAACCAATCCCACAAGGTGGTGATTACAGCTCGATCATCCGAACCATTGGAGGGGTTGAAGAAATCGCACCCGGAGCAGGTTCAATTCATTGCTGGAGACATTGTCGAACCTCAGGTGTGTACCTAGCCCAATTACAAGCTTAGGAGTTACGAGGCTGATATTTGCTGTCTAGCTGCCTTCGAAGCTGGTTGACCTTGCTGTATCCTCGTTCGGCAAAATTGATGGTCTGGTTATCAACCATGGCATGTTGGCGCCAAAGAAGTTTGCAGACACCACGGTCGAAGAGTGGAAGAAGATTTATGACATCAACGTCTTCAGCGGTGTTGCCTTAGTAAGGACATCTTGACCAGGTCTTTTACAAGCATGAACAATACTGACAAAACCAGGCCCAAGCTGCTATCAGAGAGCTACGCAAGAGCAAAGGCTGCATTGTCTGGGTATCGTCAGGAGCAGCAGCCAAACAATATGCCGCCTGGTCAAGTTACGGTTCATCAAAGGCTGTCTACAATTCTGTCTCGGCTCACATTGCGCTCGAAGAGCCTGACATCACCAGTGTTGCCATTGCACCAGGTCGAGTTGACACTGAGATGCAAGGCGTACTGAGATCGGAAGGCCAATCATCTATGAACAAGGCACAATACGATTCCTTCGTGGAAGCCAAAGAAAAGGGCATCTTGCTACAGCCCGAGCAGCCAGGAAATGTTATGGCCAAATTTGTCGCAGATCCGCTCAAAGAGCTGAGCGGCAAATTCTTCTCGTACGTTTCACAACATTTTATGACTTCAAAGACTAACAATTATGCAGATGGAACTCACCAGAGGTCGAGGCATACCAAGAATAGGGTTTAGCTTAGGGATGGTGGAAGAATCTGGATATCTCAAGCCGTGTTAGCTTTATGTCTTTGCATATGGTTCAAGTAGATAAAAGATAGAAAGACAAATGCAAGTCAGTCGAAAGATGAAAAGCTCTTAGTTTGCTCCACATGGACATTCGGATTTAGCATGGAATGTAAGTTTCTTCATCATAGCATTTGATGTTGGCAGTAGAAAGAAATAAAAGCTTGTTCTTACCTGGTGCTGATTTGTCGCATGCAACTGAGTCCAAAGACGGGATGTGATACTCGAAGCAGCTGCCTTGTCGCATGTTAGTTCCACGTTCTAACATGTTGTCCAAAGCAAGCGTGCAGTCGAATGCGCTCAGGCTATCGTTTTTATCCGTCATGAGAGTCGGTATTTGATAGTACCAGATAGCAAAGTGCATCAGGGCGTATCGAAGGGGTGCAAAGATGCTGAAGGGAGTCTTACAGCATGGGTCAGAGGGTGGTGCAGCCTAACTTTGAGTTGATTAGCCCATGGTCGGGTTGCGTGGTTCAAGCTTTGAAACAAAGATGATTGGGATCAATCAGTTCTGTCCATTTGGCACAGGACGAAGTCAATCAGCACAGGAGGCTTGTCGAACCTCCTCAGCCTGGGGCGACAACATATCTCTTCATGCGAGTTGGTGGAGGGGGAACAAAGAATGACTTACCCAAAGAATTGGCGGCTGCACTCGAGTGAAAGCAACGCACAAAGTGAGTACTTCCGAGGTATAGCAAATTGGCAGGCGCTATTGGCGCCGCCTTGACAGAGCCGTTGCTCGATCTGAGCGTTGTGGCATGTTTGTAAAGAATGGAGAGAGAAAAGGAATGTGTTGATGAAGGAATAGGAAATTTTCAAAAGATGGAAGTTCTGAAATAGCTGCGTAACTGGTCCGTGCACAACAAAAAGACGCGCCCCGTGTGGCTGGAAATGGAGACAGCCTCCACTGGAGCAAACCTCCAATTAACTTACAGCCCAGTCACAGCAGCCTTGGGACCTAAGGCCCCTCCACTGACGCTCGAGGCACTGCCATGAATAAATTCCACTGAGCAAATGAAATTCCAGGTGGAGACTTGGCTACAAGCGCGGCGCAAAAAAAAAACAGCAGCAGCTCTTCAGATACAAAAGAGGCTTGCCCCACCACTCATGGGCCTGAGTAACCATCCCACCCCGTCTGTCTCCTTCTCAGCCTGACAAGCAAAAGTGAAGCTCATCATCAAGATCCAATATAAAACAACAGCACTCAAACAACAGTGAAACATACACGCTTCTCAACGGATACATACATCACTAGACGACCTCGTTTCTCCCCTCTACTCTTTTTTGTTGTATTTTTTGCTTGTTGAGACTCCGTCTTCGCGTTGCACTCGGCCAGCCACCGTCTCTGAATAACCGCGTCTTTGGTGTATACTCACTCGGTGATATCTCCAAAATACCAACGCAGTCAACCGCAAACACCTTTCCATCACCACCCTGATTCACGGGTTTTTGCTTCTTCAAGATGTCTGATCACGAATTTGGAGGCAAGTATTTTCTTTCTTCTTATTTGTTCGTTTGTTCTTGTGTTTCTTTCTCGTCCTGTTTATACGCACCTTCCGTCTTAGTTCTCAACCCGTCATGACCATCACGACAATGCATCACTGTCGGTTGGAAGTCGCAGCGTTGTGAATACCATTTATTTCATTTGTATTTATATCGACCTCTACCGATGAGTTTCTTATCATGTTCAATATCTTGAAACCCCTTTCGTCACTATCAACACTTGACAAACGCAGCACCCTTTCGCATCTACTTTTCATCTCAAACTTCACTGTCTATCTCAAACACTCTCCCGATTTCATATTTCATATTTCATATTTCATATTACTATTCGTCTCTCGCGATGCCTTTACCAGCGTCAACCAGATACTGGCTCAAATATGACAATGGAACACTCGGTCTGCTCTTCATGTCTGCTTCAAGACCCTGGGCTAACAATTTCGACTTATAGGTAACGACGATTTGTCGCTCCCGAAAGGTATGTCGCAGTGCTCCTCCTATTAAAACGCCATCCCCTAACTTAGTCACAGCTACTGTTCAAAAAATTGTATCTGAAATTCTTCCTCCATCGGCAGGCGTGGCATTCGCTAAAGAGGCTCGCGATCTTTTGATTGAATGCTGTGTCGAGTTCATTACCCTTATTTCATCAGAGGCGAACGAGATTTCTGAGAAGGAAGCAAAGAAGACTATCGCCTGCGATCACATCACGAAAGCTCTCGAGCAACTAGGCTTCACTGACATGGTCCCTGCTGTTCTTGAGGCAGCAGCTGAGCACAAGGAGGTCCAAAAGGTAAGCCCAGAATTTCCCCTCAGTATATTCGGCAAAGACTAACACCGACCAGGGTCGAGAGAAGAAGGCAGACAAGTTCGCTAATAGTGGCATGTCCATGGAGGAACTCGCTCGTCTTCAAGAGGAGCAGTTCGCAGCTGCTCGAGAGCGTCACGGTTAGGGGAAGCTGCCAGGACTGGATGATTGCAAATGGTGGAAACGGGCGCAAAGTGAATTTTTTTTTTTTTAGCATTGCTAGGCGTTGGTGTGCAGAATTGGACTGGGATTGAACTGTGCCTGAAATTTGTCATGGGAAGCGGGCGGATCGGCTTGCTCGTTATCACTTTCGCTTATGTTCGCTTATAGATCTTTGACGAGGCGTTTGTCGTCAGGGAGGGATTGTCTGGATTACATCGCCTTCAACTTTAAATCTGGAATGGTTTCAAGCTTTGACAGCAGGTGCCTCACGAAGGACAGGTTATGATGAGCGGCTATGGAGGTCATGCAGGCCGTACAAGCCACGAACAATAGTCATAGTCTATTTATTGCAACAAGATTAAAGTTGCGGAAAGTCAGTCATACCGAGATTGTGCAAAGTCTCTGAAATTGTACATATTTTGTCCAGTCCATTATGAGCTCTTCTTGTGTCGGCCTTGATAGGCTTGAGTTTTCTATGTGAAGGGCACGCAGCAGCCTTGGCGTTTATTCAGATGACTGCATCGATGATGACGTGATGTTAACATGTGCACCTATCCTATCAGAAAGTCGTATTAACAATGACATCTTGTCTAGGCTGCGACTCGTTTCATTGTTGCCTTGAAGCCTGCATCCTCACTTATATCCTCCTTATCGATAAGACCGCAAGCAAAAAATGATGTAAATCAGAAGAATATCCCCCACCTTGACTGACGCCCACCTCACGTTACTCCCACCCTGCATTCTGCATGCATGCGCCATCAGCATCACTAGAAGCAGCAGCATTATTTTTGCTTCCATTGCCGTCAAAATAGGTCGAAGACGCAAAAACAAGAATAAGCCTGGACCGCGTGGCCCTCGCTGGTTCAATCGCAAAATGGGCCAGGAAGAGTCCTCTATGAGTTATGGCGGCCCGCCCGTCACACTCACTGAGCGAAGCCTTGATGCTGTCGCCGAGTATATCAAAACGGGTCGGAGCAAGCGAATTGTGGTCCTGACTGGCGCTGGTATCTCCACTGCTGCTGGAAGTAAGTGATTGAACTGACATTAGAACTAAAAACATCTCTAATAAAGCTCCAATCAGTCCCCGACTTTCGATCGCCCGGAACAGGTCTTTATGCCAACCTTGCCCGCCTCAATCTGCCTTACGCCGAAGCCGTATTCGACATCTCTTACTTTCGCAATCACCCCGAGCCCTTCTATGTTCTAGCGAACGAACTATATCCCGGGAAATTCTCTCCGACCGTCTCCCATGCCTTCATCGCCCTTCTCGCCCGCAAGGGCCTCCTCCAAATGCTCTTCACACAGAACATCGATTGCCTTGAGCGCGTAGCTGGAGTACCTTCGGACAAGATCATTGAAGCCCATGGAAGCTTTGCGACACAGCGCTGCATCGAGTGCAAGGAGGAATACCCAGATGAGAAGATGAAGGAGCACGTCTTTGGAGGCAAGGTTCCCCATTGCGACAAGGAGGGCTGCAAGGGACTTGTCAAGCCAGATATTGTATTCTTCGGCGAGGCTCTGCCCAAGGTATTCGACAACAATACGTACCAAGTGGCCATGGCCGACCTAGTTTTGATCGTGGGTACCAGTCTTAGCGTTTACCCTTTCGCTGCTCTCCCAGGCATGGCGCAAGAGGGCAAGCCCCGTGTGCTTTTCAACATGGAAAAGGTGGGCCAAATTGGAACCCGATCCGATGATGTGATGGAACTCGGCGACTGCGATGCCGGTATTCGCAAGCTTGCTGATGCGCTTGGTTGGCGAGATGAGCTTGAGAAGCTCTGGAGACAGACCGTGGGCGATGCTGAGGCAGATCGACAGCTCGGCGGTAGAGAGAAAGATGACGTACAAGATGAGGTCGAGCGCTTGGCCGCCGAAGTTGGTGCTGTTGTTATTGACGAGAGCGATGAAGGCGTGCCATTGGAAAAAGAGCCCACGAAGCACAAGGATGGTCCCACTGTCTCGGAAAAGCCAAAGGATGATGACAAACAACCAGAGCCAGAAACAGCGACAGCTATTACAGATCTGGAAGATGATATCAAGGAGGTGCCCAAGACTCAACAACCTAAACTAGATCCAGCCCATGTTGAGCAGCTGGAAGCCGAAGCAAGCAAGACAGAGTCTTTGGTCACAGAGCCCCCCAAGCCACAAACCCCTGAAGAGGAGCCACCAAAGGCAGAGGCATCAAAGATAGAGGCTAAAACAGGAGGAACTGTACCAACAGCTCTCAGCAACAAGGAGAAGTAGTTACTCCTTAAGTACTATGAGTACAGATATGGCGTTCCAACACCTAAAGGTGTACGAAAACGGGGCCGGTGTAAAAGGTTGCAACTCCCTGCCCGCTATATACACTGATGGCAGACGACTAGACGAGTTTCTTTATGTTGATCACGATGAAATGCAATAGGGTACGGTTACATAGATAGTCCGCATTGACTAGGTCAATGCGAGAGTCAGTCTAATGAAAGAATTGGTTTATCATTACCATGCTACCAAGTTACATGTCACTTGATATATGCTGTAGCTTTTAATATAGAAAATCCTTATATAGGAGAATATACCGTCAGACTGGTCCTGATCTCATATCACATCATACTCATCATACAGACCGACACCAACTTTAAGAAATAATGACAAAAGACGAAGAAAAGGCCCAGGCCCTCGGGGAGCAAGGAAGTACAAGACTTTGGAAGAGAATGGCAAAATAAGCTCAGTAAAGTCTCCTCTAAGCTTAGGCCAAATTGCCTAAGCCTTGTGGTCTCTTGGGATCACATTTGCTTACAGTCCACTGTCGATCTGTGCTGGGATATTTGAAAGTGTCCAGTGTCCCCACTGCCGACACGTCTCTGCCACTACGTTCGGTATACGTAGTTTCTTGACTTGATCTGGATTCGTGAGAAACTGTGTGAGAAATCCTGCCGAGACGTGCCACGCTATGTGGCAATGGAACGGCCATACACCTATGAGCAAACGCATGTCAGCACGATGCAACCGTGACCGCAAAAAGGGGTGATTATGATAAGGCTGAGTGAGCCAGGGGAGGTAAACGTACCCGCATTTTCTCCAGCATCGAACTGTATTACGAGATGACCATTGCCCCGAATCTGGACGACGTCGCGACGCTGTGGATTGTGTCTGTTTATGATTGTTCCATCCCAGGAACCTGGTCCCTCATGTAGGACATACATGTTGAAGCCGTGTAAGTGCATTGGATGTCTAAACAGAAATCATTGTCAGCAACTGTAGAAGAAGCCGCATCCATTTGATTGGGTACTCACGCCACAGGAGTCTTGTTATTGACGACCACTCTCACGCTCTTTGCCTTTCCAGTATTTATCACGTTCCATTCAGGCTCGAATGTGTGATTGCCAAGTTTGCTGAGGAGCAGAGTTGGACTGTTGTAGTTTGTTCTTGCAGCCACTCCTCCCAATGTCCAGAGCGTGACATTGCTTGCATTTTTGAACGAGCTGATATCAAGCTCAATAGTCTTGTCAGCTGGAGGCAGAGGTAGCTTCATCACTGGCTTCGTTATACTCAAATCATCGTTGGCGCAAGTCCCTGGATCTGGAATGTCCCAAGCCTGTGATTTGGGTGCCTTTTTCTGATTTGCATTGTCGTAATAGATTGCCGCGAGGGCAGCTGGGGCACGACCAAGACTACAGATGGCAGAAATGTTACTGCGCATCCAGTATGAGTCCAATTTGCCGTTGGCTCTGACCAGTACATCTGTGCGTTGGCCAACTCCTAGAGTCACAACTTTGGTGTCATACGGCTGTACTGGAACAAAATCATTCGCAATGACCTTCATTGTGTGACCATCAATAGAGAATCGTTGTATGGCTTCGGCACTTGGGTTGATGAGGCGTAAACGGTGGACTTTACCGCGCTTGAAACGAAATTTGGAGATGCCAGCATTGCTTTTGCAGGGCGTCTTATCTCCCGGTGCCACACTGGAGCAGTTGAAGTTCATCTTTCCGTTGATGAGATTGCTGTCAGAAAGAACAACTCCATTGCCACCGGGTTTCATAATCTCCTCAACAAGGTCGAAATACTCTTTGTGGTACCAATCACTCAACATAACAGGTCCAATATCGATGTCATAGTCTTTCCTTTCTCGAGGACCATATATGACCAATGGACCAAACAAACCAGCAGCAACTTGGGCAGAATAATGAGAGTGGTACCAACTTGTTCCATAGAGGTCGGCCAGAAACTGATACGTGAAACTCTTTTTAGGTGGGATCGGGCATTGGGTTACACCCGGAACGCCATCTTCCCACGGCATTCCCTTCTGAAGGATACCATGCCAATGTAAAGAGACACCCTCATCATCCAAGTCGTTATGAACAGTGACTTGGATGGTGTCACCCCAATTTGCTTCAATCAGAGGCGCAGGAAATTGCCCGTTCACGAGGATTGTGGACAGTTCATAGCCGTCAGGGGCGATCGTCCCCCGACTGACAGTAAAGTCGTACCTCCTAATGACTCCAGCATTTGGTTGGTCCTGATAGTAATTTGTTTGGGAATTCATGGTACTCCAAGGATAGCCATTAGGAGTAGGGTTGTCAGTGAGGAAAGTTGGCAGGTCAGGTGCATCAAATGTGCCATACGACGACTCCCTATTAACAGATTAGTTCATGCATATAGATGTTCGGAAACATAGTGCCTCACCCATTGGTCTGCAACTGGGACAATTGTCCCAGGTCCCCGAGATTGAATGGACTGCTATTCGTGTTGCCCATACTGCACAGCGGACTTGGAGTCTCTATGGAGGGAGGATGCTGAGATATGCCATCCTCTCATAGGAACCAACACTGGTCTATATAGCCAAGAGGGGCGTGTTGATGAGCTCAGTCCATCGACAGCCACTGCAGAGTGAACTTCTATCTTAGGACAAGACATGTGCCGAAGACCCGCGGGATCAAGCCTCATCTGCGAGAAACGGGCGATCGCATACGGGCCAACCTTGAGCTACTCTCGGTTATCATGGACTAAGCCTGCATGGATGGCTGAGTCCCATATCCATGAGAGGTGTTGTAGTCATGTTGAGGACTAGAGCTTGGTGAGAGAGGACCACATGGCGAGGCCTTACATGCACCAGGACAGCTGCAAGCCATGATGACGGTCAGCACACCAAGAAGCGCAATTCGTAAAAGTAAATTGCCCTATCAGAGAAGAGACGTCAAGCTTCAGCGGCCTATGATGTGAGAATGTTGTGGAAGGGATATTGGGGTGTGGCGGAATGGCCGCCGCTGTCTTAGTTGCTTCAGCCTTAGACAATGGGTGCGGAAAATAGACACGAGATCTCCACCGGGTCGTACACCTTGAACATCCGTATCTCGACTTGCCGTGTTATAGTTAAGCATTTTTGATGATTTGCAACTGGGGTATACCCAGATCGTAGCCCGTCCCGCCCAACAGATGCAATGATCCTAGATAGCTGAACCGGGCGTTTCAGGCAGACCGTTTTTTCTGAGTAGTCAGGTACGTAAAAGAAACGTAGTGGGTCCCAATTGAGCTTAAGCAGTAAGTAATTCGAGCAGAAATACGAAAAGATTGTCCGCAAAAGTTGCTGATATTGGCGTTGGTACCAAGCGTGATAAGCTAGTGCCAGCCAGCGAGGAAAGCGTCAGAAAATACAATTCAGACATTGGCTGATGTCCTGAAGGCAACCGCCTCTTGAACTAGTTGTATCTGACTGTGTGTAGATAGGCAAGGATCGGTCGAGTAGATTTAACCTTGTCTTGAGTTTGCTCAGTCATAATTGGGGACTGCACGATGCAGCCCAACAACACCCAGCTCCAACAATTCAAAAAGCGTGCAAGCCAGGGGGTTCGTCATTTGGTAATTGGTGCTGCGAAAGCGCCAATTGCGATCAACCGATCAATAATCTCGTAATGTCGAGAGATAGTAATCCAGACATCAAAGAGCCTAGCAAAGTCAGCATGTCAGCTTCAAAGGCATGTGATCATGCTTTCAAATGGACCGCATAAAACGATTCAACTCGATGTAACAGCACAATCACTGACACACGCCCCAAGAAATATTCCGTCAATACACGATGTTGTTCAATATGCATAAGTTGTGAGACTCAGAGTTCGCTCTCAGCTGTCCTCTAAAAAGCAATTCCATCAGCCCACTGGACCGATCGCCAATAGCGACGAAGCATGGCGCCAGTTGTGCAAAAGCAGGGTTGACTTCCTGCTGCATATGCAAAAAAGAGGACGCGATAACAAGCTATTGAACGCCATTGACTAAATTGCATGAGCCAAAGCGGTTAGCTTAGGGAAAGTTTAAGCGTCAAGAACTTCCAGCTGCTCGACAACATCGAGCGTGGTTGTTGTCACCTCGTATCGGCGGCCGTGGGGTAGGCCAACATGCTGGGTCGCGTAGGGGTAGTGGTGTGCCGATCATGTCTGAAAGGAAATGTAACCTGGACGGTTAAGGGCTTATATTGAACGCCACAGCTCTCTCGCCGCCTCTCAAAGATTGTTGTGTAATCTTCAAATGCAGTCACATATAAACGGGTCACTTGAACCCGGAAAGCGCAGCGGTCTGCAAGGTCTGACAGCATAACAAAAAACCCTCGCATCGTGAGACCAACAGATGTCTCTGACTGGTCTGATGCACTGTATCGATGGTGGGCCTGAAACTTGACAATAGATTGGTCCATTTCGAAATAATTTTGATATGTATTTTACAGATTGCGGTCATCAGAGGCCAGACTGTACAGGGTGGAAGTCGAAGTCGACTGGGTATTGCTCTCGTCTCGTATGATATGATGTTCTCATGATTTCCTCCACGCGGGGTTGGCCATCAACATTATAGGCCGACGTTGAGCTCGCATGTACATTTCGTGAAGTTTGGGGTCGGCATCGGATCGAATGACGCTACCAATGGACATGAAGAAGCTATAGGGCCATGGTCAGCACTCGTGTAAGTCGTTGGTGTCTGTGTCAGAAATACCCAAAGGTTGCTCCGGAGCCAAGCATGTATTGACCGAGGGTTCTCATAATGCCGTTAGGGCCGGCTCCGTACCGGAAAATGTTGACAGTTCCTAGTCATCATTAGTTATGACCTCAGAGCTGAAACAGCGCATCCGGTTGCAGACGAACCAAAGACAAAACCCATGATGACACCAACAGCTATGCAATGTCAGTATCTTTCACAGCGAACAAGATCTTATCGAGGAGTAGGCCGTACTTCCACCCATCATAGCACCCATCTTGACTGTGAACTCGTTAGCCAACACCCAATGCCATGAGAATCCAATGATATCAGCCTACGTTTATCCACGTTGGAGGGGCCATGCTGGCCAGCATTGATAGGAGCGACGGGAGGCATTGTGAGCGCGGAAGGTCTCTATACAAGTTTTCGGAGTTTCTGCGCGTGCTGAAATATCGATCGTGGTCGGCGAAAGTTTGTTGAAATGGCACAGCGCAAAGTAGAGCAATTGCTGATGAAGCTCTCTTCATACGACGACTTTCCTCGAACCCGAATGACCTCCCAAGGCTTACTCTCATTGGCTAAATGGCTAAAGTGGAATCAGGGTTCGGAGAAAGGTCGGTGCGGGACTTGAGACACGGATCATCCTACCGTACAGTGCGGGATAGAAAAGTGACATATCTTTACTGTGAAGAAATCGTCACGTGGTCCCTGTCGTGGGTCAAGATATGGCTCCACAAGGCGGTTCCGACTCGCAAGAGGGATTTGATGGTTTGTGATTTTTTCAGGCAATTCCCTTTCACTTAAAAGACAATCTCTGACACTCAAGCCTTTGTTTCTTGTGGTGCTGGGGTTATGCGAGCAGTGAGCACATGCCAGAGTATTTGGGCGTGTGCTCCACTGTGCTCTGTACTCCGTGTGCCTGAGCTGAGAGTTGTCGACCAGGGGCTCCAAATTTGAACACGCCAACACGCCAAGCAGCGCTTAGCGAGCGAGACCTCCCCCATACTGTCACTGTTACGGCAACCTCTCATCAACTCATTCACGGCCCTGAAGCCTTCCAAACTATCGTCTCTTGCGACGCGAAACCCTATTCCGACATCGCGATATCCTCGTGCTTGGTGAGTGAAGCACCCATCTTGGCTGTCGCTGGCCCGACTCGCCTCTTGACCTCCTGCCCCTGGTCCGACGGGGTCATCGCCGATCGTCTCAATTCTTCATTACCAAAACCTGTTCCCAGCCACGAGCTCATGATTTTTCTTGTCCACCAGCAACGTCAAGCCACCTTGAAGTATTCAAATTTCAATCGCATTTCATCAAAACTACAACGTTTTTCTTCGGCCCCGCCATCATAAGTCCATTCAGCCTCCGACTTGCCGGTGGAGTGACATCAGCCTCGTAGGCGCGCGAGCCGCACACGTCTTACTTCCGTATCCGGCATCTTTATATCTTCGACGCTGCGTTTATCGGCCGCAACACGCTGAGCATCAACTATCCTCATGACTGCAGTCGCAACTCCACAAACCTTCTCCGCGTCAAGACCAGCATGGGGTCCGATTAACGGGAACCATCAAATGAATTCGGAAGAAGGTCGAGGTGGCATTGGCATGTTCGCGCCCCGCAAGACTCTTACTCGTTCCAACTCATCGTCGTCTGTTTCTTCGACATCTTCGAACTCATCTGCTACCACAGTTGCCTCGAACGGCTCCCACGCTAATGGCGGCACTCCATTGTCTTCAACTTCAGATTTGACCCAATGGTCGGCTAACGGCGCACCTCGAAAACGGCCCCAACCGAAAACCCCCTGGCCGCCAGGAAAAGGGGAATTTCAACAACAGGACATGTCTAGACTGCCCGCTGGCAGAGGTCAAGGCATGATAACGGCCCATGGGCCTGTACAGGCCGGCCCTGGCCAGGTTCAAATGACATCTCAAGGAATGATGCGGCCCATAAGTGCCGAACAAGTTCCTCCTGGCCAACCGGTTCTATATCTATTATCACTCAACGGTACCTTTGAACGGAAAACAATCGCTGTTCCTTTTGCCCCCGAAAGCCTCCGTATAGGCCGACAGACAAACCAAAAGACCATCCCGACCCCAACCAACGGTTTCTTCGACAGTAAAGTGCTGTCCAGACAACATGCTGAAATTTATGCGGAACGCAATGGCAAAATTTATATACGAGATGTCAAGTCCTCGAATGGAACCTTTGTCAACGGTACTCGTTTATCACAGGAAAATCGCGAATCCGAGCCGCATGAACTGCAGACCTCCGACCATCTTGAGCTTGGCATCGACATCGTCAGCGAAGATCAGAAAACAGTCGTCCATCACAAAGTGGCTGCCAAGGTTGAGCATGCTGGTTTTCTTAGCGCATCGAGCAATGTCATGGATATGAACTTCGGCGACCTCGACCCAGCTAATGGCGCTATGATGATGCCTTCAGGACCTATGCAGCTGCGAGGCCGCACTAACAGTAATGCGTCTATGGCCAGCAACGGTCGGATGATGCCGAATGGCGCCGGTGTTATGAACATGCAAGTCAACGGAATGGCACAACAAAGACCATTCTTTCTTACCCCTGTTGCTACTGATCAAATATTAAAACGGCTTGCGGTACGTTGTACTCGAATCTGTTGCCATGATTAGGCTAATTCTTTCCAGAACGAAATGCGCAATGCTCGACTTCAAGCACAGGATCTGGGCCGCACTAATCAGTTCGTCCACACATTATTGTCCAAAGATGACCTCAAGGACCTTGAGAAGCCCGAAGGCCTTGAACCCCCTAAACCCCAACCCATAGTAAATGGAATGGGGACACCATTCCGTGCCGACCCCAAAGCACGGTTTTCTGATCCTCCTGCTCCTCCTCCCCAACAGCCTCTTCCCGAGAAGCCTGATGTGCCTTCACTTAAGCGTGGCCCAACGGAGCGACCGAAGTCTGGTCCTCCCAACTCACCTGTCCGGCCTGATAACCTCAGCCAGATTGTTCAACTTACCGAGGCCCTCAACAACGCTAAGCGAGATATCGACTCACAAACAGCACGGATGCGGGAATTGGAAGAAATGCTGCAGAAAGAGAGGAGTGCACGAGAGGAAGCAGAAGAGCTCGCCAAGCGCTTGGAAGAATCCGCGACCGTGCATATGAATGGGTCAGCTGCACCTGGAAGCGTAGCTTCGGAAGAGGTGTCTGAAACCACAGAAGACAAGTCTGTCCCTGAAGCTCCTGAAGCAGAGGTCAATGACGAGGCCCCTGTTGTCGATGCTGCACAGGAGACAGCCGCCGCTCTTCAAAGTCGAATTGATATGATGGAGAGTCAGATGCGGGATATGAAGGAGCAGATGGAAGAGTGGAAGCAGCGATGTGAGACTGTAGAGTCAGAGAGAGATGCTGATAGAAAGACGCTTGCCGAGATGGTCGTTCAGCTCCGCGCTGAGGAAGCACTTCGAGAAGCAGCTGAGAAGAAAGCTCGATCGAGGTCGAGGAAGCGAGATACTGATACTGATGGTGCTGTCGTTGGCGAGACTAACGCTGACTCTGGGGTTTCTAATAGCGCCATTGGAGAAGCAGAGGTCGTCGACTCCGCTGCTGCGGATGAAGCGTTGGACGCACCGACGTTGTCTCGGGCCAGCACGATCACACCAGCAACCCCAAAGGGTGTCGTGCGTGGACAAGACCAGCGCCTCCAAGCCGCGCTACCTTATGCCTCAATGCTTGGCGTTGTACTATTCGGCATGGGACTGATGGCATATATCAATGGATGGCAGGCCGAGCCTCCCCGCCCTGAACAATGAACTGTGGGAGTACAAAGTGGACGAGCTACATGAGGAGGAAACTGGGGAGGTAAAATGATGGGGCAGTTGTAAAAAGGGGATCACGACATTATTATATCTTTTCCGTCTTTGGGGGATTGTAACTTTTCATGAGCGGTATTCATAATGCATGATGCGGCCTGTCGATTTGGCCCATCAACGATGAGACGATACGAGACCAGACATGGACATAACCGAACCGAAACACATTTCATTTGTCTTCGCCCGTATTATATATCAACTTCTTTTATACCAACGGCCAGGACATAACAACAACATGGCATATGAGGCCCTTAGAAAGGGTAAAAAGCCTGGTTTGAGTCAGGCTTGAGGATACGGCGTTATCATTTCGTTTCTTTTGTGTATTCCTTAGTTTCTTTGGGGGTTGCATCTTTAGGAATAGCGCATGTTGAAGCGAGCAGTGGGCTGCTGACACTGTTATAAGTCATCTTGCATATGTAATTTACTTGCCTGAATACGGATAGCTGGTCTAATAAGCCTGATGAGTTCTAGAACATGTGTTTGAGAGGCTGGGGGTATTTGCGTCATAGGAATGAGGGCGCATGTTGGCAACTAATGAGGAATGGTTCCTCTGTTGCTCAGCATAACTCAGACCAACACAAGTACCTACAGAGTCAAACACGTCATAATACATTGTAAGGTGCTTCCTCCAGGCCTTCAGTGATAGGCCGCTAGCTCCCCGGACTTCGCACTCGGTTTCATCCTTCTAACCGTAGAGACGATCCACTACGTTCCCGGCGCTAACCAGTTTTCGTATTCAGGTCATGATACTATTGGATGTGGTATACGACGATATCAGAGTCCATAAATGAGGGAGTCCAGAGCAGTATAAAAGAGTCAGTTGTTTCCTCTCAATATCAATGCTTAGAGTCACTTCTTTAATAAACTTATCAACAATGGTGTCTCTGTCTCAAGTGCAGCAAACCAACGCCTCGGCGGCTTCAAAGCTCCCAGCTGGTCTCGTCGCTGTCTTCGCTGGTGCAACAGCAGGTATTGGCGAGACAGCTCTCAAAGCATTTGCCAAATATACTACACAGCCCAAGATCTACTACATCGGTCGTTCTCAAGAGGCGGGTGATAGACTACAAGTTGAGTTGAAGGAGCTGAATCCCGAAGGAGAATATGTCTTCATCAAGAAGGACATGAGCTTGTTGAAGAATGTGGATGAGGTTTGTCGTGATATCAAGAGCAAGGAGACAGTCTTGAATGTTTTATTCTTAAGCCAGGGGACACTAAGAATTGGCGTTGGCAAGTCTTCCATCGCCATATGACTATTACTTTGTGCACGCTAATAGACTTAGATACTGAAGAAGGACTGCCTCTAGTCACCGGCTTAGGCATCTACTCTCGCAACCGTCTCGCGGTCAATCTCCTCCCACTGCTGAAGAAGGCACCGTCTCTTCGTCGTGTAATAAGCGTCATGGCTGGTACGCACGAGGGCAAGCTCTTCTCAGACGATATAGCAGGTCGCAACATCCCCTTTACCAGCATTCACCACTCCCGAGGCCACATGTGTTCGGCCCTGACTCTGTCCTTGGAAGCACTCGCTCATCAAGCACCAGAAGTTTCCTTCATTCACAACTTCCCTGGCTCTGTCGATACAAACCTCATCCGTAGTGGAGACGGTTTCATGATGCAGGTCATGAAGTATTGGTTCAAGGTCAGCATGACCGTTAGGAGACAGTGGCTACCTAAAGAGGAGTGTGGAGAGAGACATGCGTGGTTGTGTTTGACCGGGAGATATCCAGATAGAGAGGGTAGTGAGAATGGTATAAAAGAGGGAGAGGTTGCTGTTGGTACCGACGGGGAAAAGGGAAGTGGTGTCTATAGCGTTGATTGGGATGGTGAGAGTGCTTCAGGGGAAGTTGTCAAGCTGCTCGATGGGTTCAAAGAGGAAGGTCTGGTGGAAAAGGTCTGGAAGGATCAGGAGAAAGAATTTGTCAGAATTACCAGTACAACTTTTATTTAAGTTCTCAAGTATGGGTTAGTTGTAATTAACATCAGGATAGCTAAATAGGCGTTTCAGGCAGGCCATTGTTCTCAATGTAGGCGCTGACTGCCATGACGAGTTATCATACATCTGCATTAGCGACACACATAGCATACCATTAAAATTTAACGTTGATTTTATCATGCATGGTAAGACGATTGTTCACCAATATTCATAGATCCTCCTCCAAACAGAGCATGTCAAAATAAACTGAGCAAAAGATATCCTAAGCTTAGTAAAGATACCCTGAATTTATGTAAATTTACCTAAATATTTTTTATCACACAGGATCAAGGTCCTGAGTTTTGAACGGAGTAATCCTTGTCAAGGAAGGTTAATTATTCTTGAGTTTCCTCGCCTTCTCATCTATATAACACATATCGCCGCTTATCCTTAGCTGCCATCAGGGGATAAGCTTATTAAGAATATCTAGGCTTATAAGGAGTATATGGAAGTTGGTATTATATTTAGGAAGGACCTAATCAAGTTTCTTGCAGAATCTATCGCATTGACGAGATCAAGATACTCCAGTGCCTGGATGATCAAGGCAGCACTGACTAGAACCCATGACTTGATTTGGGGTAAGTACCTTAGAGTAGAGGTTGTCGTTGAACATGAACGGTTCTTACTGATGTAATCACCACTCTGGGCGACATCCTTAGAGACCTTCCCGAATTCAAGTCGTTTGAAGACACGCGAGAGCAGTGAGTCGACTCTCTTGATATCCTCCTTGGCGATGTCTCCCCCTTCAGGTTCTCGAGACATTCGTGAAGCTGGATGGCGACGTTGTCTGGCAGAATCTTGACCTTTGAGTCATAATACATCGCTTGTAGTCCATTCGCCATGGTCTCTATATCTCCGTCAACCTGTTCGATTGCTTGTTCCGTTGATGTAGATGAGGATTTCCCTTTCTTCCTGCCCTTTTGCGTGCTAGCAGTTGCCTGCAGTGCACTTTTCAATTCCAACAGGCTTTCTCTCAGATTGCCAATCTCGATGTTGGCCGGTCCTTCGTGCGCAGGTGCCATAGTTGCAGATTCGATATGCTGAGGGCGTAGATATAGCAGGCTTCGAAAATATGTAGAGATGGAAAGGATAAAAGCTCGCAACTCCTGGGCAAGTTTCAACCACCCGGGTACCTAGGTATCTGGTATTCGCATCGATGATTCAGGGGCTACCTTTAAGAGAAACCCGCGTAATCTGTAGGGTGAGATATCTAGGTACTTAACTCTCCCCTTCTTCGAGCTTCCTCTCTCTTGACTAGCCTCTTCACACACCTCGACTTTCTTTTTCATGCACAGTCCCTGCACCCTTTATACAGATAATTTACGCTTCCATCAATCCTGATTCTTCCCCATACTCACTCTAATCGTACACTTTGAGTTTTCCTCGTCTTCTCATCTATACAACACATATCGCCTCTAGGCTCGCTCTTCAGTGCAAATATACCAGCCACGCTTCGGGACATTGCCACGCGCACTGAGGATGATTGCATCGAGATAGATATTTGGGATGTATGCATTTCACGTTCAGTCACCTTTTGAGAGAAACTATAGGAGGTAAATTACTTCAGGGGGTTTCTATCAATCGTCATCGTTCAAACTTCTCAAGCAGGTTTTACATATCTGATGTTGGCCTTAACTCATCACCCAGACTCCCTTTCTCGGACTCGTCGACCATTGTACACAGAGCCGTATGTACATTAGAGATAAGGGAGGGAGTCAGTCCAGCTAAGATAGGATCAATGCTCTGCGAGGAAAAGGGTCAGCAAGGGTTCAATGGTCATATTGCAAAGTAGAGTATACCTTAGCCTCGTGAATGAGGGCATTTGCCTCGCCATCGGTGATTGCAGCATCAAAATGAAAGAAAGCGCACTTGCCTGAAGTTGGTGTATCAACACTGTATTTCTGGCTCGGACGTAGGTACAGTGTCTAGCTCAAGGAGGAGAGGATCTAACGTTAGTAGAACCGTATTGCGGCTTCTGGTCCGCTCATATTTAATTTTGAAGGGTTTCCCATATAAGATGGATCTTGTTCTGGAAGTTCTCTGGCTCAGTCAACGCTAATCGATGCTGTGTGACAAGCTTGGCCACATCGTCTTCGGAACCATGATTCTGATTTTGTCGCCAATGGCCTTGACTCTCTGCTTCTTGTTCATATCATCTGGAACGACCTCCCAGAATTCAGAGTAAAAGAAGAGTTGTCCAGATGGTACTCGGCGAGGATGGAGACGCCCAGAGTCAAATCGGTAGTCAACGGAATAGTTAGCTTGGGCAGGAATGTGCTTCGACGTGGGCGTGCGAAGATGCGCATGGCGTGCTGGTCTCGAGGATGAATACCTCGAGCGGCCTGCTATTGTTTCTTCAACTTGGGCAAGATCTTCTTCTCCTCCGCTAGAAACTTGGTTGGGTCCATCCCGAATATGATGCCAACTTCCATACACTCCTTGCAAGCCTGGATATTATTGATAAGCTCATCCCCTGACGGCAGCCTAGAACAAGCGGCGAAGTCTGGCCCGTCAGTTCAAGGGTTGTATGCGTTGTAGTCAGAAGTTTTCCGACCAAACCCGGTCTTTTGTTCTTCGCCAGCACTCCATAACCAACATTTCTGGAAAGTTTATGGGCCATTGGCGCCAACGCGCATACGCTCACCATCAATGCGCGAGGCAATGTTGCGAAAGCCATCAGTTATCTGTGTGTGGTTGTCCAAGTTGGGCTCCTCGCGGGCAGCTCCCGATGTAGAACTCTCTGCCATCTTAGAATGTGTACTCGATCGGAGTGGGCACTATCCGAAATCCGAGTAGATTAGAAGGGGCCGAAGCCCGAAGCGCGGCTGGTGTATTTGCGCTGAACTTTTAAGAGCGACTCTACTCCGTAGAGGCGATGTGTGTCGTGTAGGTAGATGAGATGGCGAGGAAACTCAAGAATTAACCTTTAATTGACAAGGATTACTCCGTTTAATAATAAGCTTTGATATCAATGCACAGGCTACCTAGGTAGGGTAGGAAAGAAAACTTTGGATATTGATCCTATGTGACAAAAAAGATTTAGGTAAATTTATATCTCTACTAAGCTTAGAGTATCTCTACTAAGCTTAGGGTATCTTTTCTGAGCTTAGGATATCTCTTGCTCAGTTTATTTTGACATGCTCTATCAAGTTCTGGTGTTTTTTTTTTCCTTGCTTCCTGGGGACAGGCCCGACACTTCGGCTTCATCGGGAGTCAAAATCATAAGACAATGAGACACCCCAAAAAGACCCATTCCAGATGCCACTCTCTCGGGGCCATTAAGCGCCGACTCCCCGAGATCTACCGTTGAATTTACAGTTTTACACTTACATATCTACGGAATTCGCTGGCTCAGACAACGGATGATGCTGAGACTTGGGGGCTGTGCTGGTATGAAGTGGTGACAGACACGCGTCGCTCTAGTGGTGCGAACAACTAGACTAAGAGCTAGTTAAGATGTGGGCTAATGCGCAACTTCAAGTGCTTCAAGTGATGTGATATCAGCTTCTCTTCATGTTCTTTGTTGCTATCAATAGACATGTATACGTACAGATATGGAATGGAAACATCGTCTGTAGTTACACTTCATTCTGATCGTTATCATTAGTGTGGCTCTCACTCCCAAACGCCCAAGGCCTGCGGATATTGTGTATGCCATCATGATCGCTATTAAATCACCACCACCAAGCTCTCTCTCTCTCACTCTCCACTATGATGCCGTCTCGATAGATGATCCCTTTCTCTTAATCTCCTTTTCAGGGTCAACTCCGAGTTCCCACTCTTCCCTCTCCCGCTTCATGTCTCTCTTGCACCACTTGATCGTGATGATACCCCAAAGAACGGCCCACAAGAATGGAACTGCCCATGCAACACCATAGGCGCCGGTTGCCGGAACTTGTGGAATGACGGATATGACGGTAAGGGGGACGGCGAGTACTAGCGCCGGGATGGACCAGAACCAGGATTGTTTGTAGACCATCTCTCGGAAACGTGGACTAGCTTTGTATCGAGCTGCTAATGCTTCCCGATAAGGCCGGCCACCAAGGGCATTAACCGCGATAACATCCTCGATGAAGTAGTAAACACCTGGTAAGACCTGCACAGAATTAGCATGGACACTCCTAGTTCTATTATTTTCGAACGTACCTTTTCTCCCTTTGCAGTTGAGCTGATGCGGAAGGGAGCTGGCCAGTTCATCTGGTGGTAAAGCGTAATGAGGAACAGAACACCACCATAGCAGTAAAGAATAGCTGGAGCAGGCATGCACAGCACTCTCAACCAGACATTGTGAGGTGCACTACCAATGATGAACAAAGCAGTGACCACAAAAATAGTAAGGGTGGAAGAGTACGTCAGCATATCAAAGCACCACCGGTGATTCGTTCCTAGCGGTCTGTAGAACCTATCCACCTTGATCAATCGGAGGGTGCGGATGGCGAACTCCAAGTACGTGGGACCGCCCCAGATTGTAGTAACTACCGCAAAGATGATCCATCCTTCAACGTCCCCTGCATATTTGAGTCCGTAGTATAGAGCTATCGGAACCGCGGATGCGTCGACAAACACCAGGAACGCGAAGATGAAGAGTCGCCAGCGCTTCCAGCCATGATGCCATGTAAACGGGAGCTGAGGCAGCAGATGGGGGTTTTCGTCATAGTACTCTAGTAATGTTGTAGCTCGTCGTCGATATTCTTTTTGAGTGGCGGCTCGAGAATCGTAGTATGCTTCTGCTTGGGGCCGCTGAGCATAGGATAAGCTTCTTCGCGCATCTGAACTCCTTCTAGGAGCATCCGAGTTCCGTCGAGCGCCCTCAGATGTTCGCCGAGCACCTTCAGATGTCCGTCGAGGCAATTCTGCAAACGCTGAGTCGAGGGGTTCTCGTGGTGAAACTGGTGAGGCTGCCTCCTCTGGAAGGTCGAATCGTACACCGTTGGTTGAAGATTGGTGAGACTGCGAGGGACGAGAGACCACGGGGGGTTCAGGGACATCTGTCGACGAGAGGGCCGAGTCGGACACTGGCGCAAGGCTGCCCCTACGCACCTCAGGCATTGTTGTATAGTGATGTGGTGTTTTTGCCTTGGGTGGTGTTGGTGATGATGGCAGTGATGAGAAGAGGACGACGAAATGGCCAAGTCGAGAATGAGGTGAGGTAAACTGGAGATTAAGCTAAGCTAAACCAGACGAGACCAGATAACTTGGTTCTAAAAGAGAAAGTGGGGAAAATGTGTGGAGGGTCGATCATAAGGAGAAAATGGCCCATTTCAGTGGCAAAGTTTACTTTTTAAAGCTAATCGTGGGGCGGGCGGGCGGGTTGCCATGATACTTATTTAGAGGTAGCATGATCCTGATGAGACGGACCCAGACATGGACAGACGGGCCCCAGCGATAAAAGAGTCTGACGTGCGGATGCAACGATACATACAGCAGCTAACAACCTACTAAAAGAATCAGCTATCATCACCCATCAGGGGCCTTCGTAATGCAGTGCAACCGCTAATAACTACAGCGGCTTGCAGCTGTGATTTGCGAATGACGTCCTTAAGCCGTCGGGCTTTTTTCCCCTGTACCTACCTGGCCAAGGAAACCAACCGCGGCCAAGAATTCTGTCAGTGCCCGCCAAGCGACGTCATTGTCGGGATGTTTGTGGGGCCGCTTCCGGCAATGAAGTCACCGATCGTCCCGCTTACATAGGTACATACAGTACATGCATTCTTGGATTGGATGACATGACATGACATGATCCTTTTCATGGCCCAAATTTAGAGCCAAGAAGAGGGATTTATCTCGTGAGGCACACAAGGTAAGCTTAACAAATATGTCTAAATTTATTCCCGCCTGCATGCATCTCGGAATCCATCACGTAATCGGGACCCTGAAAGTCGGGACGACAGAGGCCTAGACTAAGCATGATAAAAAGAAGACTAATCTCACCATAAATATCCTCTTCGAAAGGACTGTGATAGGGTTGAGGGGTCAAAAAGAGGCTTCAGCCTCAAGGCCACAAAGGTAAAGAACACCAAAAAAACACATACAGGGCGAAATACTCCTCGCCCTCACTGTTGCCTAGGATCTTGCTTTGGCTGAAAGCTAGATATCCTGATGACTGACTCCAGAGGTGTATAAATAAGTGGCTGCTGCTCGTCCGTGAGGATGATCAGGCTCAAGGCACACACTTCGAAAGGACATAATGTGTTTTTTATTGTGTTTTGAGCTATGTTTTATCCACGATTTGACCACCTTGCATACATAATTGGCATAACTAATATGCATACAGAATGGTTGACTCATGATAAAAGTATACCTTAAATGGCTTATTTATTGAGAGTCGATATTAGATAAGAGGCAAACAGAGTCCATTCTGTCTGCAGAGGGGAAAAAGTTAATGTGTTGTTTTGGCCGAGTGGCTTGGATCTATCCTACAGGATGTTGAAAGAGCCGACCAAATGAAGCAAATGGAATAAGTCTTACCATAAATGCATCCTAAATTGTGCCTAAACTTGACAAATGTTTACACTAAACTATGATGAATTCATGCTATCATATCTATTTTACTGGATACAGACGCTTCGAAAAGAAAAAGAGATGTGCATAGGGTTACTATGCAAGAGGATACACATCTCAAACACGATCCCCCATCGAGATCTACCAACCCCTGACCATTACATCAGACACTCGACTCATTCGATTCATTCTTGGAAAGCGCCCTGTACTTTCCCGGCTTAACGTTGGATCCCCTGCCCTGGGCAAAACAGTTGTCCGTCTCAGGCCACTCATTCGGGCGAAGATAATAAGGATCTCTCTTCTTCATCGACAACATCCCGATAAAGTCGAATGGATCTGCAATAAACATCACCCAGTGCCGTTTATGAATCCATCCTGGGCCCATGCGTTCTGTCTTGCCATCGAAGTCGAGGTATTGACGTTGGTCGTGGGGTAGATATCGTCCCGGGTGGATGATGTTAAGCCAGTACGTGTACAGGGCGACAGGAATGGCTTCCAGAACATAAAAAGGCCATTCACGCTTCATGAGTGCATTGCTGTTGTCTTCTCCGCTGGAAAGAATGTCTCTAAGCTCAAAGGTCTCGACGGCGCGGAAGACACAGCGGATGAGGATGAGTATCGACGTGCCGTAGAGCATGATGAACAGAGTTCGTACGTTTGAAGGCAGCATGTTGGCCCTGGAGCATCGCCTGTGAAGAATTCCAACCATGGCAATGAATCCAACCTCGATTGTCCCTTGCAGAATAACAGCGATGGCCATGAGGGTTGCACCAGAAGTCAGTCGCTTCTCATCCTGTCGGCCATTGCCAGCTGCCATCCATGAGGCACCAATGGCAGTCAAAATCTCAACAAGAGAACCCAAGAAGACAAAGATGTATACGATTCGGTTCGGGTTGATGATGGAGTGCATTGGTAGATAGTGCATCAGCCGACCAAGAGTGTTGTACTCGGCAGCTGAGTATACCGGAGGAGCGAGGTAGATGAAGATGCTTGAGATCATGTATAATGGGAGACTGTCTGGTTTTCGTACTGAGATGGCTCTCACTACCCATCCGATGCAGAAGAACAGGCCGGCGTAAAACATGAAGAAGGTAACTCGCCAGAACTTGTATCGACTGTTCCAAGTCAGAGCCAGTGTCAATATTCATTGAGATCAACGACTCACGTGTTCTGGACATAATGTCCTATGAGTGATACTCCTATTATCACCGAAGCAATAATGGGGAGGATTTTGTTGGCATCGTAGCCGTAGAGGTTGTCTTTTGTTGGATTCGCCATAGTATAGTGTAAGTGGTATAAGTCAACAATGTTTTGTAGGGTTTTGGCTTCGACAAAGCTCCCTCTCAAGATGAACAGCATCGGCTTTATATAAACTTGCTCAACTATCAACTGCCCTCGTCATTGCCTCTATCTCTTGATCTGCACTGCATCTCCTCGTCCATCTGTTACAAGGCGCAGCCACAGCCGCTGAGGGTAAGCTACGCTAGCAGCCCTACAGCGAGCGAGCGCTGGGTAGCGACAGATCGAGTTAGACTTGGCGATTGTGCCTGTCGATGTGGACCCTTGGCAACTCAGCATTTTCTGCTTATTGGTCTGACTATTCAACCTGAATCCATTAAATCCTTCACGGCTGAATCCCTGGTGTTTGTCTGTATCTGGTCTTTCTTATCTAGAGCGGTAGGTTAGTACTGCTTCTGGCCTAGTCCTGGCTGTGTCTGCTGTATTCAGGTCGATGCAGCGCTGTGGTGAAATGTCCAACATTAACGGTTGGAGCACAGTCTCCCGGATTTCTCGAACCCGTCATTCAGGGATATATTTTTCGTAAAAGGGGATTAATCAAGATTTAGCGACATACCCAATATCATATATCAATCAATTGCTACATACTGCATGTAACAAGGGCGTACTACGTCACCGCGACCTTGACTGTCTGTACTAACTTACAACACCTACCTACCCCAGACCAATAAGTAACCTCACAACCAGGCAGCATAACAGTATCTCTCTGCAAAGTGTCGTGGCAAAGAAATATAGAATGCAAACAGATGGTCCCCTTATCTCATGGCCAAAAGATATAAAAAAGAGAATTGCATCTAATTACAAACAACAAAAAGAGAACTCCCCCGGGAAGGCTCGAACTTCCGATCTCCCGATTGTCTATAAATAACAGTCGGACGCTTTAGCCAACTAAGCCACAGGGGATAAGCTCGCTTGATAGTAAGACGAAGCTTATTGGTAGCTAACAGGACACAATTTGTTGAGTCTTGCATAAAACAAACACTCTTTTTCATCTGGACTTAACTTGAATTATTTACAACATCAGAGGAACTAGGAATAATAAAGCGAATAGATAGCCTGATATTGTCCATACTACAGAGTATAAAATTTGTAAGTTTGAATATAATTTCAGTTTGAATTTCTAGAATTCATATTTCATATTGACCTGTTACAAAGAATTAAAGACTATCATGAGACTTCATCGTTCTCTATCTCCTCTATTACATCATCCGTGTCTGATATTGCAAGATATGGCCATGACCCAGTCGTCAACTCAAGTTGTGACATTCGGTTCTGTATCTTGTGTAGAAAACCAGAGTCTCGCCCTCCAACAGAGTGCAGTACATGTTGTAGCGAGTACAAGATTTCTCCTGCACCAACAAGCATACTACTTCCATGGGCTGAAAATGGCGTGCACGCAACGATATCAAGCATCGCATCTGCTAATCGGAATACTTTAAGCTCCTGTAATATCAAAGTCAATCCTAGTACGAACCATCATCATTTGTCACTTACAATGCCATAGCCGTGGGTTGTGATGGCGGAATTTGTCACCATTGAAAAAAGCGAGAGCATCTTGTGGCCGATCTTGACTGGAAGAAAAAGAGAGAAAGCTTCGTCATCTGGGTAACACGACATTGCAAAATGGCGAGCCGTGTACTCCCATAGAATGAGTCTGATCCATTGGCGGGTGACGAATAAGTCAACTCGTTGAGCTTCACGAGCAGCATGGTCGTGTGCGTCTAGGCACAGAGCGGCTTGATATGATACCAGCTTTTGTCTCTCGAGGGGCTTCTGGTTCGATGAAATTGTTGTCAAGTTACTCTCGAGATATGCAAAGAGTCTTGTGAGGGAGATGAAAGCTTGCATTCGTTGCTCGTCTGCCATGTCATCTTGCGTGTCTGGGAAGACATCGATGACTTGCAGAACTGCTTGCAAACCATGCTGTGCAGAATATGTTCTGAGACAAAACGTCAGCAAATATGACTGAAAGCTTAAGGTCTACTGTACCTCTCAGTGATGAGGACAAGCCAGTATATGCGAAGTCGAAGTGATTGCTCCTGCTTAGTAAGATGGAAATAAGTTTCAGGATAACCAAGTTGCATGAGCTGAACTTGGGTCACAGCTTCTCTCAGAAACAGGCCAGCAGTTCGTAGCTTATTGCCGTTGGAGTGGTAGACATGAAGAAAGAAAGGTATGAGTGCAGAGGCCAGACTGTAGCTCTCTCGATAATCATAAAGCTCTCTTAGCTGAAGACACTCGGTAGCAAACTGAAGAGATGAAGGGGTGTTTCGTGGGCCAGCATGTTCTGGTAGTCTTAGTTGAGCTATGGTGGCAGCACAGAGCGCAGCCGCTAGAGCATGAGATTCGTAGTCGTTGGGGTTGTCTGAGATTTTTGTAAAAAGGTGGTCGGGGTCGATGACCATCCAGATAGAAGACACTGGTCGTTTTGAGATTTGGAGGAAACGTTGATATTCGGGGAGTGGTAAACGATAAGGCGGGAGAGGTACAGAGCTGGAAGGGTCGGAACGAGACGGATCATCGTCTTGAATGGCACATGGTTGAGTCTCCTTGATGCTCTGTTGAAATCTCTCGACTTTCTCTTTGGTTGTGCTTCGAGGTCCGCCCTTTGGCCCACGCTTCTTGCGGGCTCTCAAGGCAGTGCATTCGATGCCTCTGAGTCGACACTCGTGACATGGTTTTCCTTCTTCGCATTTAACACGACGTAAAGCGCAGCCGTCACAAGGATTTGCGTTTCTGAGTCTCGTTGTCATCCTGATCGTGATTGTGATTGGATATTGTGTTGATGAGTGAAGCTCGATTGAGGTTGATTCGAGGTCAGAAAGTGACGATGTCCCGGCTGAGTTGCCCCACTCGCCACTTGAGTCTACTATTTGCTGAGATGTACCTCTCACGTTTTACTGCAGAACATGACTACAACAGCCTGAATTGGGCAGAAGTGTCCAGGGCTCAGATGGACTATCATTGGCAGTTTGCTTTGCCTGAAAACAATGCAACATGCTTTATGGGGAGTCGACTTGTTACGGCAGATGTTGAAGGGCTCGCTTATCAGTTAACTAGTAACTAACCTGGACCATTTCATTTTAGTCCCAGTCTAATAAGAGAATAACGTTACCCATACAACATAAACCATCAACTCTCTTTTCTTTGTTCATATTCTGCTACTAGGTAGTGACCATCAACGCTCAATTGGTCCAGCTGCCGCAAGTCTAGTGGCATTGAATTGCGATTGGGTCAGGATAACACGGAGCAGAATATGTAATTGAGTGTTGAGATGGTTGATACAGTTATGTATATATAGTCCGCTTACTCTACAAGACCACTGTCTCGTTCGAAAGAGAGAGCATCGACCTATTTATCAACCGACAATTCTTGCCTCTCTTAACCCCATCCAAGCCCATCAACCAGCACATACGACCATAGCTCGCAGAGAATACGGGGTCCCGTCCGCTCCCCCATCGTCAAGCTGCGAAGCGCCGGATTAGTAGTTGGGTCGGTGACGACCAGCGAATACCTGGTGTTGTATGTTTTTTTGCCTTTGGAGCCTCTTATGCTTTGCCCAAGCTGAGTGTGTGTGAAGGCATTGGACGTTGAGAAACTCTGGTGTGACCCATGCAATTTCTGGAATCCGACAGGGTCATCAGTTGGAGGATGTCTCGTAGCGGCTGTCAGCCATGAGTAACTCCATCACCGGTCCAAGCAGCTCCTCATCCAGTCCCAGAGTCATCAGTCGTCCAACCTTGACCGCCGTGGGCTGGGGAGCCTTGACAACTCCCCAAAGCTTTTCCTTGGTCCACATGTCCATCTGATAGTCTAGGATCAGATCCTGGATACGCTTCAACGGATCAAGTACGCTCAGCTTCGGCTCATCGCCCAGCTGGATAGACACCGTATCCAGCTTGTCAGGAAGCACAGGGATCTGGACGACTAGGCCGGGCACCTTGGGATAATCCTCGACATATGGCTTGACGTCAAGAACAGTCTGATCAGTGACACCGCTAACGACTTTGAAACCCTTCGGAACCTCCATGATAGATAGAAACTTGATACTCCAAGCCTTGCCCTTGGGCTCAAAGTAGAGCCTACCACTTTGCTGGAAATAGCCAAGAATGGGAGACTCGCTGTAGTTCCCCTTATCAGTCTTTTCATCTTCATCAAGCTCTTCCTCAACCTTGAGCCTGCCATTCTTGCCTACAACAACGAGAACCTCAAAGTTCTGAGGGCTCTCACCACCGTTGCTAGGGGTAGGGTCCGCATCGAGAGGGATGATGGAGCCCTCGTGTGCAAGAACGGGCATGTTCTTGATGCTTCTAAACATCTTGATGTCACGGTCGCCATCGTATATAGTTCCAGTGAAGATGTCAACATGTCGACCAGGAGGTACCCAAACATCAACGGCACCATGATTCGTTCTCTTGTCGCGGGGCTTCACGACAGGTGCAACCACTAGTTCTGAACCAAAGTAATATTGGTTTGGCTTTCGATATGCTTCATCCCTGTCCGGAAACCTCCAGTACAGAGGCTGCACAAGTGGCTCATCGTTCGACGATGAGGCACAGTTCATGGTGTAAAGATATGGAATAAGCCGGTGGCGGAACCGCAAGAAATTTTGCATCACCTCTGCAAACTCAGGGCGATACAGCCAGGGTTCCTTGGAAGTGAACAAGCCCATCTGGGAATGAAGCCGCATGATAGGCGAGAAAACACCATATTGCACCCATCGAGTAGCAAGCTCGTCGTCACGATAACCACCCATGTGGCCGCCGATGTCGTGGCTCCACCATCCATAACCAATGTTGGACGCTGTAGCTGTAAACTCAGGTTGAAACTCGAGAGATTCCCAAGTCATTATACTGTCACCTGAGAACCCTACAGGATAACGATGACTGCCTGGACCTCCGAAACGGGAGAAGATAATAGCCTTGCCCTCCCCGTTTTGCTTCTCATTGTCGAGAAAGTGATAATGGTTGAGAAGCCAGAGAGGATCGAGACCTCGGACACGACTGTATGGACCTTGCTGCCAGTCAATCCACCAGAAATCACAGCCATCATTCTCGAGACTGCGGTGAAGTGTGTTGAGGTAAGAGTGCATAAACTTCTGGTCAACGGGGTTGAATAGAATTGGAGCTTTGCCAGAGGTGTCGTGTCCGAGGTCCTTGGCCATTGCCTCATACTGATCCTCATGGTGATGCACACCAGCATGTGGATGATCATTCAAGGTAACCTTGAGTTTCTTGTCGTGCAAAGCTTTGGTGAAGGCCTTGGGATCTTTGAAGAGCTCCTTGTTCCAAGTGTAACCTGTCCAACCAGCATGCGGGATGTGATCGCCGTGGACTTGATGCCAGTCCATATCGATGACAGCGACTGAGAGCGGGACCTTCTCAGCCTCAAATTTGTCCATGAGCTTGAGATACTCCTCATCAGTATAAGGATAGTAGCGGCTCCACCAATTGCCGAGTGCCCATCGAGGGAGACGAGGCTGCTTCCCAGAAATGGCAAAGAATGCCTTCATGGCAGCCTTGTACTCGTAGCCATACGAGAAGAGGTACCCGTCGATTCGATCTCCAGGTCGTCTCGGTGCTGCAAATCCAGAAGAATCGAAGAGCATAGAGTTGCTATCATCAAGTACCGAGTATCCCGCTCTGGAGAGGATACCAGGCTCAAGTTCACACCGTCCATTCACTTCATCGAGCGTCCTGGCTGTGCCGCCAAGATTCTGGGGAGTCTCACCATATCGCCAATCAGCGCCCCAGAGAGTGTTCTTGTTACTGAAGCTAACAATGAGACCGTATTTGTCGAAGCGCTTTTTGTTGTATGTGATATGGAAGGCATCTGCTCTTATCTCTAGCTGATCCTCTGTATCCGAGACTGTGAATTTTGGTGTTGGGAATTCTCTGTTGAGCGCAAACGTGGAAGGGCGATCTTCGAAGACGCCATCTTCTGCCCATTCATAGCGGAGAACAATGTCGTTGATGAGGGTGAAGCGCCATTGACTACCAGACACGATTGAGTCTTTGTTGGCGACAGGCTTGGTAGGAATAGCGTATCCCTCCATGTTGAAGTGAAGTGGTTGATCGAAGTTGATGAAATGGGGGCAGGTCTGGGCGGTTATATATATATATATGCCCTTCCTCAGAAAGGGTCGTCGTGTAAGAGGAATCACAGCCGCCGATTTTATAAATGTTGAGATTATGAGTGAATTTTGGTGAGGGGAACGGCAGTTAACAGCACATTGATATATACATACATACTCCGTACATAGCTCACCCAATACTCGCACTCTGAGCAACGTCATTGTGTCTCAGTAGAATGGCGGAGTCTCCGCTCTTTGGGTGAATTATTCGGCATAATTGGCGGTGAAGAAGACGCTATGCAGCGTCAAAGCGAAATGGCTAGTGGTAGGTACTGACTAACTTAGGTAACTAACTATACCACTGCAGCTTACTCCGTACAGCGGTAACTTTGACTCTACCCACCCTGTCATTTTCCCCAAGCTACCGATCTTAGGTACCTTACCTTATGCCTTACCTTACAGTCAGTACCACGATCAAGTCTTGGTAAAATCATATTCACAAAATGAGGCACAAATGCGTTGGAATAAACCAGGGTATCGTCAGCTCCGACACTGTCGTACTGTACATACGTATATGTATCTTGCACCATCTCTTCTGTTACATGTTGACTCAAGGATGGTCAAACACCTCCCATCTCCATCTCCATCTCCATCTCTCTCTTCCTCCCATCTCACATATCCTGTGACTCTTGCCCATAGTGTTGTGTATGTATGTAATAAAAGCAATAAGCAAAATTGCAGCTCTGCAGACAGGCCGCGGGTATTACAGAGAACTAAATTGTAAAGTGACCATAGAAGCGGAATAGAAAATTCGTCGTTTGCCATGTCTCCTTTAACTGAACTGCGACTGCTCGAATTGCTGTTGCTCGTAGTGATGTTCACCACCCAGCTTTGGCGACTTGACATCCGTGATAGACTTCAATATCCTGGTAGCTTGTCAGCTTCGTGGTTGAGATCGTACAAGTCCCATCGTGTACTTACAGCAAGTTGCGATCCCTCATTTCCCTATCGAGGGTATCCATTTGCTTGGCCGTGAGTCTCGCCTTACTTATCTACAATCCATATGTTAGCCCTGAACTGACAAAAAGACCGCATGGCACATTGGATCTCGTGCGGGTGCATCATGCAGGGGCTTTTCGCACCGAAGCAAGTGCTGCTGAGGAATGGTCGTCAATCTCCTCACCTTCCGCTGCATCTTCGTTCGCAGCAGCGTTGTCGCCGTCATCTGCGTTGGCAAATCTGCTGGCCGAGAGACCCTTGGGCTTGGCAACGGCAGCGTTGGCCTATTCACGTATTAGTCAAACTTGTTTTATGGGGTTTCTCAATGCACCCGTACCTTTGCCTCTGCAATCTCGGCATCCTTGACCTTCAGCTGGGCTTCCAACTCCTCAATCTTCCTCTTACTATCCTCGACCTTGGCCACACTTTCATCCAGCTTGGCTTGGAGATCCTTGTTATTGGTTGTGGCCTCCTCAACGAGAGCAGTCATGCTGTCGTTCAGGTCTTGGTAATCAGCGCTGGCAGTCTTCTTGCTCGCCTCGGCCTCGGCCTTGGCTGCCTCGAGTTCCTTCTTGGCCAGGGCAAGGTCCTCGGTCAGAGATTCAACCTGCTTCTGGCTGGCGATAAGCTCGCTTCTTCGCTCCTCAAGCATGTTTTGTGTCCCCTTGATTTCCATATCAAGGCTATCCACGACATCCTGGTGGAACTTCTTGGTTGTAGCAAGTTCTCGCTTGAGGGCATCAGCCTCGGAAGTGTCAGGCTTGGTGTTCTTGGCCTCCTCGAGCTCAGCAAGAGCAGTGAATCGCTCGGTCTTCTCCTGAGCAAGTCGCTGAGAAAGGTCCTCAACTTCCTGTTGAGCCTTTGCAAGAGATTCTTGAGCAGCCTCCAGAGAAGCCTCAAGTTCGGCGTTGGAAGCAGCCTGTTGAGCGAGCTTGTCCTCCAGGTGGCTGTTGTTGCTCCTGTGCTCAGCCATCATATCCTCGATAGCCTTGGTGTGCGCCAGAGTCATCTCCTCCAGTTCCTTCTTGACATCGCCACCTTCCCGCTTCATGCGCTCCATGACCTCGCTGTTGAATCCGAGAAGCTTCTCGACCTCATCGGCATGCTTCTGCTCAAGTTCGTATCGGGCCATCTCAATGGCTTGTGAGTTAGACTCGCGTGCTTTCTCAACCTCCTCCTTGGCGGCCTCAAGCTCAGCCTTAAGACTGGCAAGTTCTTCAGCGTGCTTGCTTTCGCCGGCCTTCTTGGTTTCCTCGAGTTCCACCCTCAAGGTCTCCAACTCGGCCTCCAACGACTTCGTAGCCGCATCTCTGGCAGCTTCAAGGTCAGCCTTAAGCTTGGCGATTTCAGCAGCATGGGCTTCATCACCAGCATTCTTGGCAGCCTCGATGCCCTCTTGAGCCTTGGCCAAAGCCTCGGCATGCTCCCTGTCGCTAGCATCCTTCTCGGCCTCAAGCTTGGCTTTCAGAGACTCAAGTTCAGCAGCATGGGCAGTCTCACCAGACTCTCTAGCATTGTCAAGTTCCGTCATGAGCCTAGCGATCTCAGTGGCATGAGTCGTTTCACTTGCATCCTTGACAGAGGCTAATTCGCTCTTGTGACCGGCAACAAGCTTCTCTTTCTCCTCGTCGTGCTCCTTCTTGAGAGCCTCAAGAACACTGGCATGGGCAGCCTTGATAGACTCAAGTTCCTCAGCATGGGTAGAGGCACCCTCGTTCTTGATCACTTCCAACTGCTTAGCATGGTTCTCCTTGAGAGAGTCAAGCTCGGCGATATGAGCATCGTGGTCTCCCGAAGCAGAATTCTTTGCAGACTCGAGCTCCTCGGCGTGGCTGGCACGGAGCGCATCGAGATTCTTCTGGTGCTCGGCCTCCTTCTCTTCCAAAGCAGCAACGGCAGCAGCATGTTCAGCCTTGGCAGCTTCAAGAGCCTTGCTGTGGCCTTCCGCAGCCTCTGAAGAGGAAGTCTGGAGCTCGTTGTGTTGTGATTCAAGCTCCTCGTACTTGCGTTTGAAGAAGGCGTCTCCTCGGAGAGACTCGATTTCGGTCTCGTAATCCTGAGAAATGCTCTTCATGCGTTCCTCATGCATCTCCTTGACCTTAGCAATTTCTTCTTCCTTCTCAGCAAGGGATTTTTGAGCGTCCTCGGCAGCAGCTTTCAGGGATGCAGCCTCCTCATGAGCCTTGGCAAGATCTTGCTTAGCAGCCTCGAGCTCAGTTTCCTTCTCGGACAAGCTGGACTGAAGCTTGGTAATCTCGCCATTGAGAGACTGGATCTCAGACTTGGCTGCCTCGGCATCATTCTCGGCAGCCTCCAGCTTCGCCTTAGCCCCGGCGGCATCAGCCTCAAGAGCAGAAATCTTGGAGTTGTGCTCCTCCTGCTCAGACTTGAGTCTGTCGTCGTTGGTGGATTCGAGGGCTGACTGCGAAGAGGCTAATTCGTCGATCTTCTTTTGCAACTCAGCAGTGGCGGCCTCATGGGAAGCCTTGAGCTCAGCCAAAGCATTTTCGTGAGAGGAAGCGTCAGTCTGGCCCTTCTCAAGATCCTCTTTGTGCTTTGCTTCCAGAGCCTCGATGGCAGATGCCTTCTCAGCCTCAAGGGCAGCCTTCAACTCCTCGATCTTGGAGGCATTCTCCTCAATGGCTTTCTGGAGTGCCTCCTGACTAGATTTGAGTTTCTCATCATTCTCGGCCTGAGCAGCCTCGAGCTGCTTCTTCAATGAGTCAAGCTCAGTCTCGCTTGCTTCCTTGGCGCTAACAGCAGCATCAAGATCAGCTCGAAGCTTCTCGAGATCGCTCTCTGCAGCATGCAGCTTCTCATTCGCCTCAGAAACCTGGCTCTCGAGAGCAGCGATTGCAGACTCATGCTCAGACTTGAGAGTGGCAATGATTTCGTCATTATCCTCACTGGGTTTTGCGCCGGTCTCGGTAGGGGTCGCCTCCCTACCAATCTTCTCGGTGAGCTCAGCGATCTTCTCCTCCGAGTTCTTCACCTCAGCCTTGAGAGCTTCGATCTCGCTCTCACCCTCCGCCAGCTTGGCCTTGAGAGCCTCAATTTCCTTGGCAGATTCTGCAGAAGCAGCAGCAGCAGGTCGAGTTGCAGTTCGGGAAGCAGCAGTCAAGGAGCCCGAAGTAGAGAGACGCTTGCTGGCCGTGGGTGTTGCGGCCGTTGATCGAGTGGCGGCCGTTCGTGTCGCGGTAGTGCTAGGGGTAGCTGCCGTTCGGGTACTAGAAGTTCGTGGGGCCGTGGTGGATGTCGACGGAGGTCGTCGAGTAGCAGTTGTCGAGCTTGCAGCACCAACGGTCCTTCTCTCAGCAGTTTTGCCTGGACTAGACACAATAGAGCTTGTTCTACGAGCAGAAGAAGCGGTGGAGGTAGTCGACTTCTTATCATCTTCGCTGGCGCTCATACTAGGTCGGCTTCGGTGGCTCGCGCTAGAAGTCGATGTCGCAGGACGGCGAACAGTCGAGGCAGGAGGTCGGGTTGGGGGCTTGCTCAGACCGCCAGGGGCACGAGTGCTAGCCGCAGCAGGCTTGGCCGTGGTGGAAGTAGAGCCAGGTCGACGGGTACCCGTCGTGGAAGTTGTAGTAGGCTTCTTCAAGGCTGGCTTTGACTCTCCATTCTCCGTTGCCTTCTCCTTGGGAGTCTCGGGGGACGCAGGAGCGGTTGCCTGAGGGCTCTCGGGCTCAGTGGCAGCAGCATCAGACTGAGAAGCGACAGCTTCATCGTGCTGAACAACGTCGAAGCTCTCGGACTCAGACATGTTTTGCGGGATCGAAAATGTAATTAAAAATAAAGTTCTATATGAAAAGCAAATATTAGCAAAGAGAAGGTAAAGAGAAGTGTACCCGTGATAGGTTATATATGGATGTCGCACGGGACTTTTTGAGTCAGTCGTTTCAACAACCAAGCTCGACTGTCATCCCAGGATAATCAAGAGATGCCAGGGGAGAAAACAGCACGAGCCATGAGCTCTTTTGGCAAGGATGCGTAGGTATCAGCCGCTAGGAATTGGTTAATCTCACCTAGAGTTGGACTCCTTTTTATCCAGCAAAACCGCGCTTCGCTGGCAGCTAGAAAACCGTTTACAACGGTGGAGTATAAGACAGATGGAAATAAGGAACGAAGGAAAGAAGCAATGCAATGCAATGAAGCAGTTAGAGAAGTCTTGAATGACTCCTGCACTGACGATGTTCGCAAGCTTCTTGATAGAGGGAGAGGAGATGAAATTGGAAAGGGAAGAAGAGAGAAGCTGAGCTGTCTTGTCGATGGGACGGGATATTAGATTGCGGATGGATACGTACCTCTTGGTCTATCACCTTGTGATCCATATCCTGAGCTGTTCTTCCCATTTCCACACAGGCACCCAGTCCCAGTGGTGAAAGTGGAGTTTCACCGGCCACTAACATTGCTTTTTCTCCCAGGGCCCTGATGGTCCCCAGCGGTCGGACTGTAGCGACCGTTCCAGGGGGGGCAGGGCAGCTCGTCCACTGTCGCTTCGAATCAGGGGTCTTTGGGCTACGCGCGGGTGGCTTCCATCAATTTGGTTTCGGTTCCTGGTTCAAGATCCAATGACTGATGGCTCTCGCTACTGGGCGGACATTAGACTGCCATTCAATGTCTTGGACCAGAAACATTGGACTATCCTTTACCGTAAGGCAAAGATCAGTCTGGCCACTGAGAAACCCTAAAGAAGACCCAGACATTGGGCAACATCTGGTTCTGCATGCGATGACCCGCTGTATCGACCTAAGTAAGGCACTATATGCAATGCATGGCAATTAATGCAAGCCACGACCTGGGTAGCTTTCAGAAGCCTGAAGATCTATGAGCTACTTTATCCTAAACCTCATATTCTCTTGGTTCAGGTCAATTAAGAGCCCAAAGTCAAAGGATAAAAGGGCGAAATCCATGCTCGTGGCTGAATCTATCAAATCTCCCACGGCGCGTGGAAAACGCGTGAAGACGGCCAAAATAAATCCTGATCTGTTGACTTATTACCCCAAATGACCTAGACCTGATTCGCCGCTTTCCCTACCTGGGCAATAGCGTGGTCCCTTCACTATCACATGTGGCGTTAAAGGCGCTTCAACCAATTCCAAAGTCTGTGATCAATCATACAAGAACCCAGAAGATCAATGCAATAGACTACCTATGTTCCGGCTGGCACAGGCCAGGTGTCTAAATCACCACACCATTGCAGGGCGTCCAAGTTTGCATGTGCTGGCGGATTCACGGATGCTTTGTTCTTGATGCGCCGAATGTGTCAATGTGATAGACAGATAATGCTACCTTGGGAGTCAATGATGTGGCATTACGCCGTTGGCAGAACCTCAGGCGTCCATGAAGGACATGAAACGTTATCCGCACACCAACTCAACTGCTGACAATCAATACCAGCTTCTTTTGGATCCTGGTGTCATCAAAGAGAGCCTTGATAAGTTCATCATGACTGTTTCGCCATCGATGCAAGTCATGGAGTAACTATGTTGGATAATAATGCTTTTTGCCATCGAAATGGATATATGTAGACGTTTTTTTCATTAATCATATGCAGTTCGCTTGAATCTCAAGGGGCATATCTGGCATTGTTGAGGGTATCGTAAAAGCAAATGCTCCCAACTCCAACACTCCCTGATCTTGGTCTCAATCTTCAGCAACACACCATCCAGGCGGCTGAATACCCTTCCGCTCGTACTTGTCTCGCATAACCATCCTCAAATAATTTGACCGCTCTTTCAGCTCATCAGGATCTCGGTTAGGAAGGATCCGGCGGACGGCCTCGTAGTTCGGGTGGGATGTGGTTCGGATCAAGCTTAAGAGATGATCATCTTCCCAATAGTGCCAGCCATGCTTCTCAAAATAATCATCGTCAGACGGCTCTTGCGATCTAATCAAGCCTGACTGACTAGCTACGGAGTGGTAGCTGTGCACTGCCCGCCGGTATGAGCCCATCGTGGACGGACGCGCCTGAGATGATTCAACCTTCTGCATCGACTGTAGAAAGTGCTGCATCTGCCTAGCTTGCATCTCTCTGCGCTGCCGCGCTTCAGCCTCGCGTTCCCTTCGTATAGCCTCATCCTTCTGCATAGCTTTCATTCGTTGGATTGGCGCTCTCTTCATGGCATCAATGCGTTCTCTGGCCTTCTCGAGCGATGTCTTCAGTTGCTTTGTAGCTTCCCTGATGATTCTTCGATGCTCCTTAGACTCCTCGCTTTTATCACGTTCTCTTCTGGGAGGATGAAGCTCGTACCAGCTTTCCACGACCTGTGAGAGTCTCTGGAGCCAGCCTGCAGTCCTTTCCAGTGGCTCTAGTGTATACACTGTAAATTCTCCTTTCTGAAAGCTCAACTTTTTGGCACGCTCACCAGGTCTTCCACATCCAGCATCGAAAATCCGATCTAGTACCAGAACCAGCATAGGAATGATGCGTCTGTGCAACTTTGTCACATATTGAAAACCACTGCCTACTTGCTTCGCATCGCCCTGCTCCATTATCGTGTTGATGGAGGAAACGAATTCGTCAATAGCCACTCGAAGTGTGGTGTATAAACTGCTGAGCTGGGCTGTGTGCTCGCGAATGTATTCCAACTGCTGTGTTATCGATGATGACGGGATCTCTTTACATAGTTCATAGAGACTGTAAAGTTTGGCCAAGATAAGCCTCGATCGCACACGCCCGCCCTCTTCCAATGCTTCAGAAGCTATTTTTGCCGACTCGAGAACATCGTTCTGCCACTTTCTTCCATTCATCCATCCTGAGAAAGTTGTGGTCCAAACAATTTGGCTTGCTGTATATCGTTTTACCCAGGCGGTAGGGGTCAGGAGCGCTGCTTGCGAACCACTCGGTGGCTCGTCGAGTAGCAAAGAATCATCAGTCAGATCCGATATATCAAGATCATGTTCTGCTTCCGGCTCATCATCGCTGGAGTCTATATCTTCATCCCCGTTCTTGTTTTTCTTCCGGGTACCCTCTTCATTTCTCTCTTCTTCTGGCCCTTTCTCGGCCTGTGTTGGTGTTTGCCCATTTTGTTGCTCATGTTGACGTCTCTTCCGTTTGCCCTGTTTACTTTTCCTTCTATGTTCAGCCTGCGTGCCGTGGGTCTCCTTCCCCCCTTTTGACAATATCGGCTGACTTCGTTGCTCTCCGTCGGACGGAACTTCAAAGTCATCAACCACAGCGCGGACCTGTCGTAACGCTGATTCCTCTGTGGCTGGCGTCTGAGGAGGTGCTGAACCAAGCTCTGGGGACGCGCCCCTTGTATTATAACCAGGCGCGCCATAAGGCGGTTTCTGGCTCTGCCGTTTGCGTTTTCGTGTTAACGATCGCTTTTGGGAAGATGCATTGATTTGTGCCGTTACTTGCGTCGCTGGCAGAGCCTCCTGCCCGGATACTGAATGTTCCTCATGCGGCGCTTCTGGTGGCTCCGGACTTGGAGTTGACGCTTGAATATTTTCAGCGGTCTCTGATTCCTGCTCCTGCATGTCGCCAAAGTCGACATTTTCGTTCGAGTCTGCAATCTGACGCACTTTTGCCCTAGGCATCCTCCTACCAGTTCTCCCTGGGTGTAATCCGCCATCGATGGGTAGCTTGTTGCTAGACCTATTGGTATCTAGGATGTTCGAATTGATGATCTTCATCAAGTCCGGGCGCTCCGGTAAGGCATTCTCCTCCGCTTCCGATGTCTCTTCATGTTCCTGGATCAGCGGAGGTTGTTCATCCTCTTCAGCACTTTTCAGCGCAACTTTGCGACGAGACTGACGCTGTGGCTTGAAACCTGCGTCCGTGGCGAGACGTTTTCTCGGAGGGGTTGAGGGTAGTTTTTCATGAGGAGTATTGGCTCTTTTCGATCTCGTTACACGGCTCAGGCTGGTTGAGGGCTGATCTTGCGGAATTGCATGAATGGTTGACTGTCGACTTGAGTTCGACCCTGATGCATTAATATGTACTTCAATGCTTGGCCTAAGCGCAGAAGACCTCTCTGACTTCCTCCCTCTAGTACTTTTTCGCGGTTTTCCTGTCGCTTCAAGCTCAGCTGATGATCTACCGGCCTTACCCCTGGATCGTAGCTGTACCACCATCTCGAGGTTTTGTTATTTTGTTGTGTTATCGAGAGTGCCGAAAGCGCTAAGGCAGCGCGTCCACAGATATCGACGTAATCGCGGTTGGGAGACGTGAAAAAAAAAATCTATGAGAAGCTCTATTTTCAGCTCATTAGCTAGAGGCAAGTGTGGGACAAGCCGAGAGCTTCAAGATTGAGTTGAAGTGGTGAACAAAGGCGCTCAAAGCAGGCGCATGTAGGTTGGAAAGACGAAGTGGGGCGAGAGATGGAAGCTTAATGACGGGAGCTTGAAGTTGGGACTGAAAGCTCCCGTGGATGCGACATGACAAATGACATAATTGTCGGGAGTTGGTAAGAATATCAATTTTATGCGACCTTGATTCTTGAAGCTTCAAATAGATACAGTGTAGCTTGGTGGCCTGAGATCTTGAAACTACATTTCTATCTGTGAAGTGGTTGCATATCCGTAGGATGATCTCAAAGCAGCCAGTCGCAAACGTTAACATGATCCCTGTATGCATATCTTACCAAGAAATCCATGAGGCCATGTGAAGCCCATGCCTAAGGTAGGGAGGGAGCAAGAAAGAAAGAAGTGAGACCTTAATATAGGGTGTCAAAATAAACTTAGCAAACAGTCTCTTCAGCTTAGGCTACATTTACCTAAGTATGTAATCGCCTATGGTTAAGGTCCTGGGTTTTGTTTCCTCTCCAGCTATGAACCAAAGATCAGGCATATTTTTAAAAGCTGCAACTGGAACTCATAGAATTAATAGGGTGATAGACCTTCTAGACGAAGTCGTGTTTATTCATGTTAGATTCCTAGATAGGGATATGTAATTGAAGTTTCATGGTTGTCAAGCATGAAAATATATTACTAAATTATCTCCAACCATCCAGCAGAACCAACTCAGCTTCAACCAAGCACCATCGCCCACTTGTTATTCCTCCACCGTGAACCTCGCCCGATCCTCTCAAACAAGATTCCGTCTTTGTTTTATAGTCAAGAAATCTTCAGCCCTGTACCCAACGATACGAGCCGTCATCGACATGACGTCTGCAACCCCTCCAAAACACCAGGCTCTTGAGATATTGGACCTCAGCTCCCCGCCAGCCTTCACCAAACCCTCGAAGCGCATCAACGAAGGCCCCGACGTCGCGCGCTTCCTCACCAGCCTCGCCTACCGCGATATCGGAACCTTCATCCTTCAGCTTAACCACGCCTTATGTCCTCGAAACCAAACATCGTCACCCCTCCCCCGCACCTTTCCCCTCAATTCGAAACCGCCGACGTCGCCATCCGTCCAAGCTCTACAGAACCTTTTGGCAAAGGTTGGAAGCTTCATCGACCAAGCACCGCCTGACCCCGGTCCTCGACGATTTGGAAATGTTAGCTTCCGTAAGTGGTATGCTATCTTTGAGGAGCATTTGGACGAGCTGTTGGGAGAAGGGCTCCTAGGTGAAACACTCAAAATTGGCGATGGAAAGGCGAAAGAAGAAGTCTCTAGCTACCTACTTGGTGGTTTCGGCAGCGTTCAAAGACTAGACTATGGAACTGGGCATGAGCTCAGTTTTATAGCATTTCTTGGTTGTCTATGGAAGCTGGGATACTTCAAAGATGGACAACAAGGAGGCGAGATCGAGCGCGAGATTGTCCTCAAGGTTATCGAGCCGTATGTTGCCTTCACATACACTGACGGATCCTACTAACACTCCTAGATACCTCAACGTGGTGAGGAAACTCATCCTAACCTACACTCTCGAACCCGCTGGCTCCCATGGCGTCTGGGGCCTCGACGATCATTCCTTCATGCCCTACGTATTCGGCTCTGCGCAACTCACACGACCTATAAACGATGACGATCCAATGCCTTTGGAGGGATCTGTCAAAGGTGCGCCGAAGCCCAGTGATGTTACCAAAGCCGCTGTTGTGGAAGATCAACGGCAGGTCAACATGTACTTCTCTGCCATTGGCTTCATAAACGACGTTAAGAAAGGGCCGTTCTGGGAACACAGTCCCATCCTTTTTGATATCTCTGGTATTCGGGATGGTTGGGGCAAGATTAACAAGGGTATGATCAAGATGTTCAACGCCGAAGTATTGTCCAAGTTCCCAGTTGTCCAACACTTTCCGTTCGGTTCGCTATTCTCTTGGGAAGCTGATCCAGATGCTGCAACTCCAACACAAAGCGTCCATATGGCAAACCAGCCAACCACGGCAGCTCCAGTACCTTCAGGGCCTGGAACAACTGCACCATGGGCTCAAGCTTCCAGAATGCCAGTTCCACCGGGAGCTGGGATTCCCTATACTCGAATGCCACCACCAGGACCCAGTTCAGGGTCACTTGCTAGGCCAACCCGAGGCGCTGCACCAACAAGTGAATCTACCAGTGCACAAATCACTGTCACCAAAGCACCATGGGCTAAATAGAGATTCATAGAGGTTACACCAGCATCTGGGGAGATTTGGCATATTAGGAGTCAAGGGCCGGACATAGATACTCATTTGCGCATTCATCCCATAGAATTCCATGAGATTCCAACCATCCACCATATACGATTATGAGCTTAGAATATGGGAAATATCACATACCTCATGATAATTCCTTCAATTTGCAATATAATACTAGGAAAGCACAATGTGGAACTAGAGCGAGGGGAGTATCTAGATATAGAAAGCGGGTATATTTGCAACAAAACATCGCGACACTTTTCTCTCTGGGTATCCAGCCAACTGCTAGGAGAAAAGCAAACAGACATCGACAGCGAGCCTATCATGTAACTAGAATATTCGTGCCTCTAAGACAATTACGAACGCACATTCTTGGTACTCTTATCGATCAAAGTATCTTCATCGAGATCTTACCCCGAGATAGGGTAAGATTGTTCGAGCCGCCCGCACTTAAGCAGAGGCCACAGGGGCAGGAGCGGGAGCAGGAGGAGTATCCTTCTTCTCTTCCTCCTTGGGAGCCTCAGCAGGGGCAGCAGGTGTGGTCTCAGCAGCAGCCGGAGCGGGAGCTGGAGTCTCGGCGACAGGAGCAGTTGCGGTAGCAGGGGCAGCAGCCGGGGCGGGCTCGGTCTTGGCAGGCTCGGGAGCCGGAGCCGGAGCTTCGGTGGCCGGAGCAGCGTCGGGCTTGGCGGGTTCAGTCGCAGGAGCTTCAATCGTTAGTTCGAGTTCTTGATCACGGATATCGTCTACATTGCAACATACCAGCAACTGGTTCCTCGGTCTTGGCTGGCTCAGCAGCAGCAGCGGGAGCCTCAGGCTTGACCTCAGTTGCGGGTTTGACCTCCTCAGCTGGTTCGGCTGCAGGGGCAGCGGGTTCAGCTGCAGGAGCTGGCTCAGCTGTGGCACACGACAGTCAGTAACATGGTTTTCAACAGATCGCAGGGGCAGAAACGTACTGGCAGGAGCAGGAGGAGCAGCCTCGGTCTTGGTAGGCTCGGTGGCAGCTGTGGTATCGGCAGGCTTTGTCTCAGTAGGCTTGGGGTCGGCGGGTTTGGCTTCCTCTTTGTTATCCTTCTTCTTGAAGGCGGCCTTGAGCTTGGCCTTGAGGTTGTCAAGGGCGTGCAGAGCTGTTGAAGGGCTTGTTAGAGTGTGTTCTGAGGACGCTGTCTGGTTGTGACGTACGAATTCCAGGCATGGTGTTTGATGTAGGATTTCTGGTGATAAGAGATGGTCAGCTTGGTTCTATCGCTTATGCTTCCTTGAGCTGGCTAAGCTAATGGGATTTGCACGTCTGAAGTTGACTGAGACGGACCAGGACGATAAAGTCCATGCGAAGCAGGAATCGAGAGAAAACGTACCAGAAGAATCTTGGGAGAGTGGTGTGTGTCTTGTCAAGACAAAGGGTAGAAAGGTAGGTAGGTCTCTAGGTAGGTAAGTAGAAGGTGAAGGAAGGTTAAGGATAAGGATAAGAATAGAGGCGGGCAGACGGGAGATGAAACTGCTCAGCCATGGCCAGTTCGTAAGTCATGTACTGTACATGACTGTACGACACAGACACCGACACAGAGGCAGAGGCAGACTGGCAGAGCAGAGGCAGCGGTAGCGGTAGTGGGTGACATTGGATGCAATCCATGGAACCTAATCTCAACTGAAGCATCCTTGCGCATCCAAGGATTCCAACTGGAACTGGAACTGGAATCTGAGGCAGCCACTGAAAAACAAGCATTTCCAGGGGGGGTGACAGAGGATCCACCGGGTAATTTAGTGCCTACCTTACTGCCTACCTAGGACATGGAGGTATATTTACGGGGCAGGCAATAATAACTTGATCTTGATTATCGGCAGATTACCCCTGGTACTTGGAGGAGTGAATTACCCAGGGGGAGGAGAGAGTCGAGACATGGATGAGTAGACTAGGTACGTGTAATCCTTATAATCTTGCATTCTTGTTGATTCTGTGATTTCTCTTGTGGAATTTTATTAGAGGTGAAACTGACACTGTAGGGGAAATGTCAAGGGTCCAGAAGAAGGACGGGAGTAGGGGAGACAATGGATGTCAGGCCTTGTGACCCTGGACGCTAAGGTACCTAATATTGAAAACGAGACCGTCCTGACGACAGCGTGCATTGATTAGCCGCTGGTCCACTTGTCATTTAGTTAGTTGGGTAGTCAATCACTATCAGCGACAGGTCTCTTTGAAGTCGTGATTGACTGTGCTTCCTTGTTAATCAAGTACTTGCTGGTACATCTATCTCCTCGAGTCAGCATCTCAAACTTGGCTGACAAAGTGCTTCAGCCGCTCGTTCTAGACTCAACAAACGACAAAAAGAGATACGTCTCGCTGGATATCAAGGGCTCCTCCAGTCGCATATTAACACAAGCTTTCTCGATGCTCCGTCGCTGCTTTAGCGCTGTGCTACCCCAAAATAGCTCAACTCTTTATCAACCGACATTCGAATGCATTGGATGTACTGTACATGTCTATTATGTTATGTATTGCTACCAGTAGTTAGTTACATGATCATGAGATCGATTCTTTGGTGATAATCTCTCTGTCAACCACTCTTCCACAACCTTCTCTCCCTTTTCATCCAGCACCATATCCTCCGACTCTTCCCCAGCATGTTCCATCTTTACCCTCCGCCGTGGCTCATTCTCCCACATCGAAACATCGTCATCCCAGAATCCTCTCTCCTTAAGCTCGACCATCTGGATACTTCGCTGCATCATCTCGCTCAGCTCGCGCGCTTGCAGCTCTAAGCTGTTCCCCCACTGTTTCCCGCTAAATGGCCGGCCGGTTCTGTTCGTTGCCGTCGGCACAGGAAGTGTGTCGTACAGCAGAAGTGTCTCGGGGATCTTGAGCGTCGATTTGCGGGGCGGAAACACTAGCCTTGACATACGTGGTGCCTTTTCTTTCATATTGAACTCGGCATTCGGGTTGGTCAGGACTTCGATGGCTGCAGACTCTTGTTCCGACATGTGGTAAGACGAGGGTACTTTTAGTCCTGGGTTGTGGAAGAAGAGGCTTGGGCTGGCAAAGACATCGAACATGTCGACCGTTGACTGGAAGAACACCGGTAGGTTCTGCTGAAGGTAATGCACGTATGTTCCCTCTCGAGGTCTGAAGTAGTTGCTTCTGTCATTTGCGTACTTTCCGAGATTTGCTGGGTGGTCCGGGAAGAACATGGTCCAATTGTAGATTCCGTTATATGCCACCAGACCCCGGACTGCAAATGGTTTGTGCGGTCGTGATTCCGAGAGTGCCAGAGATGAGGCGAGACTTGCGCCTAGATGAGAGCCGTAGACATAGATATCACGCCTCTTGAGACCTTCGGGAGCAAGATTTTCGACTATCCACTGATAGGCGAAGAAGGTATCGTGGATTGGCGTTGGCCAGACATCGTCGACTGGAGCAGTTTCGCTCAACTCATCGTCAAAGCAGTTCCAACGATAGTTGATGCTGGCAAGTGGCTTCCCTTGGAGAAATCTAGGTATATGAGGAGGTTGATTGCCATCCGCGGGTGAAGCTGGGAGTTGAATAAAGAGCGGAGAGTTTGGCTGCTCGGTAATGTTGATGAGGCTATTATGAAGCATTAGTAATGGATTTATGAGTATGAGGTGATGGCTTACTCAATGCTCACATGTCCAGCTGAACCACATCGCACTTGGACACGGTCATGGCTCCTGATGCTATAGAATCGCTGCCATGGTCTTTGGAGAGCATTGGCGAGTCGACTACGAGTGGCACGATGAAGGGCTTGGAAATGGAGGCATCTTTGCATGCTGCTAAAGCATTACCAATCCATATGGTAAGTGAAAACTGTTATTGTTCTAAAATTTCAACAAGAGAATTAGTCAATGGATGTCGAGAGATAACTGATAGTTCGACTTACACGCTCTGCGATGTGTGAAGACCAGAAGACGCGTTGTTTCAAACGTCGACTATTTCGTGGGCAATACACCAATTCAACTAACAAAACCCGGATTTCATGAGGCTGGAATCAAGTATGAAGCACGAATTGAAGAGAAGCACAAGACGCTCTGTCAAAAGACCAATATCAAGAACCCTTGAATAACTTAGACTAATGCATGAGATGAGGAAGGGCTTGTTTTGGCTGGAGAGTGGAATTTCAACGTTGCATAATTCTTTAATATCATTGGCCAGGCAATGCTCACCCCACAAAATGACGATCCGGCGGCAATCACATTCATTCATTCATCGTTTGAGAGGAGCTGAATTGAATTGCACAAACAAACAAACTCACTAAGAATGATGGAATCGAATCGATAAACCTTGAGTAGCCACTAACTAACGCAGTCAGATGCCGTCTTTTCCTTAGATCCTGCATTGGTTCCCCTGATTTGAGCCGCTGTAGCCGCTAGATCACCACCAACTCAACCCCCGAGGAATTATCGATATCCCTTGTCTGTGACAGGCCATGCAAGTCTTGTAAAGTTGGTTTAGCTCGTGATCAAAACCCGTTTGTTGCCCTCCAACTAAAGATCTGATCTCGTTCCGACGTCATTCCAACGGGCATGTACCAGTTAGTATGTGCATGTTTATCCCCCACGCCAAGAATTCTTTTCTTTTGAATATCCTCCTTAAATCGACATGGATCCCTTCTCTTTGCCAAGAAATATATAAGTCTTGACTTACACTGCAGAAAACGATTATCTTATCTGCTATCTACTAATCTATGATATGCTTCCTTCTTGTCGACTCTATCCTTGATATTGGATCGCCATAGGCTTGAGATATCCTCATGGACGACGGGGATCTCGGAGATAATATCCAACAGGAGACTGACATTATTGAAGCGTCTGTCTCTCGTGACAGACGCATAGGAAACGATGATGCTCATCTGGCTCCAAAGTAAGCTTCACTTCGCTTCACCTCACCTCACCTCCATCACACTATCTATACTCACCTCTGATTGTTCAGTCGCTGGTGGTTTGCTTCCTCAGCATTCCCCATGATCGCCGGCACCCTCGGTCCAGTTGCTTCAGCCTTCAGTATCTGCGCTCTCGTACGCCCATGGAGACAGCACTACATTCCCGAACAGCCTCTCAAGGAGGCAGATTTTGTCGCTGACCCAATATGGCTCACCGTCATAAACGCTATCCAGCTCGGCATGGCCATCATATCAAATATCTTCCTCCTACTAAACATGACACGCCGTGTACGCTTTACTATCGCTCAGCCGCTCACTATCATCGGATGGTACATCTCTGCTATTCTGCTCATTGCCCTTCTAGCTACAGCCTCTGGACCACTCTATGAAGGCTTTGGTCACCCCAAGAATGAGCTCATATGGTCTCAGGCCTTCTACTACGGCATATGGGCTGCCATTCTCTACTTTGTCGATGCTTCTCTTATGGTGATAACATTCTATGGAGCATCGGTTGGCCATTATCCCAACGACTTTAACTTGACGCCCAGCCAACGGACTCTCATGTTGCAGACCATCATGTTTCTCTTGTACTTACTAGTCGGGGCCGTTGTGTTTTCCAATATTGAAAACTGGAACTATCTCGACACCGTCTACTGGGCAGATGTAACTCTGTTTACCGTCGGTTTTGGTGACTTCACAGCTCAAACAAATCTCGGACGAGCTCTCATGATGCCATATGCTTTAGTCGGTGTCATCAGTCTCGGTTTGGTCATCGGTTCTATCCGCAGTCTTGTCCTGGAGCGAGGCAAGAAACAAGTCGATGCCAGAATGGAAGAGAAGAAACGCCGACGTATTGTCCGAACCATGACCAAAAAAGGCCAGGATGAGATACTCGAGCCAATTCGAGAGCCACGACGACAAGACTCTATGGTTTCCCAGGGTGCACAATCAAACAATCAGCTACCGGCAACAGAATATGAGCGTCGAAAGGCAGAATTCGATCTTATGCGTAAGATCCAAGCTCAAACATCATATCGTCGTCGCTGGGTCGCCATGGGGATCTCGACCGGCGTATGGCTTATCCTGTGGCTCTTGGGCGCCTACATCTTTGTTAAGTGTGAAGAAGACTACCAAGGGTGGAAGTACTTTGACGGCTTCTACTTCTGCTTCGTCAGTCTCACAACAATCGGATACGGCGATGTGACTCCTATTTCGAACGCTGGAAAGTCATTTTTCGTCTTTTGGTCCTTGCTTGCGTTGCCTACCATGACAGTCCTTATTTCAAACGCAGGAGACACCGTTGTCAAACTAATCCGGGATGGAACGCTTCGCCTTGGAAATGTCACTATTCTCCCAGGAGAGGACAACTTCAAGAGCGATCTCAAATACATCATCAACAGATGTACCTTTGGTCTGATGTATGCTAATTACACAGAGCCACCGCCCCTAAACCGTGAAAAGAAACCAGCTTCGAAGAATTCGAGCACTGATACTTCAGACTCGACGACCAAGAAGGAAGAAGACAAGCTTGACGAATACGCCCGCGGACGACCTAGGCACTCAGGAACTGGGGAAGATGATGATGACCCAGCAGATCCGCGACCAGGCCAAGAACGGAATAATTCAACCTTCACAGCTCGAGTTCGTCGTTCTCTATCTCGCCTCCGAGACGCCCATGAGGAGTTACCTACAGGAACAAACCTCCACTTCCTCCTCATATCAGAGATCCAAGTCCTCATGAACCACCTCAAGTCATCGAAGCCACACAAATACTCCTTTGAGCAGTGGGCATGGTATCTTAAGCTTATTGGCGAGGATGAAAGCAATGCCGAAACACATGGAAAAGCGCAGCCAAGCAGTCGGCATCATCATCACCGCCGCCCTCGTCGCAAGAAAACAAACGAGACTGCTGAGGGTGTTGAAAAGGACGTGGTCTCTGACGATACAACGGCTTGGTCGTGGGTAGGCAATCGGAGTCCGCTTATGGGAAGTCAAGAAGAGACCGAGTGGATTTTGGATAGACTACTTGAAAGGCTTCGGGAGTCATTATCTGTCGAGGGGAAGAAACAGGTCACGGCTGACGCAAGGAGAGCTCTTGGGGCAGATCGTCGACGGTCTCCAGATGATACATATCATAGGAAGAAAGATGGAAAGAAGGAAGATGTCTGATACCCAAATAGGTTAATAAGTTGGTTAGTTCTTAACTATCTCCATACGTACGTTTGTACTTGTTCATGTAATCCGTAGAACAGAATCAAGATTATGAATGGCCTTTGAGAAAGATTCACGTATGGCTCTCATATATTGCTCTCTAGTTTGGCAAATTACCCTCCCTGTGCAGGACTAGATTAACTGCAATTCCTTTTGGCCAGTGCCGATTCTTTTTATCTTGATCATTCCTTGTTACACTGGTTCAATATTGATACTACCGATTATCATACAAAGCCACCGGTCGTTCTGTGGCGATAATTTTGTTTCATAACATCATACAGCTTCAATGGATCATCCATTGAAGGTCCCCAACTCCTCTGGTCATAATACAACGTATTGTTACAATGCGGTATGATGTTCTTATCTCTTAGTTGTTTCCTCCAAGAACAAGTCGTCTGTTGCGCTTAATTACCTGGTTCAATCCCTTCTCCAACTTCTCAGTCTCTCGTCGAGCAGCCGCAAGGGCACCCTCTGCATCTTCGACACTCATCAAGGGCATACCACCGACGCCCATGCCGAAGTTCTTTCCACGCTCTTCACTCGACATTCCGGCTGAGCTGAAGTCCTGCATCGCCCGTGCTCCATCAGGAGGGCTGTAAATACCCACACCGGCGGCGGCATCGGGGCCATAGAAGTAGGGTGCGAGAGAGTTGAGACTCGCAGCAGCCGCATCCTTAGTAGGGGATGCTCCCTTAGGAAATCCCATGTTCGTAGCACCTAGATTGAGACGAGGCAGAACGTACTGGTTAATGTAGCTAAGCGCGTCCTCTCGCTGAAGCTTGCCTATGGGGTCTTGAGATTGGAGCTGGGCAGTGGCGGGGAAGATGTTGGGACGCCCATTGGGAACAGCCCGACCCTTGATGAGTGAGAATGCTCCACTACCAGGCTGATGTCTAGGGGCAATGAAGGATCCGGGGTTCTCCGCCGTGTTGGCAATGGCAGCTTGAAGTTCGAGAAAGGCGTCCTCTTCCTCAGGAGTCAGACCACGTATGCAGTCACCATTAGGGGTAATGAGCATGCGGCTGCCATCAACGTGGAATTGCTTTCGGACAGGCTTTCCAGCCCGGAGCGCTGCAAGGTCCTCATCTTGAATTTCTCCACATTTGCAAGAGCAGTCTTTGCAATGCTCAGCCTTGTTGGCGTTGTTCTTAGCAGCACTGTAATCGGTGCGAGACGAGCCGCTGGCGATGGGCTTAAACAACTGGAGTTTATCGACACTCGAAGCCCAGAGAGCGTTCTTGATCTCAGAAAAGACCGACGCCGGATCAGGCTGTGGTCTTGCAGGTGGCTCTTGGGTATCAGGCGTAGACTCCTTAGGAGACGCTGGAGGAGGAGAAGGTTGAGTCTCGACCTCCTTTGTTTTGCCCTTGGATTTGATTGACTTCTTTTGAGAAGTCTTGCTCTTGACAGGCTTCTCTTCTGGCTCTCTTTCGGGCTCCTTGACAGGCTCTTGTTGAGACGATGGTTGTGATGGCTCGTCTATGGGAGTCTCGGGGGTAGTAGAGGCATCAGGTTGAGTCGCCTTGACAGGCTTTTCCTTCTTCTGTTTCTTCTTCCGTCCCATGATAGGAGCATGCACCTCTGCCTCTGCAATGGGAGCCTCAGCGATCAACTTTGTTTCTTGCTTCAAAACATCTTTTCGTTGCTTTCGCTGTTGACTCTTGGTTGTGGTTCTTACCGCAGCAGACCCAATTCTGCTCGGGGGTGGCGAGCTTGCCCGAGAATGAGTCACAGAGGCAGACACTACCGAGGCGTTGTCACTAATCATCTCGCTGGCAGGTGTATCTGGCCTATAACTACCAGAAACAGCTCTGGAAGTGCCTGACAATGCAACCGATGCCATGGTCAAGGCAGGAGAAGCAGGAGGGGGTGCCTCAGCCTTAGGGGTTGCAATGACGCGCAGTGTCTTTGGTGCTGGGCGTGTGACAGGGGATGCAATTGCGGCAGACGAGGGTGTAGGCAAGGGAGGAAAGGCCGCCGAGGTGTCGGTTGTTGACTTCTCAGGTGTCGCAGATAGTTCACTGGTCTTCACAGCCACATTCTTTCCAACCTGAGTGTTGACAGCAATGGGCTTCTTATCTGCTGCCTGGGACGATGATGCAGGCTTCGCTTCCTGGGCCTTGGTCTCCTTAGCCTTAACTTCTTGGGCTTTGGTCTCTTGAACCTTGGCCTCTTCCGCTTTAGTTTCCTGAGCCGTGCTTTCGAGGCTGGCTCCGGCCTTGGCCATCATTCTGTCCACAATCCTCTCGGCATGACGTTTCGCCTTGGGTGTAGCCTTGGGTGTAGGTGTTGCAGGTCGACTCTTGTTCTTCGACGCATCCAAAGCCGGAAAGTCCTCATCCTGTAAGAAACTTGCCTTTGTAAGCTTCGGTTGCGATTGTGTCGTGATTTCCCGCGAGAGTCCGCTTTCGGCCGCCAGAGACTTGATGTTCTTCTTCGCTTCCGAGACAGGTGTCGCTGGCTTTAGCTTTGCAGGCGACTGGTCAGGCGTCAAAGAACCTTGTGAGAGTCCAGGGGGCGGCATTCTAGGCAACGCTGGCACAATGTTGTTGAGTTTTGCATCACCTTGAGTAGATGGAGGTCTCGATATGTTGGCTGGTAGTCCTGGGGGTAACGACAAGCCTGGGGGCACAGATGTGCGACCTTCCAGACCAATTGGCGGCAGTATAGGGTCGTCAGAGACTAGAGCGTCGACAGAATTCGTAGCCTCGTCCAAGGATGGGAGCTCATCATCTGAACGCTTGTTAGTACAGGTTCAGTCACTCGGTCTGAATGTAAAGCAAAGCACAAAGACTACGCTACGAGAGCAACACCCCATTTATATACAAGACTTCGGGGACAGGGTCATGCTACGGCGACCAACATCGTCTTCCACGGGGGACAACGAGAAGAACAGGCGATTTGGAGAGAATAGAGGTATTGCCATTTCTGACCAAGGATACCGCCAAACCTAGGCGGATGAAATCGACATTTGTTAACATACATAGGGGGCTTGTGGAAGACGATGATGGCTTGCCTGACGTGAACCCCCATGCGCGGTCATCCATAGACCGGTAAAAGTCGGAGAAAGGAGACTCGAGGTATTCTCTCGTCGTCCTCCGTTTTCCCCAATAAAACATAGATGACGCCTGATGCAAAAGCTGACTTCCCAGAGCAGCATTAATCACGCAAACGTTGCTGAATCAAGATGTGCTTGACACTCGTGTCCCCCGAGGACGATGAAAGGCAACTTTTCTCGCCCTGACCCTGATTTCCGAAGAACGCCCCCCCTTTGTGCATGAAGAAGAAGAAAAAGCCGACACCGATGAGAGGATACCAAACATAACCCTCCCATACTGCAACAACTCCAAGAAACATCAAAACTACCACCTTCCATAGCCTGCATTATACATCATGTTATGACTGTACCCACCTTGACTCTGACCGCCAAACAAGCCCTGTCCGACTCCGGCGCTGCCTTGAGACTGGTGCTGCATTCGCGCCTGCAAGATACTCGGGTCTGCAAGATCTACTAAGCCACTCCCCCCGGAGGAGGAAGTGTTAGCATGTCTGTGCTTCTTTCCCTTCTTCTTCTGCTTAGAGCCCATGTCTTGGTACCCTCCAGGTGTGTTACCGTAGAGAGGCGGCAGGAGCCCGAGAGAAGGAGCTGGGGTGGAGGTAGAGGATGGTGGGTACTGATTTGAATAAGAAGAAATCGTAAACTCACGCTTTCCCGCGTCGTGGGACTGGTTGTTACCAGCCCGACCGCGGCCGATTAAACTCTGAAGAAGCTCACTTGAATTGTCCTTGGGGGCGCCAAAGCCCTGTCCACCAAACTGACCGAACATGCTAGGGGGAGTGCCGGTTGACTTGAGACCAGGAGGAGGTCCAGGCATGGAGGCACCGTAAAATTGATTGCTGCTCTGCGACGGAAATGTGTTGGGCATCATAGAGGATTGCTGGGCCATGATACGCGGGTTGGCTGCGACCTTAACGTTGGTAGAAGAGCTCGCGTTGTCGTTGGCGAAGCTAAATCGAGAGGACTGACGGTTGTGGCCTTGACCTTGGCTCTGACCCTGGTTTTGGAAAGCATTGCTTTGGCTGGTTATGCCAGGAGGGGCATCGCCAAATCCACCCTGAGATCGAAGATACAGCTGCTGCGGCGTCATAGACCGCGAACTAGGGTTCGCCGAGCTCTGGCCAAAGGGTGAAGCTCCGGTGAGAGAAGGTCCGAAGAGGCCGTCAGTAGAAAGTCGCTGAATGGGAGGCTGAGTACTAGGTCGGCGATCGAAGCCTCGGTTGTCGCTAGAAGTGTCACGGTCCTCAGGCTCTCCTCCAAGAGCAAGGCTGCCACCGGTCTCAGGCTCTCCTTCTGATGGCTCACGAACCTCGGGTTGCTCTTCCTGTTCTCCGGTCAAACGTGAATCCTCCTCTTCTCGCATAGCCCGGCGTTTCTCACCACCACGAGGATCGAACATAGGTGGGTATTGGTCTTCGTCAAAATCAGGAAAGATAGGCATAGGACAACTTTGCAATGTCTTGTAGATCTCCTTAAGCCATGTATCAGCTGACTCTTGAGCTTGTGCGGGTGATTCAGGCTCCCGGATCCTGGATGATGACGGTCCAGCAACTGGCTCCGATTGTCGAGGTTCCTCTTCCTCCAACTCATCCTCGTCTTCCTCTTCGACTGCCTCTTCTGGTACAGGCTCTGCGGTGACAGGCTGGGCTGTTGAAATAGCAGGGCTGGAAGCAGCACCACTAGTAGCAAGACTGCCTCTGCGACTTCGCTGTGGATTACGGGCCCAGTTGGCCGAGGAAGGTAGAGCTGATCCATCGGCACCATTCTCAGAACCCTCTTTACTAATGGAGCGCGTCATCGGATGGGATACCACAGGGGGCGGCGTAGGATGAGAAATCTGTTGTCGGGAAGCCGACCGCGAACTGCCTCCGGGGAGAGGCCGTTGAGACCCTATACTGTTCATAGAGGACAGATCTTGTCGTGAGTAACTATCCTCCTCATCGCCTTGTTCATGCAAGAACATGCAACCAGGATTGCCGCATTTTTCATTCTTCAACCAAGCCGAACAGTATTTCGTCGTGCCGTGCTGCGCCTTCAGGACTCGATCACCGTTGTGGGATCCGTGCACAGCTTGGATGCACCGTGTCGCTTCTTCCGGACGTTCGAAGGTCACGTAAATGCCAAGCGACTGATGTTGGCCATCAGAGCTCTTTCGGTTGCTAATGGATATCTTTTGGATGTTTCCGTACTGGCCAAAGAACTCGGGCTTTCGTAGCGTCTTGAGAAGTTCGTCCTCTCGAACTGTCGGTGCAAGACCCGTTATATAGACCAAGTTCTTTTGGACAACACGAACGCCGATCAGATTCTTACGGTTCTCCTTTTCGGCTTCGCGTTTCTGTAGTTCTTTTTGTCGTTGATCCAGAGCTCGCTTCTTTTGGTTCTTTTGAATATTGGCCCGAAACTCGGCGACTCTTGGGGGTTGGTCAGCACAGCACCTTGGTGGCAGAGGGTTTGTCATACTCTTCTTGGGTAACAACTTTCCACTGTATGGTTTTTTCGTCGTAAGGTCGTCGGCAAGCAGGGCAAAGGCCGTTCATATTATTCTTGATGTTGTTAAAACAAAACTGGCACACCTGTAACCTCAAAGTTAGCAAACGTGGCCGGAAGGTCAAGCTTGGCTGTCAAGATATTATTCTTGTCATACCTGGTATCCACAAGGACAAGGTCTGAAGTTCCTATCCGAAAGATCAAACTCTTCGATGCAGAGAGGGCTATCAATAGGTCAGCTTTGGGTACCAAACATTACCCAAGGAGCAGTGCACTGCAAGCGCCACCCCCAGGCGGGCGGTGAATCATACCAGGTATCCTCTTCATCTTCTATGAATGAATCTTGTGGCGCCATTGTGAGAAGTTATAATTAAGGTGAAAGACAAGAAATTGTAAGTTCGAGATACGATGGGCGGAAATGGATATGTGAGTACGAGGAGAGGAACGATGTTTGGTATGCATCGAGGCTGCGGGAAAGTGAAAGATGAAAATACAGCTAAGCTATTCTCGGTCTAGCCTTTCAGCTCGAATCACGTGCAGTCATCTTCGTCATTGAAGGTTGACAAAGGACACGTAAAATAGCGGGGTACCTGGCTCTGTGTGCTAGAACCACTAGAGGCAAAGTATAGCGTTATTGTCGGCTCAAGTACGGGAAATCCCATTCACGCCTCTGCCACTAAGATTCTCGAGCCAATGCTTGCGGCATCATTACCAACACCGTAAGGTATTTCGTCTCGACGACATCTTGCATCGCCAATTGGCCTCGAATCGTCACACAACCGGCCATGGCGACAAGCATTTCTCGAAGCAGGGCGTTGGCCTCAGCTCTACGACCCGCGAAGCCCTCCGTCCAGCTCCGTAACGACCAAGCAATCCGTTGCTTGTCCAGCACTGCCCGTCAATATGTCGCAATGCCGAAGGAGTCTCCCAACCTGCGAAAGGCCCCTCGAGATCACCCCAGCGTCCTGAAGGCCCCGATCGTCAACCCTGCCGACAAGTACCAGAGCAAGTCAGACAACATGCACCGTTATGGTGCCTGGTTGATGGGTACTCTGCCCAAGTACATCCAGCAGTTCTCTGTCTGGAAGGACGAACTTACTATCTACATCTCTCCCTCGGGTGTCTACCCTGTCTTCAGCTTCTTGAAATGTTAGTAACATATCAATTGGCTACGAGGCAACTGCTAAAACCTGACAGACAACACTGCCGCTGAGTTCACCCAGATTAGCACTATCACTGCTGCGGATTACCCCACTCGCGAGAACCGTTTCGAAATCGTCTACAACCTTCTTTCGGTCCGTCACAACTCTCGAATTCGTGTCAAGACCTACGCCGATGAGGCTTCACCTGTCCCCAGTGTTACCGGACTCTTTGATGGTGCCAACTGGTACGAACGAGAGGTGTACGACCTTTTCGGTGTCTTCTTTGCCGGTCACCCCGATCTCCGACGAATCATGACCGATTATGGTTTCGAGGGTCACCCTCTGCGAAAGGACTTCCCCTTGACTGGTTACACTGAGATCCGATACGATGAGGAGAAGAAGCGTATCGTCACCGAGCCTCTGGAGCTTACCCAGGCCTTCCGTAACTTTGAGGGTGGTTCCAGTGCGTGGGAGCCCGTTGGAGCCGGACAGGACCGCACACCCGAGTCTTTTAAGCTGCCAACGCCCAAGCCTGAGGAGAAGAAGGAGGAGCCGAAGAAATAAAAGGGTCCATGGTCAACCCAAGCTGTATAAGATCCAATGTCATTTGTTAGAAATATCACCTGGTTTTAGCATCCATCCAATCCAACCCGTATATCGGCGGCCCATCTATTTTGGTGGTGCAGTCGTCATCCATAGTGTCATAACAGATACGTACGCAAGGCGCTAACTCAACAGCATCGCCCAACGTGTGGAAATGGGTGGTGTACACCGCTGGCTGATAACTGACAGTGCCGAGGAATGCGCCTGTTGATAGCGTTACATGTGGTCCGGGAACCCGTCACGTCCCCTGGGTGCGGGCAAGGAACTGATCGGCACTACTTTAGGAAGCGAAGCTGACAATCTTAGACTGATTTGCCTCTCCGCTCTCCGAGGAAGCACGACATGTCAGCTTTCATCATAATATATGCGGCTTCTCGATAGATTCGTATTCTAGTCTACTATTCCGTCCCCCCTCCCCATAAAAAGTATAACGAAGTATAATTTATATACCTAGAGCTCTCCCCCCTGCTCAATTAACTTCCTTCTTTCATACTCAATCTTCAAACCACTATTAATCTTCAATTCACTGTTGTTTCCGAGCCATATACATTCACAATCAATCTGAAACACATTTTCTTACTTCACTCCTTCAGCCAATCATGTCCAGCCAGACCAACAGTGCAGCCAGCAGCCCTATCAAATCGAGAAGAACCTCATCAACAGCATCAAATGAGAGTACTCTCAGCCATCACGAATTGGAGTACATGTCTTTACGCGATGAGAACCTCAGCTACGAAGATGATGTCGACTTCCACATCTTCATTGATGCCATGGACCGTGTCGACTCGCTTGTCACAGAAAGAGTTCCCCGAAGAGGACGAAAGGAGTCAATAGGCCGCCTGTTCAACGGACTCAACAACAAACTACGCCGAGACAGCACATCAGGGCCAGCAGCAGTGCTAGAATGAACTTGACGCCAAAGGCTCCATCAATGATGTCGTCCTCTCGCTACCCCTTACAGCCAAGCCATCAGGATTTGAGCTTGGACCATGGTTCGATCTTACCTACACCCGAATAAGAGATTGTCTACGGTATCTGCATGTACGATGAGTTATTGGGACCGCAATTGGAAAGGGTGTTTCTTCACTTACGGGCAATGAGACTTTCATTTTCTTCTTCTTTTCGCCTGGTCATTTACAGGATGTACAATATTATCTTCCTACCCAGCCGTGCCGTTTGTTAGACTCGGCCGATAGTCTACAAGCCGCAACTTTATTGTATCAACGCGCAATGCAACATTCCTTAACATGCCGAAAATGTCTCTGCTTGGAAATAGATCGACTTTTTTATGCTTTTCTAGACTTGGTTTTTCCCAGCTGAACGAAAAGGTGAGAACGCTCATGACGAATTCTTGGGACAGTTTTGCCTCCACCAACGCCATTTGCCGCCAAGGAGTCAGAAGTCGGGAGTCAGGAGCAAAAATGTTGGGATTGGAGGAACAACAATGAACCCACGGTCGCTTATTTGACCCTCGTCGCTGTTCATCTATTATTCCCGGTGTTGGTCTGCTCCGTGTATGGAGTCAAGTCATCAACACCATATCTCATGACACAGATAATCCAGATCCTTGCCAAGGTTGTTCCTGTTGGGCCGTTTTTGGGCTGAGAGCCACAACGGTGGAGCGTTGTAAATAAACTTCAACCACATGTTGTAAACTCTGAGACGGTTTGAGTTTATTACTATACGATATGGACTTAGGTAGTAACTCAAACGCGATACTTCTCACATCGGCATTCTGACAACCCTGGTTTCTTCAACTGGCCGGTTTAGGAAATCATCAGCCTGACTACCGGACCAATAGAGAGATCAGGACAGACGAAGGTGCCTTGAAGTCGCCCTGGGCCTCAAAGCTGCATGATGGGTGTTTGTCTGTACATAAACAAGTAATTATAGAACTCAGGTTCCATTACGAGGCATTCGTCAGTGTCCTACGTAGACAGATACTTGGAGCCATCCTCTCTTCGCTTTGCGGGCCTCATATAAGCGCCGTGCCCCTGATTACCTGTCCCTGTGAGCGCGTATCTGATCATATTTAGGGTCCATTCTGATTTGACTTCTGGCCAGTAATGGCATGGCTCACAATGTTAGCAGCGGCTAGGCTTCTTATAGTCCTCTCCGCCTCTTTGCCCACTGTTCATGATCAATACGCCGGTAGCACCATGTAAATGAATTTATTGACAAGCTACCTAATACTCATGTCATGTCATGTCATGTCACGAATTTTGTTCGGCATTTGAACAAATCGAATGAGCCAATCTTCATCTTATAGGTCCTCGTGATTTGTCCTTTTCTATAGTCCGCAGTTAGCGAACCATACAATGGCATTGAGACAGTCGATCGAGCATCATGCTTTGCAAAAGAACGATCGAATGGATAGGTTCTAGTTCTTGAGTGATGCCCTCCTAGAAACCTTACTGTAAAACCCAAAGTCTCGAGGCTTTGATAGAACGCCTCAGTTCTCCCATAACTTCACATCTGGAACGTCCGACACAGAGACTTCTGAACAAGCCTGTTCTGTTATGATAGCATTTCGCAAGTTCTTAGGTATCCCGCGTTGTTCCATCTATCGTCCAACTTAATCGCTTTGCTGCCAATTCCGTTCTATAAGGCTAAACTTTGTTGGAATTCAAGATGGAGAATAATACATTAGTTACCCTCGCGCCATTCCTGTCAATGCTTAGGCAGTGAGTTTACGGCAATCGATAGTGTTAGCTCTGTGCTCAAGAACTCTAGAGATTCTAGGAAATATTATTAGTAGATATAAATAAAGCCTTGAAATACGGAATATGCCTGTATTAATCAGGTGATCATCGACGAGGCACGTTTGGACATAGTGCTTCGGGCAGTAAAGGAAGCACTTCACCCTGTCGGAAACTTGAGAAAGATGTCAGATATCAAGACACGTATAAATCTTTCTTGTATTAAACCGGATGATATCATTAAACAATAAAGTGCGCATAGTTGACAGGACGAACTGCTTCGCATTACATTTAACCATGCTCAAGGATACTTCCAACATCATATACTAGCAGTTCTATCTCTATTAGATCATATCCTACAGCTTCATACCTCATGCTGTTCCTGATCGTTGTTGACGACTTTATCAACAACAGTTCCAAGACATATATGTCCAGCACCTTGAGTATTAATCTCCCAAGGAAAACGAGCTATTTTCTCCTCCCATGCCAGACAGTCCGTCACTTCTTCAAAGATAAACGCTCATCCCGGTGCTCCAACAATAAATAACTCCACCAAACATTGCAAAGACTGACAGCGCAGGGAAAAACAGGAAGACCAAGAAAGGCTCACACAAGATTGTCTCCACGCCAGTCTCGTAGCCATTCTTCTTTCACAAAGAAGAAAAGGAAATTGGAAGTGTATGTTTGCAAGCCTGTTACGCCCTCATGCGCTCGTCTTCCGGAACTCCGCCATATGCTAGGGCTGATTGAAAACGCTGCACGCTGTCTGAGGCACTTGCCTCAGCAGCTAGTGATAGTCGGTGATGATAAAAACATTAACATATATAAGGGTCAACTCTGCGAATGAGCTTTGCACAACTACTCGGCCTGTTACCACATATCCTCTCGCCCATCCTGCCGACGATCGTTCCCATTGTCATGGTACTGATGGTAGTATTCCTTGGATCCCGGTCCGTACCCTTCTGGATCGTCGTAGCCATAGTCTTGGTGGTGATCTGTGCCATGCTCATCCTCATAAATCTGAGCATCGTCAACATAATCAACCTCTCCGTTGCCAGACTCGCCGTATTGTACCGCGGCCTGTGGTTGAAATTAGCAAGGTTGTTTACATAATTGTCCGAGCATCTCTTACCCGATGATAATCGAAGTCGTATTGATCCATGGCTTCTTGTGCATCTTGCTCTTCCCGCATTTGCTGTTGAGCCAGATATTCCTGCTCTTGTTGCTTCCGTCGAGCTTCTTCCTCCAAGCGCTTCTGTTGCGGCGAAATGGGCACGTTCATTTGAGGATGCATCGCCTGAACTATAGCCAGGTAACTGTACATGAAGTTGCTCAGTAGAACTTGGCTGAGCAAGGGCCGACGGGGGTTGGCCAACTTAATATGAGCCATTCGATATATCGCTCTCTCCTCAAGCAGAGGAAATCTTGTCCAGTGGTAATCCACATCTGGGACTAGGGGCTTATATACTGGCTCCTCAGGAACTTTGAGGTGTTGTGTCTTCTTCGCATTTCGCTCTTTCTCCTCCTTCTTCTTACTTCCACCAAAGATGGACGAGAAGATACTGCCATCCTTGTCCCTCTTGGAATCACTCTTGCGGTGGCTCTCCTTCTTTCGTTCTTCCTGCAGCTTGCTTTCCACGTTGTCACGGTCAAGGACCAGACTCTCACGGGCCTTAGGTGCATTTTTATCAATCGATGTTTGAATAACATCTAACCGTACGTTGTCTTGAACTCTTTCGCCGAGTGATTTGGTCTTGGACTTCTTACTCTCTTCTTTCTTCTTTTCTTTATCATCACTTGTACTCTTGAACCATTTCCAGGCGCTTCCGGAGGACTTGGTGGAGCTTGAATCGTCGTCCCGATCCTTCTTCGATTTCTTTTCGGATTTTCGCTCATCCTGGTTCAGTGTTGGTATGAAAGTGAGGCTATCAGTTCGCGATGAGCCGCTTCCAGGGAGTAATGCCGGGTTTGCCGCAAGATTATCATTTAAGGATTGGCTTTGGGGATATGATGATCGAGAGGTATGTTGCTGTTGTGAGTGCTGAGAGGCAGGCTGTCGGCCTATGCTTCGTCGACTTGGGCGGCTAGGTTCTTCCTCTATCACGGGTTCGGGTTCCGACATTCTTTGGGAAACAGGGTGAGTCTTTGCGTTTTGGGATGATGACCGTTTTGGAAACTTCTGTTCAGGCTGATCGTGAGCGTCTTGGTAAGTTGAGGTTTCAATTGTTGGAAGATTCGGTGAAGATCGAATAGGTAGCTGGTCTTGAAATGTCTCTGCACGTTTGAGCTCGCTGTTGTTGGCCCCTTGCCTTGTTTCATCATATGAATCGAAATCTTCCACTGACTCCTGAGAGAACTTGTGTGATCGCTTGACCGTGCGATTTTGTTGGGAGTAGTTGTCTGCTACAGGCTCCGACTGGACTCGCGTAAGACCGTGACCGGGTGGTGCTTCCAAAGGAGCAAAATTCGAATCCTCACTAGGTTGTGTTCTGTGTCCAGACCGTCGAGCCAGTGGTCCAGTACGTAGACTACCGCCCTTACGATATGTTGTTCGGGTTGACCTCCGCAGTCCCATACCTGGGGCAGCAGGCAGAATTGGCATATCGTCTGTGTTGCTCTCAGGTCCAGAGGGTGCGACTTGAGATTCTTGAGCAAATTTCTGCACGGCTTTGGTGGGATCTTTGACGAGTTCTTCCAGGCTGAGTTCATGGCTGTGGCCCCGGGAGCGTTTTCGATCTAATCGCTCAGCACCATCGACGTAACCGAAAGCACCGCCTTCTCCTGAGTTGTCTATTTGTCGTGACAGCATAGACTTTTTTCTTCTTAGGCCCCCAGCTCCTGAGTCGCCTTCACTAGTATCGGTATCGGCAGATAGAAAAGAGTCTCCAGATCTTCGTCTTATCGAATGAACCCTGTTTTCAAGAAACGACTTGAACTCGCCGGGAGCCAACTCTGGATGCACTCTAGCAGGTACCCAAAGGAGTCTTGAAGGGTCGTTCTCATCGTCATCACCGCTTGGTGCTATAGTCGGCATTGCCATTAAAGACATGGGTGGCATATCAGGATCCTTGTTGTTTCCAACATCCATCGACAGCCGCCTGAGGGCCTGCAAATTACTCAACTCCTGAGCGATGTCATTCGGATTATCAATGTTCGTGAGAGAAAATTGCGAGTCGGCTTGAACATCGCGAAGTGAAAGTGTGGGAGATAACGGTGATTTTGGTCCTTGTTCAAATGAGTTACTTCGCTGGCCTTGTGAAAGCGGTTGAGGGCGCTTGGCCGGGTCGCCATTAACAGGTGATGCCTCGCCGGCGGACGATTCGGAATCGGTTCGCTTAAGTCCTCTTCGTGTGTCTGCAGACAGAAATCGGTCATCTGGGGGTGGTCGAGGGAGCGATTCTTGGTAAGGTGTCGGGCCGCCTATAAAGCTCAGTGGACGATTTACACTCAATGGACGACCACCTTCTGATCCTGAATCGTCCTCATCGCCATACAGAGTACCAATAGCCTCGGTGACATGATGACTTGGATCAGAAATCGAAAGTTGACTGGAATGGCCGCGTCTGCTGGCAAAACTGCCGCCAGCATCGCCGCGGGGTCGAGATGATGTCTATACATACAACAAACCTAGGATCAGTATGGGTGGCGACAACATGAGAAAGCCGTGACGATATGAACAAAAGGGCGCAATTGTACAGATCGCGCATGATTGCGTGTTCCATATAGAGAAATAAACATTCGGTGAATGTGAATATTGACGTACCATCATCGACGGCTGGGTGGGCCTCAACGGAGGCTTGCACGCCCACGATTGCCTGTGTACGGTATCCCGGCTTGTCTATTAAAACGATGTTGAATGTCGAATCTACGTTATCATGGGCCTTAGTGCACCACGTTACTAGCGGCGCAAAGGAATGGAACGTCTGTGGCTCGAAGGGGTGAGAGGTTTGGTCACCTCCTGCGACGGCGTTCTCGTCAAGTCTGTTGTCGCATGGGGAGGATGTGAGGACGAGCCGCTGATCTGTATGTCGTCCGTCAAGGGTTCCTAGTGTCCAGTATCGTATCTTGGTGGGGGTGATATCGTCTATTTGAATCGTTTCGGGTGATATGATCGTAGAGGAACTGGTAGGAGATTGTGGCTGTTTCCTTGAAATAGGTAGACAAAGGCTCAAATCAAGGGAGACAGAAAGAAGAGGTTCGTCCAAGGCCCAAGGCGAGATACAAGTTGGGTAGCCCTGGTAAGGGTAGGTACATGCAATCAAAGGGTGACGGTACTTAGACCGGGGCATGAGACGTGTCAAGGTAGGTCACGTGGTGGAGGCGCTTACAGCCGGTCGTCAGGCGCTGTTCCACTGTATCACAGCGCTATCTTGCACTAAAGTTGGCGCCCGTCGGGGTGGTTCAGTGCCGTCGGCCCATGTGAGTTGCTGGAACAGAGTTGGACACCTAGGTGCGTCTATTCATGGACACTACCTCTATAACTCTGGGCGGAAAGTATCTTGAAGATATGTAGGTACATATTCTAAGAATAAAAATACAACACGGCTTCCTGTCAGATATCTATGCTAACCAGACAGCTGTGCATGATTGATAAATCATGTGTCAGGTACCCAAGGTGCCTAGTCATTATGGATGCGTCCATGAAGCCTTGCTTTGAGTTTCTAACTCGCTGAACGTCTGTGCTGGGCTGGTCAATGGCCCCTTCAATCCCTCGAATCAAAACCAGGAGTAAAGAGCCCTGAAAAAGGGTCCATCCTTGCTTGCCCAGAATGAAACCGAAAGACAAGCTCATTATCTTCTTGGCCAGGTTAATAAAGGGTTTCTCATGTCAGAAAAGACGGTCTTGTCAACGTCTGCGGTGCGCGTGGCAACCTACTTGCTGTGATGGATGGCGAATATCACATAACGTAGCGGCTAATATCATTGAGGGGGTGCCATGGTAACAGGACCGAATAATCGCGGTCGTTTTGACCCGTGAGGAATGTCTTTTGTGGCATGGCTGTATGCTCCAGACAACACGAACACTTCATTCAACACATACCAAATGACACAGTTGGGTCCTGGTTTAGATCATTCTTCACGTAATGAGCTTTTAGCGTGAGCTATAATTATCCATCAGTGAAACAGACTGCACATGCACATTGGACTTCAAGTCTTCTGTATTGTCTGGACATGCCAATGCTCGTATTACCACTAGATGAGCCAGCTCATACACCAGAGGAACGACATTCCAATAACTTGGATAAAACGTTCTCGTCAACAATAAGGTATCAAATGTAAAGTCTACGTAGATCAGCTACTTGATAGGCAGTGATGGGAGGGAAATGCCGATTAGTCAACTGTAGAGCAACAATCGCTGAGGACCGACCTCGCAAGAAATGTATACCAACCTCAGCCAAGGATGAATATGGACTTATAACAACAGGAAAACAGTTGAATTACTTAAGAATGCCAAATTAGTACACAAGTCCAAAGAGCCTGTACTTCATCAGCATTTATACTCATAGGCAGAAGTGCGTTACTTCAGTTTTCCGCTTCGCTCAAGACTAATAATTTTCCGGGTCTGTAATCTAATGGCTGTGTAACTTGAGCATACTCTTTCTCGAAGTTTGTTTCGTTTCTCTAGAGCAATCCATCGTCCATTTGTTGTTTGTTTCCTGTAATAGATAGAGTGCCTAGTGCTTGGTGACCGCATGATCGGTCGCATGTGGGTGTTATCCTTGTCTCAGATCAGCACAAAGCTATAATACCCAAGAACCAAGGCCAGACCCATGCTTCTTTTTGTATCTTCGTATGAAAATGTGGTCTATCATATGGTTTATTTCTGTTTCGTATTAGTTCTCGGGTTTCTGTGGTAGAACTTTACAGTATCGGGAGGGAATTCGTCCATTTGCAATTAGTATCAAATCCAAGTAAACAGTTGCATCAGAACTCCAAAAACCATTACCCGAAGGGCAGGTCTACCCTGCTGAAGTTATTACAGTAGGTCGGCAAAAGTCCCGATATATTTTAATATAACCCCAATTACCTCAATTATATATAGCTATTTTACTCTATAATTAACTAGGTAATATTTATTTAATTTTAATAAAATATATATTAATTTATAGAGAATTAAAAGGAAATTCTAAGAATATAGCTTAATACTTAATATAATAATTATTTATATTATAATATTTATTTAATTAATTTAAGATTAATTTAATTATATTTTTAATTGTATTATTTTTAATTTTAAATTATAGCTTTTTAATAATAACTATTAATCTCTTAATAGCTTTATTAGACTTTAAATAAGTAATAATTTTAAAATATTATTTATAAATCTAGGCTTTTAAGACTTTTTATAAAATTTTAATAAGATTAAAATTAAGGCTATATAGTAATTAGTTTACTAAAGATACCTTATATTTTCTTACCTAAAGGTATAGCTAATTTTAAACTTTTTAATAAATAAAAGTATAAATATTATTATATTAAAAAGTCTTTCTTTTTTTAATATAATTAAGAAGGTAAAATTAAAGATAAAATAAAATATACTGGCTTATTATACCTCCTTTCTTAGAGTTAAAATTACTTAATAAAGAGATAATTTATAATAATTTATTATAGTTAATTATATTAAAGAATATCTATAAATATCTTAAAAGTTATTTATAAGGTTATACTTTATTTTTATAAAGTCTCTTACCTTATAATATTATTAAAATATATTTCTATAAAAGGAAAATTTAAATATATAAATTTATAAAATAATTATTTAATATAATTACTATTTATATAATTAATTATAATTTTATTATAAAACTACTAATTATATTAAAATAACTTATCTTTATAATAATATTTATTATAAAATTCTTTTTTTAATTAAATATATTCTTTATTAAGAAATAGATATTAAAATATAAATTTATATTATATATCCTTATTAAAAAGCCAGTAATTAATTATTTTTCTTAAATAATATAATTATACTTAATTAATAATTTCTTAATATAAAATAAAAAGGTTATTTTTAATAAGTATTTTAATATAAATTTTATTTTAATTAAATAAGACCTAAGGCCTTTTAAACTATTAATTATCTTTAGTTAATTCTTATTATTAATTATATTAAATAATCTTATAAATTATATATTAAGTTAATCTCTTTTTATCTGTAATTTTCTATATTTAAACTCCTAATTTACATATTATTATAAACCTTATTTTTATATAAAGAAAATAATATATATCTTACCTTAATTTAGGTATTTTATTCTATTAAAATTATATAATAAAGTTATTATATTTATATTATTATTTTATAAAAAGCAGGGGTAGACCCGAAATATATCAGGACTTTTGCCCGGGACTGTACGTATCAAACAAGAAGGGAGTTGGATATACAGAGTAGCTACCCAAATCATGCGGGGAGGATTGTGACGACTCGGGCGTGGGCATCCATCACTCCACACCGTCACAGATCTCCTTCGTCGGAAGGGAGCATCAGAGGGACATCAAGCATTGAAGCATCCGTTACCAAACTTTCGTGACTGACAGTTTCTATTGCTTGAGCTGGCCTCCCTATTGATCTTCGTGTGTGATTGTTCACATTGTTGCCTAATAATAGCCTTAAACCCACGCATTGGTAGAATATGATTTCATATAACTGGCACCCTTACCTTGGTAGGTACCGCGAGATACCGATTCTATGGGTGGCAACAAAACTCAGAATCTCTATACTAAGGACCAAGAGACCAAGGTAAGTTTAGTATATATTGACAAGCCTTAAGACCAGTGATTATGGTCCTTGATTTAAAGATTGAAGTTCTCTCGCTCCCTTAGGCTACTCAACCGCTAATAGTAAGCCCGCATTGTCACTTCACCTATTTCTCTGGCGACAAGCAAGAGATATTATGTTTTCTCTCACTCGATGCTTCAAGCTTCAGGCAAAGGAAATTGAAACATAAGCCAGTATTGTTATTCTGCATGAACCCAGGTGTGGATGATTGTGTGACTGAATCTGATTGTCAGGCAGGACTGGCTATTGGACTCGGCAAATGAGGACGGGTTTCGTAGCCTCATTATGCAAAGGGTGGTTAATGTCAGGAATCGGCTTTGTTGAGTCCCTCCGTATATGAGATATCTAAGATACCTAGGTAGGAGGATGAATGCTCGGTCTTGATAAAGACTTGATTTGAACAATCAGGGAATTGAACAGAGAGCTAGGATCCCAGAACGAGTAAACGAAGTGAGATACTTGGAAGAAATCAATATTCAAGATTTAAAAAATCCATCGAGAGGCAATGACGAGAGAAACTATGGCATCTGTATCGTTGCCGTTAATTTCTGTTTTCCTACGGAGTAGACTTGTGTATTGTTTGTGCAGGGTAAGGTGCTTTGAAAGCAAAACGGTGACAAGAACTCGATCTCAAACGCGATTGCCGACCATTAACCGTTTAGAGAGAGCGTCACTGAATGAGCTTCCCCTGGTCTAGGCCCAAATAATTCTTCGAGGTGGACAGGCACCTCGTCAGAGGTGAAGCTGATGCGGCTAGTCCGAAAGAGGTAAAGCCTTTGACTCCCGATTCTTGGGGCCACCTAGAAATTATCTCTACCTCTGAGGTAGCCTTGCTACAGCTACGAAAATCCACCTCCCCGTGATTGCCTCCCTGTCTTCCATTCCACATCGTCACCTCTTTTGATACCCATTCATCCTCTTCCGGGAGCTCTATCTCATTATCAGAGCATCCTTTCTCACCGCCCACGCGATTATCCGAACACGCGAATCTCCGACCGACTTCGAGCGCATAGAATCAGTTGATTGATAGAATGGCTGCTGTGAGTGTTCTCCCCATGACATGGCCCCTTCTATTATCCGCTATTTGCCCATCTCCCTCGCACTGTTCACGGCTTTCCACATGCGAGCATAAGCTCGCATTATTGCAACACCTTGCAAGATAGCCCACGGCCATTTCTGCCTCTCTCGCATTCTTCGCGTTGCCCTAATCCCACGCCCGCCTTCTCCCCGCTCGCGTGTTGTCCCGCCGTTGCGCCCCGTTAGATGGCCTCAACTTCGAGATCCGCAACTCCACGTTCATATGCACTTCCACAAAAATGCGATTACCCCGACAGCGCAGTCGGTCACTTTGAAGAAGACATTAGCTAACACGTCCCCGACAGCCGCGAGCATACAATAACCCGGGCCCAGGCTACCTTCAGAACGGTGCTGGTGGTCTTCCTCCCACTGGTGCTGCACCACTTTTGCCCAATCAGGGCCGTGTCCTTCAAACCGGTCCCCTAAGAGTTCTGTGTATTGCCGATGTTCGAGGTTGGTAGTTATGAGCGACCTAGTCGGACGAACGCTGAACACCATATAGGAAACCTGAGATCACTCAATGATCTTGCGAAACAAGCTCGAGCTGACCATATCATCCACACCGGTGATTTTGGTTTCTACGACGACACCTCCCTGGAACGAATCGCCGAGAAGACACTTAAGCATGTTGCGCAGTATTCGCCCTTGATTTCCGAGCCCGTCAAGAAGGCTATTCAGCAAGGAGGACCAGGCCCTGTAAAGTCCCGATTTCCGCCAAATGAGCTTCCTCTCTCGGAACTGCCTCTCCTTATCAGCGGTGAGGTTAAGCTTGATGTTCCCGTCTATACCGTCTGGGGTGCTTGCGAAGATGTCCGAGTACTAGAGAAGTTCCGAACCGGCGAGTACAAGGTCCCAAACCTGCATATCATCGACGAGGCTCGATCAATGCTACTAGAGGTTGGTGGTGTCAAGTTGCGGCTACTTGGCCTTGGTGGTGCTGTGGTCATGCATAAGCTTTTTGATAATGGCGAAGGCCGTACTACCATTGCTGGTGGTCAGGGTACTATGTGGACAACTCTCCTGCAAATGGGTGAGCTTGTCGACACGGCGCACCGAGTTTACGATCCTACCGAAACCCGCATCTTCATCACACATGCGTCTCCTGCTCGTGAGGGTATCCTGAACCAGCTCTCGGTAACTCTCAAGGCCGACTTCTCTATTTCTGCCGGACTTCACTTCCGATATGGTAGCTCTTACAATGAGTTCAGCGTCAACCCTACTCTCGACCATTACCGTGGTAAGCTTGCTGCCTCCAAGGCTTCTTTCAACGACGTCTGGGAGACCGTCAAGAGTGAGGTGGAGCCTGCTATCCAACAGAATGAGGCCCAACAGAACCTTCTGAAAAATGCCCTACAAATCGTCGAGAAGATGCCAACCACTGCTGCTGGTGGCAACCCCTTTGGCGGCCCGGCTGCTGGTCAGGCTTCTCTCGGACAGGTCGACGAGAGTGCCTTCAAGAATATGTGGAACTTTAACCTTGCTGATGCGGCCTTTGGCTACCTGGTTCTCGAGATTCAGGATGGCCGTATTGGTACTGAGATGCGTGCTCAAGGCTTCAACTTCTCTCACCGTGGCGCCAAGCAGCAGCCCGGACTTCCTCCCACCACAGCTGGCCCAGCTGGTATTCCTTCACCTGCCCCTCCCTCGACCCAGTCCAGTGTCCCACCTCCTACCAGCCGACAGCCCTCAACAGTCCAGGCTGCTAAGCCTGCTGTCGCAACTCCTCTGTCCGGCCCACCCAAGCCAGCGACTCCCCAACCTGCCCCAAGCTCGAACAGTCCTGCTCCCGCCCCGCCCAGCAAAGACACCGAGAAGGCCACAGCTCCGGCTTCCGCTCCAGCTAACGGTTCAGCGCACCCTGAGCGTGTTTCTTCTCCCGCTCCCAAGACACCTGCCTCGGACATCATCGGTCTTTTCATTATGAATGTCAACACCGAGGATCAGTGCCGAGATCTGTTTAGCGAGGAGGACAAGAACAAGATTCTCAAGGTTGACAAGTGGGGCAATTCAAACAAGGTTGTTCAGTTCAAGACAACAGAGGACCGTGATGCTGCTTTGGCCAGACTCCCTGAGGATGTGAAGACTAGAACCCAGGAGGATCGATCCAAGCCTCTGGTCAAGATCTTCCAACATCGTGAGGGCAAGACATATGCCAACCGAGGTGGTGCTGGTAACTGGGGTGCCAGCGGACGCGGCGGTGCCACTAACACCAGTGGATATCGCAGCGCTGGAGGAGCCAGTGATTCCGAATCCAACCGACGTGGTGGACGAGGTGGACGAGGTGGTCGCGGTGGAGATCGTGGACGGGGTGGACGTGGTCGAGGAGGCCTTAAGGGCGAGACAGGCACCTCTTCACCTGCCGCCGCTCCCGCCACACCCGCCGCCGACTAATATCATACTCAAAATTTGAGTGTCACTACACAACCGTTCTGAGGCATTGGTCCTTTCCATGCGCCTTTTATCATCTTTGCCTGCTTTTTTGGGCATCTCCTGCTTGTTACGCCTCGACCTGATTTGATAGGGGCTTAAGCAACAGGAAAAGCGAGGATATCTCACCGGCCTCGTTTTCATGTATCGTGTACCTAATGAGATTTCGGAGTCGAAAATCCTTGACATCGAGGGTACGGCTTCTTTAGTTTTGACCTGTATGGAGTTCAGTTGTGAAGAGAATTAAAAAACATCGTTCTGGGCCCTGGAAAGCATTTCGGAGACGTGGATGTGATGATGACGTTCACGGAAGCTGGATGAGGGGAGTAGGTTGATGATTTGGAATGAATGAACTTCCTATTGTACAATGCTAGACTCTGATTGACTATTCGTGATGCTGATCGTGATTGATGGACTATTTTACAGACTAAATTACATGTGTATCCTTTAGTCACCTCATACAGGCTTCATGCCCTTGTGAATAGCGGCAATACCGCCAGTCAGGTCTTCGTAGCCTTCTCCAGCTACCACGAAGCCTGCATCCTTGATCATGTTTCTAAACTCGGTCTGGCTGGGAAATCTCTCAATACTCTCGACCAGATACTGGTAGCTGTCGCGGTCCCCTGCCACTAGTTGACCGATTAAAGGGATACCCTTAAAGGACCACTGCTTATAGACAGTGTTGAAAATGGGGTGCTTGTCAACCTTTGAGAACTCAAGGCAGGCAAACACACCGCCAGGCTTCAAAACGCGGTGGGCTTCCTTCAAAGCGGCAGGGATGTTGGAGAAGTTGCGAATACCGAAGGCAACTGTGTAAAGATCGAGCGAGTTATCCTCTATCTGAGAGGGGAGGATTTCGGCGTTTGCCTCGAGAAAAGAGAGGGCAGATTGGTGGGACGCGGGGAGTGCAAGAGAGCGCTGGCGACCAACTGCCAGCATATCGGGGTTGATGTCGGAGATAATAACGGAGACATTGGGATTGCAGTTGAACTCATGAGCGTGCTGAAGATGTCGGAAAGCAATATCGCCAGTTCCGCCAGCGACGTCGAGAATGCGCTGAGGTTGACCAGGGGGGTTCGTAGCACCAGGGTTGAGGGAAGAGATAAAGTAGTCCCTACGTTTCGATGTTAGTTCGGTACACCGTGCAGTATAATTGAACGCACTTCCATAGACGATGAATACCCAGGGACATGAAATCATTCATCTTATCGTAGGATTCGGCGACACTTGTAAATACACCAGCAACACGCTGCTGCTTCTCGGCTTCAGTGACAGTCTCATATCCGAAGTGGGTAGGTCGATCAGATGTAGGGGTTGATTTATCGCCACGGACGGCATTGGTAGAGCAAAATGGCCGGGCGAAAGTAGGTGAGAATTTCAGGGGGTTCAGTGTGCGGGAGAAGCCCCGGAGGGCTGTGCGCGAGGCCATTGTGAATGTAGTTGGGCCTCAGAGGTTATGGGAAGCTCTGGTTGAGGTCAGTTAGAAAATCATACGAGGCTGAGAGTTGGAGTTTTGCAGTGGGTCAGAAATCGTGGCGTGCCAGCCTTGTAGCCACAGTGGCTGAAATCGATCTCAATGTCGACTTGACTGGCAATCAAGAAGGGTAATGGAGATATTGTCTCATCTCACCTTTGTTAGACGCTTTCCCCAGAGTCGGCAACGGTTGAAGCATTACCCTTGTTCTTTTCCTGTCGGTGCTTAAAGATGGCTTGAATGAAGGTGCGCACCCGGGTTTTCAACCACCAGGCAAGGAGTGCAAAAATCGCGAAGAGGGTAAGGAATATAATTGCGATGGCTACTGCTGGAGTGGCGGACATATCGAGAGTCGTTTTGAAGTGTTTGACTAGATGTTTCTGTTGAGGATGTCTTTCACGTAATGTTGTGCGGAGATTAGAAAGTATGAGGTTGAGGATGTTTCTCTATTACTTCAACTGCAGGCTCGGCCAATTTTGGCAATGACTCTATATACTGGTTGCTATGGTGCCTATTACTTCACGTTGATTGTGGTTGAGATTCACTGGCAGCTGTTGACAGCTGCATTTAAAAGTGGCAGATGCTAGAGCTAGGACTGGATCCATCCATGGAGATCTGGAGTTTATCGCATGTGTGGGGTAGAGCGATAAGAACTTTTGTGTGGGGGATAAGTCGGGGTCCTCATGGGCTTGGGCTTCATGGTCGGCATCAAACATCCATGACATGATGAATGGTTGGTCAAGTTAGGAGGCACGGTGCAAGATCTGACAAGGAAGTCAGCCAATTGCCGAATAATCAAGTAAGACACCCCTGGAAACAAATGCTGGCTCAGGATGCCGAACATCGTCAAACCACGGCTTATTACTATCTCGCCGTCTCGGCTTTCACGGGTTGGAGTCGGCTCAGGATGACGTCGCTTCCTCGCGGTCTCAGACACAACAACCCCTCGGTAATACGGGCTACTATCTATCTGGCATATCATTGATGTCTAGCTATTTGATTAAAAGAAAACATAGCCCCGATTCCAGTTAACCCCCCAGAAACCCAAGCACCCATACACATACACCATGAAGTCCCGAGCCCTGCGTCAAGTCGCCCTGCGGCGGGCCGTCCTTTCTAGACCACATGCAACACCCATTGCGATCCGATCAGCCAGCAGTGTATCGCAACGGCCCAATTCCAATTTTGTCTCCTTTCCTGGTGCTTTGAAGAGCGCATTCACAAGTTCTCTCAAATTCGAAGATCCCGAGTCGTATCCCGCCTTATCAACGTATCGCGTTGTAGACCAGCATGGAGTTGTGGTGGATGAATCGTTCAAACCTGATATCTCCGATGAGGAGGTTATTCGTCTATACAAAGACATGGTCTTCATCTCAATCATGGATCTGATTATGTTTGATGCGCAAAGACAAGGTCGATTGAGCTTCTATATGGTTAGTGCTGGCGAGGAGGCCGTCAGCGTCGGAAGTTCAAGCGTGCTCGACAAAGACGATGTCATGTTCTGTCAATACAGAGAACAAGGTGTTTTTAAGGAGCGAGGGTTTACAGCCAAAGATTTCATGAGCCAGTTGTTTGGTAACAAGAACGACCCAAGTCGAGGACGAAGCATGCCTGTCCATTACGGAAGCAAAGAGCTGAATATTGTGAGTACGATGCGAGTTTACACCAGTAGTTCAGAACTAACATTGTGATATAGCATTCAATTTCATCTCCATTAGCGACACAACTTCCCCAGGCTTCCGGTGCCGCTTATGCTCTTAAGATGCAAAAGCTTCAAGACCCCAGCTCCAAAGCTCGTGTGGTTGCAGCGTACTTTGGTGAGGGTGCGGCTAGCGAAGGAGACTTCCACGCTGCTCTCAACATTGCCGCAACTCGATCATGCCCTGTTATCTTTATCTGCAGAAACAACGGATATGCTATCTCAACGCCTACACTAGACCAATACCGTGGCGATGGTATCGCTAGCCGTGGTATTGGCTACGGTATTGATACAATCCGAATAGATGGCAACGATATTTGGGCGGTCAGAGAAGCTACAAAGAAGGCACGTGAGATGGCCCTTGAAGATGGTGGCAAGCCAGTTCTCATTGAAGCCATGACCTACCGTGTCTCTCACCACAGCACATCAGACGACTCGTTCGCCTACCGTGCCCGCGTAGAAGTCGAAGACTGGAAGCGTCGCGATAACCCTATCACTCGACTACGAAAGTGGATGGAAGCAAAGGGTATATGGGACGAGGCCAAGGAGAAGGAGGCTCGCAGTGATCTTCGCAAGGAGATATTGAAGGCGTTCAGTGAGGCAGAGCGCGAGAAGAAGCCCCCAATTCGGGGCATGTTTGAGGATATCTACGAAGAGTTGACGGATGACTTGAAGGCGCAGATGAAGGAGCTGAAGGAGATGCTGGATAAGTATCCCGAGGAGTATGATATTGCTGAGTTCGAGGGTGGCAAGGATAGCTTAAAACCATAAGATAGATAGAAGTGGTAATGGGGCTATGGATAGCTCAACCAATGCAAAATTAAAGAAAATTCTCGAATGATATACTAATCACATTCAGTGAAAATTTCAACCAGTTTGTGTATAGTAATAAGTGACATCAGTTTGTGGTTCTTCTTAGTAATATGTTGTGTGCCTACCAGCCCGACGACCTTGGTTTCGAGCATACCTCGTGGAGTTTATTATTATGGCCGAAGGTGTTCTTCTGAAAACTATAATAAGCTTAGATATCATGCAAATACTAGTCGGTTCCTTCATCCCGTCTAGTACAACAAAATCTCAAGATCAAAGTACCTTGTTGTCACACTGACAGCTTAGAATTATCCAAACAGCGACGGGATAAATCATCCGAAAATGATGATAAGCCTCAGTGAGCAAGAGTCAGATAGATAGCCGTCTCATCCTTGTGATCTGATATGATTTATATCAACCGACATCATGTTCTAGTAAAGTAGTTTGAGGCTCTCTTGGCCCATTGAGCCGTGCAATATCCGATGTTGATGGCTGGAGATGGATGTCGCATTAATTAGCGTGACCTCTTCAGTGGGTTTCCTGCGTGCTAACCTAAGCCTAAGGCATGATAGACGCCACTATGGACCTAAGCGGGCGGCTCCACATGCTGAGAACGGATCTCAAGTCGCACCTTGATAATAATATTGTTTCGTGATGTTGAATCACCTTGGACTGTATTTCCGTGCATGGAAGATCATTCCAGTGCTAAATCGTTTCCAAGAGAACTCCATGAGTGCGGCTATTCAATGCATTACAGCAGTTATGACTAATAGGGATGATAATTGCATCATATAATGTGAACACAAACGGCACAAGACCATCTTGCCATGTTAGAAATAGAGGCCCCTCAGCCCCTCTCTGAGCCTGCACAGTGCATGCTTGTTTGCAGCCGATGAGGCTGGCTCAACAGAATCACAGTGCCTTGAGTTCTTGGACTACATGACAAGTCTCCAGCTTTATCGCAAACGTATGTCGTACTCCGTGCACTCATCAGTGCTGCATGTGTTTTTCGCCTCGAGCCGTGTGTCCAGTGTCCTCAGGGCCGCAGATAGTGGAGTCGACCAGCTCACACACGTCAACCCGACTTGACCGTCCGTCAACCACCACATCCATCCAATTGAAGAGCCATCATCCTCCCTCTTCTCCCCCCAGACAAGACTCGTATCTGTAAACCCAAACCCCAAAACACCACTCACCTTTCTCCTCCTCTCATCATAATCTCACCTCCAGAGTGGCATTTCTCTCCAAGACTTTATTCTGTAACTTCAAGTCTGGCCTCATCTGCAGCACAAGAGACATAGTTACCTATCCTTAGACCACATCATCTCTACACCGTAACTACCTTACCTTGCCTTAATCGATAACCCGCTATCGCTCTCGTCATCAGTTCATCGCCTTCTCGACTTTCGGAGAGAAACAACGACCCCGCCGCGCCCGCGCCCTGCCCGCTGCCTTCCTGATGGCGTAGGTCGTCTGGGCATGGCAGAACGAACATCGGCAGGTGATAACGAAGTGCGACTTCCTTCTACCTCGACAACCTCAACTGCCAATCTCTCTCCCGCTTCCGCCGCCTCTTCAGCCCATAGATAGGGTCAACCCTTTTATCCTTCCCCCGTCCGTTGCCCATCCATCCTCATACTTGGCCTCCACTGTCACTCGACTGCACTGTACAGGCCTACGCCTGCTTCACTTCACTACACATCATATCCATTCACTGCACTTCCCTTTCTCATTTCTTCACCTCGTATCATCTGCCTACGCCTGCGCTTGCGTCTCGTCTCGTCTGTTACTCACCCTGTCGCTCCGCTCTTTGCGTCGCTCAAACGGGACAGACACCCTCGTCATCCCAACACCGCCGCTGCTCGGCTCGTGGCTGCTCTGCTACGTTGCTGATTCACGCACATCGAGACAAGAAACCACAAAACGCAATCCGCACTTCCCAAGTAACTTGCACGCATGCACGCCTGTCTATGGTCAACTGCTATTTTTGTCCACCGAGACTTTTTGACCTTGGCCCGAAAACTATCTTGCAGCTAGCTACCTATAGCTGTTTAACAGCCTCCTGCATTGACAAAGCTCTGTCACCCTCGGCCACAATCCAGGCTGTTGTAGAGCAAACACTGTCTTTGAAGCATTTGACTTTTTCAGCCACGGCTCGTGCTCGTGCTTCCTCTTTCTTCTTCTTCTTCTCCCTCCATCTTCCGTGCAACATCCGTCAACATCATCTCTCACAACTTCCCCATTATTTGCCTTAACGCAGATGTATCGTCAAGCTCACGAGAATTATGTCTTCTAGAATTACCAGATCTTCGGCTCGTCAAGCAGCGAGTCAGGCAGCCCAATCTAACAATATTGCTCCTGCCGCTGCTGACGTCCCGACCGCACCCTCTACTACTCCGTCCTCACGCAAGCGAAAAGGGCTCGCCGCCGAGAAGAGCCCCAACGACGCATTACCACCCTCTGGGTCTTCAGGTCGACGGTCCAAGAGACAAAAGATCCCCGAAGCCGTTCCACCTCCGAATACCAACAATAACAACCACACCACATCCAGATCTCGGCGAAAGGGAAAGCCCGCTGTTGAAATGGACAGCCCGGAGTAAGTCTTTGACGCAGAGTGCACCTAAATGATGGCTTAGATTCAATGCATTAACGACTCTAGTAACAACCACCCTGGATCTGCGCATCCTGCAGAGCCCTCTATCCCCTCAGGTTCTTCCAGCAGAAAATCGAGCCGTTCTAAGAAGACCACGGGACCTCCATCAGGTTTGTATATCCCGCGGATAAGTTAGCTCTGTTGAGGCATAGAACTGACGATGACTGCAGAGCCCACATCTGGTACAAGTCTGACCACCCGAAGATCGAAACGGAATCTTGACAGCGCAGTTGATCAAGATACACCGATGACGGGTACCGATGAGAACAAAGTCCCAGGACCACCGCCACCCCCTCCTCCCATCGATCACCACGACGATGACGATAGCGAAGACAATGACGAGGACGAAGATGAAGAGGGATCGCGAAGGTACGACGAAGACGAAGACGACGACGACGACGATCCTTTTGGCGGATTTGGTGGCCCTCCAGGCAGTTTATCCAGCACGCTCAGGGCACTAACAGGGATGATGTCTGGTCTGACATCTAGATTCCGGGAAATCCTGCACAATCTGCGAGTCGATGATCTCTCAGTACAGCTAATAGCTCTGCAAGAGCTATCAGAAATACTTCTTGTTTCCAACGAAGACAACCTCTCTGGCCACTTCTCGCCCGATGCATATGTTAAGGAGCTGGTTTCCCTCATGAATAAGGAAGAAAGCCCCGAAATCATGTTGCTCGCGTGTCGTTGCTTGGCAAATTTGATGGAGGCGTTGCCTGCCAGCGTTGCGAACGTCGTCTATGGAAGTGCCGTCCCTGTCCTGTGCCAAAAACTCCTCGAAATTTCTTTTATCGATTTGGCAGAGCAGGCCTTGAGCACATTGGAGAAGATATCAGTCGAATATCCTACCAGCATTGTTCGTGAGGGTGGCCTCACTGCTTGTTTGTCTTATCTCGACTTCTTTGCTACCGGCACGCAAAGAACTGCCGTTACTACCGCAGCAAACTGCTGCCGCAACATCCCCGAAGACTCTTTCCCGGTAGTGCGAGATGTTATGCCCACACTTCTAAATGTCCTCAATAGCAGTGATCAGCGGGTCGTGGAGCAGGCCTCACTTTGCGTTTCCGGCATCGTTGAGAGTTTCAAGTACCATCCCTCTAAACTTGAGGAACTTGTTAGCGTTGACCTTCTTCGAGGTGTGCTGCGACTTCTTGTTCCTGGTACGACCAACATGATTGGCTCCAGTATTCATACACAATTTCTCCGAGTTTTGGCATTCACCGCGCGAGCTAGCCCTCGTCTTTCCGCGGAGCTCTTCAAGCTTAATGTGGTAGAGACATTGTATCAAATCCTGACTGGTGTTTCACCACCTAGCGGTACCGAAGATGTTGCCTCCAAACTGGACAGTGTTATAATCATGCAGGCTCTCATTCATCGACCCCGAGATCAGATCATTGAGACGCTCAATGTTATTTGCGAATTACTACCTAACCTACCACGAAACGCAGATCCCTCGTATGGTGATTTCGTTGAACTTCAAGCCTTGGCAGATCCTACAAACTCGGCAGCTAGTGGTGGAAGGAACCGAAGGTCTACGAATGAAAAGCGCATTGAGCTTCTCGAAGAGTGCAAAGACGAAGTCCGCCGTTTTGCGCTCATCATCTTCCCTACTTTGACCGACGCGTTCTCCAGTACAGTCAACTTGAGCGTCCGCCAAAAGGTCCTCACAGCACAACTGAAGATGTTATCGAATCTTGATGAGGACATCTTGATTGAAGCGCTTACTCCGGTACCTTATGCCTCTTTCCTCGCTTCTATTCTTTCACAACAAGACCACGCATCTCTGGTTATGCTTGGCCTGCAAGCAGCCGAGCTGTTACTAAGCCGACTCGACAAGATCTACCGGTATCAATTCTATCGCGAAGGAGTCTTTCTTGAGATCACCAAGATTGCTGAGGAGGAAGAGGCAATTGAAGAGAAGTCAGGTAAGGGCGAAAAACAGGACTCTCAGGGCGAACAAGCAACAGAACAAGACAACGAACAGTCCTCGGATCAGGAATCTGAGCATGAGGAAGACGACGAAGATGAGGAGCGCGAGTCTTCTGATGAAGAGGACGAAGACGAAGAGCATGATAACGAGAATGGCGAGGTGCAGAATGAGGACATGTCCCCTGTTAGCTCCCGGGGGTCTACCATGTCTCTCGAGGTCCCTCTCCATCGTCTTGTCTCCGACGTGCGATCAATGAAATCTCGAACTCGAGACGTCGCCAAAAAGTTCTTGGAGACGCATGAGACTGAAGGCCATGGCCAGGCTATGAAGCTGAAGGCAACAGCAATCCTTGATGCTCTTTCAGACTTGGCTGGTGAGCTTGAGGCCTTCTATCTCAAACCGATGCCCAGCAACGTTACGGCCGATAAAGGAAAGGAACTGTTCACCAAGCTTGCATCATATTTCGATACCGACGTCTTGGAAAGTGTTACGAGCGCGGAACTTCTGGCATCAGGTCTTGTTCGTGTGCTTCTAGAGGTTTTCAGCAACCCTGACGAGGAACTGGCCCGTGCCGCCCAGTCAACGTTTCTGGAAGTCTTCATGGCATACACCGTCAAGTCAAAGCCAAAAACTGCAACTGCAGAATCTCCAGCTACGCCTTTCAGCGTCATGATTCACAAGCTTCAGGACTTGCTCAGTAGGTCAGAGCATTTTGAGGTTATCACGGTGCATCATAACACATTTGACGGCAACCACAGTAGTCCTGCCTCCATGCTTGGGAAGCAGATTCGACTTCGTCTTGTTGCTGATGATGATTCCGAAATACCTCGACCTTATCGTAATATTATGGTGTCAATTCATGCCATCGCGACTTTCAAATCCCTTGATGACTATTTACGACCTAGGATCAGTATCAATGAGCGATCTCGTGGCTCCGCCCGCAGGGATGGAGTTGCTCGAGCACTTGCCGCTATGGCAAACAGCGCGGGTCTTCCTCTGAGTAGCGCAGCAGCAGCCCGCCTAGCAGCAGCTGAAAGACCAGGCCATTTCTCGAGCGGACCTCCGATACCGCCGCCGCCTGCTGTTGCTACAACGCCATCTGGCTCCCGAGCACTTCGCAAATCAAAGTCACAGGCTGCTCCTGCCACACCAGATCAATCTGCTGGGCCGTCTCGCGATAAAGGGGCGCTTAGACGCTCTGCAAGACGGCATGGCGCCGCTAACACACCCCCGGCTCCTCGGCCTCCGCCTGTCGATGACGAGGAAATGCAAGATACACTAGAATGCGCCGACGAGAAGCAGCTGACTGATGACGATGATGTCGGAGAAAGCAGTGCATTGGATGCCATTGTTGGCGAGCTTGAAGAAGACATGCAAGAGGAGTCGACGCCTGAGGATACTTCTGCCGTCAACATGGAGGTCGCTACCGGCGGCCATGTCACAGCACGCAAGGAAGATGGCACTCGAATCGCGACACCGACTGGATCCGGTGTACCTAGCCGTGCGGGTGGACCCTCGGTTGGCACCCAAGGCACACCTACTCCAGCCTCGTCATCGTCGAGGCCGATGTCTTATGCGTCCGCTCTTCAGGCAGTGCCCCAAGATTGGCACATCGAGTTCAGCCTTGATAACAAGCTGATCCCCAATGAGACTACCATCTACCGTGCTGTCCATACCTCAGCCTCTAACTCAGATGAGCATCTAAGCAGAAGCATCTGGTCAACTGTTCACCCAATCAAGTTCAAGCGTGTACCTGGGCCACCTCCTGCGGAATCTCTTTCATTTTCTTCTAACTCGGAAGCTGATGGTGAGGATGAGCACGGAATCCCCGCTTCCCTTGCCAAGAACCCAACAACGTCATCAATTCTACGTCTATTGAACATTCTTCACGACCTCAACTCGAATATTGAGGATGTTTTGATCGAGAAACAGAACAGCGTTATTGGCCTGAATGTTGAGCCGTTGTCACAGTTCGTCAACACGAAACTCACAGCTAAGTTGAATCGTCAGTTGGAAGAGCCCTTGATTGTTGCCAGCAACTGTCTACCTAGTTGGGCGGAGGATTTAGCTCGCCTTTATCCCTTCCTCTTCCCATTCGAGACCCGACATCTATTCCTCCAATCTACATCTTTCGGATATGCCCGATCAATGGCGAAGTGGCAGAATACCCAGTCTGCGGAGGACAACCGAAGAGATCGGAATAACGAACGGCCATTCCTCGGTCGCCTTCAACGACAAAAAGTTAGGATCTCACGTCAGAAGATCCTTGAATCGGCCTTGAAAGTCATGGAGCTATATGGTGCTTCACAGAGTATCCTTGAAGTAGAGTATTTTGAGGAGGTGGGCACTGGTCTTGGCCCCACCCTGGAGTTCTACTCAACTGTATCGAAAGAGTTCTCAAAGAGGAAGCTCAAACTCTGGCGCGAGGTCGATTCGAACGGCTCTGATGAGTTTGTGTCTGGAGCCACTGGGCTCTTCCCTCGGCCGCAGAGCGATGAAGAGGCTGGGACTCCAAACGGAGAGCGTATTCTGCATCTTTTCAAGATGCTTGGAAAGTTTGTCGCGCGTTCCATGATCGACTCCCGAATCATCGACCTTCACTTCAACCCCATCTTCTTCCGCATTGGGGATGCAGTTTCGTCTGGAGTCAAGCCATCCTTGGGGGCTGTGAAAATTGTCGATCCTGTCCTTGCCCGTTCATTGAAGGCCATCAAGCAATTTGCCTTGGCCAAGAAAGAAATAGATGAGGACCCCAATCGTACACCAGCACAAAAAGTTGCCGACACAGAAAGCATTACTATCGATGGCGTCAAGCTTGATGATCTTTGCCTCGACTTCACTTTACCAGGTTATCCTAATATTCAGCTGGAGGATAATGGCTCTCAGAAACGAGTCACAATTGACAATGTGGACTCGTATCTGGAGAAGGTCATTGATATGACTCTTGGTTCAGGTGTTCGTCGCCAAGTCGACGCCTTCCGAGCTGGGTTCTCGCAGGTATTCCCCTACTCTGCACTCAGTGCTTTTACCCCAGATGAGTTGGTCACCTTGTTTGGCCGTGTAGACGAGGATTGGTCACTTGAAAGTATGTATAACTCTAATGTTTTATATTTGACGTATGCTAACATTTCATCAGCTCTCCTTGACTCGATCAAGGCAGATCACGGTTACAACATGGATAGCAAGACAGTCAAGAATCTGCTCCACACGATGAGCGAATTCGATGCTTCGCAACGCCGTGACTTCTTACAGTTCACCACTGGAAGTCCAAAGCTCCCCATTGGAGGTATGTGTCGCCCCCTGGTTGTTGATGGCCAGTTTCTAACTTTCCCTAGGATTCAAGTCTCTGACGCCTATGTTTACTGTGGTCTGCAAACCCAGTGAGCACCCTTATACGTCCGACGACTACCTTCCCAGTGTCATGACATGTGTCAACTACTTGAAGCTTCCAGACTACTCTACCATTGAGGTCATGAGGAAGCAGCTTTTTACAGCAGTCAAGGAAGGCCAGGGAGCGTTCCATCTGTCGTAGATTGGTTTATTTTCCGAATTACTGCACGACACAATGCCTAGGGCCTCTCATGGCACCTGAGCAACAGAACAATGACAACGATATTCTTTTCTTGGACGACTTGGCAGGAAAAGTTTTTATATTAGCTTGATGCCTCTGATGACACAATACGCCCCCACGATGGACCGAAATGATGGAAATAGACAGGGCATCTGACGTGGCGTCCACAGTAACACAATATTGCATGGCTTGGGGGACGGCGCAGGACTTGTTTTTATGAGAATCACAGGAACGGCATGGCATACTTTTGAAGCCTCTTCCCAAGGATCAACGAAGGAGAGGTAGGGCAATGATTAAGATACCGCCTTTAGGCAAAGTAGTTATAGAGATGAAATTGTGTGTTTGTTTATTCCTGTCTCACTCCGCATTGGCTGCGTGAATACTATTCGTGTTTCGCGTTATTACTTTCGCTGATTATTGCCAACGGAATATAGTTAAGTCGATGCTCCTAACTCCAAAGCTTACAGCTCAGTCATCCATACGTACATGTCCAATAAGTGAAAAACGAGGCTATCCTACGTTCATCCGTTACACGCATCCTGCACTTGTCCTGGGGCAAAAGATACAAAAAGCACAGAAATAAATCAAAGGGTCATGCCAAAATTCTACAATCGTTCATCGTCATCGTCATCCGAGTCCCAGATTTCAGGCGGAACCCTTGTGTCGTCACGTATCAAGCTGTCTGGCAGCATCTGGCTCTTTGTCAGCAGCTGCGAGGAGCCTGGATTGTACCCCGACGGCAGACGCAGGGCGTCATCGTCATCATCCTCGTCTAAGAGACCCTCGGGGAGGCCGATACTGCTAGAAGAGTGTAGCGGTGGGCGGCGGATAGATGATGAGTGCTGCTCAGGGGTGGAAGACTGGGAGACGGTAGTTGCCTGAGACGGGCGGACGGCAGGTAGTTTGGAAGCGCTACTTAAGGAAGGGCGGGTAGCGCGGTAGGAAGATGCTGCAAAAGGGGTACGACGGGGAGGGGGTTTGATAGTTGTGGGAGAGGAAGCGATGTGGGTGGTTGGGGGAGTTGTATTTTCATTGTTGTTGTTGTTGTTATTTTCCTCCTCGGGAGTTGAGGGAACGAGAATATCGTCCGAAGTTGGGAATTGGGTTGATTGAGCGAAATCACTTTTGAGTTGAGCTTCAACTTGCTGTGATACGCTCATACTTGATGAGGGAGCGTGTGTCTTGTCTGCTGGTAGAGGTTGTGAAGAGTTGGCAAAGAGATCAACTCGTCCACTGTCATCTTCGCTAACAGTAGCTTGGGACTGTGTTGGTTCATCTCCTGATGGATTTTCTTTGAATAGAGCATGTCGCAAGTTCCAGAGCAACTGGCCTACGACAGCGGGTGGGAAGTAGACATAGCGAGCAACATCCCCGTCGATCCATCCCTCTTCCCGCATATCGTCTCCCTCAACAGGGTTGTTCAACTCGTAGACTTGAGTCAGGTGATAACGCCAGGCTGGACCTTCAGTAACACGACCAGGGTCAGCGCAAGCCATAAATCGCAATAGCTCCCCATCGTAGAGCCAGAATCGAACCACTTGTGCGGGTATTTTGAAGTTGAGTATGAGATCAGCCTGGTAACCTTCTATCACATCATCAATGATGTCTTGGGGCAGCGACAGCAGCACATCTGTACGAGCAGATGCTGGAGGTAGTGCTTGAAGGGTTGCCAGAGGTACACGCTGAGATTCTAGTGGCTGAGTTTGGGTTGGTGGAAGAGGACTGTGGAGGGGCTTGCGAACACGCTTTGCTGGTCGGGGACGGCTCTTGGCCTGGGGAGTTGCTGAAAGGGGAGGGAGTGTAGGAGGCAGGGTGGTAGGTCGAGAACTCAGAGGTGGAAGTGAACAGGTTGATGTTGATGCTTGACCATTTGAGCCAGAGGATTCCTCGGAGGAAATGGTCGCGACGGCCTGTCGTTTAGTTTTATTTTTAACGGTCGTCGTTTGCACAGAAGCGGAGGATGTTCTCATGACCTCTTCCTCAGATGAAGCAATTTCACTCATAACGAGTTGCGTTTCAGCACCGGCAACGAATGCGTTCTCGTCGTTCTCGTCGCCAAAGTCATCATCCTCCTCATCTTCAGAATCAGGTATCTCGAGCATGACCTTCTTCTTTCCACTGCCTGGTGATACTCGCTTCATCCTTGGCGTGGGGCTACCACTCCTTTGACTTCCGCCGAGTTCACTACTCCTCCTCCTTCTGGACTTGGTAGGCGTCTCCAGCTCATCCATCACAGAAGATGATGTTTCGAGTGGTTCAATGACACCTTTTGGAGTTCTCGGTGTCTTGTTTGGCGAATCCACGGGCAGTTCCTTGAGAGGTGTACGGTTAGTAGACCCCCAACTGTCGGTTGCGTAAGAATCCTGGATGATGCGCTCATGTTTTCGAGGTGACGATGTTGTCTTGGGCCTTCCTCTTAGCTCCTTGAGCGGAGATGGGTTCGCTGGTGAAGATGTCTTTCCTTTGACGGGTGACGGATCGGCAAGGTCTGGCGGACCATAGCGTTCCAGCATCATGCTAGCGGGCGTTGAAGATATGCTGGGCGGCGCAGACAACTGGCTCGAGGAAGGTATTTCTGTTACTTGAACATTCTTGTGCGGTGTCTGCTTGTGAGGTGTCTGAGGCACAATAGACTCTTCCCGCTGAGGAGTTGGCTCTTCTGGCCTGCGCTTCAATATCGATTTTGGAGTTTTCTGATTCTTGACAGGCGAGGCGTTCTTATGTTTTCCTGTCTTCCGTGGACTTGGACTAGCCGCACTGCCCAGCCATTGCTGGAAGTCGTCATCATTATCCTCATCTTCAGAATCCTTGATCAACTCAGCGTGGGCCGGATCGCGACCGAGGAATTGGGTCAAAGTCTGGGTATGGTAGGCCGAGCTAGGTGCATCTCCCATCGTCTTACGTCGGCTCGATTTCTTTTCCTTTTTCGGTTTTGGCTGTTCCTCTGTATCATCGCCTAATGTCCGTCTTCGCTTGGCTCGCTCATTCTTGGTAGAAGTGACTTTGGCTTTCGCTCGTCGTTTCCGTCCGCTCGAAACAGGTTCCTCGTCCTCTTCTTGGTCTTCTTGTTCCTTGTCTGACTGCATTTCATCCTGTTCACTATCACTTAGGACGATCGGGTCCTCGTTCCCTTCCAGGCTCGAAACAAAGTCGATTTGAGTCAAGGTTTGTTGTCGCAAAAGTCTCGAGGGTGTTTCCGCCTGCTTCTTCCGATTCTGCTTCCCATATGTCCGAACAACCTTTCTACGCGCCGGGAACTGTGCTTGCTGTTGCCCGGGCGTTGAATGATAGACACGACTTGGTGCAGGTTTACCGCCTGAGCGGGTTTTGGGCGTCATGATTGCGGTGTTGACGTCGCTCGGCAACGTAATACAATATTTTAAAGGCTTTGGTTCAAGTAAAGCAGCATATGAAAGTCGACATATTGTTCGTGGAGTAAATGAACATGATATATTCAGGCAACTTCGATGTAATGTAATGTCGATGATGAAGTGGAGCTACAAGGGCCCAAGGGCGTTAAGTGGCGTAGCTTCCCTGTATGTCCCAGGTCGCGACGCGTCTCGTCGCGTAAAGTAGTGGGGTTAATTAATGATCGCGCTTCAGTAACGAGACCTATAATTAGAAGAACAGTATAAGACGGAGGAAACCAATCATCGTACGTAATAATAGGTATGATTCCATGATAAGATAGACGCCGAAGCCCAAGCAAGTATCGTAGAGATCAATAAATATATACCGAGATATATAATGTCCATTACTCAAAACGCTCGACACCACGAAACGCGCCTCATTTACCACCTGACCCATCCGTGCATGGCTGGCTGATCAAGCATGCCAATATACCTAGAGAATATAGTATTCGTACAGCAAGTTCATCATCGTGTTCCCATTCGCTCTCAGCGCCAAACTCAACGGAATGCGGCCTTGACGTCGGCTCGAGGCCACTCGAAGAGTACATCACCGCCATATACATTGGTCGTCACAGCGCCGACCCGTCTCTCAACCTGTTCGTAGAACTTTTCGCACTCTTCCAGCACCTTGATCACCAATCCTCGACTTAGTCCTGGTTCATCAGCATCACCAAAGTGCTTCTCAACACGTTTACGTAGCGCCTCGATACCCTTTCGCACTTCCTTGGAGTCGTAGTTGCTCAGAACTTTATTGAAAACCGTCTTGCTGTTGGAGGGCTGCGCAGCAATTGATGCCGGTGATTTGCCTGTCTGTAACTGAGCTTCCATGTTCTCGAGGTGTTCCAGGATCTTTCCGAGGGGTCGCCGCATGACTGCATCAAGATACAGATTCATATGCTCGTAATATGTCGTGTTGGCCTTTTCCTTCCATTCCTCGAGCACGTCCAAGCCTCGTGTGTCCGTCTCCTCAAGGAAGTGGTTCATATTCTCAATCAGGAGGATGTGGAAGTTGAGGGCTTCCTTATCCTCCGGGTCAACCGAGCCGCTTGTCGCACTAACACCGGGGTTCTCTCGCGCAATGACCATGAGTGAGTCAAACATGGTCTTGAGTATTCGGTCATACTCGCGATCAACAGTACTACGAATCGGTAGTGTGGTGTCAACACCGAGCAGCATCTCCTCCACAGCTGCCGAGAAAAGAGGGAAGAGTCGGATGAATGCAATAACACCCTTTCGCTTGCTGATCTTAACCTTGGTCTCCTCAATGGCCCGAAGTTGGTCGTCAACGAATTTCTTGAATCGGAGTGCCAAGTGCCCATGAAGTTTTTGCAAGAGTGTGTTCACATACTCTTGGTTGGACTGACCAACCTCGGCAGAGTACTTTTCAATAGTCGCTAGAACTCCAATCCCTTGACTGAATAGCTGTCAGTATGCCTCGTCAACGCCGTGATACGAGGAGATTTGAACTTACATTGGGCCCTGCCCGACAACCCACTCCATAAGACGCAGCAGTTCCGATTCCAAGAAAGTAAAGATCACTTCCATCGCGCGCAGAATACGTCTGGCAAGTTCTCGATCGGGTTCCATTAGTCGGGGTCTTCTTAAATCAGTGCCTCCACGATCAGAAGGCGTTGTTGTGGCAACAGCATCTGGGAAATCTATCTGTTCGAGCGTGGTCGCGTGGAAGAAGTCGATGATGAAATTTTGCTCCATCTGTATCAGTGGGATGAGATTATCCAGAACTCCAGTAAAGACTTCGTGGGGCGGGTTCTTATTATCATTCACTCCCTTATCAGCCTTTGGTTTGTGACCCCCGTCTTCTCGAGGAGATCGCAGAGCTCTTGCTAGAGTTCCGCTGCGCTTTACAGTCAGCTTCCTGGCAGTGGTAGCCACACCTCCTTCTTGATGCTTCTCGACTGCTGACGTGAACAGGATTTCAGCCTCCTCTCCAGTTGCCTGTCTGGCATTCCTACGCCAAGACGCAATTGTAGCCTGAAACTCAACTCGGTAAACAGGTTGACCCTTATCTTGATAAATCTGAATGAGCTGGTTCCACTCATCGGGATGCATATCTCGGGCGTATAGCATGAGGGGGCTAAATTGCCAAAGAATATCGCGGCCAAGCTCGTGGTGTATAGGATCGACCTTTCTAGACAAGGCTCCCTCCATAGCAAGCTTGGTTTCTGTAAAAGCATGATCAAATTGCCGGGACATAAAGGCGACCAATCTGCCAATGAACATGGCGCTTTCTTGGTCATAAACAAGCTTCTTCTCTTGGACAATCCGCATCTGCTTGAAGTCAGGGTTGAGGCCACTCTGGTTTGTCTCGGCGGTTATATCGGCCTTCTCTTGATCAGCTCCACTACGCGCAGGATCAATCTTGACCATTGCCTTGTAAAGTGTTACAAGAGAAGATTCGACATTTTGTAAGCCACCTAAGTCATCCAAAGGTGCAGATCTGAGTACTTCGAGCTCGTTCGATGTGATAGCACAGGTCTCAAGCAAAGACTCAAGCTCTTTCTTGAGTAACTTTTGGTTTGCAGTTTGGACTTGGAGACCTTGACCCTGGGCCTCGATATAAGCGATGTCATCTGAAAGGGTCTGTTCATGATTAGTAATATCTCGAGCATATTTAAGGATAACATACCGAAAGCTCGACTGAGTAGAGTGTGAGCAAGTTGTCAAGCTCCTCACACTCAGCCATGGCAACATCAAGCCCAGCCTTGATGGCATCAACGCGTTCATCCTCTTCGCGGAAACGAGCCAGCCAGCCACCGGCCTGGGCTTTATTCAGCTCCCGCTCTAGGTCGGCTCTCATTTCTTCCACGTTGCGTGACCGCATTTGTTCTCCTGGAATCCAGCCAAAGAAGTCCAACCATTGAGCAAAATCATCACTCCTCTCATCAAGAATGGACGGGTTGACTCCCAATGTCTGCAGGTATTTCATATCGTTGCCTGCATTGATGGAGCGGCCGGTCTCCTTCTTTTCAGGCTCGGTAGCCTTTTGCACTTCCTGCGGCGGTCCATGCGAACTCGTCGGCCTACTCGTTGGGAGACTAATCTTGACTTCAGGAACAAGTGAATTACGGTTCGCAGACTTGGGCTGCTCCGCGGGTTTAGTTTGCTCCAATTGTTTGGCCCCTTCCTCGGCTTTGGGTGTTTCTTCTGGTGTAGGGTGTTCAGAGGGAGTATCTACACCCTTGGAAGACGGTCTGGGTGGCGCAGGGACAACACTATTGATTCCATCTGGCCCCTCTTCCGTCTTACTCTTCAGTAGACGCAAACGTTCACCAGCACCGCCAGGCCTGGGTTTGAAGGCGGTTGCAGCGTTGGCCGCAGACGCAGCCTTCCACAATGCACCGGCGATCTCATTTCTGGACTTTTTGGCTCTGATCATAGGACCAAGGCCTGGCCTGGATTCGTCGATTGTCTCTGCTGGTGATGGGTTAGACTCGCGATCAGACGGTGTCACTGTACGCTCCCCTGGCGATGGCTCTTCTACTGGCTGAACCGGCTCTTGCTTGGGCAGATCAGGGGGCGGCGGTTGTAAGTTTGCGAATCTTGGCACGCTCACTGTCATTGGCGAGACATCGGAAGAACCTGCTCCAGAGCCCGGAGACAGAGCTTGAGCGGGGCTTGGTGCTTGAGCCTGTGCTTGTGGAGGGTTGGATACGGGAGCTGGTGTAGGACTAGGAACACGGGCCGCTGCAGGGCTGGGTCCACGAGCCGGGCTAGGCATACGGGCTGGTGCAGGGCTGGGTCCATTGCCTTGAGCAGGACTTGGAGTTTGATTTGTTACATTAGTAGGTGGGTGATATGAGGGAGGGTTGGGCGTATAAGCTTGTGGGTTGGTCGATCCTGATCCAGGCCTAAGGGACGAAGGCATGGGAAGTGGCTCACGCTTTGGTGGGTCTGGTAGTCGTCCTGTGGGAGGTGGTGCTGTTTCTCGGTCTAGTGTGCTTCCCGTGAACGAACTGCTTGTCGATTTCTGGCTTGCATTATCCATTCTCGGCACAACGCGTTCACTGCTGCGAGGTGGGGGAGCCATTGGTTCTTTGTTCCCAGGACTAATCAGTGGTGGGGGAACCAAGTCACGATCATGAGGGCGAGTTGGGTCCATGGGCGGTCGTCTCCTTTCGGGGGGTGGTCTATCTAATTGGAGTGGTGAAGGAACTGGCTGTGGAGGTTGAGGAGGAGACAGAATAGCAGGTGGTTTCGACTTGGGCGAAGACTGTGGTTGAGGGGGTGTAAGAACAGCTGGTGCCCGGGAATCATGGGGCTCTGCAAATCTACCATATGCTCCTGGGCCATTTATGCCATTGCGAGAGCGTGGTGGTAAACTGGAACCGTCATCGCTCCGGGTAGCCATGGAGGTAGCAACCGAATCCTGGCTCTTGTTGCTCTGAGCCAACCATCGAGGTTGGGGCGGCCTTTCTCTCGAGGTAGTTGAATCAAAACTTCCGACAGGTGAAGGCCCAAGATTCGGGTGTGCTGGGCGAGTAGGCGGCGTCCTGTACTGAGGTGAGTCTTGAGGGCCACTTCCTGTAAGTCCTTGATGCGAAGGATGCATCGGATGGGTTGGACGAGGAGGGGCGCTGGCCATCTGGCTCGGAGATTTCTCAGCTATAGGAGGAGGGGGCGGACGAGAACCACCTGTAGCTGGTCGTGTAGTTGCTCCCATCACTTGATCATACTCCTTTTGTTCAAAATTTGCAAGCTCCGGCGTCTTGCCACCTGTGTATTTCCCGTATATCTTGATGAGACTGGCAATGAAGAACTTCTTCTCCTTGTCCGTCTGGGCATGCCAGAAGTATGGTTTGCCGAGTGACACTTGAAAACCGGTGTCGCCAGCCCAATCGCGGTGGTCTGGGCTGACTTGGGGGCCAGTGTAAGATTCAATGCGCGAGAGGTCGTCAAGATTCCACGTTTTCCCGATCGAAAACGATCCATTAGCGTTTTCTTTTGACTTATGCAGGCGAACTCGACCGGACTTGCGCACGGCTACTATTATTATTCGAGGTTTTTGACCTTCGGCGTTCCGAGCCTGAGGTGGAGGAGGGGTTGTAGGATAAGAGGAGTATTCGGTAATGCGGATATGAGTTATGTATGTTTCAAGGACTGGTCAAGGTCATTAGCCATCTAGACATTGGGTTGGAGTTTGATAGCCTTATAAATAAACTCTCGCGACAGTGAGTTTCTTTGGGCTAGGAGCTCATGTCGTTGAGTTTAGGATTGACTTCAATAACAGCATAACTTACGAGAACCATCAACATCCTTCTTGTTAAAGCAGCTCTCTATTATACGGCGCTTTTCATCCTCGAATCGCTCTGCCCTGCTAGTAGCCGCGGCGGCACCAGGGCCGCCCCCGTTTGGGCGGTCCATGAGAGAGTTCGAGGAACGGGATCACGCAGGAGCGTTAGGATGAGCAAGGAGGCATGTTCGATCGAGCAGCAGCCTGGTGGTATTATTTCGCGGGGATAGCGAATAGTCCGGGACGAATAAGCGACTGCGCAGATTGAGCGCGTTATTGTGTATCGTCGAGTCGAGTATATAACGTACGTTGAAAGCTGATGTGGTGGTTGGTCGTGGATTCGAGGACAGGTCGTCGAGGTCAATGGTCAATGTGGCTGGAGTTTCCCTATTTCGATGTGGATGTTTCGGGTGGGCACCTGCTTAGTCGTGTACCTGCCTCCAATGCTCCACTGCAGCTCGGAGCTGTCAGGCGTTGGGTGTAAACGATTCGCCTACTCACAACCGTTCTTGTGCTGATAAATGGCAGAGTATTCTCTAATATGATGCTCTATCCTGAATAATTGTATTGTCACAAAGCTCCACTAACAATAAGCCTAATAAACAACCAAGCTCTGGAAAAGTTGCGACGGCAAGCCACATTGTCCAAGTCATGTGTTAAGAGCCAATGAACAAGCCACATGATGAGGTCAGCGGTATCATAGCCACTGCCGGGCATGGCGCGTCACAGCACCTCAATCTGTGACATCTATCAAACTGTTCCGGGACCGAAATATTACTTTTTAGCGAAGCTTCAAATATCAAGTATCAAAGTCTGGATCTCAATCCATGGATACAATGACTCGGTGACGTACTCGCAGGCTCTTTCAGTCCATATCAGTGTGCAACTCCATCCAAATCTACTAAATGTCTGTATTTGGTCCGTGTAAGTGCTTCTGTAAATGTGAAAACGTTGCGAAGATCTATTAATTAGTGAATGTTGATTAGATGCCTCTCTATGGTAGATTGTAACATTCGCTAGAGAAAGTCCATTATTGGACTTCTTTATTAAGATTAACCTGGAATCGACCCAACAGAGCTCGATAGAGCTATGAGCTACGAAATCGAACAAGTTAGGTAGAGTAGCATATTGACGAAAACGGTACAGGGTAACTAGAATAGCACTACGCACCTCTAAACGACCCAGTTGTGATCATGAACATTTATTCACCTTCATGAATGCTTGGGTAACCTCGTAGTTATTGGAAAAATTAACCTCCAAGGAATATTCTGGTCCCGGTGTCATTTAACGACGATATCTCGTTAAAACAAATATTGATTAGATGACGCAGTATGGTACCAATAGTGTTGATTCATGAATCTCAATAATTTTGGCTCAGACTAGTATTCAGATATAAGAATAAACTCGAGACATTCAATTGAACCCCTAGTTGTAGGTCACTTATCTAACAAAGACGTCAGCGGAATACCCAAATAGGCAATTTCTCGCTCCAGCTTCCTTTCAGGTTCAAGAGCTTTAAGTTGAGATCCGCTTTCCCCTCACCGAATCATCCCCCATCATCGCCCCCAGATCGGCCTTGATTCACCCCGCAATCGGGGTTGCTCGTCCGTCTACCGAGGTTGTACATAGAAAATGAACACTCTTACCCGTTGCAATTGCTTCATTAAGAAGATTCGCGTGAAACCTGAAGTCCTCTCGAACCCCAGTCTTACCCCGGATCCTTGGGAATAATATCCTTGTGCTCTTATACCCAGCTTGGTAACATACCTAGACTCAGCAACACCATGGTACCCTCCGTGAGAGTTATTCCCAATGTATGTTTACCCCTTATGATCAAGCACAAACCAAGCAGCTTTGGCACTGCTTGGTTTGTGTGAATGGTTTCAGTTCAGATAACTCACATTCACATAGGCCGCTAAGCGAGCAACCAGCTTGCTACGTACCATTCAATACACCCATCCTCCCTCGTGTCCTTGCCACTCAAACCCAGGATATCACCAGTCGCCGCCAACATTCACTCCCTCCAAACATGCTCACCAGCGTAAGTACGCGACGCCAACATCGCACCCAGGCCAGAAGGAGTATGCCTTTGAGATGGCTGCTTCGTCCATCAGATTTGGCCCAGGTGTGACGCAGGAGGTCGGCATGGACCTGAAGAACATGGGAGCAAAGCGTGTTTGTGTGGTAACAGATGAGAATGTTAACAAGCTGGATGCCATGAGACAAGTTCGTGAGTCCCTTGTTCGCGAAGGGATTCCTTATGAGGTTTACGACAAGGTTCGCGTCGAGCCAAAGGATAGCTCGTAAGTTCGACATCACGTCTATAAGACTAACAGTTGGCTTATAATATCACAGCATTAAGGATGCCATCGCCTGGGCTCGCCCATATGCACCAGACGCCTTTCTCGCTGTTGGTGGCGGATCAGTCATGGACACAGCCAAGCTCATGAACCTATACACGGCTTATCCTGATGCAGACTTCCTAGACTTTGTCAACGCCCCTCTTGGAAAGGGCCGTCCAGTAGACAAGAAGTTGACACCGCTCATTGCGGTTCCAACAACAGCCGGTACTGGTAGTGAGACGACAGGAACTGCCATTTTCGATCTTGTGTCTAAGCGAGCAAAGACCGGTGTAGCTCATCGAAACCTGAAGCCCACACTAGGTATCTGCGATCCCCTCAACACTAGGACCATGCCAGCAGCTGTCAAGGCCGCTTCGGGTCTCGACGTTCTGTGCCACTCGCTTGAGTCCTGGACTGCCATTCCATACAACGAGAGAACACCTAGACCAACAAATCCTATCCTTCGGCCCGCGTACCAAGGCGCGAACCCTATCTCGGATGTTTTCTCGTTTCATGCACTGCGCTCTACCGTCAAGTATCTCCCGCGATCGGTGAAGAACCCTGATGACTTGGAGGCCCAATCCGAAATGCTTCTCGCTTCTACTCTGGCCGGCGTTGGGTTCGGTAATGCCGGTGTTCATCTCTGTCACGGTTAGTTCATACCTGCTCTGCTATAAAATTCTGCCCCTGTTGGGTGCTAACCCGAGCCCAGGCATGTCGTACCCCATTTCTGGCCAGAACCCAGGCTACAGGCACGATGGCTACCAAGTTGAAGCCCCTCTTATTCCTCACGGTGTCTCCGTAGCTGTCTCTGCACCAGCAGTGTTCCGCTTCACAGCAGCATCGAACCCAGATCGCCATTTGGCGGCAGCAGAGGCCTTTGGAGTTGATATCAGCAACGTGAAGCGCGAGAGTGCAGGTGAAGTGCTCGCAGAAGCTATTACCAAATTCCTTGCGGAGCTCGGTGACCAGCCCAAGGGTCTTAAGGAGTTGGGTTTCGGCTCGGAGCACATTGAGGCCCTTGTCGAAGGTACCATTCCTCAGGCACGTGTGTTGATGCTGGCACCAGGATTGTCTACACAGCTCGAAGCGGAGAAAGACCAGCTAAGGAGGCTGTTTGAGAACGCAATGACTCACTAAGGCCCATACTGAAGAAAGGAGTTCGCCAATGCGGGTATGCAATTGCATTGCGTGTCGTCGATCGATTGTAGCCGCGGATGTCGTGTCACTCTTAAATACAGTAACTATTGTGTTAAGATACAAATATAGTAACATGTGTACCGTGATAAACTGATCCACTTTGAATTTCTATGGAACATTCGGGAAAATCGACGATGTGTGTGAACTGTTTCTAAAAGTGGTATATGCTTCTACAGTATGCATGTCGTGCGTCTGCTACATAAGCCTTTTATCATACATTTGAAACCTCGTACTACTAACGAAATTTATGCTGTTCAACGGCATGCATTGATTTGTGCAACTCTCCACGTTTCGAACGTCACCATATCGACCGTTAAGAATCGTCCCTTTCTCTTTTAGTGCACCGTAACACCCACTGAGTGACTCCCTGGCAAAGTTGCAAATGCCATTCTCGGTAACAGGCGTCATTGGGCGAATCTGAAAAGTCCCTGCAGGTACTGGACCGATCCACTGGAAGATTACCATATCAGGCAAAAACAAGACGAATCTTGCATTGGTAACCGAGACGCCATGCTAATCCTGGCAAGCCCCCCCTGCAATTTCTTCAGCAGAAGTGAAGAAGTGAAGGAATGGAATAGACTAGTGACAGAGGCGAACGGGGGAGTTGAAAGGCTTTGATGAAGCGACACCTTTCTGAGATTCTGGACCAAGAGCCTATGGATATCAAAAGCTTCGCTTGACTCTTCTAGCAGGCCTTCTCAGGCTTCTCTTCCAAAATAGAACGAGCTACCAGAGTCATGAGCCTGTTTAGTGTTTTCCACCTGGTGGGTCATGGCTCAACTGTCCCCGGACTGCCGGCCGGATGGCGTTCCGATGGCCACGACGTCGTGATGCTGGACTGGAATTTACCTAAGAAAAACTCGAACCAAGCGGTTTCGCAATAAGCTCCAAGAATCTCCAAGACTTCGGGGCTCAATTTTCTCCCTTGTGCCTCCACATCTACTACGTCACGGGGCCTGTACTGTACTGTATGAACCCGAGGTCATCGCTGCTTTTGCCGGAGATGGACAGGGCCCGTCCGTGTTAGTCGTACGTACGTACGATACCCAATTCTAACACTGGATCCCGCAAAGCTTGATGGAGCCCATAGAGTTTGCGATCTTCATATAATAATAACGTAAATCCGCCCTTCCCCGCGAAAGGCATTGTTGAGGCTCTCCAGTTTATCCCTGTAGCTACATCTTGGATCACAGTTCCATCCTTCCCACTTCCTTCGCTCGTTACTAAAGGGAGTCGATATCTCGTACCTGATTCAAGGTATATTCCAGTCACTCACGATCCAATGGAGAGCACTTCTAGAGATATCCAAGACGAACCGGACCTAGAAGTTGGACCTGAACCGCCCAAGACTGGTTCTGGCTCAGCTTCTGCTTCTGCTTCTGGTACCAATACACCACCAAGCCCAAAGACTGCTGCTGCAGCTTTGAAGAAGGACAAGGCACGAGTGCGGTTCAACAGCAATGCTGCCGCAAACCCTCCACCAAAATCATCTACTCCCCCTCCTGCTGCTGGAGGCCCCATCGCTAAGCCCAGGCCATCATTGTTGCGTGGCAGTTCTGCAGAGGCCGTCAAGACTCTTCACGATGCCGAGCATGAGTCAGACCCTGAGTCAAAGGAGGCGATGGTGGCTGCCCAGGAACGGGGTCGTATAATGGCAGCAAACATCCACAATGATTCATCAGCCATTGACAGAGACTCGCTCGAATCCAGCACTGGAACAGCCGCATGGGATAGTCCTTATGGTTCCAGTATCCCACTTCAGAATCTCAACGAAGGCAGCAGCAGCCGAGAAGGCTTCCACAAGCTGCCATCTGAGGAGAAAGAGGCGCATGGCTTGAAGGATGAAGCCTTCAAACTTGTTCGAGCACACACCCAGCGATTTGGGCCCAGCAGCACTGGCCAGCATACACCAGACAACAAGGACACAAAACATGAAGAACGAGTTCCCCTGACCGAATTAAATGATGGAAACTTTGATGGCGTTTTATACGATGTTCCAGCACCTGAACAGTATCGCGGAAGCGTACTATCTCAACTTTTGAAGCTCTACAAACCCCCAGATCCTCCGTTCAAGGGCTCCCACCACCGAGCTGCTTCTACCTCTTCGGTTCTAAGTGAAGCCGGTACTCCTACAGTTCAAGGAACGCCATCTGGAGCATCTACACCAAAGCGAAAATGGTACGATCAGAACAAATCCCAGGACACTCTCGCCAACCTCATCGAGGCCTCATCGCGACTCGCCAACCCCAATGACCCGGATGATAAGAGGAAGAAGCCTACTGGAAAGAAGCCGCAAAGACCTGGCCACAAGCGAACAACAAGCGCGAACCGCCTCAGTGGTCTCTGGCAACAACAAGAAGCACGTATCACAGTTCATATCGCCGAGACTCTGGCCCGACAGGACTATATCATCAAACTCTGCCGTGCTCTCATGCTTTTTGGAGCTCCCACTCATAGGCTGGAGGAGTATCTTAGCATGTCTGCCAGAGTTCTCGAAATCGATGGCCAATTCCTCTATCTCCCCGGATGCATGATTATCTCTTTCGATGATAGATCGACTCACACCACCGAAGTCAGAATTGTCCGCACATCGCAGGGTATTGATCTAGGCAAGCTAAAAGATGTCCATCTTATCTATAAGGAGGTCATGCACGATGTTGTCGGTGTTGAAGAAGCTACCGAGAAGCTCGAGACCTTGATGAAGCGCAAGGACAAGTTCCACAGGTGGCTCAGAGTTGTCATGTTTGGACTCATGAGTGTCTGTGCTGCCCCTTTCTCCTTTGGAGCTCGTCTCATTGATCTTCCCCTCATCTTCGCTTTCGGCTGTCTTATTGGAGTACTCCAGCTCATTGTGGCTCCCAGCTCTGCCCTCTATAGCAACGTCTTCGAAGTTTCATCTACCATCATCGTCAGTTTCTTGGCCAGAACGTTTGGCAGTATTTCGAGTGGAGGCGAAGAGATCTTTTGTTTCGGCGCTCTGGCGCAGGGCGGTATCGTCATGTTGCTACCCGGTTACATGGTTTGTAAGTCAACTCTCCCAACCTAACCTCATAATGGCGATAGAAACTAACATGATACAGTGTGTTCTGCCCTCGAACTCCAATCTCGCGCTATTGTCCCCGGTTCGATCCGAATAGTCTACGCCGTTATCTACTCCCTTCTTCTCGGATTCGGTATTACTGTTGGCGCCGCACTTTATGGATTATTCGACAGTAACCCGTCCAACACTACGACTTGTCCCGATGCCATGAACCCCTATTACGGCTTCATTTTCGTGCCATTCTTCGTCATCAGCATGTGCATCGTCTACCAAGCCAAATGGCGCCAGATGCCCGTTATGGTTATCGTTTCATTCGCGGGTTACATGGTAAACTACTGGAGTGGACAGAGATTCAAGTCTAGCCCTCAGATCTCGAGCACACTGGGTGCATTGGCTGTGGGACTCCTTGCCAACCTCTACTCTCGACTTCGACACGGTGTTGCAGCAGCAATTCTTATTCCGGCAGTATTCTGTCAAGTACCTGGAAGTCTTGCGTCCACTGGAGGATTGCTTAGCGGTCTACAGGTCGCCAACTCCATCACCAACGCCACTGGTGAGATCAATGGAACTTCTTCTGTGCAGTTCCAGCAGGGCTCGAACCCTGATAACTTGGTATTCAGCGTTGCTGCCTCCATGATTCAGATCGCTATCGGTATCGCCGTTGGTCTGTTCATGAGCTCTCTGCTCATCTACCCTCTGGGCAAGCGCCGCAGTGCCTTGTTCAGTTTCTAATTGCTTTATTTGTTTCAAGTTCAGCGTAGCATCAGCATCAGCATTGGGAAATCATTCATCTTTTGTATTACAGAAAAAGTTGTGCATTTACATATGGTACAGATTTAAGGCATGTTATTTAGAGCGATAAAAAACAGGAATTGGATACTGAGGTGCTTTTTGGCTTAGATGGCGTGGTCATTGTGAAATAGGTCTTGGTTAGGGCTGGTCTTTTGCATAAAGGATGGGTTTCAAGTCATAGAAAGAATGAGTGGCTGGTTCTGATTAGAGCATTCACGGTGTGAGACAGGTGAAGGGAGATCATAACAATATCATGATGTTTATTACTCCTATATCTCGATACTTCAAGAATCGCCAGTCAGATCATCATGCTACGACAACACGTGCCTCTTCCACTGGGCTTGAACATGCCATTGTCTCTCCAAGCATCGACATCACAACTGCAGTTTTAGCCTTGGTTTCATGAGCTACAAGTGGATACGATAATGCATTTTCAACAGCCGAATTCCCCGGAATAGCTCACAACGACAGGACGTGGTGCATCCCAGGATATCCGGAGCTCCATATAAGTGACGACGTGTCAGAAGACCCCTGATCCAGGAATATTCTTGGCGGATACCGAATCATGCACAACTTGTCTGTCTCCCACATACCGTCGGCTGCCTTTGCCGGGGTCTGGCGGTCACCGTTTATAACGGAGCCTGGTCAGTCTTTCAGTTATGCATGCATAAGCGACCCAAGGCTCAAGCTGAAAGTGTAACATGCATAGCCACAAACTCAGCTCACAGCCACATTCTCTCTACGCAATACACTGATATCACTCCAGCACGACCTCAACCTCGACCTCTGGGCTTTTCTACAAAACCTGTTCACTTTCGCTGACATTGCCCTCTGGACTTGCTCAATCGCTATACTCAAGCTAGTAGAAATTCTATAAGTCCACGATACGAGCTACTACTGATATTGCTCTTCTTGTGACGACGGACTATTAGCTACGTTACTGACGACGTCATCGCATTCACTCACTTGTGGTCAGCTTCACCCACTCAGACGGAGAACATACCTCTCAAACACACCTCAGGCTTCAGACCTTTCAAAAGAAAATGAATCCCTCTGATGTTCCAGATGAACCTCCGCCTTCATACGCCGAGAGTCAAAACCAGCATAAGAAGCTCCCGGCACAGCCTCCGCCTGCAGCTGCAGCTGCGCCCAAAGCAGCATCATCAGCATCCCAAGCTCTTCCTCCTCCAACTGCCGGCCCCAGCCAACCTCCAGCTGTCCCACGCCAATTCCCACCGGCGTTCAATCTCTATTATCAAGGATGGCCCAATAATTCCTATACACTTGCTGAACATCAAAACCACCCTCTATATCTCTACTCCGCACATTCCGGTCTGAGTGATCTACCGCCAGTTCTTCTACACTCTGGTCCAGGCCCGTCATATTCACCTCTGGCTTCTGCAAGCTTCATGTTCATGAGCCCTAGTTTCGAAGTCGAATTGCCTCCAGTGCCAGGCTCGGGTGCCCCGTTGGCACGCGAAGTAGTTGGACCAGTAGGTTCACACAGTGGTCTCGGCACAGGCTATAGCTTTGCTATTGAAGTCGGACCAGGAGGCAATGGACCACGGGAGAGATTTGAGTGGCGCCGCTCACGTGGAGATGTCATAGCAAGCTTGGGTGGTCATTATTATGGCTGGAAGCTTGTGCGTATGAGCCGTGGTGCTCCTGGAGGGGGAAATGTGCCTTTTGCACCAGGCGGCTTCAAAGACAGCCAAGGAAACGAAGTTGTTGCAGCTTGGACGATGGGCGATGGAAGAAGTTTAACAAAGGTTGCGCATTTCCGATTTATGGGAACGGGCTTGACAGGACTTCTTGGAGAGAGATGGGCTATTATGGTGGTGATAACAGGGCTGGCCTTATTTCACAGAGACCGAAGATGACAGTCTTGACTCATCTCATGAAGGCACCGCCTGTATCTCGGTCCTGATTTATGTACCAAATACCCTCGCTGGGCAATAGTAATATTTAATATGAGCTGTGGGCATTGCCGCACCCTTCCCGTTATGATTAGATTGCTATTCGGTATTGTTTGATGCTCAAGAAGTGTAACTATACTTTTGGAGAATGTGTCTGTAGATTCTTGTGATCAATATGGTGATAGAACAAAGGAGCTTCCCCCAAATGAGATCCGCCAAGCAGTATCATATTTATCATAGGGTCGTTCAATAGAGTACATCTATGGGTATCTTATTTAAATTTGTCGGCGTTACTGGGTATCATTTTTCGCAGGATGGCGAGCTGTTTCATTAAGGCAATCTTCCTCTGATCAGCAAGGTTACGTCGATCGATTCGTCTTGACCCATTCGAGAAGACGACAGTGTTGTCAGGCAGTATTGTCCCAGGGGCAATCTTTGTCATTTGCGTAATGGTGCAATTCTAGGTATTGTCAGCTCCTGATCACGAAAATGGGGATTTCGAGTCTACCTTGCCGATCCTAGCACCACTCCCAATAGTTGACCCAGCGTGAACTACCGTACCCTCACCGATCTCGGTATTGCCTGCTTCAATAACACTGCCTGCCTCAATTGTAACAAAGTCTGCCAGCATGATGCCGCCACGCTGCGCAGTGTCAGGGTCGGCAGGGCGAGTTCCCAGGTGTGTTCGTTCGTGAATGAGACATCGTCGCCCGATCAGAATAGATCCAGAGTTTGACTCAAACTTTGACCGAGGGTGTACTACAGTTTCTGATTGTATCGTGATCGAGTGCGTTCCTTGGAGAATCGCATTGTCGGAGATAGTCAGGGAGTCTGAGAAATGGACGGGAGGCCTAGGGCCACTGCGATCGATAGCGGGAAGAATGGAATGTCTTTTGCTAGACATGATGAATGCGACTCAGGTTATCATTGTACGGATGTCAGTGGTCATTTCTCATCAACACGACGGAGGAAGCCGAGGTGAAGCTTGCATAACAAAGCCCACGATACTCGAGTTGGTGTTGCGACGCCGAGATCGAGTCCGTCGAATAGAAATCCCTCCTTGACTGCTTACGTGAGGCAACGCTACCAGGATCTATGACTCCAGGATATCGGTTGAAGGCAAATCGGGGGCGAAGGGCAATTAATGCGCTTAACAGAAATGATATGAAGAACTTGTGCTAGTATGTGAGAATGGGTGTGGAGTAAAGTCCTGGCTAACTGAAGTGGCTGAATAATCGCGTAATGGATTGGCCAATCACTAGCCCGCTATTTCTGAACGGCCTGGTCACGAAATGGATCTCGCCCGGGAAACTTGAAGTGCCGCAACTCGACGATCAACCATCTCCAAACCGCCACCCGACAAAGATCGAGCACAATGCTGTCCACGAGAACGGCGCCCAAGAAGGCCGTCGGCCTCTCACGGACCGCCGTGAGGGGTCTGGCTACTGTCCAGGACGGCGCCCCGAAGCGAACATACGGTGGTCTACGAGACCAGGATCGCATTTTCCAGAACCTCTATAACCGATATCCCGTGGACCTCAAGAGTGCTAGGAAGATGGGCGATTGGCACAAGACCAAGGAGATTATTCTCAAGGGACACGATTGGATCATCAGCGAGGTTAAGGCCTCCGGCCTTCGAGGACGAGGTGGTGCTGGTTTCCCCTCGGGTCTCAAATGGGTAGGTTTCTCCAAGATTGGTTTTACGGGTCAAGAGGCCGAAGCAGCATCAATTGTCTCTAACCGAACGCTCTGCAGTCTTTCATGAACTTCAAGGACTGGGACAAGGACACCAAGCCCCGTTACCTCGTCGTCAATGCCGATGAGGGTGAGCCCGGAACCTGCAAGGACCGTGAGATTATGCGAAAGGACCCACACAAGCTCATCGAGGGTTGTCTTATTTCTGGCCGAGCCATGAACGCAACCGCCGCCTATATCTACATCCGCGGTGAATTCGTCGAGGAGGCTGCTGTTCTCCAGCGAGCCATTAACGAGGCCTACGCCGCCGGCCTGATCGGAAAGAACGCCTGTAACTCCGGCTACGACTTCGATGTTTACCTGCACCGAGGTGCTGGTGCCTACGTCTGTGGTGAGGAGACTTCTCTTATTGAGTCTCTAGAGGGCAAGCCTGGAAAGCCTCGTCTTAAGCCTCCGTTCCCTGCTGCCGTCGGTCTTTTCGGATGCCCTTCAACTGTTACCAATGTCGAAACTGTTGCCGTTGCCCCTACTATCTGCCGACGAGGAGGAAGCTGGTTTGCTGGCTTCGGCCGTGAGCGTAACCAGGGCACCAAGTTGTTCTGTATTTCTGGCCATGTCAACAACCCCTGCACTGTTGAAGAGGAGATGTCCATTCCTCTGCGTGAGCTGATTGACAAGCACTGTGGTGGTGTTCGAGGTGGATGGGATAACCTTTTGGCTGTCATCCCCGGTGGTTCTTCTACTCCTGTTCTCCCCAAGCACGTCTGCGATGACCAATTGATGGACTTTGATGCCCTCAAGGACAGCCAGTCTGGTCTTGGCACTGCTGCCGTTATCGTTATGGATAAGAGCACCGATATTGTTCGAGCTATCAGCCGCCTCAGCCACTTCTACCGTCACGAGAGTTGTGGCCAGTGCACACCTTGCCGAGAGGGTAGCAAGTGGACAGAGCAGATGATGAAGCGATTTGAGAAGGGTCAGGCTCGTGAGCGTGAAATTGACATGCTCCAGGAGCTTACCAAGCAGGTTGAGGGTCACACTATTTGCGGTAAGTTCACGTATCAACCATCTGTCTATAACGTTGTACTAATAGTGCTTAGCTCTGGGAGAGGCCTTCGCCTGGCCTATCCAGGGTCTTATCCGACACTTCCGACCTGAGCTCGAGGCTCGTATCCAGAAGTTCTCTCAGGAGCATGGTGGTGAGGCCCTTGCTGGTGGATGGAACCATAATGCCAGAGCCCAAGGCAAGTTGGTGTCTCCTGGTCAATAATTGGTATCTAGAGCAGAAAAGGATATGGAGAGAGGAAGGAATTAAGCTTGACGTGTCTTGCATCGTACTTGTGCATAACTACAACTATTAGGTAGATGCCATGTGTTATATTTTACTTATTGTTCAATGGGAGTAAGAGTTGGTAAAGTAAACTATGTTTGCCTGCGTGACTCCTCTTCTTATGAGAAGAACGTAGCCTAAATGCGTATGAGAATATTGAAACCTTCGCTCATATCAAGTCGCTTCTAATTGCCGTATTTATCGTGCATGTAAGTATCCACTAACATTCAACTACTGGCTGGCCCCATCAACACCGCCTATTCAACAAACAACCTAACCACCAGGGGTCAATGATTTGTAATTTTCTGTTCGTTCGCATTAGGCGTATATAAATTTGTGGCATAAATCTCGAGTTCTTTCACTTTGTATCTTACACCTCTGTCTCGGTAGACTAAGTTAGCAGTTATGGTGGGAAAATACGAGCAGTTTGTTGCTTTTGGCACTGATCTTGGTATTTCTCTCACAAATCTTCACAAGACACACTCACTAACTATTTTCAGTCGGCATCGAGCGAATTCTCCGTGGTTTTCAAGCGATATGCTCTCTTCTAGTCTGGTATCCGGCTCTATTTGCCCTTGTCCAGCCTAAGGTGCCATCAGCATTATCTCTCCGCACTTTAGGCGGCCAGATCAACGTCTCCCGACGCTTCATTCGGTTCTTCCGCTTTTTGGACACTTTCCGCGCAGGATGGCTCGTCTACGTCGCCCAGGGTGACAAGAGCATTGATACGTGGCTTGATATCATTAGCAAGACTTGTTTCGGCATGTTCGGCATGATGGAGACTTTGACCCTCCTCGATCTCTGCGGCATCGAGAACCTCCGTGTCTTTAGTGCTGAGAAGTTCCAGGAGATTGATTATCAGTCGCAACTTTTCTGGTTTGCCGGATTGTACACTTCTGTTCTTGTCACGGTTATCAGACTGTATCGATTAGTCGCTGGTACTCCTGCTTCTGTCAAGCGCGAGACTGTGAGCATCAGCTCTACTGAGAAGCCAGCTGAGCTCATCACTACAGAAAAGGAGACTGCCCTTCTCTCTGAAAAGATGACCAAGGACGATCTCGACAAGGAGCGCGAGCGTCTCAAAGGCATCGTCAATAAACGCAAGACCGAGAGACGTGCTTGGATCAAGAAGTTTAAGAGAGAGGGCTACGTTCTCCTCCGCGCTCTCGTTTCTGATCTCCTCGATATGCTTCTTCCTACCACTACGGTTGGCTGGGTCAAGCTTGAGCCCGGCTTGGTTAGTTTGGCCATGTTTATCACCACTTTTACTACAGGTCAGGCTGTATGGGAGAGGGTTGGACAGAATCTTCAACGACAGAAGCAGTAGAAGATGAACGTATACGGCAATTTTTTCAATTCGTATCTCACATTGTGTTATATGAAAGCTATCTATAGCGTCTATCACTACGACGGCAAAATACAGTTCACTCAGACCACATCCTATGCACTTTTCAGCTAGATATTGTTCTCAGAACATTATCGTAACGGGCTAAACCATGGTCCTCCTCGTCTCAGTCTTTGTGGTGGGTGCTATCGTTGGATGAAAGGGACAGGGGACAGGTACTGGGTTCCTTTAGCAAGGTTTCGATTTGGTCCTCTAGACCTCAGAAGCCATCGAGTCACGGGGCTCAGAAGCTTCGTCGCGGAAGACATCGAGGTCAGGGATCGAATACAGGTAGTCCTCATCGTCCTCACCCCTGTAGACAACGATCTTCATCTTGCGGAAAAGACTGATCAGGTTGAGAACAGCAATGGCCGACTGCATAATCCTGTAATGCACTATTAGCATCGCTTAAATGACCGAAATCACCAGTCGGATACTTACACAACAGTAAGACTCAGACCCGAAACATTTTCCTCATAATCCCAGATATATTTAGTGAAGGACAGAACACTGGGTCCGATGAAGAAAAGACCAAAAGAAAAGTCGATGGCGCTGACAAGATAAGTCCACGCTCCACGGCTTGTGCGTGAGGCGAGCGAAGTCGTGCCAATGGTGCAGAAAAAGTTTCCGATCTTGAGGTCGAACTTGTTGCTCTTCCTGCCGGGGAGGAGGCTCTTGAAGACGCGGGACGCATGCCACATAGCCAAGAAAATTCCACCCATTGCGAATGCGGCTATTGTTCCTGGGGAGTTTATGTGCATGCAGATAAAAACTACATCGGTGATGACGATAGGGACAATCATCAATCGTAACAACATAATAGGTGAGAAAGAGAGTCTGAATACGGGCGTCTTCCCATCGTCTCTATCCTCCTGCTCGGATGGTGACAGCAGCGCAGCTGCGGGGTCCTCTCTGGGGAGAGGCTCATAAGAAGGCTGTCCTGACTGGTTCTTGGCCGCCATACTGAAGTGTCGATGAGAGTGATTCGTGATTTTGATTCAGCCTCGTAAGTTGTGATACTGGTATCTCATGGCGGACTGCCCAGTACTTATACAAGGACACCGTGATGGCAGCCGCCGGGGCATGATATGACAAAATAAAAGCCAACCCATATCCTATCTAGGAAACCGCCGCGTTTGCTCTGGTCTTTTGCAGAGGTTTGGCGCATGGAGCGAAGGATCATGTTTCGTGTGCGCCTAGCACAGCCTTAAAGCTCCATGGTCCGAGTTTCTATGGTAATGGCTGCACTAACAGTGCTGTTTCCGCTCGTCTATTCGCCAGGGGCAGACGAAGAAAACATGCAGTTGGACCTTGGTTGTCATGACTGTTTCGGGCTCATTTGTGGATCAGAGGTTGCGTAAGCCTTTGCTTGAATTTGGGGTCCAGAACTCCAACATGGCCAAAACTTGAGGTGAGTGTTATCCCTTCTGGCCGTTTGAGCAATGAGCTGTCGTAAAAATTGCCGGTCTGGTTAATCCCGGTCAGTGCGGAATATTTCCAAAACATAGTTGAGGTAGCCACCGCAAGGCATTCTTTATCTTGGCGTTTATCGCCTACCCGTGATGAGAAAGCGTCCAGTCTCAACCTGCATCTTCCACCCGTCTTGGAGGAGAGCTCCAGCTACGGCTTGTCTCAGCTGTGACACACCACCAGCACTATGGCGGCCGAGTCCAGTTATGACAGTAAACGGCTGCTGTCGAGCCTTGTCAGACCGAAACTCTCCCAGCCCAGCCCACCAGGACTGGACTCTCTCGCGAGCAATGCTCACGCCAGACTGCACGTTAACGCCGTGTAAGTCAATCGAAGTTGATGTGCTTTGCTTATAAACGAGTAGATTTGCCGCCGTTGACGCAGCATGCATTTCATATCGAGCCTGCTCTCGTGCCCTTTCAGAATAATAACCTGCTGCCTGTCGATAGAGTGGATTAGAGGCACCACGTCGATTTAAGGATGCTGCAGAAGCGGCTGCTTCACGCTTGGCTCGATTGTATTGGCTGGCCCTCTCAGCAGCTTGCGCGTACGCTGACGAGCCGACGGGAAAGCTCGTGTTTCCTGACACCGGCCGGGCTAGCTTGGATTTTCCTCGTGTAACTGTCTCGAATCCTTCGATATCCTCTGCGGGTAGTGGCGTCAGTTGATAACTGACCTCAAGCTTCTGTGTCCAGGGATTCTTGACGAAATGTTTGCTAACAAGCGCCGCGATATCGTCTGATTCTTGCGACGTGGAGCCCGTAACCTGAACGATTGTCGACATAAACTTCTCTGGGACATTCTGGTATTTTTGGGCGAGTTCCTGTGCATATTTCTTTGCCTCTTTATCCTGGGTTTCGATGCCTTGCGACATGTATCGATGCAAGATCTCAACTGCAGCGGCACCGCTCGCACAGCGTTTGTTGTGGTAGATATCGGAGACTACTCCAAAGGGTAAGTCCAGCCTGTCTGCTAGATATGCGATCTCGTCCTGGCCTAAGTCAGACAGTTAGTTATCGCATTCTGAAAAATAATTGGTCGGAACATACGCTTCAACTCCTTTAGGTCATCGGGGGACGGAGAGGCATTTCCACTGCTGGATGATGGTGGTTCGCTTCCAAAAACTGTTTTGTCCTTCTTCTTTTTCTTTTTCTTCTTCCTAGCAGCTTCGTGCTCAAAGAAGCCGTCAATACCCTTCTTCTCTTGCCCTGTTGATTTAAGATACTGGATGTTCAGTAGGTCATCGAGCGCAGTCTGCACATCACCATTTGCCTTTTTCAGCGAGTGTTTAATGTCAAATTCCTTGAGCTCACTAAACATGCTTTGGAGGAGAAGGACTTTATTCTCCTCGCTATCATCATCAAATGAAGTAAGTCTGGGTATAGAGTAGGTCGTGTTTGCTGTCGATGCAGTTTGATCGCTGGCGGAAGTGGTATCTGTGTCGTGAGCACGAGAGGCCTGTTGGCTGCTCGTCTCAGCTGTACTCTCATCGCCATTCACATCTTCAGGCATATTCGATATGCCACTTGGGTTGAATCCAGTTGCTTCTTCTGTTGTGACATGCTGGGCAAGGTCTTCTAAGACAGTCTGAGCTGACTTATACTGAGAAGCTTCTGTGAGATCATGGTCGCTCGCGATGGCAACTACGAGGGCTTCGTCCAGGAGCGACCTGAATTTTTCCTGCAACATCATATGTGAGTATGAAGTCTCTTATCTATGATAGCGCATGAACACGATATTGTATCTCATAGTCATTCTCACGATGTCTTGGTGCCATACTGGCTCCAGATCTCGCTTCTATGACTCGGCAACTGGATTTATACGGCTGAAACCATCAGAACAATAATAAATGAACATACCACCAGCTTTTGCACAAGCTCTTCTGAGGTTTCTGGCATCTTGGAGGAGGGATAGTTTTGTGATATCGGTTATGGCTGATTCCAGAATAAAGCATGGTACTTTATAAGATCCTACAGGTAATAAGAAAAACTATGTCGCTATGCCGCTATGTCGCTAAGTCTTCAGAAACTTCCCGTGCCTTATATAATGACGTTGCGAGATTGAAAGGCGGAATGACGCACAGAAAGATTGAAAGAGTCATGGTGTTTTCAGGGCTCTTCAGCGAAGGTGGAGTTAGTTGAAGTTGCTTAACGTATCACGTGCCATGATAACGAGACCTTGGGTTGCAAAGTTATAAATACAATGCAGTTAATAGGTAGGTAGTGCAAGACCTAAGACCTTTAGGTTTATTGAGGGCATTCACGACCTAGATTAAGTACCTCTGGGTACGTTGATTAACTTTACACGAGCATGTGCTGGTGGAAAATTGGGGATGCCTGAGCGAGAATTCCCATAGTTCATATCTTATGGACTATGGTACGACCAACTCGGCTGCTTTGTGATCAGGATTAGACGATACCAATGGAAGTCATTTATTTGGCTGGCGGCTCTTAATTATGGTAGTTTTCTGTCCTACTGCGTCAATATTTATCTCAGATGACCTCTTGGGTTCGGAGCAATCAGCGTTACATGAGTATAGTACCTATATATTCTTTTAAGTTTATAGGACAGTGAGTAAGCTTAGGATTGAGAGTTGCGTTGTATACCTAGTAGACCAGATTGCTCCCTTGGATACATCTAATAGTTGGTGTCAAAGTAAAGAGTCTACTCCGTAGCATCTTTACGTTCTGCTGATAGACGACATTTGTTATTCAGATATACGAATACGACACCTAGACTGGCCGGGACACCCATAGAAATATTGCACCTATGAATATTAAGACCCGTACTTAGAAGACAAATCTCACCGACCATGATTTCAATCACTGCTACCTCTATGTCACGCGGAAGATCAATTGAATGTCAAATTCACATCTTTATCTTTAGGGTAGTTAAACTCTGAATGAATCATTGACTGGTCAACCCCGGCTTCTAACCCCAGCCTCTTAGACCACAAGGACCACTCAGTTAATCACGCTGACGAATGAGAGGCAGACCGGGCCCACAGAAACCAATGACGCAGGTCCGTGACCTCTACAGCGCCCGCCATCGGGGCCCCATTCAAGCTTTCCATTGTAGCCGTCACCGAGCTACCTGCGACGGTTACGGCTACTGCTACTGCTACTGCGCTACGACATCACCACCTGCCTCCAAGTCTGAACCTGCAACTGTTTCGTTGCGCCTACTTTGTCGACGCGTCGCCTTTAGAGTTTCACTTGCGTCACGTTATTCAATTTCTAAACTTCAATTCTACAATCTATTATGATTGCTTCTCGAGCATCTTAACCTTCACCATCATCCCACGCTTATCGTCGTACCGTACCTGTCATACGTCAACTTGAGAGCGATATCCACACAAAACTTCGATCGCGGCCAAGTAGGCAAACGAATTCATATATAACACCCGCCGCTCGCGGCTCCCTAACTTCGAGATGCATCAACGCATCGTGCCTCAGCTAGGAGCTGTGGCTACTCTTTTGGCTGGCCTCGGCTTTGCTGAGCAGTATACTCCGAAACATGAAGCTGGAAGATGCGCATTCCGCGGCCACTGTGGAAAGCAGAGTTTTTTCGGCAAAGAACTTCCCTGTGTCGACAATGGTTTAGCTGAAGATCCCGATGAAGAGCTTCGTAACGAACTCGTCGAACTTTGCGGCCAGAAATGGAAGACCGGACCTGTTTGCTGTAGCCTGGATCAAGTGAGCATCTCCCACGAAACTCCATGCTCCCTCCTGCTAATTTACGATAAATAGGTTAAAGCACTCAAGTCCGAGCTCGGTACACCAAGTACACTCATTGGGTCTTGTCCAGCTTGCAAAGACAACTTCTTCAACCTCTTTTGTACATTTACATGTTCTCCGGACCAGTCTCTCTTTATCAATGTCACCGATTCTGCCCCCAAGAATGGCAAGCAGCTCGTAACGGAACTCGACCAGCTCATTTCGGAGAAATATGGTTCTGGTTTCTATGACAGTTGCAAAGAAGTCAAGTTTGGCGGCGCAAACAGCAAGGCGATGGATTTGATTGGTGGTGGCGCTAAGAACTATACCGAGATGTTGAAGTTCCTTGGAGACAAGAAACCTCTCGTCGGTTCTCCTTTCCAGATCAACTTTCCAACTGATTACAGCGACCACGACCTCCACCCATTGGACATGACACCGAAGAAATGCGATGATGAGGACCCCGACTACCGCTGCGTATGTGTCGACTGCCCCGGTGTCTGCCCGAAGCTCCCAGACGTCAAAGACTCAAAGTCTTGCAGAGTCGGTCTTTTGCCTTGCCTCTCATTTGCTTCTATCTTCGTGTATAGTGTTTTGTTGTTAACTCTGATCCTCGCCGTCTTTGGCCACATCGCATACAAAAAGTATTCTCAGCATCGTGTTGAAAGGACAAGACTGTTGCATGAATCTTCGCATAGCGACGATGAAGACGAAGGCGGTCCAGTTGATACGGAGGCGATGCGTGAGCGCCCAACTAAGAGATATTGGGTCAACGACAAGTGCGACAGGGCTTTCTACCAGCTCGGTCACATTGCAGCTCGATTCCCTGGGTGGTGCATTGGTCTAAGCATGCTCTTCGTTGCCATCCTTAGCATTGGATTGTTCCGTTTTGACCTTGAGAACGAACCTGCGCGCCTTTGGGTGAGCCCCTCTTCTGCTGCTGCACAAGAGAAGGCCTACTTCGACAGCAACTTTGGACCCTTCTACCGTGCCGAGAAGGTCTTTCTTGTGAACGATACAGATCCTTCTGGGCCAGGACCTGTTCTAACTTACGATACCCTGAAATGGTGGATTGAAGTTGAGGAGAGTGTCAAGAAGATCGAGAGCCCTGTCTATGGAAAATACTTCCAGGATCTCTGCTTCAAACCCTCCAACGATGCTTGTGTCGTGCAGTCTGTTTCAGCCTATTGGCACGCGAAGGGTGGATTTGACGCCAAGTATTGGAAAGAGGACCTCCGCGCATGCGCCAAGAGCCCCGTGGATTGTCGACCAGACTTTGGACAACCCATCGAGCCCAACATGATCTTCGGTGGTTACGACGACGATGTGGTCGACGCCCATGCTATCACTGTGACCTGGGTTGTTAACAATGCTCAAGAGGGAACTGATGCCCTTGCAAGGGCTGTTGACTGGGAAAACTCCCTCCGCGACCGACTCCTCGAGGTTCAGCAAGAAGCCAAGGAGCGTGGCCTTCGCTTGTCCTTTAATACTGAGATTAGTCTCGAGCAGGAACTTAACAAGTCGACCAACACAGACGCAAAGATTATCGTCATCAGTTACATCGTTATGTTTATTTATGCTTGCATGGCGCTTGGAACTCCCCTCAAGCATATCTTTCGCAATCCTGCTGTGCTCTTGGTTGAGTCCAAGGTAACGCTTGGCCTCGTAGGAATTGTTATTGTCCTCATGTCGATTGCTGCTTCTATTGGGTTCTTCTCGTGGGTTGGTCTAAAAGCTACACTCATCATTGTTGAAGTCATTCCCTTTATTGTTCTGGCTGTTGGCGTGGACAACATTTTCCTGATTGTTCATGAACTCGAGAGAGTCAATGTCAGCTTTCCTGACCAAATGGTCGAGGAGCGAGTTGCAAGAGCCTTGGGCCGAATGGGACCCTCCATTCTCTTTTCTGCTCTCACAGAAACCGTCGCATTTGCTCTCGGTACTGCCGTTGGCATGCCGGCTGTTAGGAATTTCGCTGCATATGCTGCAGGTGCTGTCCTTGTCAACGCCGTGCTTCAGATGACCATGTTCGTCTCCTTCCTTTCCCTTAACCAGATGCGGGTTGAAGACCATCGCTGTGAACTGTGGCCCTGGTGGCAGATCACTAAGGCTAGAATTCACCTTAATGGGGCCAGCAGTTTTTCTCAGGGAAGTAGCCGTGGCTCAGACATGGCCGAAGAGAGCTTGCTGCAGGTCTTCATCAAGAACACATATGCTCCACGACTTCTTGGGAAGAAGGTCAAGCTTGCCGTCGTCACAATCTTCCTTGGGCTCTTTGCAGGTGGACTGGCACTTTTACCCAAGATCCAACTTGGCCTTGATCAGCGAGTTGCTATCCCTGACGATTCTTACTTGATCCCCTACTTTAATGACTTATACGAGTATCTGGAGACTGGACCCCCAGTGTATTTCGTGACCCGCGAAGTTGATGCCTCCAAGCGAGAACAACAGCAAGAAATTTGCTCGAGATTCACGACTTGCCAGGATCTTTCTCTTACGAACACACTTGAGCTTGAACGACAGAGATCAGATATTTCTTATATCTCTTCACCCGCCGCCAGTTGGATTGACGACTTCTTCCTCTGGTTGAATCCCATTTATGACCAATGCTGTGTGGAGCATGGCCAAACCTGCTTTGCTGATCGGAAGCCAGCATGGAATACTACACTATACGGCATGCCTGAGGATGAAGAGTTCATTCATTATCTCAAGAAGTTTCTTTCAAGCCCGACCGGCGATGAATGCCCTCTCGCTGGCCAAGCCGCGTATGGCCAGGCTGTTGTTCTTAATGATAAGGGCAACCATGTCAAGTCCACACACTTCAGAACCATGCATACTCCTTTGAGAAGTCAGGAAGATTTTATTGCTGCATACTCCGCAGCTCGTCGCATCGCTTCTGATATCAAAGAAAGAACAGGGGCGGATGTTTTCCCCTACAGCGTCTTCTACATCTTCTTTGACCAATATCTTAGCATTGTACCGTTGACAGCTGTATTGTTGAGTGCCGCTGTTGGCATAATCTTTGCTGTTGCGACCGTCCTCTTGGGTTCATTACTCACGGCAGCTGTGGTCTCTGTCACGGTTGTGATGAGCGTTGTGGACATCATGGGTAGCATGGCACTGTTCAACGTGTCCCTGAATGCTGTTTCTCTGGTCAATCTCATCATCTGCGTTGGTATTTCTGTTGAATTCTGTGCCCATATCGCCCGTGCGTTCATGTATCCTTCCCGCACTGTCATGGAAGGCAATAGCAATGCCTTCCGTGGTCGCGATGCCCGGGCTTGGACTGCTCTTGTTAACGTCGGAGGATCTGTCTTTTCGGGCATCACCGTCACGAAGCTTCTTGGTGTCTCTGTACTCGCCTTCACGCGATCAAAGATCTTCGAGATCTATTACTTCCGAGTTTGGCTGTCTCTGGTCATTTTCGCCGCCCTCCACGCCCTAGTCTTCTTGCCCGTTGCGCTAAGCATCGCTGGCGGTCAGGGCTATGTCGACCCAGAGAGTGAAGGAACTGCTGCACAAGACTTGACCGACAGGAGATGGCGAGCTATCAGGATTAATGATAACAGTGACTCGGAGGAAGAAGAGTCTTAGTATGTGCGCCTCTTTATGCGACCCATAGTACGGATATACCCTCGCGGGGCAAGGAGAACTACACTGCCACCTGTCCCGGAACAAGATACAGAGGATGAAGAAGGACAAGAAAACAACGGAGGACCTTGTGGAAGTTCCGGATCTAGGCCATCTCCGGAGCGGCGAACTCACAACAACAAAAGGCGCAGCACGGCCTAAGCGATCTATTTTATGAACGATTTTGAAATCACCAAGATCAGAGTCGCACGCTTGGAACCAGGTGTTTGTGTGTTGAAGTTGTCCCACATGCCAAAACGCGAGCGCAAAGAAATGAAATGATCGGGCTCGATATCTTGAGCGTACTAAGGGCTTGTACGTGAGGCCTTGGTTTCATTTTTGAGTAGACAGCGAACGGGTGAATTAACATACAAGCACGGTGCATTCTTCGGGGTGTTTAAAGGCGTTGTCGTTGTTGGTTTCATGTAGATGGTAACAGGATCTACAGCGATCAGAACAGTTCTTTCACATAAGTAATAATACAAGCGTTTCATGAAATTGCCTATTGACACAATAACATAGGCCACCTTAGCATGCATGGCATGTCTCAGTCTCATGACAAATTCACTAGACAAGTATCATTTTTCAGTTTTCAGTGGCTTTGCTGTTTGAGTAGCTATGATTAGTTACCTTGACCATGAATACAATCTGATTACCAGAAACCAATAACTGTTGGAGCCAACCTCGGGTGTTGGACTGAAGACTGTGTTTGAATCAGGGGACGAAACGATCATTGCGCAGCCCAAGTGTCTCGCTGTTGGAAAAGAAAAAGAGCCTTAATAATGCGAGCTGCATTGATGGTTACATATGATATGGGGCTTTACTGGTGAGAACACGATTTGGGTCGTGTTCTGCCATGAATTATAAATCAAAAGAGTGTATTATGCTTCTACCCGTAGAAGTGATTCAAGATATATACTTGAAGTCGTCCAAAGAGATATATTCAATTGTATGAAGAAGACGCGGACTCCTTGACCAACTTTCCCCAAGTGGCCCATTCGCCCAGTTCTTATCACAACTTTATGATCGATGATAAATCTTTTCTTCTTTTTTGATTTAAAGATGCAAACATATTGCCATGATCTCTAGGGATGCTGCAATGGGCTTCGTCCCGAGGAAGGTTGGCATGATGTACTCGCTTGTTTTTTGTCAATAGCCTGCAGATCACCCTGACTGGCTCTCAAGCGTCGAAAAATAGCCTCAATAGTAGATTTGAAACCGACTGGTGCTTCAGGGGGCTGCATAATTGTTAGCAAAGAAGGTTCGTAAAAGTGAGTCACAGTGAAAACTTACAGGAGAAATGGTCTTGGTTGTGTCCTCGTCCTGTTCTTGTTCCTCAACCTCCTCGGTCTCAACCACCTCAGTCTCGGCTTTGGTCTCAACCAACATCTCAATACAGTTTCCAGTTCCGTTGTCAGGGGTTGTATCAGGAGGCTGAGATGGGGGAGGTGGGGGACCGGAATTTGAGGGAGGGGGGGTCGAAGGGGGAGTGAGCAGCCCAAGAACAATATTTGAAGTAGAGGAAGATCCGTTGGATCTTTGATGATTCATATCTTGTCCTGGTGGTTACTGGTCAGGCTTTGCGTGTCTCGGAATAATGATCATTATCAACTTACCTGTCGCTGACATGTTGGGAGTTGGTTGGGGATAAAGCAGAGAAACGTCGATGGAGCGAGTGTGTGTGTAAGTGTAACTGGGGGTGACGAATATGAGAACAGACAGATAGTTAAAAGACGGAAGACAAAAGACAAGTAAGATGCGATAGAATGCCTTTATGTAGAGATTTAATGTTTACCAACAACAGAGCAACCCCCTTTGTTGCCTAGATATGCACCATATGCCTCCTATTAACATGAGAGAATGAAAGCGTGATGGTATAAAACTTTCATAATGTCAACTCTATCCTTATTCAACTGCCATGCCGAATCCATTGAGCTGCCCAACTGTCCAATTAGGCTCAATGAGAAATCAGCTCAACTCAAAAACAGAAAGTATATACAGCAGCGTCTTAGGCAGGCGGCAAAAAGGATGCAAAGAGGCCCCCTTGGATCATGGCATACATGCTGATAAACACAACTACACCATAACCAAAATCTTGTCTCTGCTTATCCACGAGACATGAAGCGACCCACCAGTACCACACGGGGTACGCGGATGAGATACGGCTTATGATTTGGACGTGATAGTTTGTGATGGCCAAGACGGCGAGAAGAGTTTGCATGGCCGCTAGAGTTCTGACGAGCAGCCTGCACTCTTCGTCTGTGCCAGAAATCATGGCTCGGAGGCCTCGCGAAGGTTCTCGCATCACCTCGGTTCCTGATTTGATGAGGATCGTGAGCATGGGAGCTGCAAGGAGGAAGAGAGGGATCTGATTGGGTGTCCAGTATCTGAGGAAGCCAACGTTCCTGTTTATGTTAGTTACTGCTATCAAATTCAATTTTGAGCACATACCAGTATTCTTCCTGGACGAAAGTGTAGATACTTGGGAGAGGGCGTGTACACCAAGGGCGTTGTTGTCCATTATCCTGGACATTGCAATACCTCATCCACGCCAGAATCTGAGGCGCAACAAAGCCAACTGCAACGAACAGCCCACCAGTAATAGGTGCAAATAGCCTTAGAACTTTGGAGAAAGTGAACCCGCCAAGAAGTGCTGTGAGGCCTTTGATGGCTTCCACCGCAAAGAGAACGCCGCCAAAGAGTCCATTGCTTCGAAAGACACAGGAAACCCCATATAAGAACCCTGCTCCAATGACGGAGATATTGCGCCTTATTGAGTCAGGGCTGGATTTCAGACCCAAAGCAAAAAGAAGGTTGCCCACAAAGGACAGGCATGCAAATGTGCTCTCTGCGTACGGTGCTGAAAGGAAAAGGCCGCCAGGTGAAAGAATATGCACGGCTGCAGCCAAGTATGCAAGTTTCCGGTCATTGCATAGCACAATAGTGAGCTGGTACAGCGCCAGAACAGCAACAAGATGAGAAACGTGTGAGATGGCAATCGCAATAATGGCATCCCAGCCCTCCTCTAGTCCAAATAACACATTAATGCCACGTACAACGGCTGGCAGCCCAATACCAAACGCCCACTCCTGCTCATACACTTTGCCCTTCACCGCATCGTGCATAAAATACAGCGCGTCCCATCTCGTCAGACGAGTAGCGAGAGCAGGAACAGGTGTTGCTGGGCCATGGACGATGTTGAAGAAGAGAGATGTTGAGGTGTCGTAGTCTGGGCCTACAGACGCACCAAGAGCGATGGCCAGGAGAAGGCCCTTCCAGGCAGTGAAGGCCACTATTAGAGAATATATTGGGTTTGTTTCGTGGTCAAGGAGACCCATCGTGAGTGGAGGGTTGAATGAGCGTGTGAAGTTGGTGATGTGAGGTTGAGCTGAAGGGGGATGCGTTGCGTGGGGTAGAATATAGTGACACGTTCGCTAATGAGACCCTGTAGAAGGAAGTGGTGAGATCAAAACATCACGACGAATGGTTTATGTGTATGAGAAGACGAGAGAACTACTTTGACTGAGAAATTAAATGCTTTCAATTCAGTATTAAAACATAAAAAATGAAAACTTCCTTGTCTGATGGTGGTGGTGTTCAATTCATCTCATTCACTAGCAAGCTCTGGCAATTCTCATAGGTCACCACACATTCATTCATCAATTATCACCAACCTCACTTATACACTCACTACATGATGCACCAAAATGTCGGCAGAGTATGCTACGACAAACTCTTCTCGCCTCAGACCAGGAGAGTTTCCACCACTGGTAACCATTTCTCCTCTTATCTCACCTCATAAACTCACAATCATCGTCCTTCACGGCCGCGGCTTCAACGCACAAAAGTTCCACTCACCACTTCTTGCATCTCCTTCTCCCGACCCATCAATATCATTTCGTCAATCACTCCCGCATGCTCGCTTTGTGTTCCCGACCGCGCCTCTTGCTCGGGCGACCAAGTATCGCCGTTCCCTTATTCACCAATGGTATGAAGGAACTGGTGACTGGGAACCCGAGGTCCGTGGGAACATGCGACCAAGCATTGAGTATATCCATAATTTATTCAAAGACGAGATAGAAAGGTTGAGGGGGAATGCAGGAAAGGTAGTGTTGATTGGTTTCAGCCAAGGCGGTGCAATGGCGTTGATGAGTTGGTTGCTTTGGCAGGGCCAGAGTCTGGGTGCTGTGGTGGTAATGAGTGGCTTTATGCCCTTGGCGGAGAGTTTAATGGCAGACGATATAGGCGATGACGTATCAGAAGACGGATTTTTCGAAAGTGATAGTGAAGAGGAAGCAAAAACTCCACTGCAAAGGGCAATCGACGAGCTTCGTGAAGAAGCAGAGCTTGATCCTGCACCACCAACGACATCTTTCCCTTTCCTGAGAACTCCCGTGTTCGTGGGACATGGTCAAAAAGACGAGGATGTTGAGTGTTGTCACGGAGTAAGTGCCGCCAAATGCCTGGAGCGCATGGGAGCAAAAGTCGAGTTGAAGACTTATCCGGTCTTGGAGCATTGGTACTGTCGTGAAGAACTCGGGCATATAACACAATTCATAAATCAACAGCTAGGCCTATAACCAGTCAAAATCACAGAGAGGCCGTTTAGATTTGATAACTCATAAATTCATAATATTCCGCTTATGGAGGCATTTTAGATACACAAGACCAGACCCTTTTATCCAACACTTTTCAACCATTCATTAAATCTTCTCGCCATCGAGAATAACCTTGGCCTCATCTGAAGTCCACCAACTCACACCCTTCTCACCAGGGTAGCTAAATCGATCCATGCTCTCCGGCTTCATCTCAACACTGTATCCAGGCTCCACAGGGGTGGTGTAGTAACCATCCTTGATAACAGATGGGTGGAAGAAGTGCTCGTGGAGGTGATCCACGTACTCAAGAACAGACAGCTTTCCAGAGACAACGACATAGTCAATGGTGCTCAGGTGCTGTGTGTACTCAGGAAGGCCAACACCACCGGAGTGAGGAACAATAGGCACACCAAACTTCTTGGCCATGAGGAGGACAGCAAGGACCTCGTTGACACCGCCCATACGGCAGGCGTCGATCTGACACACATCGATGGCGCCGGTTTGGAGGAGTTGCTTGAAGATGACACGGTTCTGGCACATCTCACCAGTAGCGACACCAATACCATAAGGCTTAAGGGCGTCGCGAACGGCCTTGTGACCGAGGACATCATCGGGGGATGTGGGCTCCTCAATGAACCAAGGCTTGAAGTCTGCGAGCTGCTTCATGTACTCAATGGCCTCGGGAACAGACCAAACCTGGTTGGCATCTGTCATGAGAACATTGCCCTTGTCGTAACCAATGACCTCACGAGCAATGCCTAGACGCTTGCGGTCGCGCTCAATGTCACCACCGACCTTGACCTTGAAGTGTCTGTATCCAGCGTTGAGGGTCTCCCGAAGCAGACTCTTCATCTTATCCTCCCCGTATCCAAGCCAGCCAGCGCTCGTTGTGTAAGCGGGCACAGCGCGGTTGTTAAGAGCCTCTTCGAGTCGCTTAGCCTTGGTAGACTCCTGCTCCTTAAGCATGGCGATAGCCTCCTCGGGGGTGATAGCATCGGTGATGTAACGGAAGTCAATGCAGCTGACGAACTCCTCGGGGGTCATGTCAGCGACGATGCGCCAGACGGGCTTGTTGAGGGTCTTGGCCCAGAGATCCCAGACAGCGTTGACGACGGCACCGAGAGCGAGGTGGATGACACCCTTCTCGGGACCGATCCATCGGAGCTGGCTGTCGTTGACGAGATGTCGCCATGTCTGGCCCCAGTTTGCGACGAGGGATGAGAGTGTCCTGCCCTTGAGACGCTCGGCGACGTGGTTGATGGCAGCGCAGACGATGTCGTTTCCACGGCCGATAGTGAAGGTCTACACAAAGTAAGCTACAGCTCAGACGGCCTCTTGAGCAATTGGGTACTGACCATTCCGTGACCGGTGTATTCAGAGTCTGTCTCAAGGATGCAGTAGGCGGAGGAGTAGTTGCCAGCAGCGTTCATGGCATCGGAGCCAGTTCCGTCGAGAGAAGTAGGAAAGCGAACATCGCGAGTCTTCCAGCCTGTGATTGTGATTTCACCCATGATTGCGGTTTATCTGTGTATTTGTTCGAAGTTGCAGGTAATAATTGTCGAGTATGAGAGAGCTCAGTGAAGCATGAGGGACACACTTGGGGTGGGGTGAGCTCCGAACGCGGGGAGAGGGGGAGGTTTCTTTCAATGGTGCGCGAGGAGTTATGATGAGAGGATCACAACGAGAAAAAGGAAGAAGAAGAAATATAGAATCGATCGTCAAGATTATAATGAATCAATTGAGGCTAAATAGAGATTTGAAGCTGGGAACGTCAAGCTTTATAGCTTCTCTCCTTTGCTGGTCCCTTTTTTCCCCTCCTCCCACAGACTCTCTCATGAGACCTCATCCATTGTCACGATGTGGGGTAGCAGAAGAGTCGAGATGCCATGACGACCAATTCCTCGGCGTCTGATTGATGGAATAACGGGATCCGCCCACTGGAAACCCCCATGAAAGTGAATTTGTATATCATGAGAAGCTATCCGCCGGCATATTCTTGCCGATAAATATGCTTGGGTTTGGAGAGAGGAGAGAGGAGAATTGTTGATTTGGGGGTGGGTTTGGGGGGAGCATCTGTTAGGAGCATATCACAAAGGACTTGGTCTACAGTGAGGTCCTGGTGCTGTAACAAGTACTCATGATTCAGAACCTAAGAGCAGTAGACCCCCGCGACCCGCCCCCGCGCAGTGATTGACCCGGGCTGCTATGAACTACCTTATGGATGGTCTCGGTCTTCCCCCCGCAGGCAGAATATCCATTATAAAGGGCACGTCCAAGCTACCTACCTATGGATGGATACTAATAATAAGGTATGCGGGCAGTCAATGTGCTCCATCTCTTCTAGTGGAAGCGAAACTGGCTTGAAGGGAAAATAAACCTCGTGACCGACCTAGTTTTAGTGCCCTCGCCAAAACAATTCCATATACTCCGTAATAAATTATTATCCGACGTTGAGTTTTGACCCCACGATGTATCCCCGCGATCCGATCCGAGTACCCCTCACTAACACGGGATCCAACACACACAGAGAAAGTCTGTTAGCAAGTCAGTTTAACTAAAGTATTCATTCATTAGTTAATTAAATTCCTCAAACTCATTGCAAATACCCGACGGATAATTTAAGCTTCTTTGAAATGATAAATATTATGGCCTCTTTGAGATTTCAGAAATCCCTCTTGACTTAAGTACTTATATCATGCCATGTCTTGACCGTTTCTTCAGGGTGCACGAGATATATTTCACTTTCCCAACCACCTGAGTAAATTAACTGCATACAGCATCCGTCACCGTCCGTCGATCATACACGCACTGTATTTATTTGACTTTCAACTCTGAGGAAGCCTCCTCTTGTTTATCACATCGTAAAGACAAAGGTTCTTCATAACAGGAACCGTTGACGGCCTTATTCTACTCCCTAACGCTCAGTGTCTTATTGATCAATGACAATTAGGATATTCAAGACCGAAGAGAAATCTTTGCGTTCACAACAAATTAATTATTGTCAAAATCCAAAAAGACAAAAAATGTGTGTGAAGAGAGGCAGCCGGCTTGCTTCTGCCACAGCCAGCACAGCACAGCACCCTCCTCATGCATATCCAGCTCGCGTACATGAACTTATTTTACTCACAACGACATTGCCACAACTGATGATCCGGATGGCTTCAGAACAACAGCCCATCGACAAGAGACACGTCTTTTTTTGCTTTTACCCCTCTCTCTCAATGAGTAAATGGGCTCAGACCTCAGTAAAGAAGGGTCTTTGATCGATAGTAGAAGCACACATGACATGACATCAGCTCAAGCTAGATTCAATCACACGCGACGCGGCAGGGCCATACGGATAACAACCGTTTTGGCACTAGGAAGTAACCTAGTGCGAAGCCTGAGCCTGTGAGGGTGTTGCGGCAGCTGTAAGGCGTTTCTACAGCGCACTGCGCACTCAAGAATGTCTCTCCAGTCGGGTCGGGTGACAGGGCCAGACCAGACAGGGAAGGGGAAGGGGAAGGGTCCTGATTATCAGTTGCTGCGGCGTGTGGGCTTCACCGCTGCAGAGGCGGGTTGGGTGGTCCGAGGTTGTTCTCGTCAGATTCTGGAAGAGTTAGAGTCCAGAGTCGAGAGGGTGAATCTTGTTTTGGTGCAGACGAACACAATGACCAAGTTCAAGTACCGCGGATCAGTTTCCTTTTAAGAGGATACAGTACACCCTCGTCTCGGTTACCAGCTGTACGTATGTATGTATGTATGTATGTATGTATAGTATCTTGCCGGGTCGTCCAATGCCTGTAGTCCAGCTCCAGCCCTGTCAAGCCTGTTCTGTTCCGTTCCTGTTGATGCCAGAAAAGTTGCAGGTTGCAGGTTGCAGGTTGCAGAATCCCAGTTTTTGATCATCCCTGCCTATCCCCAACCCTTTTTTTCCTCCCTTCGACCCATGACGTGGAGTATCTCATCCACCTCGTGGTCCTCTTGATTGGACTTCCACTCTAACCTGCAGCTTGGAAGCCACTTTGGGCCAGGGAAGCGGTAAGGCCTTGACTGTGTCTCTCGGCTTTACTACGTACTTAACATAATTACGACTGACTTGACTTGGCTGACTTGACTTGGCTGACTTGACTTATGTACCTACCTTATTGCCTTACCCTGACCGAACTCTCTCTCTGCCCGTCTTGTCTTGTCTTGTCTTGTCTGCTGCAGCTCGCATGATTCGCATTTGCTTTTTCCTACACATACCTTAACATAACTTCGTCATATAACATACCTCACATATCTCTCCCATGTTTGTCTTCCATGGCTGCGAAATCTCCAGAATTCACCAACCAACGTGACCAATATCAACCAAGATACGCCTAACACACACACACACGAGTTTCAATTCACCTCAAATTCTCACCCAAGCGCCCTTGACGACGATCCACGCTTATCACTCACCTTGCATTTCAGCTAGTCAACATAAATGCTACATCCTGAAACCGCGGCTCTCAACATCAATTTATGTTCACCGCCCGCCATGGACAACACTCTCACAAGAAGTCAGAGTTTGAAGCCTCCCAGGCGCAAACTCCAAAAACCTGACCCCAAGCTCAAAAGCCTCAACAAAGCTAAGCGCGGTTCTACCGACTCGACCATGTCTAGCCTCAGCCCTCAGAGCACCATGTCTTCACCGTCGCAACGACAAATTCAGAACGGCGCTCCCGATTTGAGCGATTCAAAATGGGATCATTACCTTCGACCAAAGACGGTCTTTGTGCCCTCATTTTCAGAACCCGAGGACCATCTACAGCCAGAGATCAATTCACCATATGAACCGCCTCAGCAACAGCACCAGCACCATCAGTACCAACATGAGCCTGAACCCGAGCCGCCGAGGGCGTTCTTCAGTCCTCCGCCACGAAGACAATCCTCTCAGCGCCAAATCCCAGAATTCCACCATTTGACTCTCCAGGATCACCATGCGCGACCATCATTGGACAGCTCTTCTCTCCCTTCGACTGCATCAACCACCTCGACATCATCTATCATGCGACGCCAGGCCAAAACACCCGTCTTTCGAATCGGACAACTAGAGCAACATGCACTTGCGCGCAAGGCGAGGGATGTGCCGGAGAAGACATCAAGCGCTGAATTGATCGCTGACCAATACAACGCTGTTCTTGAGTCGAGAGACGGTCCCCCGGCGCTGGACTCGCAATTACCATCACGAGCATCGACATATTCATTCGACGATACCCCTCTTCAGATATCCCCCCACGGAGTCAAGCGACAGAGTCTACGGTCCTCAAATACGTACTCATCCATGACGGCTATACCCCGTCAGCTGAGACCCAGACTCAGGTCAGCAGCGACCCACGATACGAATGTGGCCGCCGTTGAAGGAGACACTATTTACTTCAAGCCATATTCATTCTCACCACCACCATCTCCCGATCAGACCCCCGGAACACCACGGGGTTCTTGGACAGATGAGTTTCGACCACCTTCATCATCAGGGCACTCATTCCAGGAAAACATCAGCCTTCAAATAGCGCTCGATCTACTCACGAGCGAATTATCATCCGTCATGTCAGGTCGACCACAGCGAAACGGACAAGATACCGCAGCACTGCAGATCTGGGTTATGATCGAGGCATACGAGAGACTACGCGATCAACTAACACGACAGCAATCATCAAACGCGGAGGCACAAAAAGTGGCAACCATGTTCGACTGCTGGTTGGCCTCCCTTTACTCGATCCATTCCTCCCTCACAGAGAGCACCTTGCCCAGTCCCACAGAATATGCAGGACTAGAAGAAGATTTGGATTAGATTTGAGACAGACATGATGTACACGAGGACATGTGTACGCAAATAACGAAACATTGTGGTTATGTACTGGCGTTATAGGCGCGGCTAGAGGGAATAAATAGCCTGGCATTGGATAGGACAGCATAGGATAGGACGGGACAATGCAAAAGCGGCTGGAGCTGCGGAAGGGATAGGATTGGATGGGAGATACCTGGAGGAACTTGTTTTTTACTGGTAGTTACTGCACTATGAATTTACCTTGATCAATGAGTTTGGTGCTTATCATTGCATGTGAGGAGTTGTGATTGAAGACCATCAGCACTGCCACGTTGAGAGGTGTAGATCATTGAGCTAAGAACAGGAACCAGGAGCCGAGGTTTAAAAATAGATCTCATGATGGTATCGACGTTTGGGTTGCATCAGGCTGATTGTGGCGAGTTGACGATGCTGAATTGAGAACGGCATTGTTGAAAGGAGTAAATGATCTTCCAGGTGTACGCGGACACATTTACCAGGTATCGATACCTCGATGATAGTGGTAAATACTATGTAGTCTATACATAGCCTAGAAAGCTTCGAATATAGTATGTACAAGGCCATTCTGTTCAGGATTGGTTTAGTTATAGTCACTATATACTTCGGTTATGCTGAGTTAGTAAACTTTATCAACGGCTGTATGATTTGATTGAATGACGTAGATGCACTCTTACGCTGCAAAAGAGAAAGGCTTTATTAGCATCCTCATTCTAGGAAGACATTGATGGAATTAATCAGTAATAACTCTATAAAAATCGAGCTTACTGAGACGCAAAAGATTGAGAAGAGACATAGGATCTATGGGAGAATAATGTTTGGTATCTGTTAATTGATGAATGTGCCTAATAAGAGTGACGACCCACCCTTGCTCAACTCGACTTACGCGATGCGTGAACTACCGTCACCTTTCAATAAGTAAGCACACAAACAAGAGGCTAGCAACGTGACCGATTAATCTCACCACGCAGCCAGCTTCAACAATTCATCATGGACGACGACTACGGTGCAGACGACGAGCTCCTGGCCGCCATGGCTGCAGCTGATCCCACGCCTGCTGCACCATCAGTTCAACAACCCACGCCTACAAGAATCCAACAACCTATACCACAACGTCTAGACAAAGCACCCCCAGCAGCCTCCACCGCGGGAAAGGTCGTTCAGCCAACGCCACAGGCTCTGCCTCAGAAGCAGTCCGGCTCGACTATCCTGGTATCTCCGCGCCAGCGAGGAAATCCTGTTCTTACGAGCATTCGATCTATGCCATGGGAGTACAGCGATATCCCTGCCGACTATGTCCTGGGATTGGGTACTTGCGCTCTGTTCCTGAGGTAGCTCTGCGCATCTGTTTATGTGTCATCTCGATACTGACCCTTTTTAGTCTCAAGTATCATCGTCTGCATCCCGAATACATTTATACACGAATACGTAACCTTCAAGGCAAATACAACCTGCGCATACTCCTCACCATGGTTGACATTCCCAACCACGAAGCCTCCCTGAAGGAGCTATCAAAGACATCACTCGTCAACAATGTCACCCTTATTTTATGCTGGTCCGCTGCTGAAGCCGCACGCTATATCGAGCTATACAAGAGCTACGAGAATGCTACATTTGGCGCGATCCGTGGCCAGCAACCGTCCAGCTACGGCGAGAAGTTGGTCGAGTTTGTCACAGTCCCAAGAAGTCTGAACAAATCAGATGCGGTCGCCGTAGTGAGCAACTTCGGCAGTCTGAAAAATGCAATCAATGCTGATGCAGAACAACTCGGTATGCTAAATGGGTGGGGAGGTGTCAAAGTCAAGAGGTGGCAGTCGGCAGTCGAAGAGCCATTCAGAGTGCAAAAGGCTGCCAAGAGAGGCGCAAAGGCCTCGGAACGATCAGCAAGACTTGACCAGGCTTTACCTCTTTCGCGGGTTCCTCTACGGGACATGCCAACCGCTGCATCATCTTCGCGACAATCTCCCGCCAAAGATACACCCTCCGCAGAAAAGACAAATGAGCCCTCATCGAAGCAATTTCAGTTCATGGACGACTCGGATGATGAAGACGATGAAGAGGCCATGCTTGCCGCTGCTATCGAGGCTTCGAAGAAGACTGCACAGACAGAAGAGGCCAGTCGTGCGAGCCGGGCAGATAAGGACGAACAACTCAGTGGCGGTATTGCTGCTGCATTGGCAAGACTGCGAGAGAATGATTGAACGACTTTACTTTGCTCTCATTAGAATTCTTGTCGTCCAGGTGCCTGATTCCCGAACCTCGAGGCTGACTTCGTTCGGCACCACACTATACTATACATAAAGCCAACGAACTGCAGTTCAATAACACGCCAGGAAGGAATATCAACTCCTAGATTGCTCATGATGGCCTCCTGCCCAGAAGAGCTGAATAGTCTATGCGGACAAAGAGTCATCAATGGCAGTATAGCAATCTCTGAGCTGGCAAATACTCTGGCATTTTGGGATTGTGACAATTCCAGGGCGATTATGAACATCTGCTCTAGAGATCAGACAACGAACATCAGCTGGACAAACAATCTGAGGTAGCGTTGAGCCATCTGATTGATGGAACGAGTATCTCTCGATCCTGCTAAGGTCTACCCCGGATATTCGAGTCCTATAACACCGCCACCGCCAATAGATAGCTTCTCCAGAACCCATGATCCCAAAAGTCGGCACATAAACGGGATCGCCACAAGATAAATGTATAATAGGACAGTGGGAATATGATATATCATACAATCTCACTCAGCCTAACTTGCTGTATATGTACATCAACCAATCTAGCTTCATGGTGTTCATGTACCGAAGCTTTGAGCCAACTCTGGCCAGGCCTACTGTCATTATCAATTTATTCATATACGTCACTGTTAACAACATGTCCTCCACCGCCTGGAATACGTAGATCACATATCAGGCGAACCTGAGGGGTATATCGAAGCTTGTATTATTCAATTTGGTCCAGAGTTGAGACTATCATCCTTATAGCTATCATTTCTCGTCAATTGACTTGAGGCCGTAAATCTGCACTTCGAGTCATGCTCGAGTTGTTCCATGCTTAGGCACCCCCATCACGCTTAGCATACTCCTCCTCCATGGCCTCCTCATAAAGCCGATCGGCTTCCTTCTCTTCTTCAGTCTTGGGCCTTGTCACGCCTGCACCAGTGTTTGCGCCGGCACCGGTAGCAACTCCAGTGCTGTGATTCTGTTCTTGTTGCGGGGTTTGAGGAGAAGTGGTTGTCGCTGGCTCTGAGAAAGCGGGGAGACCCATGATGTTTGATTGTGAGGGCGGTGTGTTGTGTGGTAAGTCGGAAGAGAAAAGAAGGATTGAATTGTGTAAAGAGTGTGTCATTCAAAGCTTTTGATAAGGTTTGTAGTTGTCACGATGAATCCCAACCTGAGTCAGAATGAGTCTCTTATACTTGATGTGGCAATAAATAGTGTGGCGAGTGAGGTACGTCACCTGTGGCTCAAGCTACCGTGGAACCCAGCAGCAAGGACTGACCTCTCAGATGAGAATGAAGTGAGGATTAATTCTAGACTCCTTGTTGAGCTCCGTCTTGACCCGTTGTGACAAGTCAGGAGGAGCTGGTCTATCCTGGTTGACAGTTGATCGTTGTCAGAGTAAGCTTTGATTGGACACTCAATGCGAACTCGGGCCATAGGTTGTCGATCAGGGTCTTACTGTGACATCATTTCGGGGCGTTATTCTTCTCATTCTTAAAGAGCTTACAAGAAGTGGAAATTAATTTGTAAACTTCTACAGAGCCCCAGTCTTGAGTTGAATGAAGGTAGTATACAAAATCACGCAGTGTACCTCTCATCCAGCTGAGGTTGATGCCATCAGTTCTGACTGGGCCTTAAACAAATCAGGGTATTTACATCTGCAAACATGTCTCGCTTCTCCAGACTCCAAGGTCTTTTTTAAGCCCAAGCTAAAATTCCCGAGCTTCACCAATATCGCAAACATCAAATACACCCACCTCGGGTAGACCTCTCTTTCGTAGAGCCGTCTTCAGCATCTTAGGTGGCTCCAGAACTTCCTCCAATGTGAGCGCCCACGTGCCCCAATGAATTCCCATTGCACGCTTGCATTGTGTATCGCGGAAGATCTCGACGGCGTCAGCCGGATCCGCATGCACCGGCGAAAATGCCACACGCGGATGATAGGCACCAATCGGAATCAAGCCAAGATCAAAAGGCCCCCGGAACTCGCCAATCTGTTTGAACTGAGGGCATCTCGGAAGATGATCATATTCTGCACTGTAGTCATCGGTTCCAGGAGGGAGACTTGGCACAGATCGGTAGCCCGTGTCGCCACCAAACCAAACTGACTTATCGCCAGATCGAACACCCCACGAGCACCACAGGGTAGTGTCACGATCCCACATGGTCCGCGCCGAACCGTGCTGACACGGCAAAGCCATTATCCTGGCGCTGATCTCGCGGGGGATGTCTCCATCCTTGACTGTGACAGTGAGGTCGGCATCCTCCCACCAATCGAGCTCAGTAACATGGTTGATGCCAGACTTGCGGAACCATGTCTCCAGACCCAGGCCAACAAAGAATTGTGCGTCTGGGTGGTATTTCTGGACCTCGAGAATGGAAGAGTGTGAAAGGTGGTCGTAATGGGAATGACTAATGCAAACAGCGTCGATGATTGGAATATCTTTGATATCGCATGGCTTGGGCGTATATCGCTTCGGTCCCATGAAGTTGAATGGAGAACATCGGTCCTCGAAGACTGGGTCGAAGAGAACGCGCAAGCCAAAAGGGAATTCGACATAGTAGCAAGCGTGGCCTAGCCATGTTGCGCGGATCCTGTCGCTTGTTTCGCGCTCTGTATTCCATTGCGGCTTTACCACTGGCACAGTTGGGGGAGTCAAATTGGGTTGCTTCATGTCGCCGGTGAAAGTGGGCCTAGAACGATATCATCAGTTTCTGGACGACGAAGCGCTCTTGACATGACAAAGTCCTCACTTACCACCAGACTCTTCGAACCATGGTGCCGAAGTTGGGAGTGTATGCATGTGAAGGATAAGGATTCTTGAAGCCCACTAGAGAGCCACGCTTGAGGAGATGGTGAGGGTTGGAAACAGCTTCATCTGGAAGAGCTGATCGACCAGGTATTTTGGATACGGCAGTGCTAGAGGCGATAGATCCTCCAGATGAGCCAGGTGCATTCCTTGTGGCCAGTTCCGGAGGCTTCAATTGAGCCGAAGCAGCGGTTGCGGCTGGAGCCATGATAGTAGAGGATGGTGAGGAAAGAGTTGAGTATGCGGAAGCAAAAGCCAAGGGTTTAGTATTCTTAGTTGATCCAAAATGATAACTCAGTTGACGGATCGTCAAAGAAGTACGCGGCATGTGGTAGCAATGTCCCAAACCGGAGGCTTCGGACTTTAGCAGAGTTGCAGTTGCACAAGGTAGGGATGATTGGACCAGGGCAACCAGGCAAGATTATTTGGCCTCCATTGATGAAAGGGAAGACCAAGAGAGATGAAAAAGAGGAGGGAGGGAAGAGAGAAGATGAGGAGGAGGTGGAGATGTAGACGTCAGGTAGAAAAGAAATATGGAGAGACAAGGGCAGAAGAAGAGGCACTGAGTGAGAGAGAATGGGTGAAGGAGCTATGACCTTTGGAGTCTAGGCAAGTACATTCCTCAAGACCAACAAATGGAAGCATCATGGAAGCTACCGAGAACTAACTTGCCGAGATTAGCACTACCTAGGGGCCATCCATTACCTAGACGGGTGCAATGGGTACAACGGGGATAAAAACTTGGCGGAGTTAACACTGATGAATGTTGTGACTTGTTGGGCAGTTATGCAGCTGAGACACGAATATGATACTCACATGGATCCATTGAGTGGTCTAATAAGCGATGCTCAGCCGCCCATAGATACTATAAGTAGGTACTCTCATCCAATCTATAGTCTGAAACGGATCAATCACAAGCTCTTCAGCTTCATCATTATGCCTCACTTTTGCATTCATACATACCTTAGCTCCATCCTCAACCCAATAAATGCCCTACAGGGCCTTGGCGGAGTTTGCATCACCTTCCCGCTCGCAAATTACAACCCCCCGACTCCCCGACCGGGGCAATTAAGAGGATCTTCCGAGGGCATCCGGGGAATAAACGAATCCGAATGCAACAGAAAAGACTTCTATCGTACCCTGGTCTTATTCTAGCGAGCTTCTTTTCCATGAACTGTACCTCGTACTCCGTATTGTTCACTCTAATATCACACACAGCTCATAAGATATAATACGACCCTACAGAGAAGAGAGTATCTTCTAAGTTCTGCCCACGAATCATTCATCATTGCAGTCATGGAGCTAGCTACCCCTGTCGACATCTTCGGGAACCCCCTGACAAGGTGCTGACCATCCTTGTCGCCGCCATGTGGTGCCCATGCTTGCCATGCTACGCACGTTGTCGTCAGCTTATTATTATTGCAGCATTGATAATTCAGAAACAACGTTGTTATGCTTTTTTCCGTGACTAGAATTTTCGTAATCAAGGCCGAGTATATCAGACAGCCCCGTGGTATCTTTCCTAAAAACACCAAAGCAAACCACCAGGTATCTACCATTACTAACATGTCATAATGCTCAAACTCGCGCTCGCGCTCGTCAAAGGCATGTCCACCAGAAAGGGAGCATATATACTTGAGACAGGGACCAGTCAGACGAGATTGTGTCCAACTGCTCTCAGTCATCCATCAGTCGACCAATCATGAAGCCAAACGCCATAAAACAAACCAGAAGGCCGCCCGAAACATCAATCGTCATCATAAGCGTCTCAGAAGATTGCTTCATGCGTAGCTCTCATCACATATCCATCTGTCGAGTCTCCTCGCCCATCTCGTCACTACCGAGCTCCTTCTCGAGTTCGTCTGCTACAAAGCCCTCATAGTCATCAAGGTTCTTTTGAACATGAATTTTGAACTTGATGACATCGTTGAGCATTCTGTCAATCTCGGTGTGAAGCTCTTCTCGGAGAGCGTTGGCCTGAAGCACAAGTTGCTCGTATCTATTTGCCCCGTCAGTACTTGTCACATTGATCAAAAGCGTGTGTCCACTTACTCAATTGTTGTGTTGATCTCACGCTGCTCCAGGATTTGCACGTTTTCGGACAAGCCAGCCCGCATACGTGACAGTTCCTTCTCCATCTTCTCAATGTGTGCGTCAGAGGCCATCTTCTGTGCTGTCGACACCTCTTTCGTTCTTTCATACTCCTCTTCTGCTGCTCGAACACGGTGGTTCAGTGCCTCCACTTCACTGCGCCTGTCCTCGATGGCTTCCTTTATGCCATCAAGCAGATCGTGATCCTTCATCATTTCTTCCATTGCCGCTGCTCGGCGATCAGAGATTTCCTTGCGCAGCGATAAGAAGCTGTTTCGGATTTGTCCCCTAAGGTCCAAGTTGAGAATATGACCTGCTTGGTATCCAGTGGTGGCGTCGACAAGCAGACGATCTGCAGATGATGGGCCTGATGATCCTTTCAAGTTGGTAGAGGTGTAATCCGAGCTATCGGCCACCATAACCTGGAGCTCAAACTCCCTACCCTTGGCGTTGGCTGCCGTCGAAGGGATCAGTGCAATCTGATACGCCATTGTGTTGTATCGGTCCACCATTTGCTCCAATTCATCTAGTCTTCGGCTCGCCTCGGTCTCTCGCTCCGTCACCTTCTTCTTTACTTCCTCCAGTCGTTGGCCAGCTGACTCAATGCCGCGCTGCAGTCGTTCCCGCTCTGCAGTCATGCGGTCAATATCCTGCATGCTGATTCCCTGGGCATCCACAGCTTTTTGTAGGCTTCGTCGCTCCTCGTCGGCCTCTTGAAGCTCTTCCATGAGTTTGTCGAGCTCTTCCTGAAGGACTTGAGACCGGCTCTCGTACTTCTCAGACCTTTGCATCGCCAGGGCATTATACTCCTCAAACTTGATCTTATCCTCCTCCATAATCTTGAAGTGGTTATCGAGAACCGCGGGGTCGGGTGTCGACTTTTCCAAATCCTCGATTTCCTTGAGAAGTCGTGCGTTTTCAGCTTCAAGCATTTCGAGTTCTGATGTGTATTTGGAGTTTGATCGCTCAAAAGCGGCTGCCATGGATTGAACATGAGGGGCCAAAACGCGTTCAGCCTCCTCATCGCCCATATCTTCGTCCATAGCCAACCAATCCCGGTAACCATTGCTGAGGAAGTCAAAGATGATGCGGTCGCCACTAACGTCAATGCCGCTCTCCATACAAGCCTCATCGTACTGGCAGTTTACATAGCCATCGAGCATCTGTGCGAGTTGCATCATCCAGTGAAGAAGGCCAAGGAATGTACTCCAGTTCTGTCCCCCGACAGCAGCAATCTGACTCTTGGTGATACTTCTTTCGAAAGGGTATCGCATTTGCTTGAGTAGGGGAGGCACTTCCTGATCGATATTCTTCTGGAACTTGTGGCTGGGGTCTATACGATGATAAAGCCACTGGAACATGTAGTTGAAATCCTTCTGCGTCGGTGATTTAAGGACGTTTTGCGAAAGAACATGCTTCATCTCCATTTCGAAGTTGTGTTGAACCATGTATTCCAAGATCTCTTGTCCAATGCGAGCTTGAAAAGATCGATCTTTCAGGGGTCGCGGGTCGCGGGGTACACCAGCTGGGGCTGGTGTAGTTTGAAAGAAACTCTGGTGCGTCGTTGGAGGAGCGGTTGATTGACGAGGTCGGTACACGCTGCTGCGTCGATCGCCATCAGTAGAAGCTCGCGTTGTTGGGTTTGGTGTGAAGGCCGAGGCTTTAGGAGCAAATGAAGAGCGCTTCACCGACGAAAGGCCAAGGTCGGCAAGATTGGTTCCGGATGACGAGCGTTGGAATAGAGGCTGGTTAGGTCGCGGCATGGCAAGGGATTGCCTAGATCCCGACATGGAACGGACATGACTGCCAGGGTAATTGCCGCCGATATTGGAGCTGGATCGCTTCATAGTCGAACCAGGCTGCGGAATGGCGCTGTTTGCATTAATACCACCAAGGGTCTATGTTGCAGGTCAGAATCAAGATTGCTCAGGCCGATGCGCGGGAATGGCGGTCTACCAGTTGGGCGCAAAAGCTGGTAGAAGATATATTGTATTCTTACCTCTCTAGGTCTACGGACGCTCCAAAGGCCCGTATCTTGGGACATGATCTAGTGAAAGGGGAAACACGCGACTGCAATGAGATGCTTGCGCAAAGCAGGCGACTTTTGTGAGTTGTTATATGCGCGGAGGGGTCGTCGTGATAATGGTGTTGATGTCAAGTGGGATGTGAAAATGCAGAATGGCGTAAAGTCAGGTAAAGAGAGTAGGGTAGGGGAGATTAGGCGTTACAGAGTGTTGCTCGGGAGGAAAGTAAACAAACCATCAGCTCGGCCTGATTGGTCGATAATTTCTGTGTTGTCTCTGGTGGAGTAACGGTTGAGTTGGCAAAAGGTGGGTACATATTCAATTAAGATTGCACGTGATCGCATCTGCAGCCTCATGGAACTTATCTGACGGAAACCGTTTGCGGTACGTATCTCGGCAGGTCAATTGGGAGAAGCCTCGGTACAGACCCGGTCACGCTTCCGACTCCACGCCTCCACGTTCTTGAACTCCACGGTCCGGCCTCCGCAAGCTGAACTAGCACATGCATTTAACGTTCTCATCATCATCGCTCAAGTCCTTTCAGGAGTTACTTCTACATCTTCTTCCCATTGCGACTCAGGTTATGTGGTGTGAGCCGTCTGACGGCTAAACATCAATCATGGCTATTCGCGAGGATCTCGTATCCTCTGCAGTAAGTTGTCCTACTTCCCCAGCCACCAAAGCTATTGGAACAGAACCCAGCAGATGCTAACTCCTGAATAGACTCAATGTCAGTATTGACTCCGATCCAGCCATTACGAATGCGCCGACTAACCCATGGCAGTTCTCCAGGACCCAAGTGTCGCGTCATCCTCCGTCGAGAACCGCATCTCATTCCTTCGAAGCAAGAACCTGACCCAAGAAGAAATTGATGTTGCGCTGGCACGCACAGGTGGTAGCGCACCTCCAGCTCCCAACGCGCCTTATCCCAGCGCTCCCGCCGGCCCTCCTCCTGGTCAACAATACTATCCCCCCTATCCACAGCATGCCTGGCAACCACCGCCACCTCCTCCCCGTAGGGACTGGAGAGACTGGTTCATCATGGCCACAGTCGTTGGAGGCGTCTCCTACGGCCTCTATGAGTTAGGCAAGGTTCGTGCTTGTCATTGTAGCGATTTTGATGATGTAAGCTAACATGCGACAGCGCTACGTATATCCAATGGTCGCGCCTCCGACACCGGAGAAATTGGAACAAGATAAGAAATCGATCGAGGACCAATTTGACCGAGCTTTCACGCTTGTTGAGCAGCTTGCGAAGGATACGGAGAGTCTGAAGAATGCCGAAAAGGAGCGAACCGAAAAGCTGGACGCAGCGATCGCGGACCTCGAGACAGTTATGACCGACCTCAAGGCTGCGAATCGTCGTCGGGAGGACGATGCGACTCGAATTCGCGATGAGGTCCAGTCTCTCAAGGACGCGATTCCCAAGGCTCTCGAGAACCAAAAGGGCCTGACCGATAACCGGCTGAAGGAGATCAACACTGAGCTCACCAGTCTCAAGACATTGGTATCTCAGCGCATGACCGCCCCCAGCAGTAGCACCGGTTCTTCAACCATGAACACCTATATGCGAGGCACAGCCGGAACAGTCGGTGCCAGTGGAAGCTCCAGCGTAGCTACTCCTGCTGCCTCTTCCTCGACTCCTGCTGCTAAGACCAATGGAGAGAAGGCCACAGTAGAATCGGCTACCACCACTCCTGCTGCAGAGGTCCCCAAGCCTACATACCCCTCTGCTCCCCCTCCTCCCTCTGCTCATCTGCTTAACCGTTCATCCTCCCCTCTCGCCAACATGACCGGCAAGAAGTCTATCCCTGCTTGGCAGATGGCCATGGCTAACCAGAATGATACATCGTCGACTCAGGTCAAGGCCGACGAGCCAAAGGCTGGTGCTAGTTCCAGCTCTTGAAACAGTGAAGAGTATACTTGGCCGTAATTGTACAATATTTATGCATCCATAGTTTTGGAATAATCGGGTCTGCTGAAGGGAGGTGTTTACGTGGCGGGATGGTTTGGTATTGTAGCGTTATATCACCATTGTCAATTTTACCACATTACTTATTGGAGCCTAATTGACAAAGTCCTAGGACTATTCATCTGTTGTTGTAGATGTGGTAGGCCTAGCATGATCCTTTGATAATGAGGGTACAAGTCGCGATAATTCTTCAAATCAAGCAAAAATACCCCGGACCCTGACAGATATTATGAAGATATTATGACATGCAAGATGCTTGATTCGGACAGAAAAGCCTGCAAGATCCAATACCAATATTGTTTTAAGTTCCGCGCCTAGTTGTTTGCTTCTTCCCACCTCGCGTGCGCTTACATGCATCCCCTTGCTATCGCGCATGCACTCAACCTTGACGCTTTTCCGCAAGAATTACCACTTTGGGCTTGATGAGCCTACCAGTCTCATAACCCACACTCGACCGACGCATTGACCGTTGATGAAGGCTTTCATCTCAAAGAAACTACCTTGCCTGGTCCAGTAAATGAAGGCAAAATGTGTAAGAGTTCGTCTTGTCAAATTTACTAGCCAATACCCGCAATATAACTCTGGCTCTGTTGCCGAGGGATCTGATTCATGTCTGAAGCGCTAGTTGCAACTCCATGTAGACGTCACTTGAAGGTTGGTTGTGAACTACCAGTAGTTCCGTGTGCCGAGGCTCATTTTGTTGAACCAACGCATCACCTCAACTGATCACACACTCTGATTTCTCCGTGAATTAGTTAGACTGTGAAAAGTGAAAAGGAACAAACTTGTCACGACCTAACTATCGACCTTTCTTCAGCTGCCCGAGAGTTCACGCTGGCCCTAGGTAACCACACGTAAAAGCCCACTTACACTACACTTATTAGTTACAAGTGGCAAAGCAACAAAGTGTCATGGATCTCCAAGACCGCCATTCCGGACAAGGACTTTGACGCGATTCCAAACAGAAAAGACAGCCCCTGATTGGATTCTGTTCGAGGGAGATCATTGAAATTGGATCCTAGGGGTTCCTAACTCTTTGTCTAGTTAGAGGCCGCTGTACGACAACTCTTGAACTGCCTGAGCTGGTCCTCTCTTCTGCTACCCCTCCCTTCTGACCTATTACCCATACCTTTATGACTTGGGTCTCAATCAGGCAAGTCTCTGTTGTTCTGATTATATCAGGTCGATGCCTTCCTCGACCTGTCCCATGCCCATCTGTTGTCTCAATCACTTCGCCTTTGCCTTGAAATCACTTTCATCCCACTCACATCGACAACTATAACTTCAGCGACAATCCTCCACTTGACATAATCTTCACATCCATACCGCTATGGACTCAGCAACTCTGGAGACTGTACGGACAGTTGTTCCATTACTCCCTCTCATCGTCCGCCAGGGCCTAGCACACCTCCTCAACCTTTCCGACTCATCCAAATATCTCGACCTGCGAAGCGCCATCATCATCGCCTGTCTTCGCGTTATTCTCACTCCAAAAGCTCCCCGTAGTATATCATCTGTCCAACGACTTACACTCCGTGACTCTGGTGTAAAGGGGCACATCTGGGTTAGCAAATATGCCAGTCCACAACCTCCAGAGACATCAGTCCGCGATGCCCTCATCAGCACACTTGAAGACCTCGGAGGATCCACCTGCCGAGTCCCCGTTCCCGATCTCGTTGATGTCGAGGCCGAGTGGACCGGCTACCGGAGCGGTGTAGCCCGTGGCGCTCCGTTGCCTGACGTGTCGGAGCGGGAGAGGTATCACGGCATGATGCAAGAGTGCAAGAAGCCAACAACAGTCTTGTACTTGCACGGCGGTGCTTACTATCTCTGCGACCCAGCAACACATCGTCCTACGACGAAAAAGCTGGCGCAGTTAACGGGGGGTCGGTGTTACTCGGTGCGCTATCGACTTGCGCCGCAGCATCCATTCCCTGCGGCGTTGCTGGACGCTTTTGTGTCTTACTTGACACTTCTATATCCGCCTCCCGATGCTTATCATGATCCTGTGCAACCGGAACATATTGTGATTGCTGGTGACAGGTACGTCTTGAGTCTGGGTTGTGTGCCACAAGAACTGACATGGGAGGTTATAGCGCTGGCGGCAATCTTTCACTGTCGTTACTCCAACTCATCCTCGAGCTCCGCAGACAAGACTCTCCAATTCTGTGGCACGGCGAGCTGCGTCAGGTTCCCATGCCAGCTGGCGTAGCACTCAACTCTCCGTGGCTTGACATTACACAGAGCTCCCCAACATGGGAGATGTCAACACCAACGCCATGTGATTATCTCCCCAAGCCGGAGGCCATCGAGAAGCGCACAGTCCCTCCGTGTGAAGCCTGGCCCGCTAATCCACCACGACGCAACATGTACGTCGCCGACGACCTCGCTGCTCACCCTCTTGCATCTCTCGTCATGGCACGCAGCTGGAAAGGGGCGCCGCCTATCTACCTTTGCACGGGATGGGAGATCCTCGCGTATGAGGACAAGTTTCTTGCTCGCAAACTCGAGGCTGACGGTGTGCGAGTGGTGTTCGAGGAGTACGAAGGTATGCCGCACTGCTTCGCTATGATGCTGCGCAACGCTCCTGCAACACCACGGTGCTACAACGGCTGGGCATCATTCATACGTGCCGCAGTGGAAGACCCCGACAGTATTGAGTCGAGTGCTGTCATGATAAGGGCAAAAACATGCGAAGAGGTGCCATTGAGGTTTGACCAGTTGAGTGATGTTTCAGAAGACGATATCCAACAAAGGGTGCTTCGGAAGACAGGGCTAGGAGATCGGATTCTAGAAACACCAGTAGCTAAACTGTAACGTTAAATGGTGGGTTTACTTGACGACGGTTTGAAACGCAGTTGGGCATGCAATGGGATTGGATACATATGGGATACGGTTTGAAAGCTAGGCGCTAGGAATATAGTTATATATAGTCAATTGCTCTTTTTATGGCAGAAATTACAACTCTGGTGATGATGTATTGTCTGTTCTGCGTGGGATTATAGCTAAAGTAGTGTCTCTTTGACGTGCCTATTGATGTCTGACTTACCTGAGTGAGCTGCCCAGCAACTGGAACTTTAACAACCGGCATCCTCGGAACTTATAAGATCAGCACCCGCGTTACGTACCACGAGGCCTGACAACCAAAACAATAACTAGTTCTTGCATGTAAACATCAATTGCTTCTTTTCAAAACAATCCATTATTGATATCAATTCTATATTCCAATTCCGCCTCCGGCTCCGCCTCCACCACTTCCGTTCCCCGAGACCGGCCCGCACGGGAAGACCCACCAAACTTTTATCCCAAATGTCGCTGATCGCTTCACCTCAAGAACAAAACAAGCCACCTCCAGACTCAGAACCCGGGCCCCAGTCCCCGACAATGGAGCGCCACAAGCAGGCTGTGACAACCATAGCATCTGCCGTCCGCGGCTTCTTCGAGCGTCGTGAGCCATACCGCATCTTCCACGGCAGCACGAATAGCACACGGCCTCAGCAGACAGGCAAGCCCGTCGTCGATATCAGCGCCCTTCGAAATGTCCTCCAGGTCGATCGTGCCACTCGCACTGCTCTCGTCGAGCCCAATGTTCCAATGGATAAACTTGTTGAGTCGACGCTGAAGCATGGCCTTGTACCGCCTGTGGTTATGGAGTTTCCTGGTATCACAGCTGGAGGTGGGTTTGCAGGCACAGCTGGTGAGAGCTCCTCGTTCAAGCACGGATTCTTCAATGATACTGTCAATTGGGCCGAGATGGTTCTTGGAAATGGCGAGGTTGTTCGAGCATCGCGGCAGGAGAACGCTGACTTATTCCGTGGTGCTGCTGGAGCTGTCGGTTCTTTGGGCATGACGACGCTTCTTGAGCTTCAACTTCAAGAAGCCAAGAAGTTTGTCAAGACGACCTACCATCGTACGAGCAGTGTCGCCGAAGCTGTTGCCCGAATCCGCGCCGAGACCGAGAACCCCTCTAATGACTACGTTGATGGCATCCTCTTCTCCAAGGACCATGGTGTCGTTGTTACTGGTACCCTGACTGATGACAAGCCTGCCGATATCAAGCCCCAGACCTTCAGTGGTGCTTGGGATCCCTGGTATTACCTCCATGTCCAAGATCGCACTCGCAACGTTCCCTCCGCTGGCCCTACTGTCTCCGCCGAATCTGCTTCATCTTCTCCTGTGGATTATATCCCTCTCGCCGAGTACTTCTTCCGCTATGACCGCGGCGGTTTCTGGGTCGGCGCCGCTGCTTTCACTTACTTCAAGGGTGTTCCTTTCACAAAGTTCTTCCGCTGGTTCCTCGATGATTTCCTTCACACTCGTATGCTGTACCGCGCTCTTCATGGCAGCGGCGAGTCTGCTCGTTTCATCGTCCAGGATCTGGGCCTGCCTTATAAGACTGCTGAGACCTTTGTCGATTACACTGCTGAGAACTTCAACATTTGGCCCCTCTGGCTCTGCCCTTTGAAGCAGACACCTCCTCCGACTTTCCATCCTCACACTGGCGAGACCACAACTGCTGCTGACGGAACTGTGACCACTCCACCGTCGCTGAACATTGGTCTCTGGGGCTGGGGACCTTCTGACCCGGATGAATTTGTTGCCAAGAATCGCGCTCTCGAAGATAAGCTTGTTGAGCTTGGAGGTCTGAAATGGCTCTATGCTCACACTTATTACAACGAAGAGGAGTTCTGGAAGCTCTACGACCGACAATGGTATGATGCTCTGCGAAAGAAATATCACGCCGAGACACTTCCTACTGTTCATGACAAGGTCAAGGTTGATGTTGAAGCACGAAAGGAAGAACGACAGAAATGGAAGCGTTCTCTCAAGAGTAAGCCCCCGCTGGGCGGCCTGTATGGTATCTGGAAGGGCATTCAGAGCAAGGACTACATGCTCCACCGACACGCAGAGTGGAAGTTCAAGGAGGAGAAGTAGACGAATACCCCTATTTATGTACGAGTAGACGATAGTTGTAAAAGTATCGGAACACGGCTTGGAAGCCCACGTTCTTAGATGTCACATATACTGACAACCACACAGTGGCTGATACAAGAATAGACAAGTTAGAGAAAACTTGATCGATTGAAATACTTTTTTTTATATTCCAAGTATCGTAAACTCTTCTAAGCGCCAAATGACCAGGTCTATATGGTATGGGCCTTCACAAACTTCCTCGTAAATCTCCTAGGAGAGATGGTCCCCAATATTTCCACAAGCCATAATGTCCATGATTATTAGCTCAATTAGAGGACCTCGATGTCAATCTCCACTGCGCGAATTGCGCTTCTATCATCATCCGCTGTGTTCTTCTTCCCTGTGCGTCTAGTTTTCTCCCATTGAAGTCATCATGTTCATGATATGCTTACTGCGAGGTCCAAAGCTGTAATGGAACCAAGGCTAGAAGCGAAAAATGTCTCGTATAAAATGTTGTTCGAGCAAGGATTCTTTGGATTTTCAAAAGATGATCCTTTACTCCTTGATAGCGTACTCGCGCTTGAACATGTCGTCGACCTTGGTAAGGTAGTAAGTACCAGGGGCGATGGTGGAGGCGTCACCCTTGGGAGTGTAGTCCTTCTGGAGATGGGCCTGCTTTCGGAGGTTGCACATCTAAGAAACAACAGTTAGCACACGTTTTCTATGTATTGCGTTGAAGTATTCTGTATTTACCTCGTCGTAGGTCTCAGGGGGGACAGCGCGGCGGGCCTCAAGACGGGCAGGGATGCTGAGGACGCTGGAGATCTTCTCAACGCTGCCGTTGATGCGGAAAGACAGGAAACTGGCAGCAAGACCAGATCCGTAGCTGAAGAGACCAATTCGCTTGCCCTCAAGAGCCTTGTTGTCGACAACGCTGATCAAACTGGCAAGGCCACCCCAGACACTGCCACAGTACATGTTACCGCAGTTGGTGGCGACCTGGATGGAGGGGTTGACACGCTCCTGGAAACGCTTCTTGGTGAGGGCCATGAAGGTCTTCTCAACAACCTTGTCGGTCAAGGACTTCTCGTAGTCCATGTCACGGAGCTCAGGAGCGACCTCGGCGAAAGCAGGAGAGTCGGCATTGGCGAGGTAGTCGTGGTAGAGGAGACGAGCGTAAGACTTCTGGACAAGCTTGCAAGTAGGGGAGTGGAAAGCAAGGTAGTCGAAGCGGTCGAGGCTGGTCTTGGTAGAGTCGTCACCGTTGGAAGCACCGTTGGTGCCGTTAGTGGCCTGCTTGGCCTCACGCTTGCAGTAAGCGCGGTAAGCGGCATCGAGGGCCTTGGTGTAGCAGTTGACGGAGTAGTGGCCATCAACATAGGGGTACTCGCTGGTAAGGTCGGGCTTGTAGAAATCGTAGGCGTGCTGCATGTAGGTACCACGCAGACCGGGCTCGGCGACAATAGGGGCGTTGGGGCCGATCAGTAGGGCGACGGCACCAGCACCACCAGTGGGGCGAGCGTTACCCTTGGCGTAGAGAGCAATATCACCGGCAACAACGATAGCATCGCGACCGTCCCAAGCGGAAGACTCAACCCAGTTGATGGCGTTGAAAACAGCGTTGGTACCACCGTAGCAAGCGTTGATAGTGTCGACACCCTCGATGTTGGTGTTGTCGCCGAAAAGCTGCATAAGAACACTCTTGACGGACTTTGACTTGTCGAGAAGAGTCTCAGTACCGACCTCGAGGTAACCAATCGAGTTGGGGTCGATGTTGTAGTTCTTGAGGAGCTTGGAGGTAGCAGTAAGGGCGAAAGAGTAGATGTCTGCAGACATCGCACGTTAGCGGTGATCCAATGCCATCATGAGATTTTGCCAGGACGCGGTGAGGATAGGCGCAATGCGCTAAGATCGTCTTTTCAGGGGACGGTGAAGAATTGGGGAAACTTACCCTCACGGTCGTCGCAGAAGCTCATCTTGGTCTGGCCAAGACCAATGGTGTACTTTCCGGCGCTAACGCCATCGAACTTCTCGAGCTCAACCTGATCAACATACTAAAGAGCAAATAAAATTGTGGTTAGCTGGGGGTCATCAAAGAGGCGCTCGTTCAAGCGTTGGGATAGAGGGGCACAATCTGAATGGAGGGGCACACGACCAGAACCCGAACACGAGAGTAATAACGCAGGGACTTTTTTTGTCCCATCCAAAAAGTTTGGTGAGGGGCAAGATTCAACGACAACAGTTCCCAGCAGAAACAGGAGCCCATGAGGGCATTGAAGATTGTGTGACGATCGCGAACAATCGCAGAGGGAATATCTCAGCTTACCTGGCTAGGGACATAAAGCTCAATGGCCTTGATGCCAATGTTCTGAGGACGAGACATGATGAAAGATTTGGGGAGAGAAAGAGACGGTTGGTGGGGGAGAGGAGTAGAAGTAGAAGAGGAAGGAAGACAAAGAGAAGAAGAGATGGAAGAGAAGTCAAGAGAGAAGAAGAGGATGTGGAGATATCTTATAATAAGACGACGACAAGGGAAGGGAAGGGGGGTCCCGGAAGAAGAGCGCGAGATTGCGGGTTCAGGGACAAGTAGTAACTAGGTACTAAGAGAGTGTGTCTGTCTCTGTAGGAGTGGTCTTGGTGCTTGTTAGGTTGAGATGGACTGAGATTGGATCTCCAAATCCAAGGTGAGGTGAGGTACAGTAACTACTGTAGACGGACGGGGTGTGATTTCAGTGAGTAAGTGGCCGTGGTCGTGGCGGGGTGAAACGAGTGACCTTCACTTGTTGGGCGGGTTAGTTGGATTCAGAGGTATCAAGTTTTTCACCGCCCTTTGCCTTTTTCCACTGGATAGACGCTGCACTGCTGGCCTCTGGTGTAATTGGATTGGCTGCGTCTGGTTTATGAGGCACTTGTAGGCTTGGAGTTAAGGTCATGGATCCTTGGATCATGGTCATGATGGACGACACCCAACTTGATAAGAAGCTTGGGCGTCAAACAACAATACTCCGTCTTTATTGTTCGTAACCTACATAGATGCGCATCTAGGTCGATAGACAACTCTCCCTCTGATAATAATACCGAGCCATACCGTGATATGACTCGAGATCATGTCAACAAACAAGTCACGATTCACGACCTCACTACACACTCTTGCAGTAACCGAGTTTTTTCCCTGTCCCCTCCTCTTCCCGCTCCTGGCTTCTGCAGCACATGTCGCCTCCTGCCAGGGGCAGGCCTCAACCGGTGGGTGCCGGGCCAAGATGTACCTGGTATGCCTGACAGCGGTCCTATTCGGGCTCGTCTTGTTGTGATGGGATGGTGTGGATTAGGTTAGTTGCTGGTTGGTGGGACCTTGGACGGGTATAATTGAGTGCCTGCGGTAGCGGTAGCGGTAGCTGCTGGAAACACGAACACGACAGCACATAGTCACTAGTGGTAATTAAGTGATGAGCCTGGGTTTCTGGTAAGGCTTGATATCCGGTAATTAATCCCCCTGTAATTAGTACAAGGCAATCCTTCAATAGGTACCCAGTATTCCCAACGGGCAGTGGCATAATATCCGTGTGCTCATCTAATGGCTTTCAAAGCAATCAACAGGTTCCATGTTGGGAGCGTGGTCTGTGGTACAGGTACAGTTACAGCAGGCAGGCCTCTTCGCTTGTTGGCGTTTAAACAATGTTTCGAGGAACCCTACTCAGTTCAGTAGCTGATCTGCACTACCTACCCTTTAGAGTAACTTTCCGAAAATGAATTCTTTGTCAGGACTCTCAGAAAAGAGCTTACATCCTTTCTGAGTAAGACCTCGGGGCATGATCTATAACAGTAGCAAACCGGTTCTTGTCAGAGCCAATGGAATAACTTGTCCAGTCTGCGATGAGGTGCTCACTCTTCCATTGCGGTGCTACGAACCTCCAGCTCCAACTCCAACTCCACCAGACACAAACGGGAGGCCGTGGCCTAGAACCCGTCTTTTTCCAGGGACTACCCGCTAATTAGCAGGGGACAACAGCGTATCATCGCTTCTAATCCCGCATCATAGCGCTTATCCTTTTTTGGATGGCTCCAGTTCATCCCATCAACAGCTTCGATATTCTTCAACTTCACCCATGCACTCGATTCACAAAATACAACACTATCAATACTCTCCATGTCTATCATATCTTACATATCATCGTATTCTTATAAGACAATAGTGTCAGCACTAAAACGATCCATATCATTGGAGCATATATGCATGGCTACATAGGCCTGGCTTCCAAAGACTTGACTTGGCTGGAATCACTCAATGGATGGATGTGTCCCACTCTCTCATCGCTCAAGTTCTTTGGATCCATCTGCCGTTGGCGTTCTGCATTGCGTGTATGGATGGCTTTTATTAGTGTTTTCTTCTTACAAGTATGCCCCAACCATGGCTACCTTAGGTAGTTTTACTTCTCCACGCACGATATGCTCACAGAGGCAGCCATGATGGGATTTCGACTAGTTACCTCAAGGCTTCTCTATCTACAAACGCATTTGTTTCCAGTACTATGTGATGACAACTTCGATATCATTTAGGCCCTTCACCTCAACCTACTAGTATTATAGCCAAACACCTTACTGACATCACCAGCGTTCTCGGAGAGTACTTACGCTTCTGGACATGAGAAATTTATCGACATGCGTCCCACGCAGTGCCCCGTCTTTAGCGTCATGTTCCGGTTTGTCCCTCATGTGCAACTTTCTTCATCATACAATCCCTGGCTTGTGACGACGTCAACTCGTACTTCATTATCAATCGCTCAGCATAAGATCCGCCGCATTCCGTTCTTCGGCGTGGGTCAAAACCGCGGTCCTAAGTCTGATACAGCTAGCCTCCAAGACTTTGACACACTCTTGTGTCCAAGTCCGCCGCTATTCGGCCTAAGATAATCAACTTGCAGATTCCTGCATCTCAGGCACTAACATCACGCCTGATTGATTATCGCTCAAGATTTTCGGATGGGGTCGGTTGTCGTAGAACCTGGATGGTATCCATCTAACGTCTACGTACCTCTTGGACACCGGCTGTGGGGATGGCAAACTATACTACCTAGTATCGCCCTCTTACGCCTCACGGAAGGATTATCAACACAGTTATGCATTACAACGTTTCAAACGAATCCATGAGAAGCTGAAGAATTATAAGATAAGACTCAACGCGCAACCGTCTTCGGATTGCGCTCTCTTATTCGGGTCGATCATACTCAAAGTTACCTAGCCTCCCGGCCTTGTAAGCCGCATCGCATCCCTTTTGTGCATCATCGCAGGGACCTGCATGGGTAAAGGTCCATCGCAACGGCACGTTATTAGTGGCATCTCGACACACTCGGATCTTTTTGCGAATTCGACCGTTCAACGTGTTTCGTATTGTTTGGTTACTCTTGGTTCCAGAACTCAGACAGCCTCCATCTTCCTACTCTTCTCGATTACTCCTTATCTCAAGGTCCAAGCAACCCCGTAAGGATCTAACCGACCCCAGATCCTGCCCCTGGCATGACGTATTGGTACAACGGCTTCGATCTCGAATCTCATGCATCTTTTGCTGGGGGTGAGAATGCCTGTCTCTCTCGTGTTCGCTCAGCTAATGTTTCCTTCTTATGGAACTAACAATGGAGACAGGTTGAAGTACACGGAACTCTCCGCAAAAAGTCATTGACTTAGATTTGATGGAAGTCGCATAGCTCACAAGATAGATTATCATTGTGCTAACTTTTAGGATATATGAGTCCCTGTAAAAAAAGTAAAGACTTGACAGACTAAAGTTTGACTATTAATTGTATTTCAAAAAGTGACGCTGACGCTATTGAAGATGATCAATCTTTTAAGTTGACAGATGCAGAAAACTCCCACCCAACGCCGCTGTATGCGTTTTCTATCAGACTCTTCCATTCATGCAAATGATTACGAAGCAGTGTTGGGGGTGTCGTATCCCGAATCAGAAGTTCCCTTGGACTTGGTTGCCTCCTCGTCTGGAACATCTAGTTTCTTCTTTTCCTCGGCTTCCTTGGGCGTATCTTCAGACTTCTCCGTGTCCTTCTCGTCCTTCTTTTCATCTTTCTTTTCATCCTTCTTCTCGTTGGTTCGGTTTTCAGTCTCGGATTCGGTATCAGAATCAGAAGAGTCGGAACCAGAACTCTCGCCGTTACTCTTTCGCTTGGCCTTAGCCTTGGCCTTCTTTGCCTTTGCTCGTTCCTCCTTGCGCTTCTTCTTAGCCTCCGCCTTGCGAGCCTCCTGCTCCTCCTTGCGTCGCTTCTCCGCATCCTCGATTTCCTTTTGCTTCTTCTCCTTGCGAGTTTCAACCACCCACTCATCAACAGCGTCAATGGCGGCCTCAGGGTTGCGCTTGTGCTTGAGAAGCAATCCTTGGATTTCAGCAGGGCTGAATTCGAGCTCGGGCATCTTGGTAGAGAACTTATCGGCAAGAGCATTAACTCGCTTCATGGTCTCCTGGCGGGTCTTTTCAGCCAATGCAGCCTGCTTCTGAACCTCCTCGGGTAGCAGGATTTCCACATCCTTTCCCGGTGCACCCTCTCCCTCATAAGGGGCGTAGATGGCACGGAAGATAGAGGCACTCATAACAGCGTCGGCACGACCGAATTCAACAATCATATCGACACGACCAGGACGGATTAGAGCCTTGTCCAGCTTCTCAAGATGATTGGTGGTCATGATAAGGACGCGTCCTTCTTGAGAGGCAACACCATCGAGGATGTTGAGGAGTCCCGATAGTGAAAGTCGACCTGGGAGTGCAGGTGCTGTAGTAGGAGGGAGGCCAGGCTTGGCGGGTGCGGTGGTGACGGGAACAACTGCGTTCTCTATGTTTTCACCCTTCGTATCCTCACGAGTGTGGGTGAGACCAGCAGTGTCAATGTCCTCCAGAAGTACCACACAACGGCGAGGGAGCTCGGCAAAGAGGGTTGCGAGGTTCTCTTCACTGGCCATGGTAGAGCTCAAACTGACCATGTAGATTCGCATGCGAAAGAAACCGGCCAAGGCCAGACTAAGCGAACTCTTTCCGGTTCCAGGGGGGCCATAAAGAAGATAACCACGGCGGTAAGGGATACCGCGGTTGGAGTACCAGCGGCGAGTGTTGGGATCAAGATAGTCGGTGACGTCTGCAATCACCTCTTGCTTGACCTTTTCGTTGAGGATAACCGTAGAAATAGGGCGACTGGCTCGACTCATGCATCGTTGCCATGTAGGATCGCCGCCATTTTGACCAAGTGAACCACGGTAAATGATGGTCTTTTTCTCGTCCTTCTTCAGATACTGTTCACGAGCATCCACAAGGAGCTCCTTAATAATACGGGGGTTACGGCCAAAGCAGGAGATGGACAGCTCCTCTCGCTCGCTCGAGGTGAGGAACCCGGAGCGCTCACGGTTCTCATGGCGCTCGAAGAGGAGGACATGGCCCTTGTACCAGAAGAAGTGAGAACCGACCGAAGGAGTATACTGGAGAGGCTTCTTAGTTGAGCCAGAATCCTCCTCTTCGTTCTCGTCATCATCCCATCGAAACAAGAACCAACTCCTAGAGTTGATGTTTGTGTTGACCATGAAACGTCGAGAACCTTGGGCAAATCTTTGGTTTGCCACCCAGGCCATCACTATGTTGTAAATTTCATCATCGGTTCGAATGCGTACAGCAGACATGAGATGCTGACCGATAATGCTCCATGAATACTCAGTGATATAGTTCCAGGCAAACATGATACCGGAGATAACCAGGAGGAGGGGGATGTAGAGGTTGAGGTCGATACCGAGATAAGCATGGACGATACTTGAAAAGGTGGAAAAGCCAGGGAATAGGAAGTCCAAGATGGCGAACTGTGAAGGAGGCGCATTTGGGAGACCAGCAGCCTCGCCAGTTGTGTTGAGGGTCTCCATGCTTTGGGCGTGGGCGATGGTCTGCAGGAACGCAAATGGTCCTATCATGCTAACGTTGCGTCGAAGAGTTTTGTATGTAAAGAGTGTATGACAAGCCCACAGAGAGCAAGAAATCTCCGGAGCTGAAGTAAGGATGTCAGGAATACCTAACCAAAGGGATTCCTCAGCTGATCCTAAACTCACACAAGTCTTGTTGTTGCTGATTGAGGTCCCTACTTGCAGAGAAGGATAGTGGAAGCCTGTGATGAATATAGCTAGAGATGATGGAGGTGAGGTGAGTGAGAGGAAAAGTTGAAGTGAGAGAGGCGACGAAAGGTTTTATAAGTGTCAAGTTTGCATGCACGAAACGTGATACTGGTGCGGACTAGCTAGGGAAAGAGAAAGAGGCATCCACACCCTCATCATCATATGCGAAAGGGCGCCATCAGCCTTACAGCTCACGAATTGAGCCACTTGAGTCACAGCCCGCGTAAACCAACTAGGATCGATTCTCCACGCCGTGACACAAGTGGAAAAGTGGTTTTTGCGTGTGGGGTAGAGATTGGCGTTTCCTATTAGACAAGATAATGATTGTTGCGTGAAAATGCTAGGCATCACAGCGTCATCGTTAGGCAGCAGATCCGTTTTTTACTGCACGAATCTTTTGGCTTTTGGGTCAATGATAGAGTTTGTAAAGACTCTTTGACACAGGGGAAACAGTATCAATCACTCTTTGAATTGTCTATTCTTCCTCGGTGGGCAATGTCGGGATTTTCTTGCTTCGAAATTAGTCTAAACATCCAATGTTATGCTGACATTGCCAACTCTACTCCGTAGGTAGAGCCTGATGCACCCGTCCAACGGTTAACCACAAGCAACGACCAATGCCTACTCTTTGTTGACTTGAAAGATCTTTGGTAAGGCAATTGGAGGATGACCCGCTGACCCTCCTGTGCTCGGCTGCCTCTTTTCTGTGAGCAAAACGAGACAAGACATTGGATTGGTTGAGGCTGCATATACGGAGTACAGTACGACACTTACAGGATGACTGCATTTTCCAACGCATTATACATACATACAGTCAAAGCAGGGATAACTACTAAATCGGGTTGTTTCTTTCGTGCCTCAAGACCACTGTCGTCATATTCAATCTAGACCCTTTCTCCCCCTCTGTCTACTGTGTCTATCTATTTGTCTTGTTGACTTACACCGCACTCTTAGCCCAAGCCTCCCGGCGGAGCATCACCCGGGAAGAGTCACGGCGGCGTGGCGATCCAATCGGGCGCTAGACCCTATGTGTTCCACCTAGAGGCTGTGTTTCAACCATTTCCCGGCAAGCGAACACCGGCTGATGAATATCATTGGCTAATGCGTAAGGTCAAAGGGTCTTGTCGACAGGGGGGGTTAGGGACATTTGATGCATTGCAGACTTTGGTGCATCGCTCAAAGCCGAAGGCGGGTGGGGGACCAAGAAAAATGAAATAGGCAAACACCAAGGCTTTTTTTTCTGTTTTACTATCGCAGATATTACGTATCGTAAGGTACCAGCTTGCGTACGAGAGGGAGCACACGACACTTCTTAAGCCGTTAGAGGCATGTGAATGGTCGAGACTCTACGGAGTATCCCTACGTCATTTGTCCTTTAGAACTACCCGGTAGCGATCATCGAAAGGTCTAGACCCTCATGAACGTTTCAAGGCGGATATTCACAATTCTGGTTTCGTTCCTTGCTATACTATGTACAACTCTGTGACTGAATTGCTAGAGCTGTATCACATTCATAAGAGGCAGTCATTTGTGACGTAGTTCACGCAATTCGAAGAAATAGTTGCAATACCACCATTCTTACTAAAGTATAACATTAGAACCTAAGACAAATAGCAGCCACTCGTATTATCAACCTATGTACATGTATATTCGCATCACCAAACTGCAGCCTCAATTGCAAAAGGTTAACACACTGAGTTAGTGGCTATGCCAAGAAGAAGAAGAAGAAGAAGAAGAAGAAGAAGAAGCAAAGAAAAGCAAGCGACATTCGTCAAATTGATGCGTGTAAGCAATCATGAATTCATCCATAACCCTTCAGTTGTCTCATAACTGATTTCCATAACGCCATGTTCGCCATCCCAAGTTTGTTAGCAATACATATCCAAATCCAATCATCAACGTGAACTGAAAGCACCGCACTACTCAATAGGTCCTGCTCGTCAACGCTGTCTCAAGACCAATATTAATCTTCGTCAGAACTCCAACCGTCCGATTCTGAAGAGGGACCTCCTCTACCTCCTGGGTGGTTCTGGCCAGTCAAGTCGATAAAAGGAGCTCCGCCAGGCATTCCACCGGGCATTTGGGGATGCATGGGAGGTGGTGGAGGCATGTGTGGAGGAGGAGGGCCAGCATACCCGCCCATCATCGGGGCAGGAGGAGGACCACCACCGAAATTGGGATCATAGCCTTCATCGTAGATACCATCGCCGTAGCCGGCATCATAACCTGGGCCTCCATCGTAGCCTCCGTCCATTGGTGGGGCCATCGGAGGCGGAGGTGGATGTTGTGGTGGGGGGCCGCCGTTCATGTTCATCGGCTGAACCACCGGCCGGGGAACGGCTCCGTCAAAGTGCTTGCGGGAGCCACCTCCGCTCTTGTGGCTCCGTCCACTTCGCTTACTATGTCCACTGCTGGTGCTACCCCTACTGCTACCGCTGTAGTAGTAGCTGTTGGGATGAACAACCCAGTAGAGTTGCGTGTCGGACTGATCCCAGTAGTTAGAGAACGTCGAGACACCGGAACTGTCTGAGCGGTCATCGCGGTAGTCTCTTGTTCTCTTCTTGACAGCTGTAGCTCCAGGTGGTGCTCCAGCTACCCACGAGAGAAAGCGAAGAGACTTGGGTTGTTTCTTGGGTATCCGGGTATAAGTAGTCGTCCACGCTGATGAGCGGCTGTCATCTGAGTAGACGGATGAAGAAGGTGACATGATGGATTATTAGATATGGTAACTACTTGGAGAATGAGGCGGGTGGCGATGCGTTTGTGAAGTCAGAATGTGTAGATGGTGTGCAGTTCACGAACCAAAGCAGTGAACTGAGGCTGCTGTTGTGCTGAAGGCAAGGTGATGCTTGCCAAGCGTGGTAGAATGGGCAATAGAAAGAAGGGGTTCCTTGTTCAAGAGAGAAGAGATCGACATGAAGAGCTCAAGAAGAAAGGACGAGGCAAACGAGAGACGGACATGGGAGCATGATATAGACGGGCACTAAACACACGGACTAGGCGAGGTCTACACAACGTCTACGTACTTGGGATTGATCATTGCACAAAAGCAATCGTCAGGATCGGCTGCCTCGTCAAGGCATCTCATATTCTGCGGGCGACGAGAAAAGAGGCTATTGTCTCCTATGGTTGTTGCACATTGCACAACAGGACAGGCCGTGGGAGCGGCAGAAGCAAAGAACGACAGGGGGAGTTTGGAGTCAGCAAGTGAGTGGGTGTCAAGACCGTCCGTCGTGCAGCGTCTTCTGTGCGAGCAGGCTTACACGATACGACCCTCCAGGTGATGTGCAGGACGGTACGGTACCGGTACGCTGCAAGTGACGGGCCGCCAGTGAATTTTGGCTGACGGCGGGAGGGAACAGACGTTCCTTGAGGCTCCCGGGCGAGCAGCCAAGGAGTCATGGATGCTGTGCAAGCTGGACGATCGTGCGCCACGTTCGCCCTGCTTTGGAGAGGGGTAAGGTGATAGATGATCTAGGACAGAGATGAGGGTGTAAGAGATGCAAATCTCGTGGGCGAGTAGTTTAATGTGAAGCGAACATACTGCACGTTGTAGTGGTTCGCCAGCCAGAAGTTGTCATCAAGTTGGACTAATCATTGTCAACTAGCTAGACAATTAGAAATTGAGTTGAACTATGCGATTGACAGCTCGGGTTGATCAACTCAATTGGCCACGGAACACGAACAGACACAGCCCATAGGAGTGAATTGGCCGAGAGTCCAAGTTCCTTGAAACATGGCTAACACAAGACCCGTTCGACAGCATATCCACGAACGAAAATGATAAAAAGTCAGGACACTTTCACTATACACAACAGGCTGCGGAGCCATGCGAACGCTCGAGGACAGTGGATAACTGACGCCTAGACGTCATGCAGCTGCATGCATTTCGCAGTGGCTGCCTTTTCCTCTTTTCTCACTGCCTCTTATCTGGGGCGAAACAAGTTAAACGAGGCTGCAGTGCGGTGGTCTGCTCTACGCGGTGCGTTTTCAAGCGGTGATGTCGAGCCGCAACGATTGGCTGCTGGAGCATGCAAGCTGCCGCCGTAACAGGGTTGACTGGTTGGTTATGCGTGAGAGAGGGGGGTTGTGCTGTGACATGATGGGATTGGAAGAGGTTTTATGCAGTTGCGAGGTGAGCAAGAATGTGACGGGGTTGAAAAATAACCGCCTTTGGAAAGGGTAGAGTTGCTCTTTGGGGTCAAGAGGCATGTGGAAGTGCAGAAACGAAACGAAACATGAATTATAAGGCTGACGATCCAGGGATAAAGGGTCGAGAGTTGCATACTGTAAGTGCCTTTCTGGGCTTCATTGATAAACTATTCTGGGACTTTATAGGTTGCCAGATGTGAACATTTGATTGTAGGGTAACATGTATTCGATGGCCTGATAACAGAGATTTGTATATTTGACACTTTGAGTAGCATAGTACTGTATACAAGGTCTGACAATGTAGCCTAGTCTACCTGGTACAATCACCATTTCACACAGATCACCACTCTGAAGGAATCATCTTGTCAACCGTGTGATCTGTGGACTATGCGAGTGCTCAACTCGTTGTCTAATGACATTCATGTTGAGCATGTGGTTAAGACACCAAGCAACCCGAGAGTTGGGTTAAGTATCGTGGTTGGTTCATTTATTAACCGGCAGTTGGAAACTACTGTACCCCAGAAATGACAAGAGAGTGGGCTAGAAAAAACAAGGCGAGCATTTTCAACGCTTCATTTTCAACCGGTGTGGCAGATATAAGAGAGAGATCTCACCTGCTTGTGCAAAGATCAATGAGAACCATCTGTCTGACACCATCTTCTCAGTGACAACGCATACATCGAAATCGTCCAACTTTGCCTGCATCTTGAGATACTCGAGATGAAGACTCTGGTTGGATAATGTTAGTACCCTGAGAGCAAGTGCGCTGTTGAGCATGCTCCGAGTTGTGTTGCACGTTTCCGAGGCATACATACAGTAACTAACTAGACTGATTACATAAACCTGAGAGACAGCCAAAGCTCAACACAGGTGAGATGAGGAATACCCCACGTGCAAGCCATCAGGGATACAGGGAGGGAGAGCCGACTAGCCGACCGTTGGATGCTATTCAGAACGAACTGGGAAATTAGCATCGACAAAAGCCCTCATTCTGTGCAAATCGACAAATGACAATTCTACAATTCTAGAAGCCGAGTAGGGAAAAAACTTGGATATTATGTGGATCTATTATGAAGATGGGGGTTTCGCTTGAGTGAGCAAATATTTAGATCATCTTGGTGAGATCAGCGGAGACCGGGAATGACAGACACTGACGGACTGAGACCTGGCCTAGCCTGGCCCTGGTAGCCTGCCTGGATGGGAATCAGGAGACAGCATCGCTGCCGGTTCGGCCGGGATCGCCCATTTCGTGCAGTGCGATGTGAGGAATGTGATGGAAGTAAGGAAGCGCCTGAGCTTGAGTGCTGACAAGCCATGCAGTGAAACCGAGAATGAGAGTCAGGCCATGACTTGCTTCACCTGATCTTGTTCCAACGATGATCAGATTGCCCATCTTTAATAGTTCATGGTATATGTATATTAGACCCTGAACTCATCACGGCAGCTTCAACTCGACTGTAAACAAAAGGTACCATTCGCACAAGGATCCTGGCGCGTGAAAAACCAACTGGAACCGATAATGGAAGGCCAATGCCTCGGAGTGTGCTACCGATGCTGCACAACCCCTAGTCAGGTTTGGTTGCCAAGCGGGAGAAGAGCCGACGGTGACAGTAGGTATCCATGACAATGGATGACTGAAAAGACATGGAATCATTGCCGAGACTTCCAATGATGAAGGTGATGGCAACGACTAACTACCTAGCTAGTTATATCCATACTATGTTTGGTATGCCGTAGTTAGTCTGCATCATGATGTGTCGAGGGAATGGATGACTGACTGACTGACTGACTGTAAATACGAGGATCCACCACGTTAACACCAATATCAACACCCAACTATGCATGCATATCCGTACACAAACCCTCAAAAATAGATAGAGTCTTGCGAGCAGCCAAGTTCCGATGACCAATGACGCAGGAATGAAACCTCTCCATTAGTGACCCATCCACAAAGACAAGCCCAATGCTGCTCGCTGAAACCGCTCCAAGCTGCTTCACTGGCTGTTGCTCGAAACGCGGTCCTCGGTCCACCAATCGCATGATCCAGGGCGCTCACTCACCCCTAGCCCAGGTCCGCCGTTCCAAATCTGGCCCCAGGTATGTACATACTTGCACTGCCAGCCCAGGAGGGGGGGGGGGGGATTTGTGGTCTTTACTGTACTGTACCATTGGGGTGAGGGCGAGGAGTATTTCGCCCTGTATGTGTTTTTTTGGTGTTCTTTACCTTTGTGGTCTTGAGGCTGAAGCCTCTTTTTGACCCCTCAACCCTATCACAGTACCATTGGGGAACACGGAGAGTTCAATTGCAGATAAGAGAGTTAATCTTTTGCAGATCATGACTGTATGATGGGATTAAGAATGTGTTGAGTGTCGCACAGCCGTCTTCTTCCTCGTGTATGCCTCTTCTTTGTGTCTCGACTTAGGCCTTTATTAAGCTTTCTGGCGCCCTGAACTCTTCTGGTAGTTAACTCAACTCAGGTCCAAGGAAAACAAAAAACCTACGCTGAATTGCTAGCTCAGGCTATTCTGGACCATCTTGAGCCTAGCCCTGACTCCCTAGAGGTCTTCCCCTTTCCAGACCAGTTCTGACTGGCTTAGGATGGGGCGTTGGGTCCACCAGAGCCCGCTGGGAAAGTCGGGACCCTCTCTTGGTATGGCGCCTGCTTGTCTCCTGTTGGTCTGTTCTCCCAGTCTCCCTCCTTCTGTTTCTGTTGTGTAGCCACTCCCAGTCGCTCCCTCGCTCCTCTTCGAAACCCGCTTTCTCTTTCTTGGCTTTTTGCAGTTCTGTCCATCCTGTCAATCCCCATCGATCCCATCCCAACCACGACCTAACAAATCATCACCAACATCATCAATCGAATCGAATCGGTTTCGATCTCTCAAACCACTCTCGCTCATCCGACTGTCGACCTGACCCGAGTCATCGAATTTCCCGTTTCGAACTCACTATTCGCTCGCTACGAACTGTCTCCTTATCTGACTTGGTCTCCCGAAATCGACTCCCTTCGCCATTGGCTTGCCGACCGCTCCCCTTCGACTCCCGACCGTTCATCACCCTTTTGATTCTCGACGTCGATTTCAACTTCTCGAAATTCAACGACTTGTAGGGCACGCCCTTGCCGGCGTCTTTGGCTTGAAGCCCTGGCCTCCCTCTCCACCACGCCATGGATCCCAGCAACGGGAAGGACTCTAGCAACTCGCGTCGCTCATCGACTCGACGCTCGCGTTCCTTGAGGCTGTCCACTGTTAGTGGTGCTGACGATGACTACGACCTCAGTGCGATGATGGTAGCGGATGGCTTCCGACCCTCCGATAATGCCACCTCTTCCTCTTCCACAAACCCGACTTCAAACTCCAATACCCAAGCCGAATCGTCATTATCATCGACCGAATCTTTTTCCCAACAGTCGGCATCTACAAAGTCATCACAGGCACCCCTTGTCTCTGGATCAGACGAAATTGCTCCCGCTATCCGCAATCGACCTTCTAGCATCTCCAAACCTCACCGAAATCATGATTCCCTAGCTCTTCGAAACGACGGCACATCAACTGCTGACCGATCTCATATACGCAACAACCATAGCCTATCGTCAGATTCTCCTGTTATTCGTGCCGAAAGTCCATATACAGGCCCGTCTGGCCCCTCTCACCCGTATCAAATGTATCCTCAGCGAACAATGAGTGTGGCTACTACATCTACCACTGCCAACGCAGTCATACCAGAAGATCGCTCTTACGGAGGCGCTCAAGCTCCAACTCACCCGTATGCTCTTTATACACAAAACACCACCTCCGGCGGGAGCAGCGCACCCTCTATTCCAGTGGGATTCAATGGCTTGGGAGGAACTTATCAGCGACAACTAGGACCGGATGGAGAAGAGGCAGGCGATTTGGTAGGCCCATTGGGCCACATGGAGGAACTGCCGCCCTACACCAGATATCCGGATAATGCGTATGTGCCTAAACCTGCAACACAAACAACCGCATCGCCAGTATCACCCGTGTCGGAACCCCCATCCCCCAGCAGGGAAATTCCAGGAGCTGGTGGAATTGGTATGGCAACTCGCGATCCTGAATTCTCATCAACGGATGATGACCTAGCTTTGCCGAGGACCCGGCCTTCAGTCAGAAGCTATGCCTCCGAGGCCAGCCATCACGACATCAACACCGCCGCCGCCGAAACTTCTGAGAAGCCTACTGTCAACAAATGGCAACGTCGGGCAAAGAAGAAGCTCTGGGGAATTGTACCTTACTGGGCTATTTGCCTCCTGCTTGTTGGCTTGATTCTTATGGGCATCATCATGGGCGCTGTTATTGGCACTATGCTCACCAAAAACCATAACAATAATCCAGATGGACCCCCTGATCCAAATGAGTAAGTTTTGCCATTGTCCTTCACTATCATGCTAACTCCTGTCCAGCAAATATTCCTACCAACCACCGACCACGACAACATATGACCCTGAGATCATCACAGCCATACCTACTGACTTGCCCCATATGGCCACAGGGCGTTTTGCACTTCCCAATATTGACCCTAGCCCTCAGAATAGCAATGCTTGTTTCAACGACTCGCAACAGTCATCGGCCTGGTCCTGTGACATTGTCATCCCAATGTGGTCGATTCAGATCGATAATGGCACAAAATCCAAGTCCAAACCTTGCTACAATATGACCCTCAAAGCTATTCCTGATAAGGACACGCCATTCCCGTGGGGTGCTCAACCTCCCAGCATTCCTCAGCCAACACCTATGGTGTTAGTAAACGACACGTTGGAGCTTTCACGTGGCCCTGCTTGGTGGATGAGGACAAAGTACAACAAGACTGTCATTGTTTCCGAGAAGAAGTTCGGTGCTGCACTGAGCAAGCGCGGCTGGGACGGCGACGATGAATACGAAGACTACAATTCTTTCCATCGATTTAAGAACAAGGCCCCCCAAAACGCCAGGAAAGGCGACAAACCTTGGATATGTACATGGCCAGACACTGTCATCGAGTTCTTTATTTACCCCAGCGAAAATTCTTCGACCTATCACCCCCCATCTGCGTCAGCTACTGTTTCTGGAGGTGCCACTACCACATACAGCACTTATTCTAGCACATCCACGCCCGACTGGAGCTCTTGGAAACAACCTGTGCCCATGTTCCCCCATGTATACAAGATGGTTGAGCGCCGATTTCTATGGGGTGAACAATCCGTCGCGAGTTGCACTCAATACGAGATAGTTGGCGATGGAGATGTAGCGAAGCCTCTCGAAAAAGATGGTAAGAAGATTGTGATGGTCATTGTTGAACAGGAGGATGAGGATGTTGATGACCTGGACCTTACCTTCACAAAGCGCTCAGAACTTGAGACCAAGAAAGCGCTTCGACAGTTGCTGAAACGAACAAACCCGTCACTTACCGATTGTGGTTGCTCATGGACGTCACTATAAAGAGTTGATCTCATTTATATTGCCCTTATTTGGCATGGGCTCATTTATTTATACTTGATGAGCCCTGCTATTTCATACCTCACACATTCTTCTTCGATATCAAGGCGTTATACATACAAGACCAAGGGGGCCCTTACTGGATGACACGATTTTTATATATCCGTCGTGTCCACACTGATTTTCTGTCATTACTCAAGATTGCATCATGCGAGAAGGAACAAGAGTCATGTAACGGAGTGCATTTTGGGCCACAAATGAAAGGAAGGGAATATCTGGAGTTATGGGAGCGACTGACCGCTTATGAAAAGAAATGCCTATTGATTTATTTAAGTCCTTTGATTTGTGATTTTGTTTTACATTGGCTATGGGCATCCTTTTTCACTGCCAATGGTACATAAATCCGCTGTTATCAGCGTGAAAATATGAATCTCAGTTATACTTGAAATCATGGTCAATTCAACGTCTATTGATCCAAATAGATTCGTACCCGATGATGACTTTCTCACAATGATGCGAATGAATAGCTATTATATACTTGGACAAAGCGATGCCCATCTCCTCCAATGGACCTTGAAGGTCCGGCTTGATCAGTCATGATTCAATTATCCTAGAACGTCGTCCGACTGAGATGTTCGGTGCAAGAACTAGGAAACGAGACTGCGTCCCACAGCGAGTCGTTCATTGTTCCAACCTCCCACCGTGAAGTCAACTCGTCTTGATGTGGGCTACTAAAATTCGTTGGAGAGTGTTCGATAGTATTATGATTTTGTAAACATAGCCTCGAGGCTGGGCGTCTGATTTCGTCAAGGTCTCGCGGGCGTCACTGAGTGTCTTTTGCAACAGCCTCCTCGTTCTCTGGGGTTTCCCGAATCTCATTGTCGATGATGTCTTTCCTTCCATCTCGGAAATCTCGCATTAACGACAAGAAGACTGAGTTCTTCCACTTCTCGCCATCTTCATGCTCAACTGACTCAAGAAGACGCTCTGCAGCATCTGCAACTTCTGATTTTGTCTTTGTCGCCTCAACAGGCTCTGTGACCATTGGCTCCTCTGTCTCAAGAGAAAGACTGGCAATATCTGGTGTTGCGAGCTTTGTCGGATTGGTCTCCAAAGTCGGCTCAGTGGCTGTCTCCTGTTGCGAGGCTTCTTGAGCTTCAGCTTGCGCTATTGCTGCGTCATTGAGTTCCAGCTCACGAGCCATCTGGTCCATCATGGCGTCAACCTCTTCCATCCCGCCACCGGCGTTGTTAGCCATCCACTTTGACATTTCATCATCAAAACCAGCCTCTTGAGTCGTCGCAGCATTCCCGTTCATGAAGGCACCGTTGGCCTGGGCATACATAGGAGCGAAAGCAGCGTTGGGCTGAACGAATGCTGCTTGGAAGTTCATCTGGGGAGCTGGCTGATGCATCTGGGGCGCAGGATGGGCGAAGCCATTCTGAAGAGGTTGACGCTGCTGTGACTGATTCGCGAAGCGGTTGAAGTCTGCTGCCCAGTTGCTTACATCCACGGAGGAAGAATGATGCCCTTGACGAAACTGTGGCGCTTGCGCAGCGTGAAAGGCTGGCGAATGTCCTTGTTCAAGGACGGCGGCATGGGCTGCTAATCTTCCTGCTGCATGATGCTGAGGAATACCTGGAAGAGTTGATGGACCATCCATGAACGCGCCAAAGCCATCTGCGCCTTGAGTTTGTTGTGGTGTAGATCTGAAAGACTGATGATGATCAGTTTATAAGTCTCGGGCAAATACGTGAGTGCTTACAGAATGACCTTGAGGGCGAGCGCGATCTATGAGTCTGTCTTGATGGTGGCTGACATCTCGGGCCTGGTGGTCGATAAGACGCTTGAAGGGTGTTCCTCCGCTACACGAAGCGTCCGCCATGATCGAGTGAGACGGTGGATATATGAGTTGATGAAGATGCTGAGAGAGTATTGAGTAGGTAGGCAGTATACCTCGGCCTATGCGATGGGTTTAGTGGCGTGGATATGGTGGGTGGTATATAGTAGAACTGCCTGACGTTGAAGCTGTTGAAAACTGATTATAGGAGGCTGAAGATCGAAATGAAGATGCGAGGTTGAAGATGAATAACCCAGAAATCAAGTCCAAGTTTCCAATTCAAGACCGAGTCCCGATGGCTCGTGATTGCACCGCTCTCCCGCCCCGTCCGGGGAAGCCTCAGCTGCGCCGAGGCAACATTGAAGTCGGTACGTACTGCGCCGTTCGGATACAAATGCGGCAAGTGGGGGACGGGAGTCGAGGTTCCATTGAGATCACGCTTATATCCACGTGATCTCTAGCTTGGCCAACTGTCACCACCGCCACGGTCTGGCGCGGGCCACCTCAGATAGCTCCAGGCCATGGGCGGTATCGTGTCCTCTGATAGCCACCTTTTCTATATTTCATCCTATTTTCTTGTTTCCTTTTGCGCTGTAACTTTGGTGTGAAATCTAGCAAGATGGTAAGTGATGCATGAATCATGAGATCCCAATCTTGTCCCATCTTTAGCGGGCAATACCCAAACCAAACTTGTTCTATGATAGGTAGCTAACCCACCCCTTTAGTCGGCGCAAGTTATCACCAACTCTGGTCATGAGGACATGATTGTACGTTGATCAATGCAACTCGAAGCTGTGCAACACATAGCCAAGCTCGACACGATATCTCCCTACGACTTCGAACCATACTGACAGCTACTCCCAGCATGATGCTGTCCTCGATTACTACGGGCGCAAGCTAGCTACCTGCTCTGGCGACAAGACGATCAAGATCTTTGAGATTGAGGGCGAAACCCAGCGATTGATCGAGACTCTCAAGGGGTAGGCTTGACATACCCCCATACCCAAGGAGGGGAAGCTGACAGGGCCGACTTACAGGCATGAGGGTGCCGTCTGGTGTGTCGCTTGGGCGCATCCCAAGTACGGCAACATCCTCGCATCGGCTGGCTACGATGGCAAGGTATTCATCTGGAAAGAGCAGGGCGGACAGAACAACGCATGGCAGCGAATTTACGATTTCAATCTACACAAGGCCTCGGTCAACGTCGTTTCGTGGTCTCCCCATGAGGCTGGCTGTCTGCTAGCATGCGCCTCCTCCGACGGCAACGTGAGCGTTCTCGAGTTCAAGGATAACAGCATCGACCACACCATCTTCCCCGCCCACGGTCTCGGCGTCAACTCTGTCTCCTGGGCTCCCGCTACTACCCCTGGAAGCATCGTCAGCAGCGCGCCTGGTCCTGGTGCTACCGGCAACCGACGGTTCGTTTCTGGCGGCAGCGACAACGTCCTCAAGATCTGGGCTTTTGATGCTGCTTCTCAGACCTACAAGCAAGAGCGTGAGCCCCTGACTGGACACACCGATTGGGTTCGTGATGTTGCCTGGTCCCCTACTGTCCTCCAAAAGTCCTACATCGCTTCTGCTTCGCAGGACAAGACGGTCCGTATCTGGACCTCTGACCCCTCAAACCCTACCCAGTGGGAGTCCAAGGTTCTCAACTTTGAGGCGGCTGTGTGGCGAGTTAGCTGGTCGCTCAGCGGCAATGTGCTAGCGGTAAGCGGACAGGACAACAAGGTGTCGTTGTGGAAGGAGAACCTCCGAGGCGAGTGGGAGTGCGTCAAGACAATTGAGGAATAGACGGAGGCAGAGCAAAGCGCGACGCAACTATGAGTACAGATAGGAGAGCCAGGCGTTCAAGGCAAACAAAAGGGTGATTATCTTGCTAATGACCTCTTGATCCTGATGTGGGACGCAATGTGATGGGCGCGAATGTAGCTGAATAACGAACGCTATGCCTGGGCTTGCGTATATCACGATGTTGGACCGGGTTACTTTTCTGGCGGGATATTGTGATGAATGAAGAGAGCCACTCTGGCTCAGTAATAGAACTGAGAACCTTTAGAAATGTTATGTTATCGATCCTTCCCCTGTTTATACTGATAGTGCATTAATATTTGGCTGGTCTTTATGATTGTGAACTGGTTACATGCTGTGTAGCGTGATCTCTATTTTCGCCCTCCTTTGCTAACAGTTATTAACTTTTGGTGACCTGCCTAAACCTATATAAAACTTAATATATTTTCCCTCTAAACCCTGTAATTACCCCTCTTTTATCCTAGATTTTGCAGTATACCATCTCCCTTATCTTAGTTAGGTTAGATAACTTACTGTTAAAGCATGTTAGATAATTAAAGTATAGTTGCAGGGGTTAATATAAGACCTTTAAAGTAAGGTTATAGGAGGAAGATTTTAGCTAGCTAAAGAGTAAATAAGGCTTTCTAGCTAAAATAAGTATATATAGGTTTAGGCTATAATTAAGGCAGCTAACTTAAATAATATTAACTTAATAAAGTTTTACTACTTAGGAGGCAAGAAATGTTTAAATTATAGTAGATTTTAGAGATACTTAGATACCTTTCGGGGCTGATATGTAAACTTAAAAAAAAATATTATTGATCCTTGAATACTGAATTGCTATGTACGTACGGAAAGTTGTTCCCACGGCTCATAGGTAAGCAGCTGTTCCAACTTGGGATTATGGTAAAGGCTGAATTATTGCCAAGAGCAAGAAAACTTTTACATTTTAGAGAGAGTTGCCAAAATAGACACAGTAGAGAGTGCCCCAAGCTTAAGCTCAATTACGCAAATAAACATCTCTATCGCTTGGGGTCAAGGTCCCAAGATTTAATGGCTCCCCTAAGTCAGGCCTTTGGAGTGCTATTCTTCTTTTGGTCAGCATCTCCTTTGTTATACAGGACGAACAGCTCCTTAGTTGCATCAGAGGTGAAGAACAAGCGATTCTTGTTGTCCCAGGCCAAGCCGGAAGGGCGGAAACAGTCATCCGGGCAATGCTTGTTGTTGTCTTTGTTGAATATGATGGGTATGATGGCATTGCTGCTTTTTATAGCGTCGATCGCAGGCTGTCCATTCTTGAAGTCGATATATGCGACTTGATATCCCACCGGCTTCATACGGTTCCCTGAGTAAGGTATGTCAGTCAACTGGCTCAGGGGTTAAGGTAAAGTGGGATGATAACTTACAGCTTCCATGGAAAGCCATATATGCTCGTGTGCCGTCCGGGTTAAATTCAAGGGCAATAGGGGCAGACTGGGCTTGGAATACTTGGACGGGAGCAACATAATCCCTTCTGCATTCCGCATCGGTTCGACGAGCTCGATCAGAGGACTGATCAGCACCAAACTGTTGGCCAACTTTGAGGTCACCGATTTTAGGAAACTTGGACTGGGACCACAAGCTGTAGCAAAAAGGGTAGCCATAGTTGCCGCCGCTGCTCTCCGTAGAACCATTGAGATATCCGTGGAAGTTCATCTCTTCGCCCGGGTTATCGACACTGATATCTTTGCCATCCCGACGGAGGGCCACATAGGAGTTCTCAGTGCTGAATATTCCACCAGTAACGGGGTGTTCTGCTAGGCCCTGAGCGTTGCGTAGACCCCAACCGAGAAGGACACCATCCTGAGCAAAGTCATAGGGCTTCACATCGGGGGATTTGCGATCGAAAGTTGATATGTTGAAGGCACGGATCTGAGCGTGGCCAGAGGAACGCACCTCGGCTAGCGAGTCGATACTTATGCCGCTCCCTCGGGAAACGACAAGCATATCAGGGTTCTTCTGTGATATGAGAATGGATCGCCATGAAGAGCCTTCGTTAGCCAAGTTGTCGACCACCATCTTCTCCGACCCCTGATCCAGCTTGACATTCTTGGCATCGTAAGAGTATGACCAGACGCTCGACGCTGAGGAGGCATATATGGTGCGGCCATCCTTTGAAAGCGCGAGCCCTTGTCTTAGCTGCGAGTTGATCAGTCGGTGACCGGTAGTGTAAGAGACCGTGGATGGAAACGTACATTGCGCTTTGTGAGCAAATTCGTCTTCTTTGCTATTCGGACACATTTTCCTCCTACGTCACTGTCATCGAGCTGGATATGAAATATACCGCGAAAGGCATCTAGAACAAGGAGAGCACCCTCACTATCAAACAAGATGGTCCGAGGTTGTCTGAAATCGTTGCGAAGGACGGTATACTCCCAGCCGGGAGCGGTCTGAGGGCTAGAGTTCTTGGGCTTTGTTTGTTTGTAGCCGCACCGCTGGGCTGAAGCAAAAGAAATGATGAAGGTTGAGATCAGCGCAATCGCAGCGACGATGCGGAGGGAGGTCATCTTGAACGGTGAGAGGACGACGATGGAGATGGTATTTGGCCTGCCCAGGACGAGAGGGGAAACATCTTTTTTTATGGAGGCCGCATTTTTTCATTCAGTTGGGTCTTAGAGTTCAATGCAGATGAAGCGTGATCTGATCTACTGAAAATTGATGTTTTGAAGCTGTTCTGTTGTTTGCCGTATTAACTATAGTACGTGATACCTTTTCTCGTGTTGGTTTCCAGGGTTTCTTATAAGAGAGAGTCCAGACAACGCTATTGTTGATTGGACCGAAGCAGACTCAGCCCAGTTTAGCCAATCAAGAAAGCCACTATCAAAGCAAGCCACCTTAGGTTAGCAAGGCAACTACTGTAGCTGTAACTACAGAGTACGGCTGGTGCAATGGAACCTCTCAAGATTGGAGATAATGATTTCACGTCTGATACTGGACGTATATACGGATATCAATCAATACGTACAATTACCCTATCGGAATAGGTACATCCAAGTCGGGTCACTTGATCTCAACCGAGATGGGCACAGACCTTTTACTATTAGTTAGACTGAAACATGAATGGATATGTCATCACAAAACCATTCTTGTTTCGATCGTCATTGTCACGCTGCGTGAGGTCTGAGTGTTGCGCCCCAGTCTATAATATGCAGGAACAAAGTCTATCTCACTCCTAACTACTACCGAAGTCGCAACGCCAACGCCATGTCCTCCCCAGGTACTCGATGACTCCTTTATTCACGTTCGTGTATGTATTGATGCCTGATATGTTATTCTGTTGCGAGGAGACGTACGTTTTTGCTTCACCGAGTCGCCACTTCACTTGCACCAGAAAGTTCCTTTTTTTATGACTTGGCCAACCTAGAAAGCCTCAAAAACAAAACCAGAAAAAAGAAACAAAAAAAAAAGCCCCTATTCAAAAGTTGCCTTACTAGCTCTGTGCTATGACACTAAGTTGAAAGACAGGCTAGACAGGTCATTTTCCCATTTTTTTTTGTCCAACGCTGGCATGATAAGACCTTCGTATCAGATCCCAGAGAATTCGACGACGTTTCAGTTGCTAGTTACTCTATAAACATCAGACTATTGACGGGGGAAAACTTATTACCGTACATAAACAACCACTTTTCAGGCCGCAACTTGGATAAAACTCTACAGCCTGACTTGATTTCATGTTGATGGAACCCAACAAGACAAAATCCACAGAAAAAAGCACAACTATCTCGTATCGAGCTTGACAACACGAGTGATCAGACCCCTTGTTTAAGTTATATTGCTAGTTCACCGATGTTACGGCTGATTTGTTCCTTCACTTGATCATGTGGCCTATCTCGTCTCTTAGCCAACTCATTTGCCGACGCCAATGCAATCATGACTTTACATCTTTGACTTTATTAAGTAACCCAAACTCACATAAAGCTTCACACGTTTTCCTCCCATAAAGCTTCCCCGCTTCCACCGCGTCACAGGCGCATGGCCTTCTCTCAGTCGTCATCAGAAGAGTTGATGGCTGATTGAGGCGTGGCGGGCTGCACCGTCGGTGAAGGATGTCATGTTAGCTTTTGGTGAGGCCAGCTGAAGAGCGAGTAAGGCTTTTTTTGAGCTGATACATGCATGTGCATCCAAAAGGCATTGGGTAGCTAGCTAACTATGATATTCTTGACTTGCTTGCCTGCTGTAGAGGCAATGAACGCTCATTAACTCATATGAGACTGACTTGTAAACCAGAAAAGTAGATCGAGTAGGTAAAGGAATAAAGAAAGAAAACAGGCCATACCGCAATCTTACACAAAAAAGACTCTGCATAATGACATCGAGTGCCAAGATATATATGCATACTGCCCGTTTCGAGGCGCTTAAAAGTGTGCATACTCGCTTTTGTGGTTGCAACAACCAACGACCACGTCGCTTGTGGTCCGCCTCACTTATAAGCAAGATGTGCAACGTGAAGAAGAAAAAGACAAAAAAGCAATTAAGAGGCCGGCATATATGCCAAAGTTCACGGTCGGGGGCTTGACCTAGTAAGGGTTGAGTCATGAACCAACAGAGTTGCAAAGGAAGAGGGTTAATAATATGTCAAATATGTACATATTTCCAACGTCAAACATCCATCTATAGTACAACGTCTGTTCCAACTTGATCACTGCAACCATTCTCATTCTCAATCTCACCTCCATCGCTCTCTCGAGTCAGCCAGAACGACACGATAGTCGCAATGGCTGAAAGGGGTTATTCCTGATTGACAAGGGGTGTACATATGTGCAGCCAGCCACATAGTCCAAACGTTCCTATCATCACACTCACCCTCGCACTCCACAGGCAAGGCCAGACCAGGCCACGCACAATATCGATCATATGCACCCATACTACATAGATACATACATAGTTACAGGTCGCAATGCTACAGGTCATTTTACGATAGAATTCAATCCATGTTGTCGTCACATCTTGCGACCTACCGATCTCTTTAATACCTAGCCTGACCATCTCTTTCTCAGCAAGTGCTCTCCCTTCTGTCCTGTTATTCCAACAGACAAGCACAAGTCATGGCTATCATAAACACGGTGACCGTTTTATCCTCCTCGCAGATTGTCTGGGGGATCATCTTCCTATCCTTTTGCTATGTAGCCGCTGTCGTGGTTTACAGATTATACTTTCATCCCCTCGCCAAATATCCTGGCCCCTTTTGGGCACGTATCTCAGCAGTCCCTGCATACTACTACACTCTCAGACAGGATCGACATGTATGGTTCTGGCAACTGCAAGAGAAATACGGTGAGTACTATATGAATAACTCAAGATACCAGAACATCTCATTTTAACAAATACGTCTAATATAGGTCCAACCTTTCGTATTACTCCCAATAGTGTCTTGATCAACACTCCCACAGGCCTCAAGACCATTTACAACAACAAGGCAAATGTCAAAAAGGCCGAATACTACAAGACATACCCACGCAATGTCCATGTCATGACAACATGGAACACTATCGACAAGACCATGCATGCTCGAAAGAGGCGGGTTATGAACCATGCCTTCTCTGACAAAGCATTGCGCTCCTGCGAACCTTTCATCCATTCCAACATCGACCGATGGATTGAGCTACTCGACCAAGAGATTGGAGAGAAGAAATGGTCCCCTTCCTTAAACATGGCTCGTTGGGCGGATCATCTCATCTTCGACACCCTTGGAGAGTTGTGTTTTGGTAAATCGTTTGGCATGAAGGAGCACGATAGCGAGTTACGACACATCCCAACGCTCATGACTGACTTTATGTCGACAATCCATCCGGTAAGATCCAACACATCCAACGTGAATCTCTTATTAATGTTGTATGTCAGATTGCCTACTCCCCCTTCGCTCCTCTCTGGGCATGGCTCAAGCCCCGAGGTCTGGATTTCCTTCTTGCAGCAGCAGCTCCCCCAGCATTCAGCAAGTGGCAGGCCTTTGTTGAGCAGTGCTTCACCGAGAGAGTCCAAGTCGAAAACAACATGCGGGGCTTGTGGGAGAAAGGCGATAGCCGAAAAGACTTCTTCCACTATCTCTTCCAGGCCGTGGACCCTGACACTGGGAAGGGATATAGCAAGGATGAGCTTTTCGGTGAGAGTGAGTCTCTCATCATAGCTGGCTCTGATACCTCTGCTATAAGTCTTGCCGCTTCTTTCTTTTACCTTTCTCGATACCCTCATGTTCAACAAAAGCTTGCGGAGGAGGTCAAGTCTGCCTTCTCCACCGTGGATGACATCAAGGGTGGTCCAGCTCTTTACTCCTGCCAATATCTCCGAGCTGTCATCGACGAGACGCTGCGCATGAGCCCTCCTGTTCCAGCTGATCTTTCACGAGAAGTCCAAGAAGGTGGCATTCTCGTGGATGGGGAGTATATCCCTGAGGGCATCAAAGTCAGCACTGCGTCCTACTGCATGCACCACAACCCCGATATCTATCCCGAACCATTCAAGTTTCGTCCCGAGCGCTGGATCGTTGACGATAAGAATGAGTTTGGTGTTTCCCCTGAGAGTGTCTCTCTCGCTGAGAGCGCCTTTATGCCTTTTTCTGCAGGTCCTCGAGGATGCGTCGGGAAGAACCTGGCTTATCTCGAGATGAGTCTGGCTCTGGCCAAGGTTGTTTACCACTTCGAGATCCGACGTGACTTCAGCAGCAATCTTGGAGGTGGTAGTCCCGATGCCATCGAAGGACGCCGTACTGTTGATCAGTACCAGCTGCGAGATATCTTTGTTGCTATCAGAGATGGACCTATGGTACAGCTTGCCAAGCGTTCAAAGACAGATTGATTACTCTTTACCGGTCGAAAAACCTCTTGACCACTGTAACCATCTTCCTGGTTCTCTACCTTATGTTTTGACAACTGATACTAGATGTATCTATGCTTCATGTACTACTATGGAAATAATTTGGAAAACCATAGAGTTTTTAGACTTTCAATAGGGGTAGCGTCAACGCTACAAAAACATGTAATAATTTCACAACGAAACAAAGATGACCAGTGCAACTTTGGAATTTGTAGTTTCCGTAGGGAAAGTCCCGTTTAGTCTAGAGTGAGCTTCCTCGTGGCCAATACCTTTGTCCTGAGTCCTTCAATTCCCTTCTTCGAGAGGTTGATGCAAACATCTAACGTAGAATGAGTGTCTTGTCGTTTTAAAGACATCATTTTAACGTGAAATGGGAACGCATCACTGAGCTTAGGACCCTCAAAGTCTATTTAAGGTTGTAGTAGACTTGCATTTTCTTCCAAAGTCTGTTTCACTATCTCTACATTATCGAGCCGTTGCTGAAGTTTCACGCGGTTTAAACTCCTCTTTCTCTGAAGCGTTACGCCTTGAGCAACCTAGTCAAGTTTGGGTTTCCCAGTGCGAGAAGTTTGACAACCTTGAACAAACCAGAACGGCTCGGCCTTAAGCATAGCCTTATTCGGCTTCAGAGCTGCCGTGAACATGAGGATCAGAAAGTCTATGTGGAGGCAAACGCTAGGTACTCACACATGCACTGGAGCGTGACACGCAGGGAAACACATGGTCTTAGTGTAGTTGGATTAATCCTGTGCTGTATATCAAACATGAGAAGAAAAAATATAGGAGGTCTACAAAGAACCCCCAGATTCCATGCACCTTGACGCCCGCCCTTTGCGAATCTCAATGGACCAAAAACCTTCTCTTCCTTTCGCGTATGTGCTTTTGCTCTGCCCAGTTGTGGGACCAACTTCCACCAACACTCATCTCGAAGACGAAATAGTAAAGAAAAAATGGAACAGGGGAGTAAGATGACCTAATAGGATGGGGGAATAGAGAAAACATGGGGGGAATGCGGGAGGAAACGAAGCTACACAAAGTGTGATAGACAAAAGAAATAGGTGAGGGTTATACGGTCTTTGATCTCTAGGTAGAGGGAAGAAGTAGATCGTGGTCTAGCGCAGGCCAATAACGCTCATCTCGAGGGTCCATACTCTTCGGATCCAGACCTTAAGCTTGCCCTCGACACCTGCAACATTCTCGAGCTCGACACCCTCCCACCAGCATCGCCGAGCAGGTTTACGCCAGAAGAGCAGAAGCTTCTGGGCCATACCGACAGCGTTAGTGCCCATCTCGTTGCCCCGGATGTCGCTGCGTAGACGAGCAAGAGCCAGACTGCAGATGACGGCCTTGTTAGGCTCACCAGCTCGATGACCCCATCGATCATCATGATTGAAGCCACTAGGACAAGTAAGCATGGATGTATTGCCAGCTATCAACAATACAGATAGTGAACTTACCCTGCCGTCAGCATCTCGATCAAGTGGGCCTCAGTAGTACCCGGCTCGTCGCTTCGCTTGAGACCCGAAAAGATGCCGTTCTGCTGCTGCAAAGCCTCTGCAGCTGCCCGTTTCACGGCAATCATGTCAAGCGGGCCAATATCCGCTCGTGGAGGGATAGCATAAAAGTCGAGGTCCTCACGCAACACAATGATACCGGCTCGCTTAGAGTCGTCACGCGAAGTGCCGAGAGAAGGCGTATCCTCATCCTGAGACGCATTTGGTGATCCATCTGTGGGGATAGATTGTGCTACATCTCTAAAGAAGTCAAGCATGTACTGAAGTGAAGCTGGGTCGTACTAGTTTCGTAAGCCACTGTTTGCAATAGTAGGGAGGCATTAGCTTACGTCGACTTGCACTGCATCGCCGTCTGCAAAGCCGCCCATTTGGCCCTCTGGAAATAATCCATTGGGGAACAAAGATAGCAGCACAAACTCGGGCAAAGTAAGCAGCTCGTCCCTAGAGAGATAAAACCTTGTGCCCCTATCTCCGAATTAGTACACTGGTAGATAACCACCCGCTTGCAACGCTCACCTTAGGTCCATAGCAATCGTCTCATCGGCACCAACATCTCCAAGAGTGTTAACAGGCGGTCCACCCTGTTGCACCTGAGTAATAATACTCGCAGCTCCTCCTGCGGCAGCCATTAGGAAAGAGAATGTGGAAAGGGGACTATCGCCCTCTTCTGAGTAAGCCGGAGGCGGTTCTGCGTCGTCGTCTTTGCGACTGGAGTCTCCCTTGGTATCCCGAGGAAGCGCGCGCTTGGTCTCTGCGACTGGATCGCGAAATGCAGTAGTGCTTTGATCTGGATCAAAGGGGAGAGCTTCTCTAGGCGACGAAGATTCGTAGGCTGGTGCAGCTGAACCTGATGCTTCTGCTTCGCAAGGAGAATGAGCGGTAAAAGCGACGAATTTGTCGGGACGCTCGTGAGCGTCGTGCGGCGGGGAGGTAAAGAGCGACGAGAAGGGGGGAGGACGAGAGGTTGAAGGTTCGGAGGCGGGATACTGTGGCGGAGGTGATTGATCGCGACTCAAAAGAATGTGTGATTCCGGTTCTTTGGCGGATTTGAGGTCGTCGGGGGTCGGTTCGCGATGATGGCTTGATGTTGTTCGCGTGCTTGGCGGTCTTGATGAGTCTGGTGACGGCGTCTTCTTCTCCAAGGACACTGATGGTCCAATTCCAGCTTCCTGAAATTCAGACAGGATGGCGGCTTTCTTCTAGGAGAAAACAAAGTCGTTCAAAGACGAGACTGCCCCAAGTCGGCAAAAGGAGCAGCGGGAAAAGAGCAGTCGATTTAGGATGGATGGGTGTGATTGATTCCAAAGGTGGTTGGCAAGGTAAACAGTCTAGTGATGGAGTCGAAACATTAAAGGTTGGCGGAAATTAAGCAAAAGAGCCGAATCAGGATGGCTCTCGTTCTTTCTCGTATCGCAAGTCGCTGCCTCGTCGTGTTTCGAGGCTCTGTCTAAGGTATTGGATATCTGGCGATGTGATGTGATAGATGCGATGTGATGCGTGAGTGAGGTTCACATTGGTCCTAATGGAAGAACAACGGGCAGCGCGATTCCTCATTCGATGGCGGCTGCTCCCCTGAGGTGAGCCCCCCAAGCTTGAGTGACACTAAATTGGAGCCCCGCGATATAGTTAGAGTAGCCAATCAGAGCTCCGTTTGTGATACTAACAGGGTCCTAGCCGCTCACCTAAGTGGAGCGACGGCGCTAGAGGCGCTGGAGTTGTAAGCCTAATCTTGGCATTCATCTTCGAGATGAGTGGTGATAATCATCCATGAACGAGGGTGATTGTTCTGAAATTTTCGGCTATCCAAGATTTTTTTGCAATATATTAGCCTAATGTTAAGTTTCTCAACTCTGAGGGCTGTGTTTTAGGTTCAACGGGGTCGTTGAAAGGATATGTAGTGGCTGAAACGACTCATAAACTGTCTTGTGACCAATGTTGCAATTATGGATTGTATTATTTATTCGCTATCACTATCTCCAAATATTGCCCGAAGAACTTCATCGTGTGCCGTTTTACCCTCAACTGCTTCATTCTTGTGCGGATCAATGGCGGCCTCGGGCTCAGGAGCTGGTGGCGCTGTGTTTGTAGGGGCTCCTTCGATTGACTTGATGCCGCCAGCCGGGAATGTTGAGTTCATCTTGACGTCTTCCATAGGTCCTGAACCTCCATCACGACTTGTCGTCCCGGAGCCAGGTTCTGCCTCAGCCTCTGCTTGAGAGTGCGCGGGCGGCCTGACATTGAACCGCTTGCACAATAGTCTTGTTGGATAAAAGTCTTCGACTGTTCGAGTCATTTGCCCATACATGCCGATTTTGGCTGCCTCTTCTGCTGGATCTGCGATCTTTGGTTCGGGTTTCGACACCAGATCTGTCTCAGATCCATTTGCTGAGACGGTTGTTGGTTTCTTCGCAGTGGTGAATCGGGATGCCATAAACCCTGTCATCGGTTTGAAAATCCTCGCGCAATTGTGGAATTCCGACAATTCTCTGGCAAAGTCGTCAAACGCCATGCCCTTGGGTTTGTAGGGGAGCGGTTGGCTGCCTGTTGCAAAATGCTCCAGATATGTTCTATACCGGGCCTTTTTCTCCTCATTGTCTGCGTAGGGTCCAGAGGAACCTCGAGAAATAGCTGCAATGGCTGTCTCACGATCCAGCTGGGGTGCTTCATCCCATACCTGTTGCTGTCTTTCTTCTTCTGTCATGGAGAATCCTTCTGGGACCTCTCCCAAACCCTGGGGTAGATTTTTGTTCCCGGAAGCGGCAGCAAGTCGGTCGCGTGCTGAGCTCGTGATATAATCAAAGACCGATTTTCCCGGTAGACTCTTCTCCCCAAGAAGGGCTGCTCTAGACTTTGCATCATGGGTCGATGCCTTTGCAGCATCTGCTGTTGACTTGTAATCTGAAGGATTGGCTTTGTCAATAGGAGATTTTAAGGACACCCATCCTTCTGGAACCGGAGGCGGTGCGTATTCCAAAAAGAGTCCGGATAAGTCTTCTGTAATTTTGGCGAGTACAAACCCATCGAGTGGTAATCGCCCATCATGACACCGTCCAAGACCATGACCAGCTCGAGCAGTTCGAGACACAAAAACAGGCGCATTTTTAAGAGCAGGGTTAATTGCTGCCGTTGCTTTCTTCGCCTTCTTTTTCTTCTTATCACCGCCCATGATACGATTGTATCTGATCTTTGGTCCCAGTTCGTAAGGATCTTCCTCGTCGGAGCCATTATCATTCAAGATGCCCACTCCTATACCACCTCGGCCAGGCTTAGTCTTGGATTTCTGCGAGAGTAAAGAGGAACCCCGGAGACCATTGTCGTGAGGGTTATCTTCATCGTCGTCATCATCATCATCTGCTGCGGACGTGATAGGATTCAAAGTCGATAACTTGGTTTCTCCGTCATGGCCCAGTCCCTTTCGGTCGTTCTTACGGACGAACTGAATCATTTTTGCATTGTCAGGAGCAAACAAGTGTGTTTCGGCAGCCTGGGAGCTTTTATCTCCCAGCTCAAGGCGGGCGCTTCTCCGAATCTTGGGACCAATGCCTTGCCCATCTTTCCACCCCATGCGCCGCAACAACTTCAGTCCCATGGTATCTCCTTCAGCCCTCAGCAAGCCCATCAAGCCTCCTGTATTGGGATCCTGACCGGAAGAGCCAAGACCAGCAAATGCTTGAGAAGTCTGGACCTTCTGAGCTTCGGCCGCATCAGCAAGGTCCTCCTCGTCCATGTAGTCTTCTGGTCGTTGTTGCGATTGGGTTTTGGCATCTTTGTGGCGATTGTTTCTACTCGAAACGAAGGTCGACGGTGTCCATCCCTCCTTGGATCCGACAGTATTGAAGTAACTGCTAAAATCAGCGCAAAGTCCTGGGGAGGATATCTAAGTACTAACCCTGCGCTCCATCCGCCGGTAAATGCGCCATGGAGGCGTTTTCGACCTCGCTCATCCCTCACCTCCTGCTTCCATACTGGAACGAAAGAGCCATCGTCTCGAGCGTCAGGGTCATCGGGTAGAGGAGTGCCGAAAGTTGCAAAGGGTGCATGGAGATCGGCTTCGTAGGTCGCACGGGAGCGTTTATATGACATGAGACTGGGATGTCGGCGTGTCGCGTAGTTTACTTAAAAGCATCGAATGCTATTCCTGGATGTCATAACATGTGGAGAGCAGGGATCTTCAATGTTATTAGAGAGTTTGTGATGAGGATAGAAGCTTGAGTCGTCGCGAAGCTACAATTGGAGTCGCGACGTCAAATTGAGCTTATCGATAAGCAACAAAGTTGCGGCTTCTCCCATTCCATCCCTAAAACTTGGGGGCCCTGGCGTCAGTCAGGCTTCGTTCACCATGAACCTTTTTTAGGTTGTGACAGGGGCTCTATCAAAAGTTGGAGAACGTCGGTCTAACTGAGATTCTTCAGCGCCGGGTATGCAAGTGCACGCGTGTGAAACGTTGTCAATCGAGGACCGTTCCATTTGTGGAAGGACACAATCAGAAGCGCAGCTTTGAAACAATTCCCAGAGCTGTTCGACTATGAGCCATGTCATATTCATTCGGAGACGTCATAGTCCTCCCTAACAGCCATGGCTTGGAGTTATCCTAGAGCAATACGAAAAAGGCCATTCGTCTTTCCATCTCTACGGATATAGTTTCAGGCTTGACTTACACCTCTAAACTCGGAGACGTGACTCGGTGAGGCATTCTTTGCGTCTGATGGGCTGTTGTTGGTGATTGTCTAGGAACCCTCGGCTGAAGGTCTGGCTTGGCATTCCGTCCTCAGACGGTGGCTGGCTAGGTAGAGGTGTTTGCTAGGTGTTAGTGAACACGAGACAGGGATGTGTTGCATCACAACACATCGCAACACTTCACACAAGCAGCAAGGTCTCATGTACTCGCCCGGCTTGTGGCTGCTTCGATTTTGCTTCTTCTGGCTCTGGAACAATTGTCGCATTCCAGCCTAATGATATCCAAGACACATCTACCGCAAAAAGGAGATGAGATCCATGTGAGCATGACTGCAGGATAGAAGAGAAGAAGCAAAGCCCTCAACTATGTCCAACAAGGGTATGAAATTGAGGTTCACGATTTCTTCTGAATCACAAAGATGTCATAGTAGGCTTAATTTAATTGCATAACCCAGCGGAATCAACAGATACTTCCGCAATTTTTCTTGAGCTCCGAGGCCTGATATACAACCTTGAAACCCCAGCCTCCAACCCCTCGTCTAATCAGCCACGTAAATTTGCAGCACTTTGCGACAGATCCACTTAATAGATCCAAAATGCAGTGCTCTGGCTGGGTAGTTGACGTCGGATTATGATTCTTGGCTTTGCTGTTGCTATAAACAGGGAATTTGGCTTGGTAACGGTCAGAGATATCGTGGAGCGAAACAGCCCAAAGTCTACCAATTGCAGCATGTGCAACGGCTTTCGATCGAGGCTTCGTTGAACACTAACTCGAATAGAGACCAGTGGCTCCGACAATGTCGTCAAGGTTATTGACTAGCAAGTGAAGAGATCCATTCCTGACAGTCCCAGCGAAATGAGAGCTCAGCTCGAGCGAGATATCTCATCTCCACCCAAGGACTGACCGTTGGTGGAAAGATGAAGCTACCTGCGTGCTAAGTGGAAAGTCCCCTGAAACGATTGAGATGCCCTGCTGTGCTAGTTGGGTAGCTCAAAGACAGCTGGACGGTGGTAGGTGAAGTCTCGGCAGCTTGCAGCTGGAGACATCCAGGTCTATCCTGGGCATTCAAGAGTTTTGAACCCAGGTTAGTACATTGTAGTTAGATGGGACATGCCGCTGCTGCTGTTGTCCGCCAGGACCAAGTCATTTTTAGCTACAATGCCCATTATCCAATCTGAATCTGGTACCTAATAAGCTGCTTCTTTTTCACCCGCCCCCCGATTTGGGATTTGACAGACGCTGTGTTGTCTTTCTTACTCGATCTGCTTGTCAGGTTTTGAGATCTTTACTCTCTCATCCTCTTGCATCTGTCTATTTGCATGCATATTTGCGTTGCCTTGCCTTTCATTGCCAACAACTACTATATCACATTCCCATCTCCGTACACCAGGCTCGGCTTTACACTGCCGTAACACTACTTGCTGGTTTACATCAAATCAAGACTACGACTACGGCACTTCTCCCTTGTCTTACTTTTATCATTCTTTTGCATATAGCGCTGTTTCGCTTTGCATTCAACCTAACTGCTCCAAGCACCTTTTTGTCTGTGTCTGAGTCTGAGTCTGCGTCTCGGTCTCGGTCTCTTATGCGATTGCCAGTATCACACCCCCTCGTCATCGCAAATCGCAAGCTGAGAAGAGCCCTCAGCCCATGATAGTAACCAGGTAATCCTGATCTTTCACCTCTGGCGTGGTACTCGGCCAGCAGAAACACCAAGGGCCTTTCTGGTATTCGACAGCAATTGCGACTACGTTACGACTGCGTTGGCATCTGTTACTCCAACCCATTTTCAAGGCCTAATAAGGACTCAGACCGGGTCATCCTCCCTGCCTACCAACTTAGGCATTGATGCTACAGCAAGCGAACGACAGCTCACTGCCCTTTTGAGCAAACAAACCCCAGAGTAGAAGGGACCCGTTCAGTTCATCGACATCCCGCCTTTTTACACCGTCTGTCTCTCACAACTGCACAGAGCATCGCAACACAACATAACATAGCATAGCATACCTAGCTAGCGTTTTAGCTTCGCAACAATGGGAACAAGGACAGCTTCTTCTGCAGTTGCCGATGCATCACCGAGAGGACCTGGTCGCACCCAATCTACACGGTCTTCTCGTTCCAGTCGGGCTCCAGCTCCCTCTTTTCCTCCCTCGTCTTCCGCTTCAGCGGCCCCAGCAGCGCCTGCACCACCCACGCCCACTGGAACAGGTGCCAACTACACCCAATCTCACACCCGCCAGCTATCACACTCACACTCACATTCTCAATCTCGCTCCCAATCCCAGTCCCAAGCCTACGCCTCCCGCTCTCAATCCCATTCCCACTCTCACTCCCGCTCTGGCTCAAACGCCGCCAACTCACATCTCCCCCCTCATCATAACCATCATCAGCGTACTACCTCATCTTCACGCCCTCACCAGTCGCAGCCTGTACCGCAAAATGACTACGAATCCTCACGCTTAGCCGCATCCGCAAACCATCAAAGAAGCTCGAGCAAGGAACGACCACCCCCGGCCAGGGGCCCCGATCCCTCGCGGGCCCATCGACGGAGCTCTTCTCGATCAAAGAACAACCACCACAGCCCTCATCCCGAAATGCCTCCTTCCGCCAACCCTCCCAGTAATGGCGCTGGTAATGGAACTGCTTCTCAGCAGCATGGCCATGCCGACGCGCCACCTCGAACTTCAACATCTAAGCACGCGAGATCACGTACCGTTATCCCAACTCAATCTGGAAAATGGATGCTAGGCAAGACCATTGGCGCCGGCAGCATGGGCAAGGTTAAGCTCGCCCGAAAGGAGGATGGCAGCGAACAGGTGTGTTTTGGATTTATCTTTTTGTTTGATGTCGCCTATTTCCGCGCATTGTTTCATCATTCGGCTATTCGCATTCATCCGTCCATCTGCCCCTCATGCCTAGGCCGTGATGATGATGATGCTTATCGAGCTTTAAATTTCCACGATACTAATTCACGCCTCACCAGGTCGCCTGCAAAATTATCCCTCGTGGCTCAACAGACGATGGCCACCAATCTCGTGCCGACAAGGAACGCGCCGATCAATCCAAGGAAATCCGAACTGCCCGTGAAGCGGCTATCAGCACCCTCCTGAATCACCCCCACATCTGCGCCCTTCATGATGTGGTTCGTACCAACCACCATTGGTATATGCTTTTCGAATACGTCAACGGCGGCCAGATGCTCGACTACATCATCTCGCATGGCAAGCTCAAAGAGAAGCAAGCCCGAAAGTTTAGTCGGCAGATCGCAAGTGCTCTAGATTATTTGCATAGAAATAGTATCGTCCACCGAGACCTCAAGATTGAGAACATCCTTATCAGCAAGACGGGCGACATCAAGATTATCGATTTTGGTCTAAGTAACCTCTTTGCTCCGCGCGGCCATCTCAAGACTTTTTGCGGGAGCTTATACTTTGCTGCTCCCGAACTGCTGCAGGCCAGAGCTTATACTGGCCCGGAAGTTGACGTATGGAGTTTTGGCATTGTTCTATATGTTCTGGTCTGTGGAAAGGTTCCATTCGATGACCAAAGCATGCCCGCGCTCCATGCCAAGATCAAGCGAGGTCTTGTCGATTATCCCGCATGGCTGTCAAGCGGTAGGTGACTCAGGCGTTGCTCTGGTATTGTTTTCTAACTGAATTGCAGAGTGTAAACACCTTCTATCACGCATGCTGGTGACGGACCCCAAACAGCGAGCGACAATGCAGGAAGTGATGACGCATCCATGGATGGCTAAAGGCTTCAACGGTCCCCCCGATAACTACCTGCCCATTCGCGAACCGTTGACGACGCCACTGGAGCCAGAAGTCATTCTCGCTATGCAAGGTTTTAACTTCGGTACACCGGAAAGTATAAATGCACAACTTACCAAAATAATTGAATCAGAGGAGTATCAGCGCGCCGTTAAGCTCTATCAACGAGAAAAGGAGCTCCCTCCACCCGCCAAGGATGCCGAAAAGAGGAGACCATTCGGTTTTGATTTTTACAAGCGCAGAAATTCTGGCAACAGCCGCGATACATTATCGGCTCCTAGTTCCGAGGCACTGCAGATCGGTAACGATCCTATGAATGCATTTAGTCCTCTTGTATCCATATACTACCTCGTCAAGGAGAAGCAGGATCGCGACCATGCTGATATGGTTCCGCCAGCAGCAGCTCAAACACGTGACAAGGAGAAAGAGAAGGAAAAGGAGAGGGAGAGGGAGAAAGATCGCGAGCGAGAGCGAGAGCGTGAACGTGAACGTGAGAAGGACCGGGAGAGAGAAAAGGAGCGTGAGATTCGTGAAAGGGAGAAGGCAAGGGAGGCAGAACCGATACCCGAGATTGCGGCACCTCAAGCAGCCCACACCAACTCTGCCGCTTATGAGATGCCCGGTGAGAAACCTACTGGTGGACGAAGCAGACCTCGCGCGAGGACACATGGCGAAGACGACATGCCCGAGGTACCGAAGCCTCCCCCTGTGCCGCCCGCCGAGCCAAGGGTTGAGCAGCTTCAAAAGAAGGAAGGCACCGCAGCTGGTATTCTGCGTAGGTTCAGCACACGCAAGCGTAGGGACCCTGAGCGTCTAGACAAAGACCGATCGCATCCTCCTGTGGTGCAAGTCCATTCACCAGCTGAGCCTTCTCCCTTGGCACCCCGCAAGAGCTTCAGTATCCGTCGTGGACGTCGCGACAGAGAGGATGCGTCAGACTCACAAATCCGATCCGCGAGCGGTCAGCAGCATGGTGAACTCCTTAGCCCACCAATGTCTGCAGGTGGTTCAAGGGAGAACAGAAGAGGAGGTGGCCTAGGGCGGTCGACGAGTGTCAACTCGGCTGACCTGAGGCGGCGAAAAGACCCTCCAGCAACCAGTGGTTCTGATCAGTCTGTCGCAAATGAAGATTCCTCCAGCACACACCGTGCCCACGGACACTCTCGGTCCGTCAGCCTGAGGGCCAAGTCTATTGGCCATGCCAGGAGGGAAAGTATCCAGCAGCGTCGCATGAGAAGAGAGGCTGCTCAAGAGGCCAATGTGCCCGAAGAAACAGATCAAGAACTAGAGCAGAGTGGTGTATCCACAGACCGACTAGACGACACAGAACTTGCCAAGCCAGTATTCCTGAAAGGACTTTTCAGCGTATCGACGACATCTGGCAAGTCAGTACCTGCGATCCGAACCGATATCAAGCGAGTGCTGCGGCAGTTAAATGTGGAGTATACAGAGATCAAGGGCGGCTTCAACTGTCGCCATTCACCCAGTATTGACCTGAACAAGGTGCAAGACCCTCCCACGAGTCCCGGCATGACACCGGGGCACAAGCGACGATTCAGTTTCGGCGGCCTTATGCGGGGAGACGATCGTGAGCGTGAGCGGGATGAGTTCCGCGATTCAGAACGGCCTCCTACTACACCACGAACGCCAGGGCGCTCTGATCGAGACCGCAGCTTTTCCAACTCCGAGACCTCATTCGACAGTATTCCCGGTAAGAATGGAGGTCCATCAAGGCGAATCCCTGGAGAAACGAGCACGCAAGTCCAAAGTGACCTCGGAGGAAGCATGGTGCTGGAGTTTGAGATTTTTATCGTAAAGGTCCCACTACTCTCATTGCACGGCATTCAGTTCAAGCGATTGACAGGCAACACGTGGCAATACAAGAGCATGGCGGACCACATTCTTCGAGAATTGAGGTTATAAGCGATCGTTCAGCACTTCTCTAAGAAGACATTTGCAACTTAGGAGTTTGGTTGAAGCAAGCACTGGGAAGGAGTTGCGTTGTTCGTAGACGTGAAGCATGGCTGGCTACCGCTGGAGATTTCAAGCGACAGAGGGCTCTAAGCCCGTGGGTGGTTGTATAGTTCGATGGCGCTTTTCGTTATTTAACTTCTAAGCATGGGTCGTCATAAAGAAAGCACATGGAGGTAATGATTTATTATAGCACCTACAGAGAGAGGAAGTACTGGAGAAGAGCTAGGAGAAAACCTATGAATGCAATTGGAGATTTTATGCTAAACATCCATGACTGAGACTACCTGACCAAGTAACCTGAGGCACATAGAATCTACTCTATTGGCCATGACGCTGAACTATGTGGTTCCTTCCAACTGTTACTCAGAAACCCTCGAGTCTTTGGGGCACAGATCGAGCTGTGACAAGGCTTGGGTAGGACAAGGCTGACAATAATTGTTTATAAGGTACCTGGTGATAGGTTGGCATGGGAGAGCTACCTCCCCGCACTTGCATGGCCATGTAGACTTTTGCGCCATTGTCGCATACAGGGATACTTCCTTGTGGTCCAAGCGTTAAGTCCCGATGCCACAGCCGGTTCTACCTATCGCAGCCTGAGCTCCATAATGAGAAGCAGGCTGACCAATCCCATTACCAGAAGCCGAATCGCTCTTTGCCCCAGTAGCACCTGCAAGCACCACCACAAACGAACCCGCCAAACGATCTCACCTTGCTTGCTTGGGTTTGAACCTCCCACTTACTTATTGTGCCCTATCACCCCGACGATACAACAAAGTCCTCATCGATTGGAATCTAGTCGAAAAGAACCGTTAGCAGATATTATACAGTCCTTTCTCCGACAAAACTTAGTATCCTCACCGATTATTCCCCCTTCACCCATTGGAAGGAAGTGTTTCGTGTACCTCCGCATTTGCGCCCTCGATTCATCAACCCGATCTCAAACTCGCTGCGCCGAAACATCGACCGACACTCCAGTCAGGCTTGCATCATTAACGAAAAAGAGTGCTGCTCGACTTGCAAGTCATAAAACCATAACCTCCGTTCCGAACCCTGTCGAACAAGAAAAGATACGCCAACATGATGCCAGCGGCGCACGTCTACGGACACCACCAGTTCAACCCTCAGGGAGGAGACTCGGCTTGGATGCACCAGCAGTCTGGCGCGCATCATGCCCATACTCAACAGCAACAACAGCAGGTGGCCGCTGCAGCCGCCGCCGCCGTTCAGCAGCAGCAGCAGCAGCACTTTAACCGTCTTGCTGGCGCGGGTCAACTCCCCGGCCACGGTCAGGATGCCGATCACAGCAATGTCTCGGAGGACAACCGGCGCACCATGGCCTTCATAGCCGATCTCCTCAACGATAACACTCGGGAGGCTGCTTTGTTGGAACTGAGTAAAAAGCGCGAGCAGGTCCCTGAGTTGGCTCTCATATTGTGGCATTCATTTGGTATGTGCCCAACCCGTGTTGTCTTGGACTACCAGGCTTGTAGCTGGAAGAAGCCAGCTAACATGTCTCTCAGGTGTCATGACCTCTCTCCTCCAAGAGATCATTTCAGTTTATACTCTTCTTAACCCATCCCAGCTTACCGCAGCTGCCTCAAACAGAGTGTGCAATGCCCTTGCCCTCCTCCAGTGCGTAGCTTCTCACAATGATACAAGGACCCTGTTCCTCAATGGTGCGTACATCTTGGTTCAAATCCGGGTGTCACATGGCTCACAATTGATAGCACATATTCCTCTGTTCCTCTACCCCTTTCTCAACACCACTTCCAAATCCCGGCCTTTCGAGTACCTCAGACTCACGAGCCTGGGTGTCATCGGTGCGCTCGTCAAGAACGACTCATCTGAAGTCATCAACTTCCTCTTGACTACAGAGATCATCCCTCTCTGCTTGCGCATCATGGAGACAGGTTCGGAACTTAGCAAGACCGTAGCCATCTTCATCGTTCAGAAGATCCTTTTGGACGACAACGGCCTTAACTACATCTGTGCTACATATGAGCGTTTCTATGCTGTTGGCACGGTCCTCAGCAACATGGTTGCTCAACTTGTCGAATCACAGACCGCTCGTCTCCTCAAGCATGTCGTCAGGTGCTTCCTTCGGTGAGTTAAACACGTGTCTACCTTGCTGTTTATGGTCTAATCAGTGATCATTTAGGTTGAGTGACAACGCTCGCGCTCGCGAGGCTCTGCGTCAGTGCCTTCCTGAGCCACTCCGTGACGCTACCTTCTCATCCGTTCTCCGTGATGACGCGGCAACCAAGAGATGCCTTGCCCAGCTGCTTATCAACTTATCGGACAACGTCGCGGATCCTAACTCTGGTGGTGTGTCTGGCATGTAAGAGCGGAGAGACTAATATCGGGATGGCTAGTCAGCCTCCCGTTGTGACAATACATAACCCTTGTGCATTGATACGGCGATTTGCATTTTTTATTTTATGATATTCTGGGAAAAGCGAAGGGATCAAAAGCATATTGCATCGTTGATACCCGCAACCCCTCCGGCTCGAAGCGCCGAGAGAAGCTCAGACCTCCAGCAGAGCAACTGGACCGACTTCTCTTCCAAAGCCGCTGACGGTTATGGGACTTGCATTCTGTTTCACTTACCTCGGAAATGGGTAAAGAGGCTTCTATCGATCTGCTGCAGATCATCAAGGGCTGGCGCATCGTTCTTCTTACATAATTTTTCCATCTAGCATCTTGGCCGCTCAACGACCGAGCTGGAGACGGATAGGAACGACACTTTTGAAACGGGCTCAGTCTAAATATACGATGGAGGATCTATGGGTGGTCACTAAGGAGGGTTCATGTAACAGGTACAAGGATAGCTAACTGACTGCCGGCTGGAGAGGCGCTGGATAGACTCGGGCGGAGGCACATGGAAGTCTTTAACATGCCTGGTTTGGTGGTGTTTTGGCGTTGGATGGTGCATCAGAGACATGGTGTTGGTCAGGTTTAGGGGTGTATGTTGTAAGAATTGCAGCTTTATAAAAGAGTGTTCAAAGTTGATATCGGTGATGCTTGGGAGAAAACACGGAGTGTAAGTCATGATGGCAAACCGTTATCATCTATGGTTGGAATCGGCACAGTAGAGTCACGAGTATCAAGCTGAGGAAATTTCTACTACAACTTGGAGGTCACAGTCCATAAGGCACCATAGCATGTGGCCATAAGCTTTCAAAGCGCTTGGGTCCTGCTTCAAATTTGTATACAAAGATTCTATCGAGAAATGCAGCCAGATCCTCGTAATAATAGGTAACCATCAAGTCAGAACACAAAAGTGCCAAGAGGAATGAATTGCCAATTTTGATAGAGATTAACAAGTCATGGGGGGGCGGAGAGAACCCTGGTCGCGACACAATGCTTGTATGTATTCCAATTCTGATCATGGTGAGTGAAACACAGAAATGTGAAGGTATCTAGTACAATTACAAAAGACCGCAGAACAGTCTCTTCCATACAGGACGAGGGTCAGATCGCTGCTCAAGAGCATGCTTCTTGAGATCACCATCGTCATCGCTGTCGTTATCATCCTTCTTGACAGCAGCGATCCAGTCGACATAGAGCTTGAAGTCTCCATCCTGCTTATCAAAGAAGCTATTCAACGTTAGCAACGAGTCACATTTTCATTCAGAACATGGAAACTTACCTTCGTGCCATGAGAGATATTCTCTTGATATCATTCAACTTCAGCGGTTCAGGATCCTCAACCTCCCTGCCACGATACGTTGCCTTGAACTCATCCCACTTTATGAAAATCTCACCTCCATTCTCTGGCGCCTTGAAGTCGTACTCCCAGCTCACACCAGCCTCATCTCTCCCGTCCTCCCTCTTTCCAGGGATTGTGTCCTTGACGTTGAAGGTAAAAGTATGATCCGAGCTGTCCCAGCCGAGGGAGAGCTTTATGCCCTCTGTGCAGGAGAGATCGAGGGCGAGGTCGCCGACTGTGCGCTGGGAAGCAAAGCCAGCGCCGCCGAGGGTCTTTGTGTCAAGATGGCCGTAGAACTTGGCTTGCGTGGGGTGAGTGTGGAGGTGTGAGATGCTAGAGCCGCCGCGGACGCGATCGTCTGAGGCGGTCCAGAGACCACTATCCCAACCATATGAACTTTGAAGATGCTAGTTAGCTACTGGATACCTAGGTACTAGCTTGTCTTTGGGGTAGATGCTGATACGTACTTGGGGCCACCGAAGATGTATTGCAGGTTGTTTGACATTTTCACTTTGTTTTCACTGTCAATTGAAGGCAGAGAAGTGAATTGAGTGGATTGAGATGCCTGATGTTTTGTTTGGTACCTTACGAGCGGAATGGATGCTTTAAATGGATGACATAATTGAGTTTGCTTGTAGTACAGTATGTACCACGCCAAGTCGGCAGTTGAGATGCTTACGTACAGCAGTTCGATCAAGCTTCAATACCCCTTGTAAACCAACGCACGCAGCATTTCCTCAAGCATGAGATTCATTTCATTGTTTACTCGTTATTTTATTTTTTGCCAAACAATGCAGCATGTTCATCTTTAGACACTTCGATTCGAGATACGTCATAAAAACAAAAACCTCAAACATGGCTTTTGATAGTCTCTATAGAGCCAACCTCTCTCACCCCGGTCGCACGGACACGGCGGCAATGAAGTGGTAGATGAAAACAAGGTTCACACCTCAGAAGCATAAGCAAGTAACGATGGATAACGGTACCTACAGTATGTACTGTTGACCGTCCGTCTTTGGGTCGTGGGTTCGATCATACAGTATCTAGCCTGGAATCGAATAGCGGCAGATCGAGTCCAGGCCTGTCTACTAACTGAGTATGATCTTGAGCTGCCAAAGTCAATTCATCATGTCAGTAATTATCGAGATATCCACTTGAGTACTGTACTATACTATACTGTACTGTACTGAACTGAACTGCAGACAAAAGGACCAGACAGACTCTTTGCCATGTTACTTACATAACTGATGGTTACAGAAACCTGCTTTTTTGGTGTTCTGCCTTTTCTGGCGATGTGTCTCTGCACTGATTTGGGGGCCATTGTTTGATCTGCAGCGTCAACAAGGTTGGTAATTGAGTGCATCCAATATTTCAATACTTGTCCACAGCCTACCTACAGCTGAGAATGATATCGACCTTTTAATACACACGCAGACTCACACCCTTTTCCGTGACCATTGTTTCCATTTTCAATCCCCCTCTCATTTCATTTCATTCCATTTTATCACGTCTCCTCTCCTCTCGCTCCTAATCATCCGCCACTCCCGGCAACAGTATCATTTGCCACTAGAGCAGACGAGGGTTCGAATCCTCCCAGAACAGGAGCAGGACGCTCCATCTCCCTAAGAACCCGGCGTGAATCTTGACCCGAGCCTGATTTCCTCTTTGTTATCCGTAGCCGTAGGAGCCGGCAGGACCACGTACTTCGGTACCGAAGAGGCCAGGCCATGCACACACAGAGACCGGCCCAATAACATGACGGATATAATGCCAACTTGTAACACAACAAAACGCCCGGATTTGCCCATGCAACCCTCCTTGGCACGTGGAGGTAGGCTAGGTAGGTAGGACTCGGACTCGGACTCAGAAAAGGTCTCCCAAATCCCAATCCCAATCCCATTCCCATTCCCAAAATACTCATCCACACCCTAGCACTCCGGTCTGTTAGTGGTAACCGCCGAGCAAGCAACACCTCACTCACTCACATACCGGTCAGGTCCAGCAGGTCACATAGCGCATAAAAGTCCCTGTAACTAGGTACTTAGCATACGAAGAAAAGAGGGAGGGGGACCACACAACACCCAATGCAATACGGAAAATGACACCCAACAGACAGACAAAGACGGTAGACAGCAGACAGCAGACAGCAGACAGCAGACAGCAGACAGCAGACAGCAGACGAGGCTCTGGGGCGCAAGTTCTGGATTCCGCCTCAGTCGTCTAGCTCAACTTGCACATGCACACGGAACATGGAGCTGAAGCCCCCCTCTCAAGCCATCGACTGACTACGGCACATTACCCGAGGCTCTATCTATTCAGCTCCGTCTGTCTACGCGAGTAGATACTAAACGAGGGAAACGATAAAGCAAAGCCAGTAACTGGGCTGCACTACCAACCTACATACATGCATGTCCCTTGATCTTGATCTTCACAAGGGAGGTCAAGCTCTATCATATCATGCCATGCCATACCAACTCTGTTCTAGTTCAGCCAGCCTCATTCTTTCTTTCATTCATTCATTCATCATCTACTTAGGTAGACTAGACTCACTCATCACTCCCAAGTCCTTGGGCCACTTTCATCACATCACAATCATTATGAAACACAGCCAGCTCATAGCTCGTACACTTCACTTCACTTCAATGCACTCAAGTACAAAGCGCTATGCACGTTTCATCATCTAATTTGTCTCCATGGCTCAAGATATCTATTCAACCAACACTAACAAGAATGTAAGTGGCCAAGCCAAGGTCTCTCGACCCCGCAGCCGCCATCTTTGTTGTTTGTTTGCCTCCTTGCCTGCTTTCAACCTTTGCCAGTCCAATCCCAGTTCAGTTCAGTTCAGTGTCTGCCCAATATACATTCGGATGCATACAAGCGTATGCTGTATGCATTCCCAAAACGCCTCACTTCTTTTCCTTCGCCATTCCTAATAAGCAATTCGTCCATGCATCTTGCAGCCGTTACAGAAATCACATGGTCGAGCGCTTCGACCCTGTGTACATAAAACGAATGCAGACGAGTAAACATCCTCTCGCCTGTGACATAGATACCTTTGCCAGTACCAAAAGAAGTGAAAAGTGTGGAGTGTGAAAGTGTTCAAAAATATCAAAACCCGCCATGCTATGCCTCGTAGGGCTCATTTCCAACGCCTAACCCAAAATCTCAAAGTTCGCTATGTTTCTTTCTTCCTCTCGTCCATGCCAGCTACCCTATTGGTGCTGGATTAGACCAGGCGAGCCAGGCATTGACAGAGGCGTGGCAGGGTAGTCGAAGCCAGCCTCTGAGCAGTTGGCAGAGTGGTCGAAAGAATGCGACAGCGGAGGAGTCTGCGAACCCCATCAGCAACGTGGATCTCGTACAACCCCACGGGGTGTTTGACTGGCGTGACTCACATGAGGGTTGGACTGTTCGTATGGGCTACCAGAGTTGAAGTCCATGGGTGGCATGTAACCGTAGGTCATGTAAGGAGTGAGTCCGTCGTCACTAGGGTACGTCTCCCGCTTGATGGCATCGCTGAAGTGTGTCATGGAAGGAAGCGTCATGGGCACTGTAGACGCTGTCATGTAGTTGGGGTAGGCATCAGCGGTTGTGATGGCTGGGTATGACTGAGTGGAACCGTAGGGTGCGAGGAGGATCTCATCGGGAGCAGGGTACGTTGAGTATGTGAACTGAGGAGGGCTGTCTGAGCGAGCTCGGTCGTCGTAGGTGCCGGAGAAGAAAAGCTCGTCAGAAGGCTCCATAGGAGGAGTGAACTGGCCCTGTGAAGCAACAGACTTGCTAGGAGCTCCGGATTGCGATTTTTGAGACTTGGGTGCGGAGGGGGATCGCTTCGACTTGGTAGGCTTCTGTGGCTGCTTGTCGGACTCGGCGTCGTCAGAAGAACCAGCACGGCGCTCGAGGTCTTCGAGGCGGCGCTTGAGCTTCTTGCCTAAGAAGGACTGTTAGTTCTGCAAAAAACAGCTTATGAGGCTCCAGAGAGAATCTAGAGTCAAGCAGGCTCAACATACGGTAGTTGCGCTGAGCAATGCGGTTCTGTATTCTTCGGCGCTCAGCAAGGTCAGAGATCTTGGTCCAGTCCTCATCGGGGTTGGCAGAAGCACTGAAAGCACTGCTTGTTCCCGAGTATTGTCTGGGAGGTGGAGGAGCTGCCGCGTAGGCGTAGGCGGGTTGTGTCATAAACATGGACATTGTGAAGTTGTTATATGGGTGAGTGTGGGGTTGCTTGAAGCTGAGAATTGTAGACGTCGATTTTGGAACGACGAAGCTCTAGATGGCCCAAAGCAAGATTGGGAGAGTTGGATTATTCTCAATTGTTTCCTGTATCTGTCTGTCCTCTTGTGTCTGTCTGTCTTTATATCCAAACGAACTGAGAGGCTATGATGGTCAAGGCGGGATGGTGAGTGTGGTGGTAGTGGGTATATGAGTAGGTATATATGAGTGCAGGATGAGAATGATCAAGAAGATCTGAAGCTACTTGAAGCTGAATCTGTTGATGGACTTGGAGATAGATGGAGAGCAAGACGGTTGGTGAGGGGGAAGAGGCTGTATATTAAATAAATGTCCCCAAAGCTGCGCGGAGCATGGCATAAGGTAACGGAAAGACCCAAGGACGTGAGTGAGTGACGAGTGAGTGGAAGGGACCCTACAAGGGCAGGGGCGTGTGAGGTGTGCGCCTACCTTGCCTTGCCTTGCCTTACGGGTACCTACTGTACATATGGACTGTACCCATGAGGGGGCATCCAGCGCTGGACATTGCCATGCCCTGCGCTGTGCTGCGCTTTCCACTCTGTCTCTGGTGTCTCTTTGATCAACCTAATCTGCAGTGTAGAGAAGGAGTTCCATACACGCCTCTTCCTCGTCCTCTACCCCCTCCATCACACAGACATCCTCCACTTTCCACATCGCACACCTCTCCCCTAGCACTACTAGCATGCGCCTAAGTTAGTACCCAGCACCCAAGACGGCACGGCCACACACAAGCAGAAAAAGGTCCCTGGCTACCCTCCCTGGGCCTGGCACCAAAACCAAAGGAGAGGAGAGGGGTGTTGTTTAGTTGCTTGCGGGGGCTCTTTCGCCTCTGTCTATCAGTCACTGTGTGTCTCTGTCTGTCTCTGTCTGGCGCTGGCCTCACAGGGCTGGTGCTCATCACCCTCTGAGCCCCAATCCAATGCACTCTGCAGACAAGGTCAGGGTAGCTCACGGTACGTACCTCCGCCTTTTCAACCTTTCCATTCAAGCAAACCTGTCTCCACTGGCGCTCGCACTCGTTCTTCTCTCACTGGATCATTTGCGATGCTACGGGGCATCGAAATCCTCTCGCTACGATCCTTGTGCCAAGCATTTCGTTCACTCATTCTCGAGTCCAAAGCCGCAATTTGGCATCGCGGCTGCTAATAGCGAAAGGCGAGACAGTTATGGATTGCTTCAATTTGTATTTATTGAATTTATGACGGCAAAGCGAGAGATGCACTGACTGTTGGCCACTGCAAACCCTCCTCCACTAATACACTTGAAACTGTCTCATTTGGTACAGTACGGCCCGTGCTGTCGACGGGCGATCATTAAAACCTACTGCCTACCTACCTCAAGGATTTATAATAAACTCCGCTGGTCAAGTCCGACTCCGACTCCATTCGGACGAATAGAGCAAATTACCAGGATACTGACAAATTCATTATCCATTTGTGAGCACGTTTGATATCATTATCACGGTGCTAACTAGATGAAATGCTGGATGATGAATCCAAATATCTGGATGTCTGCCTATATGCACAACAACCTCGCTGTGGAACAAGGAGGGGAGTGCTGCCATCCCACACAACGGTGTCTCGTCAAAAGAGCGGGATTCACTGAGTTACAGATCGGGGCTCAAGTAGGGCATGAGACGGAATTGAGCATCTGCTGTGTCTTCTCGTGCTATACCAGAGCATGGCATATGCTATACTACACCATACTGCGCCGTGCTATGAAGCAGTAACGTATCGTATACCAGATACGGCTTGGCTTGGAATGTGAGCGTATTGGGTTTTATCAGGACTGAATCGTTCGTCACGTAACATCAACGGTGGAGAGTCAACGAGACGATGAACTACTCGGCGCAGCCAAGTCACCAGAAGGGCGGGAGCATGATAGAACAGAGCCATCAGAGGCTGGCGCTATTAACAGAGCAGATGCCATTCTAACCGTCTAAAAAGCCAGCAACTGGCAGAGAGACGAGACGCAGAGAGGTGCTGTACATAGGTTCCTTTGAAAGATGGCACTGCACTCCCTGTCGAGGACACTAAACGAGCAAGCCAACCAGGTCCCCGAGATCAAGCCATGGACCAGCAAAGAAGCTTCAAGGCAGACTCGATGGAAATCTGGGCTAAATTTGCCCACATTTAGTCTATCGAGTCGATTGCCGTCTCCGTCTCTAGCGCAGCGTAGCATCGCCCTGCTTCCCCTAGTTAGCTCTCCCATGTCAGGCCCCCCCCTAGGTCTGTCCCAGACTCCCAGTCCCAGTCCCAGGGCACGCTCACTCACGTCCAGTCCCATGTCCTGGGGCTACCTTATCCACTGTTTGGAACTGAGCCTCTTGTCTGCCATTTGAAATTCCCTGTCCCAGAGAAAGGGTTCCTCTTAAAGCCGATGGAGACAGTCTCCAATACAACCCAACCCTGGGAACACATCAATAGAGGCTGGCCAATCACAGATAGGTCGACCCGAGCCCCCATAGTGGTAGAAGAGAGACCCCGAAATGATTAGCTTTTGATCCAACTCAGCCCTGGGACCAATTAAAGTCCCACAATCCCAGGCTCTCTCACACTCGAGACTTGTGTGAGTCTTCGGTCTTGTCTTTGGTCTGTCAGTCGCTCCAAGGACCGTTTTGCCGGGTAAGAAGACCTTTTGGCCGGGCCGATCACGTCGTTCATTCTGGCAGCGCCCGTCGTAGGGCTGTGTGACGACACGATTAGTTCTTATTCACCAGAGAAGTGTCCAAGCCCTGCCACAAGAGATCACTAGCAGCAAGTGTACGTATATAGATAGAGTCACTGTCGACTATTCGTACTGTTTCGGTTTAGATCTGTCCATGTCCCAAGAGAATGCCGCTTTTGCTCTGGAGATCTTGTCTAGTGACTCTAAAACCCTGCCAGCCCTGCCTTACCGGTCTCTGATGCACAAGACGACAAGCGACATCAACATCGTGCCATCTTCCCCAGTTGCGCGCCTATCCCTACCGTTGTAGTCGTGAGGACCCAGGTCAAGCAGTTCCCCTACAACCCGACACACCCAACCACATGGCTACAGGACGATGAACCCCTGTGAATAATCACCGGAATATTACTATGAGTTAGAGTTGCTGTTACAGTTGCAATTGCAATTGTCTGGGTTGGGCTGGGCCAAAGCGACGCTGAGCTCAACTATTAGCTATATCGATAAGCCATGACAGGTGTTGGCATTAACAACAACTGAAATTACATTGAGGAAATCGTCCATGTTGTATTGAGCGTGGTCGAATTGGGCCATATTTACGGCAGATCCTCGCTGTCCATAGGAGAGCCAACAAGCCAAGAACCAACATGATACAACTCTCACAGTAATGGAAACACGTAACCTACAATTCCAAGTCTTGGCTTTACTCACAATAACCTTCAACCATCTTCGTCATATTATCTCACTTACAGACTTGGAGATAATCTTTCCAAAGCCCTATTAACTGTCAAAGGAGGTCATAGTTACTGAATTGATTGAGTCTGGAAAATACCCTACAACGAAAATAAAGGTGGGCAGGGGTTGGCTGTCCTCACGATCAAGCTTCCGGCTGTTAAAGATTAAGCGCGGCCGCACCAAGACGCTACCCAGAAACGCCTCTCACAGGCGGCCGACCCCTGCCCCGCGACCGTTGAGTGGCGACCGGTCGCAGCATTTGACTCAATTCTGGAGAGACAAGGCCCAGCAAGGCATATGTAACTAACTAAGGGGGTGAAATACCGTACTCTACGCCTTGGAATAACTTGTTTATTTGGAAATCCCCTTGGGGGCCACCTGAGGATCGACGTTCCATCAATTCCTTCGCCTACGTCGTTGGCGACCCATTAGCACAGATTGACTTTCGTTAATGGTCCTGTAGGAAAGAGGCCCGGACTAACACCATTTGGGCCATTTTGCCTGTAATGATGTGCAACTTGTCCCTGAACCTTGTTCGTTTTTGCCCAGTGCACAGGACAAGTTGTAGCGAGGCAGGCCTTCGGCTTGTGTACCCGTCTTGCAGCAACGGGGCAAATTACCCTGCTTTGCCAGAATCCTTCGAGACTCTTGCGCCCTGAGGTTGCGGACGATGGATCCTTCACGCACAGCACAAACACATACACACACACACACACATCCAACACATGGCATTGGATCTCACAGGCTATCAGAGGCGCGATATGCTCAATGGCGATACCACATCCGCTTCGACTGTTGGTGATCTGGCGCTTATCTTTTGGATCACAATTTCTAATCGCGCCCGTTACCAGTTGAGCGGGTGACACAAGAAGCATTGTCGATCAACCACAACCACAACCACAACCACAACCAACCTTCTTCTTTGGAAAACCCCCGCAGCGACTTGGAGTTGGGGTTGGAGCTATCTGCGGCGAAATTGTGCCGCTCACTTACACGAACTGTCTCCTCCTCTGAAGACATTTTAAAGACACTAAAAATCCTACGTATCCACGACGCATGAACAAGCGGTCTGGTTGATTGAAGCTATGGCGCTATTCTAAGCACTTTTCTGGTCTTGAAAATCCTCACGATGAAAGGGCTGCGTTTACATGAAGTGAAGCCTCTCGTCATTTGCTCCCACCCAGCCCAGGGTTCCATCACGGATATAGATGGGAGCTAACTGAGCTTCTCCGTGTGAAGACCGTAAAAGGAAATCACCGGCTCCGTGTATGGAGAGTTCCGGCTCCGCGGAATGTGCCATAACTAAGCATTTGGACACTTACGTACCAGTATGTACGCAGGTGGTGTCCAGGGCTCGGCAGAGCGGCGTCAACACGACCTACCTATAGTAACTTGAGCCCCCTTTTACTGTTAACCGTGCGGTAGAACTGAATCAAGTGCAACATTGATTATCGAGTCCGTCGTCAGAAAATGTCAGAAGACGTCAACAATGCTCAGCGTTGGGTTGCGCCCGTTGGTAGCGGATATCGTTTACCATGAATTATGGTTAATCGTTATCCCGAAATGACCTACGGATACCCATTAGCCATTAACTAGCCAGAGTCGCAGAGTGGGTTTCATGGAAGGAGCCGTGAAAAAGACATCGACATCGGACTAATCTGCTACGAGAGAGTCCGAGATAGAGTCGGGATGTGAATCCTTGCGTACCTAGAGTCACGAAACAAGCGCGAGAGTGATTTTAGCAGAGGGCATTGCTGTCACAAGAGTGCGGCGCAGACTTATTCGACAACCCCTGTCCTTACTGCTCGCGCCCATCCTCTTGTGATTGGCTACAGTGCCAGCTGTCAAGCGCGATAAACTTTCGGGGTTTGTCAGTTGAGCCGTCGCACGAACAAGAGGGACGACCAGGCCATTTGATTGGATCCTCAGCCGCACTCAAATTTCCTTAGGCGGTCGCAACGTTTCAACTGCTCTCATTCTTTGCTTTTGGGGGTGCCATGGCGAAGCCTGAGTGGGCGGGCGGGGACTTTGATAGCAGCGCCGCGGGCTCGAGCTTTTGAGGCACACACGCACGCAATAACGGCCCTTGCTCTAGACGGTTGATTGAGAGGAGGAGCAGAACCAAGAACCAGAACTAGAAACAGAACAGAACGAGTAAATTTCCGAGATGATGGCATCGAGACCGTGGGATGGATCCTTGAATGCCGTTTGTAGAAGGCGGGTTCGTGGGTTCTAGTTTGCGACTGTGCCGCATCTAGCTTCAGGATAAAACCAAGATAGCTTCAACGGCGGTCGAGTTCGGATATGCACCGATTCACGACAGGCAGGCAAGATGATATCCGCGGGTGCTGATGCAAGTGGTTTTGCCACCTCCTCCTTTCGTGATTCTCATGTCTTGATCAGTGAATCTGTTTGGTCTCGACACGACGCGACTCAACTCAACCCTCACATGTAACCACCTCACAACTCACCCACGGGATGCCGTTCCGGCTATCAACTTACATACACACGCACATGAATGGCTGGGGAATTCCAACTGCCTCACATAGCTTAGCTGTCAACGTGCCCTGTAACTTCCGAGCAATGATCTATGTCAAAAATATCCTCATCGCCTCTTCACCGAGGGATTATTACACGCCCTGCCACAATAGAAGGTATCACCATAACAATAGGCGGATGTGTTTTCCCCTAGACCCCTGTATGTTTATGAGTTGTATTTGCGCAGCACGCACTTTCAAACAGATCCTTCAGCGCAGCATAACGTTAGGGCAGTTCGGTTGTCAGAATGTCTAGACTTTCTGACACGTCCCCATATCCCGATCCGTCTATCATTTCCCGTGCGAATTCTATTTACTAGGTAACTTGGCTAGCCAATAAAAAGTTCTGGCTCGTTCCCCCACAAGGTGGGAAATCAGTCGATTTAGTGATCCATGCTGTTGTGCTAATGTTAGTGGCACTGACCAGAAATAGGCCTTTGCCTTATTCCCGCCCGGTATGTTGAAATTTTATGTTTATTTCCCGTGTACGCCTACGGATATCCATCTACTGTCCATCGGACCTCCTCGTAGGGGAGGATTGCGCTAGGATTTAGCAACGCAACGCAACACAACAGAGTCTAGAGAGTCAAGGATATGCATGATAAGATAGACGACGTGTGGTTAAATGCTCCATAAAACAAATCATCAGATCGCTGGAATAGGAAATCAGTAATTGATCCTCACTCATGCGTGGTAGAGTTACACTAGGAGCAGCAGCAGTTCGGTATGTGGGCAAGCACTTACATACATACATACATACATACATGCCTACAGTAATTTGCCGGAAGTAACCTCCATCCTTTGGATTGGATTGGATCCACGAATACTCAGCCTTACACCTCACAGTCGGGACCACCTCAGCCATGTCCCTGGGCTCCGTACCTCATGCAATGCACGGCGCTGCACACTTTCTTCACATTGGTTCAACGTAGCATAGGTATCATCTAACCCGTCGAAACTTGATTCCTCAAACGACACTGACTATCCGATTGTGAGGACCCCTGCAACCCAACGACAGACAGTCCTTGGATCATCAGTGCCCAACAAATAACATGAGATATTTCGAGACGCAGAGTCTCGACTCTGGACTGCAGACGATGGCTGAAACTGCCGCTAGACGCACGCGCAGATGAATGCATATGCTGGCTAGCAGCACAAAGGGTCCCCTCTTGACGGGACTTTGGTCCTATTTCCCAATCTGGGCATATTCGTCGAAATGCATGGTCCAAATCTCTGGGCCCATCTGCTTCGCCTTGCAACTTCAAAAGGAGAGGCAGCTATCCAATGAAGCCACAGTATTGCCAGGCTGCTATGCCTCTGCCCCCTGAGGCTGCATGGACATGATTGTGGTTGAGACAATGGTTGCATGTGCTGTAGGCATGTACGTGGCACCGCCCGTTATCCGTTATCCATCGCCCGCCATTTTGGTCAGAACAAACCACCCTCTTGTTGATCAACATGACGGGTGGTGATGGGTGATGCGTGGGGTTGCATTCAACTGAAGACGGCACTCCCTAATAAGGCTCAGGCTCAATCTCAGTACAGTATTTGATATAACCCCTTGGACGGCGGCTCTTGTCCAATCCTTTGCGAGACCGACAGTTTGTGTGCTTATCAAGCAGTGAACCAGACCATCCAGATGGATGGCAATTATGTATAGAGCACGGGGGTGAAGACAGCCCCCCCCTGCTGTCACTTGGACAGGATCTACCCAGCCCTACGAGATGACAAGTTGGGCGCTTGAATGAGTGTCCTCCAACCGGAAGAGAGTGTCAAGCCCTGGATGGGTGTTGCTGCCCCCTCTGTCATCCCGATGTGCTCATAACGTTTCTCAGTACCGGTAGTGGTAGTGGCAGTGGTGGTGGTAGGCAGTGGACGTGGTACACCCCTTTTGACAAATTGTGTCCGACTGTTTGAATTTGAAAAGTCCGCCGCCGCCTTTTGAGTGACAAGTCGACAAAGGATCCTTGGGGGCTAGAGGCGGCCGCCGCGCCCTGAGCCAGATCACTGGGACTACCTTGCAGGCTTGCTTTGACTGACTGCTACGCTACGTTGGCGAAACTCTAAGCTCCAAGCTCGCCAAAAAGCTACACAAGCTACACAAGCTACCCAAGCTTGCATCCAATGCTCGGTAGCTGTCGATCATAACTAAGGTGTCAAACAAGCAGAAAAAAGGACAAGCTCTCTATCGGGGACCATAATGTGAGCGCATTACCAAAGCGTTTACCATAAAAAGTAATTCTGATGAGTCGCGGACTTTGCGGATTTGAGCTCACTGCTAAGCCGCAAAATCCGTGTTTCTTCAACACGCCCGCGTCTAAATGATAGAAACAAGACTAAGCTAAGTCAACTATCCAAAATAAGATTTTGCTGGTTCTTTTTTGTTTTCGTTGACGTCAATCCGAAAAAGCTATCGCTGGCATCAGATCAGATGCTGTACAAAGTTGACCGAGAAAATCGGGGACCAAGGTATTGGATGCATCGCGGGCGCATATTGACCTGCGCGTCAACTACATAACTTAACTCATGGCACCCGGGGTTTTCGGCGAAGCCGTAGCGGACCATGCACGGCAGACGAGGCATACAACCAGGCATTTCTGGTGTTTCTGAAATCAAATGCAGATGAATCACGGCTGAAATTGAAACAGCGATGATTGTTTGGCGAGACGAGCACCGTCGGAGCCATTCAAGCCCACATCCATGGATGTTTCCATCATCTGTTGATTCCGTTGCCGTGCGTCTTTGACTCTAGTTACCTCGCTCGACCTACGGACTTGGGACCTCCTACGGCCGGCTTGCGGCACGACTATGCGGCTCAGGGTCGGCGAACGGATTCCCGGTTTATCAATTGGTCCGTTTAATGAAGCTAGCTCAGTCTAATGTTGACTTTGTATTTGTCATTTGTTCTATACTCAACGGAGCTATTCTCTGCGAGGATCTTTTATTTTTATTTTTGGTTCTTCACCTCCAAAAAAGATATCGTCTTACATGAACTTGCTGCACCACTTCCTCGGTACCATCATGTCGTCTCCCGTCGACGAGGGTAGGTTTAAGGTTCTCACCTCCCCAAGGCCCCAAGCCACTGGACGGACGGCATTCTGGGGATCCATCCCATTTTCTCACTCACAGCTCACGGCTTTGCTTTGGGGGTGTGTTGGCTTCCGTTGGGTCCTGGCACCAGTACAGACTGGGAATAGAGCCTGCGCGGAGACTTTTTTTGCTGGGGCTAGCTTCCGGTCTAGAGCCCAAGCAGCCAAGCTCGAGCCTGGCACTGGCACTGCCATTACCAGAATGGAGCGGACACTTTTCCTCCCGACAGAGCTCGCACGTGAATCAAAGTCTCCGAGAACTCCATCTGGATGATACGCTTTGGCTATGGGTTTGGTTCATCGATGGAGATACAGCAAGACCGTGAGTACGGTAGCATTCATTGAATCAGTATCGAAGCTCACTCCCCCCAAGTGAGACTGAGACTCAGACTTGGCTTGATGGGGTAGTAAGCCACGACGAGATCCCCGCGGCTGCGTGCTTGTGGAGTAAAGATAGATGTCCCTGCATCTCTGCTCTCCTATTCTTTCACGTGAAGCAAGACATTGAGACTCGAGTTGCAGATTCGTCGCGACTTTTTGGCCAAACCCCGACAGACCATTTAGACGAGGTCCCCGAACTGAGTCACAACAATTGCAGCCCGTGATTAGGGTCAAGTCCAAGATGAGACAAGTCAAGTCAAGCCAAATGATACCGTAGCGTCCGAGCTCTGGTTCATTCATTCCCGCTTCGTTTCCTGAGTAGCTCGGGGAGCTCTGGCGTATCTGATAGCTTGAAACCCGAGCTGCAAAAATACGCGATAGGCACGCCTGTTTCCCCTGGTGGGAAATGATGGGCAGCACCAGCACGCCCGCAATCAACTGCCAGAAAGATGAAGGGGACGGGAGGGGCATTTGCAAGGGCTGTGGGGTGTAGATATCAGTGGAGGGCAGGGAGCCAGCGTCAGTCGCTAGCAAGGGGAAACGTTTTTGGGGTCCAAAAATGATAAATGGGCAAATAACCGGCCGGGTTAACCAGGGGGCGTACTCTACGGTATGCCAGCGCAGCGGATGGATGCGACACACGCGTTTAGAAGAAATCTGGGTTAAATTCAAAGGGTACATGGCTTGAACGCCTTGAAACGTAGCGCAGCTCGGTACCCTTTCATGTCTTTCTGTCTGTCTGTCTGTCTGTCTGTCTGTCTGTCTGTCTGTCTGTCTGTCTGTCTGTCTGTCTGTCTGTCTGTCTGTCTGTCTGTCTGTCTGTCTGTCTGTCTGTCTGTCTGTCTGTCTGTCTGTCTGTCTGTCTGTCTGTCTGTCTGTCTGTCTGTCTGTCTGTCTGTCTGTCTGTCTGTCTGTCTGTCTGTCTGTCTGTCTGTCTGTCTGTCTGTCTGTCTGTCTGTCTGTCTGTCTGTCTGTCTGTCTGTCTGTCTGTCTGTCTGTCTGTCTGTCTGTCTGTCTGTCTGTCTGTCTGTCTGTCTGTCTGTCTGTCTGTCTGTCCGTCTGTCCTGATGGCTGTCAAGTCCGAATCATGTGTACGTAATCAACACGTTTAAGTCCGGACAATCAAGAAAGGCAAAAATGCTCGAATCAGAATACTCCAATGGGAGATTCCATTCGAGGCATCGCCATTGCCATTGCGTGGTCAGTCAGATAGATGCGCGCCGTGTTACCGAGCGACAGTTCAAGGTGATGACTGGGATGCAAGACACAGCGGGTAGCTCAGAACGATAAAAAAGGGCTGATCCACTGCATCGGAGCTGGAATGAGCAGTAACCAACAGCGAGCGAACAGTAGGTAGAGACAGGCGCAAGGTACACTACAAGGCTGCCTGACAAGACAGCTTGTGCTCAGTGTCCTCGGTCCGCCATTTCCAAATCAGTGCATCTCCTCCGTGGGCTGAAGACGCAGATGCAGATGCAGATGCAATCGAGACACAGGCCCAAGACCACGATCAACATGTGGTATGGCATCCGTTGGCTGTGGTTGCGAAAATTGCGGAGATGAGAGATAGGGAGATGAACTGGAGCTCCGCCGTTTGATGACAGTCAGACTCTAGCAACTCTCCTCGTAGGGCTGCAGTTGATGAGGGGAAGGGTATCTTTGCTCAGCGGTGAAGCTCTAAGAAATAAGGCTTCGGCGAAGCCGGTTGACCAAGCGAAGCCGTCCAAGCAGATTGCGTCTTTTGGTCTTGGAGATGCCCGTGGTTGCATGCGACAGTCCCCGAGCAGAGGGTTAGGTTAAGGTAGGTAACCTTAGCCGCATCTTGTTCACTATCTACATACATACCTACAACCTACAGCGGCAGGGTCTACGGTCCCTTGGCGAGACGTCAGGTGTCTCACGATGACGAATATGTAGCTTCCTTTTTTTCTGTTGCCAATGTTCTGCAAGAGTTCTGGATTGAATGTGAGGATGAGAATGAAGCACCCCAAGCCAAGTGCCGAGAGACATGAGCACTAAAAGATAGCTCAGCTTAGCTCAGCTTCAGTGGATGTGTTCACTACTACCAGTAGAGCACTGAACTTGTGTGGGGATTTTCACTAAGGGGGCGTGGGCCTGTGAAGCTTCCATTGCAGGAGAGCAGCAAAAGACAAGACCGCCCGAGCAGAGACAGCCCGGACAGGACAGGACAGAACAGACAGGGGTGGGGGTGACCTCGAGCGGTAGGGCTGAACGTGCGGGAGCAAGATGAGAGGTGGATCCTCGGCTTGATTGGTCAAGCGTGCACATCTCCAACAAAGGCATGAGGTGGTGTTGTTCTTTGTTTGTCAAGGGGCGGGGGCGGGTGTAGCCAAGTTCCCACTATTTGGTTCCCAGTCAATTCACTCCATGGACATATCCATGGGTGAATTCTACTCCGCCGTCAAGACTGAAAAGAGCAACCCGACAATAGCAAAAATTGAAATGAAATGAAATTACCTGCCCCCTTGTTTCCTTGTCTTGGCTTCAAGACTCGCGGATGCGGATCCTCCCGATGGAAGTGAATCCATGCCCTTAGAGTTGGAGAGACAGGGCCTCTGGGTACAGTAACCTGCTGTGCCGCCGCAACCACAAGGCGAAGCCCACGATTGCAATCTTGCAACCATGGATGCTATCCCCAGTATCCCCTACTGCCTACGACACTACGCTGCGATGCTGGGTTAGGCTGCGTGTTGTACCCGTAGCCCGTGCCTGGCCTGGTCTGGGACAGTTCATCATCATCATCACCTTATGTTATCGGCGATTCGCTGGGACCAGGCTCGGGTTTAATTTGGGAAATACGGCAGTGCATTGCAGCGAGCGATCAACAGCCCATCCCAAGACAGCGCAGAGTGCTACTGCTACCTTGTTGGTAATAAACACTACGCTACGGAATAGGCAATATGTTGTTGCTCCTATCGTCGTAGCTTTCGACGACTGATGATTGTACTGTACATACAGCATAGTATAGTACAGTACAGTACAGTACAGTACCGTAGCGAAGTGAAATGCAGTGCTACATACTCCGGTGGCTGGCATGTAAATGCAGAACAAATGTACAATTCGAGTCACGTTGTCGCGATTGATTTGCTGATCGAGAAATGCGATTGGCGTCATAAGGTTAACGGCCTTCTTGTCTGGGGTTGCGCCCCGGTAGGCAGCAGTATTTTGCACAGCTCTAGTGACTCCATTCGCAAACCCAAAGTCAAACCCAATCGCCGAGCGAGAGCAAGGCACTAGAGCGGGAATGGAAAGAAGTTCGACGGAAACGGGAAAGGGAAACTCTGATTTTCCATTAACAGCGTTCATTCCCTGGGCTTGTAGCCTCTGGCCTGGCCTATTCCTTGGAGTCGGAGCCGGAGACGGGGAGACTGATGAGAGAGCCACTCCGCCACGTTTTCTTGGTAGAAGACCTAGGGACTGTATGTATGTACATACTGTAGAGCGCAACATGGCACCCTCATTAGGAAAGAGGTGCATGCTATGCATGTCTTTTGGCTTGACTTGACGAGACTTGAGACTTGAGGCTGGTGTCCCTAACAAAATTGTATCCCCTGCGCCTCAGGTCAACCACCTCAAGGCTCAAGGGTGGACTACCTAAAGATAGAGGGCAAGGTACGTACTCGGCGTGACCCCCTGCTTCGATCATCCCCGCCCTGTGATCCAAGTGGAGAAGCCAACAGGGGTGTCAATGTCCGCCAGTTTAACGTGGGAGAGAGCGTTTTGCAGTGATGAAAAGGCGGAGGACCAGGGGAGACGGGGGGGGCGTGGTCTTGAGATCCATCCAGATCAACCAGTTTGTTGTTTCTTGACATTGACATTTCGAATGCGGCACAACCATCATAACCATAACCATACATACCTAACCACACACAAACAAAACGGCTGCATGGCAATCTCGCCGAGTGGTAGCCGGCAGGTTGAGACATCCAGTTCATCCATTCATTCATTCATTCATTCATTCATTCATTCACTCATCCACTCACTCATTCAGTCATAACTGAGGCTGTAACTAGCGGATAATCACTGAATTGACGGCAGCCTAGAGTCTAGCCCACCCCTCACATACACATCCATTGCATGCATACATACACTCACACATCATTGTACATACAGTACCTGGTTCTTCAACCGTCATGGATAGCTTCATCACCGATGAATGAAATCGTCATAATACAAACCTGTTAACAACATCACCAGCTTCAGCCTCAGCCTCAGGGGACTTTGTCCATGCATACCTACCTTAGTACTGCTAATCCCCCTGAGCATTCGAATCTTGATACCGCTTCCGTAAACCATCAATTTAACGTTGTATGAGTTGACATGACATCGCAACACCTTGAATCATAATACTCTTCTCCTATTCATCACGCTCGTACTCTACTCAACTCGACCCCGTATTCACTCCAATTCTCGCATTCGCTCTCATTATTCTGCCTCGTTGCGTATGTTGCACACGATTTCCTCATTCTTTTCTCCCCCTTCGGCTTTGACCGATGAGGCATACTCGTTATGATTCACATCTTGCCCTTTGCAGTCACTACCTAGGTAGTCTACACCTCCCACGAAAGGTTATCTTGCGCCTCCACGCCTGGGGGGGCCGCTACTGTGCTCTGCAGCACAGATTGACTTTCCCATCGTGTGATTCCGCCTTTTCTATCTTTATCCTTGTGGCATTCTCTCGACGGTTCCGCTTCCCCAGGAATGGCGACATAGGTATCGAATGTCTCTGCGATACAATGACAGGTGGGCGTGGAATGTGACTTATTCCCGTCTAAACTGAATACAAACAGGGCTGGATAGCAGCGAAGCAGGCCCCCAGAAGTACCGGACATTCTTTGTAATGCAACTGCATCACATGTCTTGATGATCTCTGGGGTTTCGATTACCAATCTGAATCTTTGAAATGCCTTCTTGAGACGTTGTTGACCCAAGTTTAGTGGCAGGCGCTTTTGTCGGCGCCATGGCACTCTAAGGTTTCGAGCGTTTTGAACCGGCGAGCCTTATTTGGACTCACTAATTGCCATTGATCACCAACAGTATTCTCAATACGACAACTCCATGTCCTCCTCTACGACGGATACGCATTGGACGAATCGAAACTCGCTCGCTCGCTCCACTAACCGGCCGCTCTGTGATGGACAACTATTTAACTCCACGCCTACAGCTCAGAGACGGATCTTAGCGGTGCCGCCAGCGGAAGCCACGACAATGCCGTCCGGTACGTAGGTAGGTAGGCTGGCTAGTCCGACAACCAAGGTACTACTTGGCGATCTCCGATAAGTCGAACAACTAATCTGAGTATAGTTCAATAGGCGAAGGTGCCAATGAGATTGGACGGAACTCAAAGCGAAGACGGTTTATGCCACTGAGCACATGTTGGTCAGAGTGTCTTTCACTGAGGTTTCAGAGCTCAGGCGGGACGAGAAGGACCAAAGGGTAGTCCGCTATGGTGAGCAGAGAACCCTTGGCAGCTGCTAACTTAGAATGAATTACTCTTTTGGGGTGAAACCAGCCGCTGTGAGACATGTTGGTCAAGAGCCAAGTTCCAAGTCTGCGTCCAAGTCAACGCAAAAGTGCATCAGCGGCTTGGATCCTTCAGACGTGCAGATATCCCCCATGTCTGCATCTGTGTCCATTGTGCCGCTTCTGAAAAGAAACAAGTTTGAAGACATCGTCAAGGGAGGGGAAACCGTTGCAATGGAGTTTAGATATGGGAACTGGAGTTAAGACCCTGCGGCATGAAAAGACGTCACATCACAGATCTAAGCGCGAGCCTGTCGGGGATTTTCTCAGCGGTCGATCAAGAACCTGGCTTCTGAGAGAGCGCTTTTCCCTGCTTTCCGGGTCTTGGATCACCTCGCCTAGGATGATTCACTGTATGTGCTGTAGAGTTCTGCACTGCATGGCCCCCAATGGGTGATGAAGTCAGTCAGTTAGTTCAGTGTAAGTCAGAGCGGCGGGTAAACAGGCTGGACAGGATATCGAGGTAAGGGCTGTGGTGTTTGTGTTATTCCCAGGGAACTCAAGACTTGCAGGGCCATGCTCAAAGAGCATTGGCTACCGGTTCCAAGGGTGCAGTACGGAGTACCTACAGTATCATCAGGCGTCAGCTCCAAGGCTAACTTAAGTGGTCTCGTTCGTTTGTCGTGGGTGGGGAAGGGGAGACTTGGCTTTGAGGCGGGCGCTCCGCAGACCAAACAAGTCAGAACCCAATTTGACTGATGCTGGTTGCTGGTTGCGGGCTGCTGGCTGCTGGCTGCTAGTACCTCATGATAGTGACGTAGGCGCTTCTGTGCTCTGGGCGTTGAGTCTGCATCTGATTAGTTGCGAGTTTCGATGCAACATTGCATTCATCGTATTGTGATTGAGGTACTGATGACGACGCGCCAAGTGCTATTCTCGAGACTCGAGGGAGTCCTAGATTGCTGATTCCAGGCTCTCATCTCTGGGGAGTGTATTCTGTCCGAGGAACTGTCGCGGGCGTCTAGATATCTCTGGGGGTAAAGCTCACGACGATCAAAAGGGGGACCCTGAACTCATCAACTCACAGCCCAACACCAACAGCAACTCCACCACGAGAAGGATCGGAGGATCACCCGCAGGGTTACGGTTGCAACGACAAATCCAACAGAACTTTACACGAAATACCATAAACATATTTGCTGCGTATATGCCGGTGATACTAGTAGTATCCTCCTGTATCCACTGAGGAACACTCTCATTTACTTGAAACTACTTCACCCGTGCGCAGCTCAACCATTGATCTGGGACCTACCCTGTACAATGTTCGTGAGGATCTGATGAGAAACAACGGGCCGATCCCTTGACATTTCTTGCGTACTGCGCCATGATAATGGGGCTAATGTCAAATCGAAACGTGCGAGGCGTATTCTGTCGTTTACCGCGCGGTTGTCCCACTCATTGTGTTTTGGTGTTGATGCTTTTTGTTGGCTGTTTCATGCAAGATTTGACGAGAATGACAAATAAGTTGAGAGAGGATGTTGGTAGGCAAGCTAAGCAACTTTAGAATGTCTGAGAGTGCATATCTTACCGCTGCTGGTTCTTTGGCCATCTGTTCAGCGCCCCTGAGGAATTGGATATGCAGACTCCTTGCAACTCAACCGCTACCGCGGCAGCAGCCAAACAACAACATGGAATTGCTTCAGTATTGCCCAGGCCAAATCTTTCTTCTGGACATGGCTGGACCACGAGGCCGTTTCATTCCGCGGAGGCTGCGTGAGCTGCGCTTTGAAATGCAGGGTGATTCCACATTATAGGGTAATCAAGATTACAAAGCTTCGTGGATGAGTAAACATTCCCAACGCCAGAAACTCTCTAGACAACATCGTGCAGCAAGTCTAACCCATTGCGAGAGAGTAAGTGTCAAATCTAAAGAGAGAATTGCCAATTGATGATTTGTCGGTCCCGAGTCGCGATATTGGAAATCATACTGCAAAAAATGGCGACCCTCCGCTGCTCGATGACGATGCGCTCAATCATAAAACTGCCATATGTGTCTCTCCCCTTTCGTTCTACTCTATCTTGTAGACCACAGCTTTCTCAAGCCTTCAATTACCCACTCGGATATACTTTCATAATTCCTAAACGCCGCTACTCAATGGCTCGACCAACTGGCCTCATCGCCTCCAAGGGCATTGAGCTCCTCAGCTGGGGTACACCCAACGGCGTCAAAGCCCATATCCTTCTTGAAGAGCTTCGCGACGCATATGGATTAGACTACACCATACAAGGCGTTAAAATTGGACTCAATGTTCAAAAGGAGCCTTGGTTCACCGCCATCAACCCCAATGGCCGTATCCCTGTTCTTGTTGACCATGACAACAACGACCTCGCTGTCTTTGAGGGCAACGCGATACTGAGCTATTTGACAAGAAAATACGATCCGGAGAATAAGTTATCGTTCAAGATTGATGACGATGACTATACTCGTGCTGAGTCGTGGATTGGTTGGCAGCATGGTGGCATTGGACCTATGTAAGTCATGAGCATCAACATCAAGGCGGTACACTTACACATCGGCAGGGAAGGACAGGCGAACCACTTCATCGGTGTCAAGCCAGAAATCCCATACGCTATACAGCGTTATGTGGGCGAGACAGAGCGTCTCTTTGGGGTCCTCGACAAGCGTCTCGCAGACCGAGACTACATCGTCGGACCCGGTAGAGGTCGCTACTCCATCGCAGATATCGCCCTGATCGGCTGGACAGATCGCCTGCCAGGCACAACAATTTCGTATGATCAATTCCCGAATGTTAAAGCTTGGCTTGCTCGTGTACTTGCGAGGCCTGCTGTGAAGCGGGGCCTGCTACTTCCAAGTGGTAAAGACAAGCCGACAGGATTGGATCCTGTGGACGAAGAGACGATGAGGAAACGCGCGGAGGTCAAGGAGATTGTTGACAAGGCTAAGGAGCAATTTGGATACAAGTATTCATCGCCGTAACTGGTGATCATCTTCAGGTTGTGGGAGGGAAGCTGTTGCATTGTGGGAGCAAGGCATCAGAGGGCAGAAAGTGATAAGAAATAATATAGACTTTTGAATGCAGTGTCCCATTCCTAAGATTGAAATAACTCAATCTTATATGAAATGGAATAGCTGGATATTGTACATCATACGCAAGGACCATAAAGACTGCAGAGGCAAAATGTTCACCATGTCAGGCAGGAAGTCCCTGAAGTCGAAGGTGTATTCTACAGCTAACTCGTGTTCTTCATTATGACAGTCTCTCAACATCTCAGAGAGGCCTCTTATTGTGCTATCCAACTAGATATTCCGCATGTTGAACTAATGTAAAATCTAACCGATCAAGGAACACAATGCGGCGGGTGCACAAGTAGGTGACCAGTCAATAACATTGAGAAGACTGAGAGACCTCGAGCTACACGAGGAGCAGTCACTGCAAGCATGTTGGTCACACAACCTGGTGATCACTGAGTAATCGACCCACAGCTCCTCGGGCATCCGCTGCCGGAGTAATTCTACAGCCTAGAGCCCTACGTTGTGGAGAGAAGTAGTTCCAGCTCTAGATGGCTGTGGTGCTTGAGTTTAGGTAGTTGTCGTGAGGTGAATGTTGACCAAGATGCTCTGTGCCAACCCGAGTAGACAAGACCGTGATCATACAGAAGTTTTAAGTCCATAGAGACATGTCAAAGAAGACGCTGTAACCCATTCCCTCTGATGAGACCTGATGGTCGAGGTGGCGTGACGTCCCCAGTTTAAACCGCCTCCATGATGGCTCACGATCATGACTTCTCATCATGACGACACTCTGCATGACGCTCGGAAAAAATGTAGGTAAGGTATGATAAATTCATCATTAAAATGCTCATTCACTCATGAGGTTCGCTTTTTGATATTTAACTGATTTCATGATCCCATGCCAAAGCGCCGTTCTCTTTGTTCCCCCCTTAGCTGTGGAACTTCTTCACCTTCTCGACCTCGTCGTAGCTACCCATGAAGATACCGGCCTTGTCGTGGATGTGCTCGGGCACCACCTCGAGCATACGATTCATCTTGCTGTCGACAGCTTGACCACCAGCTAAGCATAGTTAGTAAGGTAAGGTGTTCATCACAGGGATTCAATTGACGTACCATTCTCAAAGATGAGGGCCATGGGCGCGCACTCGTACAGGATACGGAGCTTGCCCTTGGGGCTCTTCTTGTCGGCGGGGTAAGCAAAGATACCTCCGTAGAGCAGAGTTCGGTAAGCATCGGCAACCATGGAACCGATGTATCGCGAGCTGTAGGGTTTGCCGTCGGCTTGGGCTTGCTTTAGAGAGTTGAAGTAGTTGATGGTCTTGTCCTCCCAGTACAGAGAGTTACCCTCGTTGGCGGAGTAGATGGCGCGCGACTTGGGGAGGCGCATGTCGGGGTGAGACAGAATGAACTCGCCAACACCGTTATCAAGAGTGAAACCGTTGACGGTTCCACCGCGCATGGTGATGACAAGCTGTGCAGAGGCGCCGTACATGGTGAAACCAGCGGCGAGCAGCTCAGTACCGGGCTTCAGGATATCCTCCTTGACACCCTTGGAGCCCTCAGGGAGCTTGTGAATAGCGAAAATGGTACCGACTGAGACACCGGCGTCCAAGTTGGAGGATCCGTCAATGGGATCGCAAGCGACGGCGTAGTGAGCGTCATGGGCATCCTTGAAGTAGATGATCTCGTCCTCCTCCTCAGAGACGAGGAGCGCACACTTGCCTGATGAGCGCATGGCCTCAATGAAGAGGTCATTGGAGATGACGTCGAGCTTCTTCTGGTCGTCGCCGGTGATGTTGGAAGAACCAGCCAGACCGGTGAGGTTGACTAGGGTAGCGCGTCGAATGTAGTAGGCAATTGACTTGAAGGAGAACTGGAGAGCGTGACACAATAGACTGAGATTTTCCGTTGTTAGCCGGGCATCATGAAGTTGAGGTCACAAGAGACGACGTACGTGAAGTCACCAGTGGCCTCTGGGTGCTTGGCCTGCTCCTCAGTGAGGAAGCGGGTTAGGGTAACAATGTTAGTGTTAACCTTTTCGGTTTCTTGTCCGCTGTTTGTAGTAGCCATTGTGAATTTGTGTTTTGTTACGGGAGGATGGGTATGAGAGGAGAAGTTGATCGTCGAGAGGGGCAGTTGGAGAAGAAGCGGCTTTGGGTTGACTTAGACCAGGAGAAGGTTTAAGCCGACAGAGACGGGACGATGGTTATGATGGGAATAGTATGAGGGTATCGTGAGAGAGAAGGATGAAAGAGGAAGAGAGAGGAGGAAGAGGAAGAGGCACGCGACGAATATTGGGGAAACGGGACCAGTTATGTAAAGGAATACAGTTCTCTACGGATACCGCGTCCGTCCGTGTCTTGACGACAATTGACGGATATGACGATCAATGATATCCATCCATTCATTACTAGGTACTCCGTACATACTTTCATTAACCGACTGGGGGGGTTATCAACGGCTCCATCCGCGAGAGAGAGGACTCAACCCGCAACAACATGACCGAGAGAAACACTGAGAGGACCGCCATGATACGTAAAAAGCTCCATTGGGGGCGCATCATATCGGAATGTCATGGGCCATCGTGACCTTTGATAGCGGGCTCCCGAAGGGAATTGGTGCTTTTGCCGGCCGAAGGGAAGCGGCTCAAGAGGATTTCCCGGGGTCTCCAACTCCGACTTCTTCCCCCACAATTTACAGTGGTCGAGTTTGGAGGCAGACTTCGGGGGTTGTTCCCCGAGCAGCATCACGATTCCTCTTGGTACCTACAGGAGCTGTCGTCACAGCCACTGAGAGACCCTCTATTTCCAGGCCCTGCCAGCCCAGCCCAGCCCAGGATGTCCCGGTGGGGGTGGCTCGCTCATGTTGACGTTTAAGCGGGGGGTTTGAACCTCGACGGCTCCAGAGATCTTCTGTAGAAACACCGAGTGATATGGATGCTCATTGTGGGTTTGGGGGGGGGGGGGGGGGGGGGGGATTTATGAGGATGGGAAATTGGGAAATCCAGATGCCTTATCTCGTCATACCTTGTTCATTCCTTGATTTGGGGTTGTGAGGCAATTGATTGATTGAGTGAGTGAGTGAGTGAGTCTCGACTCGACTTATATCATGCATGTCCCCGTCCCCGTAACTTTAGGTTAACCTAGACTTAAGTTAGTTATTCTCTGGCGGAAGACCGGAGTCGGATCAAAGGTTATCCGGTCAGCCGGGAGCTTACTGGTAGGTTCCTCTCTCTCTATCAGCTGTCAGCCAGTAACTAACCAGTTCATCATCAGCTGTAACTCTCAAGGTTAGAGAGAGTCCAATCTCTTACGGAAAGTCCCCGAGGTTGAAATGCATTGCCAGAATTGGCGCCAAGCTACCCCGAAGTTTGGTACCTACAAGTATTCTCCTGATGAAGCCTCGGACATGTGCCGGCTGTCGACATCGACTTTGATATCAGCTCCCTTTCTCTGTCTGTGATGGGAGGTTGACAAAGTTGGCAGGGCCATCATCCCTTTATTAATACTGAGCAGTGACTGAATGGATAGAATATCATGCCACAGTATAAGCTATCGAATTTTTAGCATAAACGGCAATTATTCCCATACCCAAAAAGGCAATTCTTTTGCACGACATCTCCTTATCCCTCCCTATCTGTCTCTCTCTCTCTCGCTCGCTCGATACAATTCCCCCTTCCCTTAAACTGCCTTAGACTATCCCGCTCTCGTGAGCGGCGGACCTCGGCATCTCGGTCAAGTCTCCGTCTCCACGTTCAATCTCTCGACTTGCGTTACCTTACTCCAGACACTTTGACTCCATTCGCGTTACTTACTTACCTTTCCCCAGCTTTTTCTTCTTACCCGTTCCTGGTAAAAACCTAACTCAACTTTTCCATCTCCATCTCCATCTCCATCTCCATCTTCCCTTTTACCATCAGTAATTGCTGGTTTCTTACTGGTGAATCGTAATTCCGTATATTCCAACTGTCGCATACCATACTATCTTTCTCTCTATCTACTACCTATACTCTCGATACCGTCGCAATCATGGTCGCTGACGCTCTCGTCTACCACCCCACGGTAGCGCACTACCTGCGCTACATGGCCACAACCCTCGGTCGCGACAAGCTCATGCGAGTTCTTCAGTACTTCGCCCGCTTCTACGCCTGGTATCTCCTCCGCACAAACGCAACCCCCGACAAGGTCGCCCCTTGGAACGCCCTCAAGAAGCAGTTCGGCCTGTTCCGAAAGGTCTTCCGAGCCGGAAAGTTCGTCGAGCACTACAAGGCCGCTGCCACCGCTTCCGACTCCAAGTCCCTCGACCCCGTCCTCAAGTACACCCAGGTCGGTCGCCAGCTGGGTTATGCTGGTTACCTCACTTGCGATGCCCTCACCATTCCTGATGCTGCTGGTATCAGGAAGTGGCAGCATGCCAAGCGCCTTCAGCAGGAGGCTTACAGATCCTGGGCTATTGGTATCGCCTTTAGCATCATTGGCCAGCTGTACACTCTGCGACAGTTGAGCGTGCGCGCATCAAAGGTTGATCTGAAGGAGGGCGAGGGTGTCGTCGAGAGCAAGACCATCTCAATGTAAGTTGCACATGCCCTCATTTCCCTTCTTATCTTTAGTCCTAACATTTGCCTTAGTGAGCGCGCTGCCGCCAAGAAGCAACTCCTCTGCGATCTTTGCGATATCCTCGTTCCCGTCTCCGGTCTCGGATGGGTTTCCTTCCTCGATGACGGCATCGTCGGTCTTACTGGTACCTTGAGCAGTGTCATCGGTGTCTACACCCAATGGAAGAAGACTGCTTGATCTTGAACTCACACCAAAACCCAACAATACCCGATACCATACTTATATACACACTTCGTAATTCCTTATAAAGCGCGTCAAACTGTTCTCTGTTCGGTCCGCCATCTTTCTTTTTGTACTATACGGGGGTGACACGGTTGGGTTGTTGCCCAAAGTAAATCACGAGTATCAGATTCACTCGCTGTGCAGTAATGCCATGTCAATTTGAACATACAAAATCAAAGGTTGGATTATTTTGACACTTTTCTGTGATAAAAAGCAAAAACTACCTAGCAAGTAACGACTCTTACGGAGTGGTCCCAAAATCTTCCTCCAGGTTATATATAGTATAAGACAAAATAAAAGCAAATAAGCAAACCCTCACCCACGACGGCTTCCTCATAGTCATACACTATAGTTCATATTACCCAAGACATTCAAGTCGTGTGCGCCCGTGGCTTTTCCCGGTACCCGTCAACTCTCGTCAAGTCCTCCAACCCCTACACCTGACGCCATCCTAATGTCCCTCATACTTGTTATTGCTCGTTGAGAATATCACCAGTCGGTCGTCAATCATTGTTGCGCATATCTGCTTGTTGATCGTTTCAATCTTGTCCTTCCTACCTCATGACTGGTCGTCAAAGTTTCACGCCATTTAGCGCGTTCGGTTGAGAGTAGATCTAACACCGTCGGTCAAGGACAGTCCCGCCAAGCAAGCGCCCAAAGCGGTAATGGGATATGGATTTACCAGTAGCGTCCACCACGGTCATAGTCTCGGGGATAGCCACCATCTCGTGGGTATCCGCCCTCTCGCGGAGGGAAGTCTCGAGGAGGTCGGTCATAGGGAGGTCGCCCATTAGCATAGGGATCGGGCGGAGGAGGATAATCGCGGCGATAGGGGTCATCGTAGCGGCCGCGAGGGGGAGGGGGAGGATAGTCCTCCATGGGACGGCGAGGAGGAGATCGATAACGGGCGCGATCATCATAGTAGTCGCGACGAGGACTACGATCTCGGTAGCCGTAACCACCACCACCACGAGGACTATATCCGCGGGGAGGGCCGCGCCTATCGTAGTCGTCCATGGGAGGAGGGTAAGGTCGACGTCCTGGGGAGCGAGATCTACCGCGTTCACGAGGAGGCATATCCGGCTGAGTCTAGAAAGCCACGTCAGATCTGAGTTCTTACACAGAGAGGGGGCGTCCTTGTCGTACGTCAGCAACGCATTGGACTCGCTGGCCCTTGAATTCTCGCCCGTCGAGCTTCTCAACAGCCGTTCTAAGGTCTGCTGCAGTCTCGAATTCGACGAAACTGGTCCATGTTAGCCTCCAAGATAGGTAGTGCGCAAGTAACCACTCACCCTCGGCCGTTCGAGTCGCGACCAGTTTCAGAGTAGACAACGTCCAAGCTAGACTGACGCGCAAAGTCTTTGAGATCCTATTTCCAGAATCCACGTAAGTTGCTGTCCAGGAAGGGGAACGCCGGAAGTCCATGTAATCCACAAAATGATAGTGCAGTTCGCCAAGTCAACAACCAGGAAGCAAAACCGGGAGAAGGGGGTGGAGGCGTCCGTGGAAGTTGTCCCCTAAACCTAGTCCCGGTGTAGTACCAATGGGTCGAAACCAGAAAAACCAGAGATGCGCGCAAATCACAAGGGGAGGGTCCAGGAAATCCAGCGATGAGCAACGGGGAGGATTGAACAGACCTGCCAAGAGGTATCGTTTGGAAGTCCCGTAATTTGCATTCGATGAGGGGTTCGACGAGGCCGTGGCGCGGTGCGCTCATGGTTGCCAAAACCGCCCTCGCGATGCCGGGAACCGCGGGCGAACTGGACAGTGAGTCGTTCTCCCATGAAGTCAGAGCCATCTTTCGAAGTCGCACGTTAGCCAGGAAGGAGGGGTGGAGTCTATGGTGGTCACATACGGAAGGCTAGATGGATCGTTAGCAAGCGCGTCGCAATACAAAAGATGAGGGTTGATAACTAACCCGGTACAACATCACGGGCATCCATGGGGTCCTTGTACTCGATGAAACCGAAGCCATTCATGAGCTTAACTTCGGTGATTTCTCCGGTACCATGAGTCGCGAAGTGAGCCTCGACATCGGATTTGGTAGCTGTTGGGCAGCAGGTCAGTGGTTTGACTGAGAGCGTCAGGGCGATGAGTCCGGACCATTGCGAGGGAGGTTTCCCAAGTACAGCCGGGTGGCTGATACCTCCGTCATGTTGCCGCTGGGAGGAGCGTCGTGTCGTCGGGTCAAGCAAGAGGGGGATCCAGATGGAGAGAGGAGCAGAAAGTCGTATATGGATCAAAGCCAGGGAGATTCCAGATTTAAATGTCCAGGGCCAGTCACGCGATGGACCAACAAAAGAGCCAGAGTCAAAACGCGGGGTTTTGAGAAGGTGGCGGTTTTTGGACGAGGATTGACTTTGATGATGATGATATGAAAAGCGACGTTGGGTTGGTGGAGAGAGGAGAAAGAGAACATGGGCGCAAGCTTAGTTACTAAGGCAAGGTAGGACTCGCCTAAAACGCGACAAAAAGGCTGGGGCCAGAAGGCGGCAGGACACGGCAGAATGGCCGGATCGAGAAGGTGCCCCGGATCCCGCCAACCCGCTATCTCGGACGCTGAAGCTGCTTCGCTAGCGTCACATGCGAACGCTTTCGCCTGCATTAAAGCCTACATAACACGACGTTACTGTAGCTGTAGCTTCCATTGCCTAGGTAGACTGGCAACTCACATGTAAAATACGCTCCTATCGTGGCCTGATCGCCTCGTATAAGAATGGATCTTTCATTCATCAATTGTCATTGTCATTATTACTATTACTTCATGGCGCAACTTATACATGGAGTAGACATCTATAACAATAAGTAGCCCCCCTCCAAAAAAGAGGCTTCTTCATTACGAAACCATAAGTCATTCATTTCGCCCGATCCCGCATCATCGTCATCATCGTCGTCGTATCAGCCCAACTTGACTCCCTTGTTAGTGACGCCTAACGCCTCGCTGTGCTTTGCTTTGCCCTTTATGATATGCTTTGTGGAGAAGAATAACAAGATTTTTAATCCATAACCCTACCGTTCCTCGAAAAGGACCGAGACAATTTCATCAATCATAGTAAATACGAGGTGTGCACTACAGGTAGATGAGTTAGCTGAGCTCATACGCAAGTCGGCGACGAAATTAACGACTCACTTCAACCTCGAGTTGTTCAACGTCGCAAATATACGACGGCTGGCTGTCTGAGCGTTGACTCTTCCAACAACACTACCTGCGAGATCTGGCACCAATGTGGCCAGCATCAAGCTCGCCTCGGTCCGTGTCTTTTTCTTTTCGGCAGCTGTTCGCGGTTTGCGATCTCGTTGTAATTGGCCTTCAGGCCATAGACTATCTTGCACCAACCCAATGTATTTGAGAATGTTCTCGTCTTGAACAAGCATCTTGACATTGTCTCGAACTTTCCTTTCAATCGTTCCACCAAGAAGTTGTTGCAGAACAACTACTACCGCTCTCCCACGAAGCCAATTGTTTCCCTTGTTGAGCTCAAAAATCTCAAGAAAGATGTCGCAAATCGGTTTGATGAACGGTTCAAGTTCCTTATTCTCAAATGCATTCAACTCTGCCTCGGCTTCAGCGGCCGGGAACGTATCTTCGTTAACATTGAGAGGAACTGCGTTGAGCTGGTTAGTAGCCGCTGCAATAAGGTTCTGCCCAGCTTCAGATATCTGGTCCAGTACAGGAATATTTCCAAGGATGTCATCCATTCCATCCGCAACAGAGTCGTACAACCGAGTCATCATGTCTTTCTTGTCTTCGCGATCCAAGATATCTTGACCTTGGGTGATTACGCTCTGTGAGAGGAAGGCTCTGAGTTCTCGGCTGCGGCACACTTCTGGTAAAAGAAGTAGGTCTTGTAGATACTGCTCCAGGGCAGTCCGTCGTTTGCGTAGAAACTCGCTCTGGAATTTCATCACCATTCGTCGCCGAGGAAAGTCAAGGTTTCGAACTGAAGGGTATCGGGACCGCAGCTTTTGGTGAAGCTCGTGGAACTCGCTGTATCGCCGCGAAATTACCCATGAAGCTGCAGGCATCTGCTCTCCGGCATTTCTCTGGACTTCAACAACGTAGAGTGCAAACTCTCGACCATCTTCTTCCCTTCCCACTTGGATAGACTTGATTTTGATGGTTGAGCGGCCGTAGAGACTGTTGTCGCTCTCCTGGATCACGTACTGCTGCCGTTGGAGCTCCTTGCGCCTGATCTCCCTGTGTAGAGACGCTTTGGACTTCCTAAGAATGCGCAGCTCGGCAGTATTGTTTGTCAACTCTGCCTTCCGCGTCAAAGATTCCACAACCGCTTCCTGCGCCACCAAGCGGTCGATGTCGTTTGAGAGGGCAGTGATGGCTTCTGCCAGTCCAAGATCTCCTGGTGCTGCTTCATGTACTTCATCTTCGTCGTCAGGTGGTGGCCCGTCATCTGGATCACCGTCGTCAGGGAGATCTTTGTTGTTGTCGCCAAACAGATCGTCGTCAACGAAAACACCGATTCGTGAAGCCGCACTGACGAGACCAAGCGACGAAAGGCTTGGTTTCTCGCCTTCCTTGTTCGCCATAGCAGGTCGAATGCCCATATCCAAAGAGCCACGATGAGATTCGTTATCATTGCCTGAGAAGAGACTTGATGCATTGTCATCAATGCCTCCAATACTGCTGCCGCCAGGGCCACCGAAAAGGGAGGCACGGAGAGCTTCAGCAGTTTGAGGACGATCATCCTCCATGATATCGGTAAAGGCCTGTTCTACTGCCTTAACAACTTGGGTATCTGGTAGTTGTTGGCTGTTCCCCTCTGGATCTAGACTCTGGACAGAATCTCCTAGTCCATCAGTATCGATGTCATCGTCATCGAATAGAGGATTGAAAGAGCCTTCGTCCAACGAGCGCCTAGCTCGATGTCCATGCCCATTACCATTGGATGTCAGAGATTTAAGATCCGATGCAGATCCTGTTCGTTTCCCAGCATTAGATAATTGTGGCGTTAGTCGCGATACTGGCCTTGGCTTTGCTGGCAAAGTCTTGCTCGCTCGGTTGGTTACTGATGCCTGTGCCTGTGCCTGTGCCTGTGCCTGCATCTCTGGCTGTGGTGTCGATCTGAGAGTTTGGATATTGGATGCTTCTTCAGCTGCAAGACATTTGTAAAATAGATCCGACTTCTTGAAACTCTGAAAGAAGCGTGACCGCATTTCCTCAAGGACGGCGCTCTGGGCCTTCAAGATAGCTCGCCGCGCTCTATAGTATTGTAACGGGGTGGCTGACTTTCCTGCTTTGATGAAGTCCTTGACTTCATTCCTTGAATGCTCCGGGACATTTAACTCTGGCCTCGAAAGATAGGCCTGGTTAATCTGTTGCAAATCCTGGCGGTCGGCATCTGTCCACATTGGCAGGGTTGATGGCAGTTCGTCATCTGGGCCATCATCTTCTAGGGGATTTCGAAATCCGTCAACGACAAGCCAGAACTGCACTAAAGGCATGAGATTTTGTCGATCCATATATTCCATAAAGTAAGAAAGCGCTGAGGAATCTCGCAGAATATCTACTAGTGGCGCACTCTCTAGCTTGGACTGTGAAGAAGAAGTCGACGGTAAAGGCAAAGGACCAGGTGGACGACGTTCGCCACCAGCAGCAAGATGATTAACCCGTTGGTCTAGCAGCCTCTTTCCCATCTCCAATCGACGAAGGTAAACCTGGTCTTGATTGTCTTCAAGAGAATCCCTCTTCAGTTGACTGGCGACTTCGCTACGAAAACGACGTGCATCTGATAGGTTGTTGACCTTGCGAATAGCACGGATAAACTTCTCGAACTTGCGCTCACTGTCTCCAGGAGCAACTCTAGGCATGGAAGCTAACTTGCTGGCTTTGGGTGTCGAAGGGGCATGCTGGTCCAAAGCTGCTCGGAGCTTTCGCACGGTTGATCGATCCTGAAGCATTGAGCGACCCAGATTCTCCATCAACTGATTCCAAGTGTCTGGTTCAGAGAGAAGTTGGATCACAGGGAACAGAACGGCGCACGCAACGATCTCGCGAATAATAATCGATACAGCTCGACTGGACAACATGTTCTCAGGTAGTACTTTGGGTACAATCTTTGCGACGAGAGACCTGAGGTAGTCCTGCTGGACCATCTTTGTGTCGGGAAACGACAAAGAAGCAGCTGGATGTAGGCGTCCATCACGAAATTTGGAAGCAATAGCTAGGTCCAGCTCTTCAGATTCAGTGACAGAACGGTTGAGTTTCTTTCCTCGCACTGATTTCTCTGCTTCGTAGAAGTCTCGAAAGTGGGCGGTGAGCAGAGGAACAAGACGGCTAGTGACGAGCTCCGCCAGGTCCTTGTGACGAAGGAAATCAGTCAAGCTCAACAACGCCTGCCGCACGGCCTGATCGACCTGGTTCGAAAACGACGGGTTGCGGCTAATATTTGAGTACCAGCTATTCACAAAGTCCCGGGTTATAAGGCCAAGCAAGTTGTCGATGGCTTCGGAAACGCGGGGTGATTCGGGGTCTATTGGAGTCGGGGTATATGATTGTCGCTGGCGCAGTGCCTGCACCTCTAATCGCCATGACTTCCTATCGAGGAACGTAACGCCATGTGGTTGTAGTTTTCGATTGCTTGGCCTTCGTGATACAAGGAAGAGACCGGCTAGCAAGGCGACGAGAGTAACAAGGGAGCCAGCAACAAAGGCATGGCCTGCCCAGCGGAGGACAGGTGACCAGCTCGCAGCGAAGCCCCAGGCTATGAAGGCGGCAAGTCCAGCAACAATGACATCTCTGCGCTTGAGGGCCATCACCAGGATGTTGACCTCAGAGCCACATTCTTGAACGAAGATGGATTGGATGTAAGTGGTGAAGTTGGCGGTGCTGGTGCTGGTGCTAGGTAGTGGAGGTGCCGTTAGGTTAGGTGAGGTGGCTGTCGATTACAGTCCGTGGATGCTGTCATTTTGATGGACCCCTGTCAAAATAGGTAAGGTCGGGTGGTCTGCGGGACAAGGAACCCATGCCAGCACCCGCCGGGCAGAGACGAGCGACATTATCTGCAGGAACAAATTATCACTTATAATCCAATATCAACAGTGCCCTACCTAATATTATTGTTTTGTATCATCCTCGGAAAGACAACATGGTCTTTCTTGCGAACTTGCCAGCAGCAAAACACAGGTTCATTGGTTGGATTGGAGCTCAACGCTGCATAAAGTGTGGCCATGTCACAAGGCTGTTCGCATAAATGTTTCAAGGTATATTTAAAGCATCTTGTGAAACGATGAAGCTTCAGGTTGTCGTTGACTTCCAACTACCACGGAGGATCCTCTAACCTCCGGAACAACGCTACAAATTTCTGTCCGTTATTTCTCGTAACCTTCTTACTCTCCTCAGTCTCGGTCGACATGACCTGGACACATTCATCCGCCTCTTCTTCCTCTTTCGATATCCTCTCAAAAGCGGGATGAGCCTCAAGGTGCTGAACCATCCACAAGTGCAGGTCCTCGACATCGGTGATAGTATACACAATGCCTCCTGGTCGTAGCGCATAAGCGTATTCAGAATTCAATGTTGTCGACACAATTCTGGCTTTGTGCTTCCTGGCCTTGAAGTGAGGATCGGGAAAGCAGATGAAGATCTTGGATAGTTGAGCCTTCTTGAAGAAATTCGGGAGGAACTTCATAGTGTTTGCTCGAATGCAGCCCACGTTCTGATACATGTTGTCCGAGTTTTGCGATCGCAATGCCTTTATACGTTCCTGAACATAGCCTGCTACTTGTGTTCGGATTTCCAGGCCTAGGTACATTAGTACACGTGCTTTCAAACGGCATTCTCTTGACTCACCGAGTGTGAGCGTGTCAGGTAGCTTGGGCGCTAGAGCAATGAGAAGACCTCCAAAACCACAGCCAATGTCGACAATTTCCACATCTTTTGTCAGTTTAGGAGGCTTTGAGGGGTCCTCCGGTGTTCCCTCCTGGACGTAGTGTGGAAAATATAAGGACCAATCCATATCATCTGGTGATTTAGGGCTGAAGAATGTTAGATGCAATGCAACTGATATGAGCCAGAGCACATACTATTCTAGCATATGATCAGAGAAAGGATTTGCGTGCGCTCTTTGGCGATAGAACTTTTTGCGAGGTAGTTGGGTGACCCCATCCTTCGTCCTCCTTGCGCGATCATTCTCACGTGCTTTCTGTTTACTTGTGAGCTCTGTTGTCATGCTGGCCGTTGATTCTATTCAGTTGGTGCTTGTCAATTTCTGGTGATAATTTGTGAAGTTGATGCGAATGAAGCTTTGCGGGTGGCAGAATTATCCTCACTCGGCAGGCGGTGTGACGAGCTGAGCATTGGCCTTGCACATGCCAATTAAGTGACGGAAATAAACCCTGTTCGTTGAACATTGGGTCATGGAGCTTCGACCTCCATCCCTGAAGGCAGCCTCGGAATCTGTGATTTTACCATCCACAACATCACACGTTTCCAAGTCATGAGCTTTTTTACTTCAAAGCAAGCTGTAGCGCTACCCAGATTGCCCCAGATGTCCTCCGACGCATCATGGAACTTCTTTGGTCCTCTAATGACCGAGTACTCCTCTATCGTTAACCTGATCTCTCTTGTCTGTGTAAGTGAAGATCAACCGAGTTTCCCCTGGGCTTGTGACTGATATACGGATAGCTCGGCCTTGGTCTTATGCTATTCATACCTGTTCTTCTCCTAGTGATCTTCGACCTCTTCCTTTGGATGTGGAGGAATATCAGTAGTACGAACCCACCCTCGATTGTCGATTCCGAACCCGATAGCGTTGTCACTACGAACCCACATGCTGCTGCAATAGCAACAGGAATAGACAAAGCGTCACTTTAATTATGATAGCACACAACGAACTGGAAACACGTGAATTCTCATTGGGGCTTCAAACTTGATACTTTTATTTTGGCTTTTCAATATGGACTTTTATGCAATTTGCGACAGGACCTTGATCAGATCAGCTGTCACTCCCATGGCGGTCACATCACCTCCAGCACCAGCACCCTGGACAATCAGAGGGTTGCTTCCATATCTCTCAGTGTAGAAGCTGATAATGTTATCACTACCCTTAAGAGCAGCAATGGGGTGCGAACGGTCGAACTGCTCCAGGCCGACCTTAACCTGCTTGGAAGCAGCATCAATGCTACCAACAAATCGGACAACCTTGCCAGCCTTCTCGGCGGCAGCCTTGGTCTCCTCCATCTGAGAGTCAAAGGCAGGGAGCTTCTCAAGGAACTCGTCGCCGCTGGAAACAGACTCCAGCTCTTTGGGAATGAGGCTCTGCACGGGGAAAGAGGTGGGTGACTCAACGGGGATGCCAGCCAGGCGAGCGAGGATAGTCAGCTTGCGAGCGACATCGAGACCGTTGAGATCATCTCGGGGGTCAGGTTCAGTGTATCCCAATGACTTAGCCTTCTTGACCTCCTCAGACCACTTGCCGCCCTGGCCCTCGGTAGGGGCAAAAGAGTTGAATAGGAAGGACATAGTGCCGCTAAAAACACCCTCGATCTTGGTAACCTTGTCACCAGTCTCAACCAAATCCTTCAGGGTGGAAATAACGGGGAGACCAGCTCCGACGGAAGACTCATGGTAGACACGGGCTCCAGAGGACTCGGCAGCTGAGAAGATGTCCTGCCACAGCTTGTATGAGCCTGAGAAAGCCTTCTTGTTGGGTGTAACGATGCTGACGCCTCGGCTCAGTGCAAGAGGGTAAAGTTCCGCAACATCCTGAGAGCTGGTGTTGTCGACAAGAACGCTCTTGGCGGGAGCCTTAGCCAGGTACTCGACAACCTGGGGGAGAGCGAGAGGAGCCTTGGTAGAGGAACCAAGCGTATCGACGACGTTGCCGATGTTGAGGGGAGAGTAGTCATCGTTGAAGAGGGCTTTGCGGCTCGTGGCAATGTATGCAAGGTTCAGCTTCGGTGATGGCTTCCGAGCGGCGAGGGATTGGAGCTGGTCGATGAAGGCCTTGCCGACACCTCCGGCGCCTTTGGAGGCATTTGTTAGTTTGTGGTGTTTTATAGATTGAGTGTTTCAATTACCGATAATTCCAATGAAAACTTGTTTGGGAGCGGCCATGGTTACTGCTAATCTGAAAAACTGTTGACGAAGCTTGTGAAGGAATAAAGTCAAGCTCCGATGGCGGGGCACTGAATACCTACGGTGATATGAGCACACCATATAACCCCGCGGTGGATTGCCTACCCTACAACATCGGAGACTTCTAGGTACGCAGTAACCCATTGGACAATCAATTAATGAGCCCACTTTGTTCATGATATTGATATACATAGTACGTATTAGAAAGTCGTATAAGTGGTAATAAATCCCTGGATTTGTGGCAGATCAATCAAAGTGCAGCAATTTGATTAACTCAGAGCTGTTGCTTCATTATTGAACTCTGATTGCCTCAGGCTCTGTATGAATGGGCCTGGTACGTTTTAGGCCAGTGATATACTATTGTTTTCCTCTATGATCAACGATTACCAGCCATAAGAACAAACGCAAACCACAACACATACTGGAAAGGATGCCTCAAGACCCAAATTTGTATGGTCAGCGACCAGTCAAGAAACAAAAGCGAGATGCAACATTAACCAGCTCGCTCGATTTCACTGCTCAACTGACATCGCTGATGTCAAATAATTCATCAGGGGGGACATCTGCTGGCCGCGCGCGACCTCGGAAGGAAGGAAAAGATGACATATTCAGAGGGACAAAACCAAAGCGAAGCAAAGGGTCTGATGGATTAAAGAAGCTAGAGCTAAAGGAGGTCACTGGTACAGAGGAGGAAACCCAGGAGTTGGCGCGAGCGAAGCGCAGAATGGAGGAAAAAGCACGACTGTACGCTGCAATGAAGCGAGGAGATTACGTGCCAAAAGAGAATGAAGCCGCGCCCCTAATAGACTTTGACCGCAAATGGGCGGAAGGAGAAGAAGGGAAGGAAGATTATGAAACAAGCAGCGATGAAGATGGAGCCGACGATAGTGGCGAGCTGGTCGAGTATGAAGATGAATTTGGTCGTCTACGAAAAGTTACCAAAGCAGAGAAGGACAGATTAGAGCGCAGAGCACGCCGAGGTCTACTAGGAGCCGAAGAGCTCGAGCGCATGTCTGCAAGACCAGCAGCACCCAGCAATCTCATCGTCGGCGACGCGATTCAGTCAATGGCCTTCAATCCCGATGACCCGGAGAAGATGGAAGAGCTGGCGCGGAAGAGAGACCGCAGCGCAACGCCGCCGCCAGCGCAACACTACGACGCAGACTGGGAGATCCGCACGAAAGGTACGGGATTTTTCAAGTTCAGCAAGGACGAAGAGACTCGAACGGCGGAGATGGAGGGGCTCGCGGAAGAGCGCCGCAAGACCGAAGAGCAGCGTCGGGCCCGGGAGGAGCAAAAGGAGGCTAGGAGACGGGAGATTGAGAAGCGGAGGGAGGATATGGCGGCACGGAGGGCCAAGAAACAGGCTGATTCCTTCTTGGACAGGCTAGGGAATTAATGGCTGGTATTTTGCCGAGGAATCAGGTATTGGAGGTTGAAACTGAAGAAGATATTCCGTACAACGGAATTAGAACATGGATAACATCGAGCGATATCCTAAAGTGGTGGCTCCGTAAACCACCAAGCCAAGAAGCTTATACGAATTGAGTGGGCATTTGCGCGTCCGAAGTATGTACGTGAGCAACCTTGAAAAAGGCTCAAGATGCTTGCTTCTTGTTTAGACTAGCTTTGCGCAGTGCCTTAGCCTGTGATAGGAGCCCATGGTTTACAATTCAATGAGGGTGTTGTCAGATGTTGGAAACTCAATCAATAGCCAGGAACATGATACGGATACGCAGACCAGGCAGGAAAGATAGCGAATTTCTAGGACATTCCCATGAATCCCATGTATGCACTGTGGAAAGGCAGAATAGCAATACGAGTGGGCTAAATCCAGTTTGAATCCTTCCATCTCAGCCCATGCATGCAAAATGTTGGCTTATTGATGGTTCGAGGTTAGGGCCGTCTCCCTGGTTCTCAGATACGAAATGCGATGCCGCGACTAATATGGAAGAAAAGACGCATTTCTTCAGACACAGTGTGATATGCTTGAAACATGCGTCAACTTCTCATTTCACTTACTGTATTGTGGTCGGCTAGGACGGTTGCGACTGAAATATCGGGAAATTGATGAGGGAAAAAAAGGCCGCCAACATTTTTTTTCGACCGATCATCGCAGCGATGCGTGGCTGTATGGATGGACGGGCCGGAGGCAGACTCGAAGGCGGAATGAGAGTTCTGAGACACCAAAATGTGATGGACTAATCAGAGATGCATGCATGAATGAATGAATGCGCGGCTGCGTCGAGTCGAGTGCCCCTGGAAGAGGATTCGTTGTCCTCTTCATCATTGTCCTCGTAAGCTTTCACTGCTACAACAAAGCCAACGTAATGGAGACTCGGTCTGTAAGTTGTCGTGGACGTCTGAACTCTGAATTCTGTGATTGCGGCTTCGGTACCCGTTCATAGATGCTGATTGGTAGAGGCCACTCAAGCCAACAGGGGCTTTGGCTGCAGGGGCACTGCTTGTTGCTTACGGCGGGCATTCGCTAGTTCAAGCCTGCGCCAGCATGCATCCAGGCAACACAGCACAGCGAAAAGACGGGGAAGAGTGCATATTGAGGAAAGACGAGGCACAGGGGAAGGGGGCAGAGTACAGCAAAGCACACCGAAGGCGCCCCCTTTGAGGCTTGCTTTGTTTGCCAACTTGTGCCAGTCGCAGAATGCACCCTAGCATCTCAGTCGTAGTCCCAGTTATGGTGGAGGCTTGGTGTCTTTGCGCAGGATGCGCCGTCTCAGAATTGGTTGCACTCAAGAAATCGGCCAGTCCTATTGAGGTTGGCGTAAAAAAGTGTGACTCATTGCCCGGACCCATGTCTGTCCGAAGGGCGCGCTTTTGGAACAGTACCTGAGAGCACAAGTTGTCTGCTAACGCGAACCAGACCAAGCCAAGTCAAAAGTTGTTAGTGACGGACTCTGCCCCATTATTCCGGGCTTGTACCTACAGCAAAAGCCCACAAACCTTGCGGGATTGCTGCCTGAGAAATACAAATTGTCTCCATCCTCCCGTCCTCAGGCCTCTTCTTCTTTTCTTTTCTCTCCACCCCCAAATCATCATCACAATACAGTTTCATACAGAGTTTCACGCCTAAGGCGATCGTCAAGATGTTCTAAATCACCACCTTTCCCCGTTATTCCCAAGTCCTCCGTCAAAATTACGTCCCAGGACCTTAACGCATCAATCCCCACTCAACCACCTCGTTCAGCTCACCTCTCGGTCGATCTGAACTCTAGCCCTGCTTTGAATAGCTTCAGCTCAAGTTCTCTCACAACCGCCAACATTTCAGCCCAAGACTTTTCAGTCTTCACCACGGATCCCCAGTCACCATGGCTTCCCTCCACGAATTCCAGCCTGCCGGCACAATCCGCGCAACAGTTACAGAGTCCCGAATCACCACAACAGGACTTTGTCTTGTTCGATCAGCCCCCTAATCGGTCAACTACCTCGCTGCAATCTCAGCGTCGTCACTCGTCTCATCTGCACAATCGTCACCAACAGCCTGTCTCCCCTGCTGCACAGAATCAACGAGTCGCCCAGTTGCTCCAGGTTTTTGGTCATTCTTCGTCCCCTGTAAACCGTCCTACGAACCAGTTTTACGCCTCTTCGGCTCCATCGTCTTCTATCGCTTTGAACAAGCAGAACCGCTCTGCTAGGCCTCCAGTTCCTCTCTTTTCTCAGAGTACAGGAAGTGTCCCGCAACAAACCGCCAAGATGATGAACGCTGCAGGTTTGTTCACCCGTGATCTCGCTTTCAGAACCACTAGCTCACCAATATCAGACGTCGAACTCCCTGAGGAGTTTACCGCCTTCGATGGCGGGGCCAACACGGCTTTCTCTTCACCTGCTGTCCCCTCTGTCTTTGACTTTGGCGGCAGCTCTTCCAGCTCTATTGGCAATCTGGCGACTATCTCGCCCCAAGATCTTTTTGCTCATGATAACTTCATGTCTGCACCTAACTCGTCAGCATTGACGGCTTTGACTTCACCATCTATCTACAACGAGTCCCCTGAGTTCGATGGATACGATGTGTCTCCAAACTTCGGCACTGCCGACTTCGACGGTGCTGCAGACCCTTGGTTTCCTTTGTTCCCCCAGGACAACAATGTTACTCCTGCTCAGCCCACTAGTGCTGAGAACTCACCGGAGCTTAAGTCTGATGAAGTCGATTCAGACAACCAGTCTCCTGCTCCTAGTCGCCGTAAGTCGGGTACATCTCCTTCCACTCGTCACTCTTCTGTGGCCGGTGTGAACGCCCGCAAGCGTGACAAGCCCCTGCCTCCTATCGTTATCGATGACCCTAGCGACATTGTCGCTATGAAGCGTGCTCGCAACACTCTTGCAGCACGAAAGTCTCGTGAGCGAAAGGCTGCTAAGTTGGAAGAACTTGAGGATAAGATTGCTAAGCTGGAAGCGGAGCGCGATCACTGGAAGAGGATCGCTCTTGCGCAAACCGGCATGCAATAATGGATTAAAAGTGGAATTTCTTTCTTTCGCCAACACGGGATTTCGTTGGTTTGTTATTGTGTTTTAATCAGGTTTCATTGATTTTCATAGTCAATCTGTCAATCAAATTGCTTCAGTTGAATTGTGTTTCTCTGTGAATGTAGTCTATGTTAGATCATTCTCCGTGCCCGTCGATAACATCTTATGCATAGTTATACACAATGTTGGTTCACAGAATGTAGATCCGTTTACCCCGTCTTTGTTACCAGAGGTCAAGGCATCCTTGTATCGACCAGATGAGTTCACATGCTAAAAGAGGCTGCCCTTGTCCCCGAGTCCGTAGTCAACGAATGAAAGGCGTAGACACTCAAGATTGAGATGATGATGCGGACCTGTCCAATAGGGCTGGCCAATGCATCTTGACTGCATTCATTCGAACTGAACCAGTCAAGTGGCAAACTTGGGCTCTCAGTGAAACTGTAGATCATTTATTAACGTTAATAATGGCACTGAGCTTAGTCAAATCACGTCAAGATGCAGTAAGCCTCATAATGGATGGACTGCTGCATATTGTATCCCCTACCGGTCAAGCCGAGATAAGCATAGTGGCTAAGCCCAGTGATCATCGGTTTAAGCTTATGGGCTTAGCGGTTCATTGGTGTCTTATTGCTTGGCGATATCGATTGGCATCCAACTACTTTGCAAGGTGTTTCTCTCATCTCTTGAGGTAGAGCTGGACGTCATACTCCATGTTTATGTTACAGCAACAAACCCATGCCGGCACTTGGCTTATATCCGCCATACTTAGTTCGGCTTCACACTGCCAACTCTGCCAAAGAACATACTCGAATTTGCAGCGTTTATGTAAACTATTATTAATGCTTGACGGCAATGGCGAAGCTGCTGCAGGAGTTGAAGAGTCCGTCAAGGACACCAGAGGTTGAGTCGACAGAAACAGTCAGTATCTACACTTCACCATGTTTGCTTCATTCTCACAGTACATACAGTCATCTGACAGTCCGTCTCCGGATAGTCGAGAGGCCGTTGGGTATGAGAGCGGTTTTGAGAGAGATCTCGACGCAACTCAAGATGATTTGCTTGAAGCAAGGGAGGTTGCGTCTACCTTGTCTCTCGAAGATGTTCACAAAGTACGTTTGGGTGTCGGGTTAGACTTGACGATAAACTCACAGTATCCAGACAATGACGAGAGTATATACGCTTCATAAAAGAGATCCCAACTTTCCTCTCTCTGTAATTAAGAAGATTGAAGTATTCCTCGGTATGAGACCCCAACAAGCATTTGACTATCATTTACTCATATCAGATAGATACCGATGATATTCTACAACACCCAGAGCGCCATGAAGCTCTAATCCAAGAAATTAAGATCGAGGCAGCCCTCATCACACACAACTCTCCATATGCTGAAGTCAGAGCAATAGTCAGCAACCGTGATGACCCCAGCATGCCGTGCTCCACGATCCGTGCTTGGCTCGTGGGCATCATCTTCTCATGCGCTGTATCCTTCATCAACAGCTTTTTCCAGATCCGGCAACCAATGATCGGTGTTAGCACTGTTGTTCCCCAACTCTTGGCCTATCCGTTCGGCAAGTTTCTCGAGAAGACTCTTCCTGATATTGGTGTCATTGTGTTTGGTGTTCGGCACAGCCTGAATCCCGGGCCTTTTAATAAGAAAGAGCATATGCTCATCACTATTATGTCGAGTATATCGATGGGGACGCCGTATACCAATTACATTGTTTGGATACAGTATCTTCCATTTTACTTCAACCAGCCTTACGCGATAAGCATCGGGTATCAACTCCTGCTGGGACTTTCGTCCAAGTTCATCGGTTATGGTCTGGCTGGTATCTGCAGACGCTTTCTGATATATCCATCATATTGTCTGTGGCCAACTACATTAGTGTGTATTGCTTTGAATACAGCATTACACGACGAAGCCGACATGCCCGTGCCTGGCCCCTTCAAGAAGATTTGGAACGCATCCCGCTTCAAGTTCTTCAGTCTTGCATTCGGAGCCATGTTTGCCTACTTTTGGCTTCCCAATTATCTTTTCGCCGGCCTGACATGGTTCAGTTGGATGACTTGGATATCTCCGAACAACCGGGATCTAGCAACTATAACTGGAGGACACACAGGCCTTGGTCTCAATCCCTTCCCGACATTCGACTGGAATATCGTCACGATGGCCTGCGACCCTCTCATGGTGCCATTCTTTACCACCTTCAACCTTTTCTGCGGTACAATGTTGTCCTTTTTTGTCATTTTGGGTGTTTATTACGGAAACGGCTATTACACGTCTTATCTCCCTGTCAACTCGAACCGTGCATTCGATCATTTTGGTGGACTATACAATGTCTCGGCTATTCTAGATGAGCGTGGGATATTTGATCCCGAGAAGTACGAGGCATACTCACCTGCGTTCCTCACAGCAGCTCATCTTGGATCATACATGAACTTTTTCGCCATGTATACGGCTGCTCTCACTTATGGTGCACTTTATCATCGCCAACAAATAGTGTTAGGTTTCAAGAGCCTTGTCAGCAGCCTTGGAGGTTCAAAGAAGGGAGACATAGAAGATGGACAAGTGTTAGATGCCCACAACCGTCTTATGAAGACATATCGCGAAGTCCCTGAATGGTGGTACTTGATATGTCTTGCTGTAGCCTTCATCATTGGAATCGTCGGCATATCTCAGTGGCCAACGCATACCACTCCAGCAGTCGTACCATTTGGTATCATTCTGAGTCTCATCTTTGTTGTACCAGTTGGCATCATATCAGCTACTACGGGCATTGCTGTTCCGCTCAACGTGATAGCCGAGTTCCTGGGGGGCTCATTTGCCGAAGGAAACGCCATTGCGTTGTGTTTCTTCAAGACGTTTGGATACACAGCCTGCGCCCAGGCTATATACTTCAGCACAGACTTGAAGCTGGCACACTACATGAAGATACCTCCGCGCTTCACGTTCTGGGCACAAATGGTACCAACGCTTGTTTCCACCTTCGTCTCTGTTGGGGTTCTACAGTACCAAATTCACTTAGAAGGCGTTTGCACGCCAAATGCGCCTTATCGCTTCACGTGTCCTGGTCTGAACAACTTCTTCACAGCTGCTGTGCTTTGGGGAACTATCGGGCCTAAGAAGCTCTTTGGACCCGGGGGTCAGTATGTCGAGACCTTGGTAGGCTTTCCCTTTGGTGTTGTTTTGGTGTTGTTGTTTTGGTGGCTGGGGAAACAGTACCCAAATAACAATATTATTCGAAGCACTCACCCTGTTATATTCCTTGGAGGTGGCATGATCTGGGCGCCGTATAATATCAGCTACATCTGGCCAGCTGTGCCGATCGGCTGGTTCTCTTGGATATATATCAAGAAGCGATATCTCGCTTTCTGGGCAAAGGCAAGTTTACAGATCAGCTACATTCAGTGACATACTAACAAGGAACAGTACAACTACATCCTTTCGGCAGCTTTCTCGGTTGGCGTTGCTCTATCGGCGCTGGTCATATTCTTTGCTTTACAATACAACGATATCAATCTAGACTGGTGGGGAAATAGAATCCCGTTCAAGGGGTGCGATGGAACTCAGTCATGTCTTCTGAAGACAGTTACTCCTGGAGAATATTTTGGACCTCGGGTAGGGGATCTTCACTGAGACAACTCGGAACAAGTTATGCATGAGCCTATGGACGGGGAAGCTGACTTGAAACTGCACGAGGATGATAAATAAAATTCGCTTGCGCAGAGAGGTCTTCATAGAAAAGAGTGTGCTAGTAACTCGGTTGGTATATACAAAATACAAAACGCCTCGCCTAAACGACAAAAACTGTACCCTCCAGAACAACATCCACTACTTGTACATCTAATACCCACACTCGTTCGGAGGGAGACAGTCCGGGTTGAAGCAAGACAAGTCGTACCACTGCCAAGGGGTATCATCCTCGTCATCACGCCCTTGAACCGCATCCACGAATTCACAGAAAGGCTGGTTCAAGTCATGCTCTCTGTAGCCGTAAACGACAGATTTGCAGTCATCGAACTTGGAACAGCTCTCTCCACATGCCTCCACACTATCTGAATCGCCGTACCCAAGGACGTTTGCCTTCTTTCCATTACGATGGCCGGTGTGGCCGCAGTCAGCAGCCTGAGGTGGATCCTTACGAATAGTGTAGCGGAAGCAAGTTGGTCGTGGAGGAGGAGATGTGGTTGTTGAGCACTTGGTGGAGGTTGTGCTTGACAATGTTGTAGGGGATGAGGTGGTGCACGGAGTAGTGGAAGATGAAGATGTTGATGAGCTTGACGAAGACTCGGTGCTCATTGTGGAAGTTGAGCATGGTGTCGACGATGATGACTCATTAGATGTGGTGGATGAACCAGGCGTGGTGGTACTTTCGCAAGGTGTCGCAGTGCTAGAAGACTCGGAATGAGATGTTGTGCTGGAGACAGTTGAAGAAGAGCTCTCGCATGGAGTGGTGGTGGAGGAAGCTTCAGATGTTGATGGAATCGAAGACTCGGAGGTCGACCTAGCAGACGCGCTAGTTTCACTTGATTTCCAAGTAGAAGAGGTCTCGGAAGACACTGTTGAGGTTGTGCAGGGTGTAGGAGTTGAAATAGTAGAACTACTTGCTTCGCTTGTTGAGCTGGCAAAAGACTCAGTTGATATCGTCGAAGATGTGCAAGGCACCGAAGACGTTGATGTCTCTGGGGTAACTGAAGACTCGGAAGCTGGAGTCTCACTCGTAGGGGCTGTGGAGCTTCCAGATGATATCGAAGTATCAGAAGTTGGGCAAGGCGAAGTAGTTCCTGAAGATTCTGCCGTCTCATATGTAGATGAGCTTTCTGTAGTGTAGGAAACCTCACTTGTAGCTGAGGATGCTTTAGATGTCTCGGAGGTAGTGCTTGAAGAAGCTGTGGTGTCGTGTGTGACAGTGGTGCTCATTGAAGCTGAGCTGCTGTAAGAGTCCAAAGAAGTTGACTCCGTTCTTGATTTAGACTCGGATTCTGTAGTGGATGAAGCGGGGAGCACGCTTGTAGTATCAGATGTCTTGGTTTCTGTATGTGCTGTGGACGAAGCCCCAGAAGCTGTACAGAGTGTAGAAGTTTCAGTGCTGCTAGAGCATGGAGTAGATGGAGTAGTAGAAGTCTGTTGGGTTGTGCTATAGGCACTGGTAGTTGTTGAAAGAGTGGAAGTTATGCCATCTGTTGTGGTAGAGGTTTCCTTAGTGATGCTTGAAGTGTCCTTGGATGTTTCTGTGCTGATCTTGGATGTTGTGATGTGGCTGTTGGTCGTGGTAGTGACAGAGTATACAGAAGACATGGAAGAAGTGCTACATGGTGTAGTTGTGGTGCTCATGGAGGATCCATGAGAGGTAGTTGAAGACTTTTCAGTACTGATAGAGATAGTAGACTCAGTAGTAGAGGTCATGTAATGAGTGGAAGACGCAGTGCTCGAGTCCAAAGTTGGGCCACGGGAACTAGTAGAGCGACCAGTGGTAGTCGAAGAAACGAGAGTTCCAGTCTTGGTGGTGGAAGACTGGGGAATAGGATATGTAGGTACAGTGTAAGGTGGTACAGTGTAAGTCGGCGAGCGACGAGGCTTGCAAGGACCAGCCTGAACGCTAGCAATGCTTGAAGCAGCAAGCAAAAGAATGAATGAATTTGACCAGGCCATTTTAAAGAATTGAAAGAGCGAATGTGAACCGGCACAATGAGCGAGTGAATAAAGGACTGACACTACAACAAACACCCCCAGCTTCTGCTTCTTATATATTGTATGCATGTCAAGCTCGCTCTCTATGACACCAAACGACTTACATCATGTCTCTTCTAGAACAAATCCATCGTTTTGTCACGTTTACCCAAATCCGGCGTTTTCTCAGCCCAGACGTTGCAAACAAAACGGTGCTCCCCAATAGAACGTCACCACCCCTGACGCTAGAAGCCAACGGTCCTAAACGCCACGATCTGCCCTTGGTGGCGTTAGCATCTCCAACCGTTCTAACAGCCTCGAGGTCCCATGGTATAAAACAAGAGGCTTTAGACTTTCTCTTAGAGTGGGTATGACGCTATTGAGCGGTGTATCAAAGGGAGCAAACGATGCGGTTTCGCCCTGCAAGTTACGGTGTAAGAGGTTGGTGGCGTAGCAGGATATAGGGACTGCCGTTGCACCCGTTGGGAAAAGTCGTCCGCCACTGAGCCCAGAACTGCGGTTTTGGATCGAGAGGTTGTTTCCACTTGGGTGTTCTCCTGGTCTGATGATGTGATGAGTTTGTCAAAAGGAGGCTGTAAGAGGTCTTTTGTTTGGTAGTCAGGGGCCACGACATGGGACTGGGCTGGGGAGGATGAACGTCAGAGCTAGGAACAGCCGAACAGGATCGGAGATGTACAGTCATGATTCATGCAGCTGTAATATGTGGTCTGCATGATCGTGACATGTTATGACAGGCAGGGGTATCCGATCCGTTCCGCCGGGACTGAAGAGTTGATCGCACAGACAGGTCTCGGGAAGTGACAACAATCTGCATCTTAGCAGTACTGACAGTTATGTATCCCGAGCAGCTCAGTGGAAGATAATCCTGGAATATTTAGTCGCGCATTGTGCTCTAGTCTGTAAAAAGGAGTCTCTTCTGAGTTTGCCAGCGAGTGTCATAGAGGATAGGTAGCAAAGAGGACGTAGACTCTAGACACATAACACTCGATTCAGCGAAACAGTATAACTATAGCTCTGGAATGTAGAATTTGATAGTCTCCAAGAATCGCTGGTTCATGGTCCTTGCTCATGCATGCAAGGCGGTCCGAGATCTCCAACTATCCCGCATCAACACCATCTTAGTTCATGCACAGCACAGACCGAGGGCGTCACAACACTCATAGTCTATGTGATTTCAATACTAGTACAGTTAGTTATTGTGTATTTCACTAATGTTCTCGAAGCTAAGCTACATGCAAGTGTGCAACAGTCCCTCCGTCCTGAAGATCTGGTCTGCATGAGGTGGGCGTTCAACTTGCAGTCGGCAAGCCAAGCATGCTATGACTGTAAGAACTAGTAATCCAAAGAAACTGATCTATGACACTTGAGTGGTGTTGATTGGCAGCAGTTCTGTGGCTGATAACTGGCAACATGCTGATGCTTACAGCAACTTGATCGATCCTCTCGACACTCACGAATGAAACTTCCACTAGGTCATATTCGATACGGAAACTTCCTCGGTTAAGTTAACAACACTCATCAGTCAGTAAATTTGCATCGTACTACTTATCTCGTGCAATTCCTCTATTCTCTTGTGCCGAGTTCTCCAGCTACTGCTTCACGGTATCTAGTAAATTCGAAAAACGGAGCGATGCTCTTAAGAAATGGATCAGGTTGACATACTGAGTGGATTATTTAATCCGTGGTCAATATATCGAAGTGCCAGCCCAAATAAGTATTATCTTATGACTGGAGCCGTATGGTTTAGCCTCTCCTTAGAAGTGCGTTCATGATCTTGCTTCTGGCCGGATTACGATATGACCGATACTTATTAAGTACAAAGTTTTTTTTTTTGTTTTCATCAAGGCCTATTGGCCATTCATATCATCTCTACTCGGATGCAGACGCTTAGGAGGTTTCTAGTCTCCTGTGTAGTCTAACCTTGTAGACTACCTATATGATAGCATACCTCTCAGCGAAATTAATCGAACCAACTTCCTCCGATACTTCGGCAATAATCGTAACGGAGTTTAGCCCATTAATTTCTTGTATAAATAGACAGACACTCATGCTACATTGTCTAAGCGAAATGTCTGGCGCACTACAAATCTACGGTAACATCGTAATTTTGTGGATAGCCACTACGTACTTGTGTTCCCCAGACACTCCTTTGATGAGCTTTTCTTTCAGGCATGTTGATAAACACTCTGGAGTCTCTCACGAGTCTGAATATTGATTATGAAGTCACAAATACATGCTCGATTCTAGTTATTCATGATGACTCGTTGCTATCAGGTTCAAGGAAGGCCTTTCGTCGAGCGATATCTCAGCGCCATGCAACACACGATGTCTCGTATTGACTGCTTGACGAACTTAAATCATACTTCCGGGTGATTAGACATGAGCTTCTCAGCTCGTTTCAGTGCAACGTAGAACGGTGCAACCTTACCATGATTGTCGTTTCCCGCCGTTGTATCAACTCTGATTGCAGATCATATAAGGATAGAGGATGCGACCTTGATGTTACTTCAAGCTGGCTCTTGACCACAATTGAGTGACACGGTTGTGCACACAACCACAAGTAGATATGTTACTTTCTTGTACTTTAGTGTAAGTGTGACAGCGGAGCTAGACCAACCCTACCTGATGCAGCATCTTTATCTTCGACAGTGGTTTTTGAAGTTTAGAGTAGCAAGTCATATATGAAGATTCACAGACCCATTGCTATACGACGATAATCTTGGCACTATTCGGAGCTCCAATGATTGGAGTGCGAGCGTAAACTTTACAACTGGAAATATGTACTAAGGGCTCTAAGAACAATACTAGGACCGAACTGTCACATTTATGCATCGTATGACCCAAGTCCCTTATTGTCCTTCCTTTCTTGTAGGTGAAAGGTCCAATGAGAGACTGGGGTAACGGATTGATTGCCCGAAGTGAGGTTCCTTAACATTAATGAAATGAGGGATTCGCATAATCGGGGTTTCAGATAGAGATTTCTTGACATCCAATGATATGATATCCTGGCCAAACACAACAGCTTGTGTCGGATGCGATACTGGGAAAGGAGATGATACGAGATGGTTTCGTCTCAGGCTACGAGTGCATGATTTCGAGTAGTAATTGAATCCTTCACGATGAATCTTTGCCAATACCTGAACGATGGCATATTCAGCTTCAAGGAGCTGGCATGATAGAATCAACATGGGGGACGATTTCACTAGGGCAGCAGTTATTGAAGACTGTGTTTTAAGATCACCTGTCAGGGTTAGAGTGACAGACAAGGTATTGGGCGTAAATGTCAATCATCTGGTGGAGAGGACCACAATGATGTTGAAAATATGGGGGTTTCGGACATCGGCTCTGCAATGAGGCAACCGGCCGAATTGCTAGACGAGAAGCTGAATTGAATCGAATGATGGAAGCATCACAGTAAAGAACGGCAAGGAACCGTGAAGGAATAGATACACGAGGTATCAACCGAAAACGTCGAGAAAACCGAGATGATAGACATGTTCATGTCGATCACCTCGTGTCGGTGTGAATCCACTCGAAAAGAAAACGTTAATCACTCGAATGGGGAAGCCTGAGAAGAAAATACCTCGTGCGTGCCAGAACGCCCTTTGCTCAAGGGCAATCAATACATCGATTGGATGGTTCGGTGAGCATCTCGAGGTTCTGAAACTCAGGGACGGTTTTAGACCAAGGGGGGCTTTAGCTTGGCACTGTGAGGAGAGTACTGCAAGGATCTGAGATAGACGGACGTGATGTGATGAGCAGAAGCAAAAGACAGGGCTTGAAATGAGGATTTGCAAAACATTCTCTTGTTGGGATGATCTTATCTTGGTGCTGAGTGTGTATATCGTCTGACTCTGTTGGTGAAGAAAATTGTCAGCCAATTTGGCATGACGCAGTTTCACTTGGCTGTATCGTATAAGGACATGTCTTATGCAAGCGGATAGAATGTTTCGCTCAATATAATGAATGCGACAGAGTGAAACAGAGGATCGAGAAGTCAGAAACAAATCAGAGCAAGATGCACTTATAGAATCGTACAGTGACCAAGCCTTAACAATGCAATTAATTAGTTAACGACAGGCACAGGCCCAGGCATAACCCGCCCCCGATGACATTCATTCATCAATCAATCAAGTGGAACCCTCTTTCAGGGACCATCAAGCGCGGCCCCCCAGATCGAGCGTTACAATGAGAGGGGCGGCAGGGCATTTGATTCGAGCTTAAAAGCCCGGCTCGGCCTAAACTCTTTGGAGGCCTAGAGCGGTAGAGCCCTGAATGGTCATATGAGTGAGAGAATGGATGCCAAAAAAAAAAAAAGGCCGACGGGACTGACTGCCAAGGGCTAACTCAGGTAGGCCAAGGTGAAGAATAAAATTAGAACACGTTGTCGAGCTACGGACAGAGGCGATATCATGTGGCGGGCTGATGAGCCCAAAATTGTCCGGCGAGGTCTAGTCCAGTATCTTTAAGCTCTACCTCGTGATGAGGCTCGTGTTTTTCTCTCTTAGGGTTTTCGCTATCTTTCTTTTCTTTGCAACGTTACTGCTACTGTGCGTGCCAACATGGATTGCCCAGATCAAGTGGGAATAGTGACGTCGAGGCGGGTCGAAATCTATTCTTTGATCAATGAACCCATCGCCCATCCATTCTAAACTGTTCTGGATCAACACGGACTCTCGGGAAAGATGGAGAAGAGACGAGCAGATGAAAGATGGAGAATGCGTACATTCTTGCGTGCATGGGTTCGATGGAAACTCGGCACTGAACCGGGCTCAAGCGAGGGCGAGTGTCTGTCTGGACTCTGTCTGTCTGTTCCTCTGGCAGGGCAGGGCAGGGCAGAAGCAATAGAGGCCATTGCCCTTGGCTTATCGCTTTGATAGTGCCAATGTTTGACCCAGAGAAGCAATTTGGGGGAATACGATGCGCAATCTGGTACCCCAACCCAACACAACACAACACATCAGTGAGCGAGCGACTTGGGCCTTGGGGTGCTCACTGCTAGTGACATGCGCCAAGCAGACTATCTTGGGCGCAATCTCGTGTTGCTTCTGTTACGATCCATATTGAGAACGACCAAAGCAGTCTGCGAGAGTTCTCAGAGATAACTACTGCACAGAACAGCAATGTTGAGTGGAGGATGCGGAGGATTGTTAGTCAAACCAAAACCCTGGGACACTCTCCCTCACTTCCATGCATGAACCAGATGCTGTGCGACACCTTCTGACAAGTTGACTCGAAAGAGGTGCAGCTCCAGCTCGTTCAGGGGTCCAGACTAGGCCGGAATGGCTCGAGATAGTCTGCGCCTCTCGTTTGGCATTACCCACTAGCCCACCCATTTCCATCCTGTCTCTGCCCATGCCCATGCTCATTGCCCCAAGGCCCCCCCTGTTCCCCCATTTTCCTTATCAGCACAAGGCGAAGGGCTAACGGAAAACTTGCCGAGCAATTCAATATCGTTACGAATCATCAAATGAATCTTCTGCTGCATGTCTGTAAAAGGTTGGGGGCAGAGTGCTCGTATTCTGCTGCCCCTCGTTGGAATTCTGGTGGTTATTCCCAGCCTCTGCCATGCCTTTTTCCGAAACCAGACACACGAGTTTAAGGAGGTTTGACTTACGAATCTCTAGACGGTGCGTGTCAGAACAGGGTGATCGCCAGGAACTGCGTGCCTCTGACTGGCTGGCGTGTGAACGAGCTCTGCTTCAGGAAAAGACTTGTCTAGAGCGCTTCGTCATCACAACAATTCACACTCAAACTCGAATAAACAATTTTTTACAAAGAATGATCTGAGGATTATACGAAAACTACGGACGTCATAGTTCATTGATCTCCAGCGCCTCTCCACCCATTGCCACAGTCACAGCAGATCTCAACGGGTTGATGCTCGAGTCCGTACAGTAAAGTAAGTACCTTTAGTGTCTGATTGACATGGTGATCGCCTGTACCAAGAAGCTAAGAGTTATCGGTACGGGATATTGGCCATGTGAGAATTCGTATTGTGTCCAAGTGTGGATGCAAGCTAGCTCAGGCGACCAAAAGCCAAGATTCAGTTTGCCGCAGTGATTCATCTCGCCAGTTTAGGTGATGCTATTCAAAGAATATTGTCACTCGGATCACTGAACGGTAGATCGGCATCTCATAGTGGGCTTCTGAGCGAGTCGAGTGCTGTGTTGATGCTGTGTTACCCTAGCCACGAAGAAAGTGGCTTACATCAACCAACTGTCAACTTTTTCCCCCCCAGAAGGCCCTCCTTGACCATAGTAATTTCTCATCACCAACTAAGCACCCGAACTCGCTGGCTCACAGTAGAACCCGCCGGTTCTGGATCGTGGCGGTTTCTTGTCTCAGCCGCCAACTGCCTAACGCCCAGAAATGTCTTGTTCTTGGGTGAATCATGTCTCGCTCGAAACCGGAATCTCAGTGGAAGAGCCCATGTTCTGTGGCATGACAGGGGCACATGGATCAATAACGAGCCCCTGGCTGCCCCTAAGACAAACTTGGCAAGCTCCAGAGCTCGGCTTCCCTTGGCTGCCAGGATCAGGGTCAGGGGTTGAGGCTCCTCCAGATCCACCCGGGCCCGAGGCGCCTCTAGTCTAGAGACGTCTCTAGTCGTCTACAGGCGCCGAGACAGAGGGAGGGCGCTGCCATTAAAACACCAACGCCTCCATTCACTGACCTGAACCTCTTCCTCTCTCAGTTTCACTATCTTCATACCTTTTAATACCTCTTCACCTCCGTTTACTGTCTTTTGCCTGCTTACTATTACATACACTCTCGCTCAGGTATATACCTTGACCTATTACACATTCAACAACTCACAAGTGGTCGTCACTCCATCGCTCAAGACACCTCTTGATACCAACTCTCAACACCTTGAGATCGAAATATACAAGCAATACAACAGCAATCACACATCACAAATACACGATACAATGTTCTCAAAAGCTTTCACTACTGCCACTCTGGCTCTGGCCTGTGCTGGTTTGGTTTCTGCTCAGACCTACACTGACTGCAACCCATTGAAAAAGAGTGCGTAGACATTTGCTACAGATATCATGCACAGACACTGACATTATCACAGCATGCCCCGCTGATCCTGCTTTTGGCGATAACGAGGTTGACTGCGACCTGGCCAAGGGTGCATGTGATGCCTTCCATGGCATGATTGGAACTGAACTCAAGTACAGCGACCGGGGTGCTCTATTCCGCATCAACAAGGAGTCCGATGCTCCTACAATTCGATCCGACAACTACCTCTTCTTTGGTCGTGTCGATGTTGTTGTCCAGGCTGCCAAGGGTCAGGGCATTGTTACCTCCGCCGTTCTTCAGTCTGACGACCTCGACGAGGTTGACTGGGAGTGGGTTGGCGGCGATGATGCTCAGGTCCAGTCCAATTACTTCAGCAAGGGCGATACCTCTACCTATGACCGTGCTCAGTACCATCCCGTTGCTGCTCCTCTTACCACTACTCACAAGTACTCCATTGAGTGGACGTCCACCAAGATTGACTGGCTCATTGACGATGCTGTTGTGCGAACTCTGAACGCTGCCGATGCCCAGGGTGTCAATGGCTTCCCCCAAACTCCTATGCAGGTCAAGCTTGGTACTTGGGTTGCCGGTGGAAAGAACAGCAACGAGGGTACCCGAGAGTGGGCTGGTGGCTACACTGACTTCGACGATGCCCCCTTTGACGCCTACTACCGCAGCGTGACCATCATTGACTACGCCGGAAAGGACGCTCCTGGCCAGAACAAGGGCGCTAAGCAGTACGTCTACACTGACAAGACTGGCGACTGGACCAGCATCAAGGTTGAGAAGACTTCTTCCGACAACGACGATGACCAGACCAGCATCAGCACCAGCACCACCGTCTCCAAGGTTTCCAAGACCACTAAGACTGCCGAGGCCACCACTTCCGCAGTTGAGACCACCAGCGCTCACGAGTCTAAGACCAAGTCCGCTGAGAAGGAGTCCAAGACTGAGTCTGCCAAGGAGACCAAGACCTCCGAGGTCGCTACCACCTTTGCCACAGCCACCAGCACCAAGGCCGAGGCTACTGCCACAGCCACGGAGGGTTCTGGTTCCGGATCTGAGTCTGACGCTGGTGCCGGAGCTGCCACAGCCACTGGCTCTGGTGCTTCTCCCTCCGAGCCCGCCACCACACCCGTTCCCGTCAACTCTGGCTCTCGCATGGCCGGCAGCGTCGTTGCCGCCTTGGCTGGCCTCATGGCTGCCCAGATCCTCATCTAGATCTTCACTTCTGCTTCTACAATTACTTCTTTCGGGGTCACTGTAAGCATGTAGAGTTTCACAACCTACACGCGGAAAGCAGACCATTCTAATTACCTTACTTCGAGTCGATCCTTACATGCTTGCCAAGGCAACCCAACCTTTTCATCACTCAGAAGTATTTTTTTGGAATGAGGGCGACTTCATGACAAAGAAAGAGACGGGCAAAGGAAAAAAAAAAAGCGCTAGAAAAACCATAACAAAAACAACACACATGGGAAAAGGGCTCTTGGCAAGCAAACATAACGTTTTTGAACAACAAAACCTAGCGATTTTTAATGAGGACCTGCTCTCTTGAGCCCCCGCCGAGACGGAGCAAACTTGGCTTCAAGCCAAGCGTCTTGGCCCAATTTCCCCTTCCATGGGGAGATATGCACAGGGCATATGATGGATGAGCTTGTGATTTTTTGTACGAAAGCTTCAACTAGAGATGGACTATGACACATTGACAGAGGAAGACAGACATGGCTTGGATGAATTACTACTTTGGATTGGATTGGATTGGATGACGCATTGCATATTATTAGATGCCACTTTTTACGCACGATACCTTTTGCAGATAGAATCTGTTTTTCGAATGGAATAGAAGCAGCACATTTTGCTGAAACCATCTTTTGGCTTGTTTACTCTTGGTGATGTACTTTGACGCATACGAGATTGAGTGAGTCTGGGCTGCATTCGGTCAAACGCTGGGGGGGGTTGTATTGGAGGGTTGTACGTGCATATGCAGTGTAAAGGGTGATTGATATGCAAGGGCCGTGTAACAAAGAATCAAGGGAGTAGTATCAACACCCAAGATATTGCCAATGGTCAAAGAGAAGACGCCAAGACTATCGATCTGCTGAGTCGAGGAGTTGGGGCGGACGCGTAATCTTGAGCTTATCTGTGATCGTCAACTTGAGGGAAATTAGGGTGCTTGGCTGAGAAAATAGTATTGTTTGGGCTGTGAGGGTGTGCTCAGAAAAGCGGCTGGCTGAAGGGAGTGAGACATGGCTGTTGTTGTCTCTGGTTGAGCCGCATGCCTATTTTGGTGGAAGTGTTCCCAATTGGGTCTCCTTTACTTGCATCTTTGCTTCTTGCGTCACGATTTCTCAGGAGTGAAAGGGAATAAATGTAGCTGACAGCTGCACTGATTGTGCATCCATGATCCCCAAGGTTTATCACAAAAGGGATAAGCGCAAGGATTCCCCGTGTGTGGGTGGAGCGGATATGCAGGTACCCCAAAGGTTATCGCCATTCAGTATAAACTCCCCCGCATCCCTGCAACCTACCCCGAAACTTCTTCGCGCAACACCAGAATTTCTCTTTCGAGGTAGCATGGAGATCAAAAGCTGAACCTCTTATATGGCATGATTATCTAAATACTTTGGAGATAGAATCCTAGAGATGCATGGTATAGCTGGAGTTGGGAAGAGCGGAGGGTCGCAAAGCTGAACTCCTGCCTGGAATTCCGGACCATTTTCTCACCTTTTTGCTGCGAAGGTTATGTTTTTGAATCATGCCTTTTTTATATATTTCATTTTACTTAGATATGCTATCTAGTATGTATATTCGCTTTGACTTGGTACTCCTCTGCGAATTCTCTAGTGTCCGAGGTCCTTAGTATTGTAGTTGTAAAGCCACTACATGTGATGCACATGCAAGATGACCATAACTTCATCCAGCAACAAATTCTTTACCATATCGACTTTCGATACTTCTTAAATAATGTAGGAGCACCGATAATTGTAAACGGTGTTGCCACTTCGTCAAAGTCCTGTGAAAATGGTTCCAACTTGTGGAGTTGTCATTCTGGCAAAGGATCCTGTAACTAGCTATGGAAGTCTTAAAGAACCAAGGGTACATACAACTCCATTTGATAGCAGTTAATACTGTCCTACAGTGGCCGAAACTAGAGGCCAGTGCAGGACGTTTACCACTTGGTTAACAGAGATAGGATGACATCAAGGCAATGGACTGATGCCTGTAGAGTTCGATACCCATCTCTGTATATCCCCTGAACGCCTTTTCCCAGCAGAAAGCGTTATCAACCACCTTAGGAGTAATTTTTATTAGCACCTAGTGTTGCGTACCTACTTTGACTGCCTTGAAGATAATACTCACTTGCATGAAATATGGACAAAAAGCTTCCCGAAGTTCCTGCACAAGCATTTCTTCAGCCTCGACCACTTGTGACATCAAAACCATTATATAGAAAGTTAAATCAGAGAAACAGTTTACATTCGGAAACATTGAATTGGTAGAAAATGAGCTGAGTATGCCTGCAGCGACAGTGTTCTAGCCCCAACTGGGCTCTTCACTTTGCGTGCAAAACAACAGCGAAACTGATGCACCTGGCGTGCGCCTCGAGGTGCGTGTGAAGTGTACTCCTGTCCATTTTGACTTGTTCAACTTCTCTTTACTTCCATATCTCCCTACTTCTCCCTCTCTCGAGTCCACCAGCTTCACGATACCTGTTATGTAGTCCACACTCTGTTGGCCCTAGAGAAGCAACGTGATTGACTTGGTAGATAATCTTTTGCTCAAAGGAAGAATTAATGACTGTATGACTACGCAAAAAGGCAATGTAGATCTAGTGTATCAATTATTTCCCTCTGGTCAATTTACCTTGAACACCTACTGTTCTGTATATTTTGCGTGGTTCTGCATAGCAGCTCTGGCTATGACATAAGTCGCATTATCTGACGGTGAATCGACGCTGATGAACCAAGAATTATCCCCGAGATTTTCTTGAAGATCTCTTCAATGTACTGATGGTTATGCTGCTGTTGACAGTGGTAGTGGCCTCAAGCTTGTCTAGCATGGGAAGTGTGAGCAGCACCAGTGCGTTCATCGGCACAGGTGGTTAAATCTCCTAGGCGAGGAAAGAAAACCCAAGACCGTAATTCTAAGTGATAAAAGACTTAAGTAGCTTTATATAAATTTAGGATGTATTTATCAATTTTAGGATCACTTTTGTGGAATTTATTTTAATACCTAACTTCAAGGTCTATGAGGACTTCTTTACCCAATGCCTGAAGGAATTAGCATAAAGACCTACTGACTTATCTCAGGTAGACTTGCCTGAATTCTTTCATCGCCCAGGATAGCAAGTTCAAACTTGGCTACTACTTGCCTTGTGTTACCTGTTACCTTAGAGTCAGAGGTCATTTCTCACTGGAGCATGCCTTCCCATTAATATCTGGGAAGCCACATCCTCGATCTCTACATATACATTGGACCCCCCATCTTTTCTCTCTTCTCTTTTCTCCCTCTTTCAACCTCCCATCCTTTCGGAACTAGTATCATCGCAGTATATTCATTTTCAACACTATCTATTTCATCATGGTTGCTGTTCCTCCTCACATCCTGCGAGCTATCTCCAAGAGCAATGCAGCAACCCCCGAGCACCGAGAGATAGCACGATCATCTCTTGCACGCACAGAACAATTCTTGAAAAACTGCCAGAAGCGTCAGGAGCAGTATTTGAAAACGTACAACCAAGTTCAGCGGCAGATTGTTCCTCCTGAACTCTTTCGAAATGTCATCGCTTCAGATCAAGCCGACAGTGCTCAACGTACCAGGGCCAAACAAGGTCTTGACCATCTTGAAACTATCATCGGAAAAGTCAGAGGGGCACAGCAGGCGCTGGGCTCTTCGCAGTCCACAGAACCCGGCACCTCACATGTTGTCCCATCGCTAACTGCTACGAGCGACCCTCCTTACCGTGCTGTATACGACATACACGAGAGTTCGAACGAGGGGAAACTTCCTGGCGAACTCATTCGTGACAACGGCAAGAAGGAAGCCGAATCAACCAAACCATCTTCTGATAAGGCTGTCAATGAGGCTTTTGACAACGTCGGACTTGTCTTGGGTTTCTACAAAAAGTTCTTCCAATGGCTGTCAATCGACAACAAGAATATGGACGTCATCAGTACTGTTCACTTTGGTAAACAATACGAAAATGCTTGTGAGTAGCAATCGCAATGGACTTGACATCTACTAACAATATGTATCTAGTCTGGGATCCAGAAAAGCTTCAGATGGTCTTCGGCGATGGCGGCGAGTTTCTCAACAACTTTACCGGATGCATCGATGTCATCGGCCATGAGCTCACACACGCAGTTACAGAGCACACAAGTCCTCTTGAGTACTATGGTCAGGCCGGCGCTCTGAACGAGCATGTCTCGGATGTGTTTGGAATCATGGTCAAACAAAGAGTTCAGGACGAGAAATCGGATGTTGCAGACTGGCTAATTGGTGAAGACTGCATTCTTCCTGGAGTCAAGGGCACTGCTCTGCGAAGCATGAAGGAGCCTGGAACTGCCTACGATGATCCCGTTTTTGTAAGTGCAAGCTCCTTTCACTCTTTCAACCTCCATTCTCCTGCAACTCCACAAACAGCGAGCTGCAGCTAATCCAATGTCTCTCAGGGCAAAGATCCGCAGGTTGGGCACATGAAGCAATTCAGGACAACATATGAGGATAACGGCGGAGTCCACATATATTCCGGGATCCCAAATAAAGCGTTCTATCTGGCTTCTGTGTCGTTTGGAGGATACTCTTAGGAAAAGGCCGGCAAGATTTGGTGGGCAGCTTTGAGGTCAGGCAAGATCCCTCCCAAGTCTACGTTCAAGCAATTTGCAGCTGCCACAGTTGACTGTGCGAAAGAGCTTTTCGGGTCGGCTGATGCGGAAAAAGTCAAGAAGGCTTGGCTAGATGTCGGTGTTGACAATGGCGTCAGTACTGATTCAAGTGGAGGTTGGTGCAGTATCCTTTGACGAGATTAGGCAAACCTAGAAGATATCCTACATCATTACCTAACGTTAGTATGAACAGAACCTGAATTATACCTACTAAACTTCCCTAAGCCTTATCAAAGTTATCTTGGTCTTTTCGTCTTTCCATCCTTTTGCATAGCCCCAAGGGAGGAATGAAAACTTAGGACCTCAATCCATAATGAAACGACCAAGGTAACTCAACATCTGTTTAGGATATCTTTTATTAAGTCATACCTAATGCCAAGACCTGCTATTTTCTTGCTCCTTAGGTCCTAAGTTTTGCCTCTCCCCGGCTTACACCAAATTTAGTCTTGTGCTTTCTCACCCAGACTGGTCCTACAAACACTTGGTGCATGACTATGAAACAGCAGCGCTGCGCCCTCGGTGAGCAAGGAAATATCAGACTTTAATACAGGATATCCAATAAGCTCAGCAAAAGGTATCCTGAGTTTAACAAAGATATCCTTAATTTATACTGATTTACCCTATGTCTTTTTTCATCATTTTGGATCAAGAGCCTGCTCCCTTAAGCGCTCTAGAGAGCGCTTTACTGTTACATATCCTTCCATGACAGCTCCACTCACCCCCAAGTCGACAGGGCCGCAACCATTGGTGGGAGAATAGGGAGTGCGTGGTCCGAGATTGATGAGATGAAAGGCTGAACAATTGGGTTGTTTCGAATTGTTTCAATCAGACTGATACATACGCGCTTTCGTGACTGTCACCCACTTGACGGTACGAACAAAAATGATGTTGTCGAAGCTTTGTTGAATGTGCAAGCATAGATAAGTCAATTATCCTTATCCTTCCTTGCATTAGATAGGCAATCTTCATGACATGTACTCGATGAAGCATGTCACTCGTCGTTCGTCATATGTAGACATCTCTTTAAGCTTATTCCAATGATGCTTAAGTTAGAGCCAAGGTCAGTTAAGATTAATTCAAGCTCCAGTGTACGGAGTACCTTGGCTGCCAAGAAGGACGAGGCCGCGTTTCCGTGGTGGGCGAATTAAAGGATACATGTTGCATCGTCTCCTCTGACGAGACGCTGTCATATTGAGCTCCGCGTATTGCTGACCGAATACTCGAGATGATCAGACAGTCGATCCGGGGACGCAGTATCCGAGTTCTGTATGTGGTGATTCCTCTTCTTTGTTCTGTCAACTGTCAACCTCCCAAAAAGGGCAGACCTGAAACTGTTTAACTGGGAGCTAGTAATGAAAACAACCAGCGTTACCGATACCGGCCGAGCGCCGATGGCATGGTCCGGCATTGAGGATCCACTTCTGCTCCGGATTGTTGGCCCACCTCCCGTTTCAACACCGGAGAATTATCCTATTCGTGTAAAGACGTTTCAAACCCTTGGAACCACCATCTTGTTCGATGCTGTCGACGGTAATTGATCATCACCGCATCAGGGGTGCAGTGTTCGATAATCAGGATGACTGAGCACGACATCTCGCGATGGCTTCATATATAAGAACCTCGCTGTGACCACTAACTCTGCTCTTCTGTCCTTCATCCTTCATCCTTCATTCCTCTTATCCAACTCTTTTTCAATCGTTACTGTCTGGACTGGTTCCGACTTCCACTCTTTCTTTTAACACAATTTCTCGATATATACACTTAAAATCATCAACATGAAGTTCCTCGGTCTTCTCAACCTCGCTGCTCTGGTCAGCGCCGTCCCTACTCCTACCTTCCAGGAGGCCGGAAAGACTCTCGGCAAGCGAGCTGCCATCACCGATGCTGCCAACATTGGCTACGCCACGCAGAACGGCGGTACTACCGGTGGTGCTGGTGGTGCTACCGTGACTGTCTCTTCTCTCGCCGAGTTCAGCAAGGCTGCTGAGTCGGAGGGAAAGCAGGTCATCTACGTCAAGGGCCAGATCTCTGGAAACAACAAGATCCGCGTCAAGTCCAACAAGACCATCGTCGGTGCCGCTGGTGCTTCTCTTGAAAACATTGGTCTTTACATCAACAAGCAGAAGAACGTCATCGTTCGCAACCTCAAGATCAAGAACGTTGTTGCTGACAACGGTGATGCCATCGGTATCCAGAAGTCCACCAACGTCTGGGTCGACCACTGTGAGCTGTCCTCCGACCTGTCCAAGGACAAGGACTTCTACGACGGTCTCCTCGATGTCACCCACGCCTCTGACTTCGTGACCGTCTCCAACACCTACTTCCACGACCACCACAAGGCCTCTCTCGTTGGTCACTCCGACAGCAACGGTTCCGAGGACAAGGGCTTTCTCCACGTCACCTACGCCAACAACCACTGGTCCAGCATTGGATCTCGCGCTCCCTCTGTCCGCTTCGGTACCGTCCACGTCTTCAACAGCTACTACGAGGATATCAGCGTGACCGGTGTCAACTCCCGCATGGGTGCCCAGGTTCTTGTTGAGTCTACCACCTTCTCCAGCGCTAAGAAGGCCCTCACCTCCAAGGACTCCAAGGAGACTGGTTCCATCTCTGTCAACGATGTCAACCTGGGCGGTTCCACCAACGATGCTCCCAAGGGCTCCATCTCCAAGTCCAGCATCCCCTACCAGTACTCTCTTGTCGGCTCCTCCAAGGTCAAGTCGGCTGTTGTTGGTGTTGCTGGTGCCACTCTTAAGCTGTAAGCGGTGATGCCCATTGTCTGGGCTTCTTCGCCAGCAGCATCGTTGGTGAAATGAAGAACTTCGTTTACGATGTATATACTTTTTGAAGGAACATAAATAATCAATAGATTACTTATCACATCTTGCCGTCTACATTCAGTGTGTGTGTGTGTGTGTGTGTGTGTGTGTGTGTGTGTGTGTGTGTGTGTGTGTGTGTGTGTGTGTGTGTGTGTGTGTGTGTGTGTTTTGTTTCTGAAGCCGCAATCCGAGTGATCATTCTACGTAGAAGGCCATAAGAAATAGAGACTGAACAAGAATACAAACACTGAACTCACTGAGAGGCTTACTCGTACACGTACTCGAAGCTGTTCTTATGCTCAATGTAGAAAATATTGATCTGTAGTGTATGGTGCACATCTCAGGGCCACATTCGGGCTCATCCCATGGTTCTCTTGACACACGGCCGTTTCCCCGATGAAATCTAACCGCATGCCCATGTTTCTTTCGCTGGCCTCAACAACATGCGATTGTAGCAAGATTAGTTTCCATAACAGCCAAGAATACTTCGGACATCTCCCAGAAGCCGATATACTCGGGATCTGTACAGCAACTGGGATTATACGCGGGTTCAAGGTCCACTTACTCCTCAAGTGCTTCAGGTAATAGTCCACCAAGGGGTTCAGTCCGGCCCTGAGTGTCAGATGTCTAATGAGCTTATTCTTGTTGAGCCTTGGCTGGCAAGATCATAATTCCCCGGACCGTCAACATGTGTCATGCTGAGCCCCTGAGGCCTCGTTCTCGACCCATCCCAAAATTTCTTCACCCCTCGAGTCTTGGGGAACTCTTGATAGCAACTCGCGCACGCCAGTTGCGGTAAAGCCTTGGCAAGTCCTGACTACCTCTTCCATTTTCCTTCCCAGATCATGTTCTCCAGGTCCAAGCATTAGATTCAGCTCAACATCGGCTACCCCCGCTGCGAGCCATAGTATCAGGAGCTTCACCCCTGGGTCACCTCCGAAGGCGCCACAGCCCCAGAGTCCAGTGAAGACGGAATTTCCTTTGTAGGATGAAAGCCCGTTTGCTGCTTTGTTGATTTCGCGATCAATGTTCCCATGAGATAGGTCAGGTAACCCATAGTTCTCCGAGCGGTCAAGCATGTCTATCTCCAAAGCGTCCATGAAGACAAGACGTCCTCCCCTCCAAGATTTCTTCCAAACTGCAAAGTCTTCTGATGGCGGCGTGGGACGTACCGCCCATTCAATATTACGCCTTTGGCCTTTCATATCAACCATCGCTCTCGCTCCAGAAACAGTGATGACAGTGTCGTCTGCCAGATGAGGCGCAACCAGGACCACGGGATAAGCTTCAGGAGCAACTCCGACAAAGATCTCTTCTTGTGTGGCGGATTGGCCAAACCCGATGACCTTGTTAGATGATACAACAGCCCCTCCCCCTTCACCTTGAACTTCTGGATTATGTGTATTTGATGTATGAGCGTCTAGGAAGTTCACTTGTAGCTTTGCTAACTTGGCAGTCTTCAGTGAGACTGGCTTTCCTAGATGAAGTTCGTATGAGACAGAACCGTGAGCCCTTTTGGGTGCAACTCGATGGTCTTCCAAAAGAGCGATGGCTTCAGGTGTACTCTCAAAGTATGTAAACAAAGCTTCCAAGTACATCTGTACTGCGGTAGGATGCCGCTGCTCGGATGAGAACCATATGCCCAGGTCTTGATATCCGTCGTCGTTTCTTTGAGGTGTGTATGAGCAGAGGAACTGATGTACCACAAGACAAGCAACTTGCCCACGACTTAGATGAAGTGGATGTCCCGGCTGAAGCAGCTCAAGCTTTCCATCAGGAAAATAGGCCGGCAACGCGAGCGCAATATCGCGGATTTTTGGCCATATCGTATCGATTATATCAGCTTCGCCTCGCCGTTCAAGAAATCTTTTCAGAAAGCCATAGTCACTATCATGACATGTCTCTGCATTGGCGGCAATTGTTTGCAACCGATCGATCAGCTGCGCGATACTCGACACAGGCGTACAGAGAAGGTGTCTCAACAGCGGCCAAAATGGTATTTTGCCATTCTCATCTTCTTCGACTTCCGCATCGTCGGGAAGGTCACTGAAGCGGTCGAGTATACGACACGATGCAGAATTGGGAAGATGGAAGAACTGCGGGCGAGATGACATCATTGCTTTGTTCTTCAGCTTCGATGGAAGGTTTGAAGTAAACCAGAGAGAAATGTGTGGTGCTACATTTGTAGAGCTACCTTGGATGAAGATGAGTCTTCGCCGACAAACGACCCCTCATCAACTTTCCTCGAGGTCTCCACTGAGACGGAATTAGGTCACCAGCGAAAGGCATTTAGGGACATAAAGTCATGTTCATTAACAGAAACCCCTTTTTGAACTCGATGATATTATCTTGACCTAGGTACTACCGAAAGCTTGTCGAGTCATTTGGTATAAATATGGATGCGATCAGAGAGAATGTTGTCACTCAGGAATATTGAATGACTAGACAAGACAACAAGGTCAAAGGCCTGTCATTTCTGATCATGATTTACTTGAGAGCAGCCTATCTTGACAAAAGACAAATTCTAGCAACTGTCATCTCTCACTTCGCCATTGGCCCCTTTTGTTTGTCGTTGTTTCTGGCTGAAATGGTATCGATAGATGTATCGACACTCAAAAGCCAATTCTTTCCAAGCCGTGATCCTCTTGCTTGCTCAGTTACGACTCTGACACCCTAAAATTTACTTATTCCATGAGGTAAGTCCTACCTTGCCTAGCAGATGAGTGTGCCAGGCACCTACCTCAGTACCTTACTTGTCGTTTTTAACTGATCTTCAGGAGAGGAAGGTGCAGTTTCCACACTCTTCAACAATGGAGGACCCGAAGCAAGCAGGAGGTACTCTCGAATGGCAAGATGGAAAGTCCCGTCTCTTTCAGGATCCTTGATTTATTTCAGCTGTGTCTTTTGAAAAGAGCGGAAAAGCTCGAGAAACAAACCGACCTGAGCTCTGTGCATCATGGCAGAGGCACAGAAGGCGGCATCGAGCCCACAAACTCTCGTGTCAGAAACTTCACACGAAATCCAACTGCGTTACGAAATTTCCGCCTCGACCTTCAAGATCCTTCGCCAGGTTAAAAGCAAGCCAGATGCTCGTGACATCTTGAGGATTGCATGTTCTGCCACCGAGTTCAAGTCGTTCCCAATGAAAAAGGAGGAGACGGCCTTCTTCAGAGCAATCAACGACAACACCGGCATCCCCTATCAAGTTAAGGAATTCATCTCCCAACCATGGCACAAAGTATACCTCTTGGTTCAGATTGATCTGCTCAAGACTGGTTGGCCCAACAAACTATCGGGGCCTTCGCGAAAAGAGCTCACAAAAGAACTTGCCCGCATGTACAAACTCCTCGACCATGTACTGAGGTGCCTCGTCGACATCCTTGGGGAACGAGGCGATGGAAAGGGAGTCTATGTAGCTCTTGAAGTGCTGAGGTGTGTCAAAGCTGGAGTTTGGGAGGGAAGCGACAGTCAACTCCTCCAAATCGAGGGCATCGGCCAAGCGAAAAAGGCAAAGCTCGTCAAGGCCAACATCAAGAACATAAAGCAGTTGTCTACGGTTGAATTCTACAACATTGAACGCATTCTTAGTCGAAACCCTCCTTTTGGTCAGACCATTCTTCATAAAGTTGCTGGATTTCCTCGTCTCACACTCGACTTTGAGATTATCGGTCCCTACGACGCCTCGAAGTCCACTACTCCGAACCAAGACAAGTCAGCAACAGACACGACAAAACCCAGTCAACCTCTTTGGATTGCTCGAGCTGTTCTCGGATTCGACAACGAGAAGTTACCTCACTGGAGGGGCCGCACACCCTGGCTCACATTACTTGTCCAAGGGGATGACGGACGACTTGTTTGGTTCTGGCGAGGAAGTGCCAAAAAGCTGGTTGATAAGAAAGAGATCATCATCGGTTTGGGCGCAAAGCGTGATGAGAAACTGCAGGTTTCCTTTGCATGCGAGGAGATTGTTGGTACATTGATCAAAAAGGATATTCGAGTGTCAGTGTGAGGGATCTGTTGAAGGGAGGGTTATGTTCGTCACATGTGCAAGATGCGAAAAAGGTCGTTGCTAAAGATAGCATATTCACAGCACCCTCTAATATTTCCGATTGATATTTATCAATATTCATTGCTTTCTAAAGCCATGCTCCTTGTGGTGTACACCCTCTCGCCAGGCCAACTTCTCCATCATCACAAGATTATCGAATCACTCCTTCTTTGGCAGCATTAGCGCGACAAGGCATAATCCTTATTGATAGTGCAAGGATACGAAATTCGAGGATCATCAACACCACTTCCCAAAGTGAAACTGTGCAATGAGAAGAGCCGTGAATTGGTTACTCTCGGTGCCACCAGCGCCAACTCCACCGCTCAATGCTCAAAACATCTGGACACTGTGGAACATTTTAGCTGCAGAATTAAAGACCCTGTATCCTGGAACAAGCCCCAAGTTTTGCGGCAATTTTCGCATAAGTCAGCCGTCACTTGCTGAGGCCTTCACCAAGCCAAGTGATATCCAACAGAGTGGGTGACGGATCAATCAGCCTTGCACGTTGAGCGTCAGTCCTTTTCTGACTAGGGTGAACTCTGTTGGTGATCTAAATTCGGGACAGCAGAAGAGTCAATGAATGTCACTTGTGACATCCATAGGATGGGACGGGACATTAATTGCTCTAGTGCAAGCGGCCGACACGACATGAGTCTCATAGGGCAGAGCATTAGTGTGCCAACGGCTCAATATCGTTGGACGGTAAATTTGGAACCCCCGGCCTTGCAGGGCAAACAAGAGAGAAGCCTAATCTTAACTTTGTTCAGTGGCTGTTTCACCCCTCAGCCTTTTTCCATCTGTTTGGTCGACCCAACCTACAACTCATCCACTGCATGCAACCAGCCTTGCAGTAACAGCGTTACACTGCAGTCCAACTATGTATGTTATGCAAGTTGTGTAATGGGCTAAATGCGAGGTACGAGACTGTGTAGACGTAGACCTGGGCCCATGGCCTTGTGACCGGTCTTTGTGAAAAGGATCATCTTCCGACTTCCCTCCTCGTCTGCTCATCTCTTATAGACCAGGGCAGGCTATCTAGGATCGATGCAGGGATCCCAAAGCTGAACCCCAGTCCCCACCAACTTATAGAGAGCAACACTGCTAAATTCTTTGGTTCATGGACGGCGCATGATGATCGGGCAGAATTTGAGGATAGTCTTATTCGGAATGTGGTTGGGCCGGTCTTACACTCGCACTCATGCCCTATTTTGGTATCTCACGTTGACTGGATATGGGAACTCGTCTCGACGTATCCGTAGATCTTCAACTCAAGGGCATAGACTAGAAGCTTGGTATTAGTCACAGACGGTAGACACACAGCACATCACAGAAAAGTCACAGCTGCCTATAGTTTGGTGAAGTATTGTGGCAACCTGCTGCAATTTGTATTGGTGGATGGTCGTGCCTCTAGCACAGACGGATATGGTACCCGCACGAAGCCATCGTCAAGATGGAGCTTCCACCTTTGACCCTGGAGATATTTGGTGGCGTACATTGGATGCATTAGCATATTAAAATACCCATCTAGTTGATTCTAACTGGTCTGTGACTCGACGGCTGGCTTTCAGCCGTTCCCGTAGGTAGCAGCCTGTTAATACAACTACTCTTATAAGAAGAGAAAACCTCCTGTTCAGTTTGACCTGTCTGCTTCGCCCGCCAGAATTCTCTCAACCCAATCGTTTTAGGTGGATCAAACCCTCTTATACAGTCTTTCAAATATGCTGCGATCAACTCTTCTCCTCGCCCTCGCGGGCTTGACCTTCGCGGCTGATAGCGTCCACTTCAGCAACTCCAAAGCAGCACAGTCAAAGGGTCTTCCCCTTCTCTCTGGCTTCACTCCTCGCCCCCAGACCCTCAGCTTGGCCGGTTCTTGCCCCGCTGGCAAGACATCATGCGATAGCGGCTGCATGGATGCAGGCGCTGAGTGCTGTAACAAGGGTACAGGAGCCTATTGTGATGATGGCTACCATTGCCAAGCTGAAGGCTGCTGTGAGGATGGCAAGCTATGCTCTGGCCCTCCCACTGGCTGCACACCTGGCAAGGAGCTTTGCGGCGCGTATTGCGTTACTAAGGGCGAGTGTGTCAGCGGTGGAAGTGGTGGCTCTTCTGGTGGCTCCTCCGGTGGTTCTTCAGGGGGCTCATGCTTGAGCTTCCAGGAGACCTGTGGTGACGGTTGCATGCCCAAGGGCATGGTTTGCTGCGATACTGGCTACTGTCTCCGTGGCCAGACCTGCGGCTCCGGTGGAACTTGCAACTATGGCTCTGGCTCCGGTGGCAGTTCAGGAGGTTCCTCTGGCGGCTCGTCTGGTGGTAGCTGCGCGACTTACCAAGAGAAGTGTGGCGATGGCTGCATGCCCAAGGGAATGGTCTGCTGTGATACCGGATACTGTCTGTCGGGGCAGATCTGTAGAAGCGACGGTACTTGCGGCTATCGCTCAAGCGGAGGTAGCAGTGGTGGTGGCTCAAGTGGCGGCTCCGACGACGATGATGACAATTCCAGCTCTACTCGAGAGTCCCCGACACTTACCTTCGACTCTCCCTCATTCACGGCCCCTTCGATCGAGCCTGTGCCCACGATCGACGACAACAAGTTCTCTACATTCTCTTCGTCTGCTGAACCTACCGGTCTCAGATCCGGTGGCGACGATGATGGAGACAGCGGCAGTAGTAGCAGCAACAGCAATGGAGGAAGCAATAGTGGCTCTATCTTGTTGCCTAGCTTCTTCATTGGTCTCGTTGCCATGGTTCCTCTTTTCCTTTAAGTTGTGACTCGAGCAACTCGACATAGTCGTCAAGATTGTACGACACAGACAAGCTGAGCAGGTATTCTGACCTTGAGTCTTTGAAGCAATGCAGGAGCTGGACATAATGAATGATGTTGCCATGGGCTTGGAAATATTCTCGGTACATACCTTAGTTTTGAATCAATATACCCCTGAATCAACAAATGGACCATGCTTCGTCCTAGTGATACTCGCCTTAATTACTTCACTGATCCTCAAATAACAGACGCAACCCGGAACTCTCAGAATGCCAGTTTACCAGGAGTTCATACATAGTAAAAGTCAAAATAGTTCGATTCTGTGTCCCCCTACTTCGACAGCAGGCTATTTATATGCTTGAAGAAGTGGGTAGACTGGTGAGCCGTGATTTTCCCTCCTTTTGCCATGCGCTTAAATTGTGAATAAAGAAAATTTGATGTTACATGATGACGTTTCTCTCCGTTATCCCCCAGCTCTGTGAGCAAGGCCGTCTCGGATCCTCTAGAGATCCCTATAATACATCCGCTGAACGCCGATAATCATGGTAGTGTGGAATGTTCATGTGGTGGTTGAGTGATGAGCTGATATAAGGTTGATTCATCTCGTTCCGTCCGTAATATGCCATAGTCTGTTTTAGGAGTTTATCCCTATCGCTTAGCAGCCTGGTTGAAGCTCTCAATCACTGTCTCCTTGACACCGGGCTTCGCCTGGCCATCAAGCTCTGAGGGTGTATTAGTTTCAGTCTCCGAGCCTTCCTTCTTGGGCTCGACAAGAGATTTGGCCATAGTTTGTGCCTGTGCCTGGCCAACCTTGCCGAAAACACTCAGTCCAGTGGCAATCATGCCGCTGATATCTCCAACATTGCCGGGAACAACGACAGCTGTGCTCTCACGAGCCAGCTTGCCAAAGGCATCGACGTACTTCTCAGCAACTCTCAAGCTGACGGCAGCCTGGGCACCAGCATCACCCTTCAGGATACTCTCAGAGACAGCATCGATACCCTGGGCAGTGGCAGTAGCCTTTAGGCGAATGGCTTCGGCTTCACCATCGGCTTCGTTGATTCGCTCAGCGCGCAAAGCTTCAGAAGCAAGAATGACACTCTGCTTCTTACCCTCAGCGATATTGATGGCGCTTTGTCGCTGACCCTCGGACTCAAGAATCTCAGCACGCTTGGAACGTTCGGCAGTGACCTGCCTGTGCATGGCCTCGACGACGGCGCCAGGAGCATGGATATCTCGAATCTCGTAACGCAAACAGGTCACACCCCATGCTTCGGCCGCATCGTTGATAGCAGCGGTGATGTTGGTGTTGAGGGCAGCACGCTCCTTGAGAACGTGGTCGAGAGTCAATTGACCGATCTCGGATCGCATGGTCGTCTGGGCAAGCTGAGAGATAGCATATTCGGCATCTTCAACTCCATAGCTATTGGAACACAAGTTTTGGGTCAGTCACATGTCCATCACCAACTCAATTGCTCTTTGGAGTTGTATAACTCACCTTGCCTTATACGCATCGAAGACACGGGTGAACAAAACACCGTCAAGCTCTAGAGTAACGTTGTCTGCAGTGATGGCGCTTTGGCTGGGTATCTCAATGGCAACTTCCTTGAGGCTTTTGACGTATGCGATTCGATCGATAAATGGCACGAGGATAGCCAGACCAGGGTCAAGAATACGGTTAAACTTTCCCATGCGCTCAACGATCCAAGCCGTCTGCTGAGGCACAAACCGGACCACGGTATTGGCCGGCAGCCGGGGCTTCGAGAAGTATGAAGGCAGGACGGGAGATCCGAAGCCGGAGGGGAGCAGAGCATGGTTGGTGGTGCTGAAGGATCGGTGGGAGGCGATAGATCGAGCTGTGATGGCGGCGGCAGCTGTAATGAGACGCGATTGCGGCGCCCTGAGGGCTGTCCGCGCAAGGGACATGGCCATGATATAGAGAGTTCGAGTCTGTTGAAGGTCAAGGTCACGATTCCAGAATGACGTCCTCTCCTCCGGGCCAGTGGGAAAAACACTCTTGTCTGGTCAGTGGTCGGGTGAGCTCAGAGCTTCCTTTGAATATTCCGACGTTTGCCCGCTCGACCAGGCAAGCTCGATGTGACGCGGGTGGCTAGTGACAAGCACCTACCTCGGCTTCGTGTGGCTGTGCCTCAATATCGAAAGAGGTATTGGCGGGGAACTCTTGCTTGCTCTTATCGAGACAATTCACCGCCTTCCTTTCTGTTTGTTTGCCCCGCGACTGTGACTGGATCCCGCCAAACCAGAGTCACCCAATATCAACCGCCACTACACCAACGTCATCTATCGCGAACGTCGTTTCTTACTCATCTACGATTCTTTTACACCCGATACCGAAAATCCCACAGTATTTGACCAACAACAACAATCGCTATCCAACCAAGTTTCCTTTGAGTAATCCAACACAATGTCTGCCAAGGTTCCTCGCAACTTTCGCCTGCTGGAGGAGCTCGAGAAGGGAGAGAAGGGTCTCGGCGCTGAGGCCTGCAGTTACGGATTAGAGGACCCTGAGGATCTTCTCATGAGCAAATGGAACGGCACAATTCTTGGACCTCCTCATGTATGTGCCCCGCTCTAGCATATTGAAGTAATCGAAATTACTATAGATTCGCGAAGATCATCGCTAACCTATCCTGGTTCAGTCCGTCCACGAGAACCGTATCTACAGTGTCAAGATGCACTGCGGTCCCGAGTACCCTGACAAGCCTCCTTCAGTTCAGTTCATCAGCCAGGTCAACTTGCCCTGTGTTAACCCCACCAACGGCATCGTCGACCCCAACCAACTGCCCTGCCTCGCCCAGTGGAAGCGCGAGAACACCATGGAGACTGTGCTCATAGAGTTGCGACGGTATGCCAGCGTCATATTCAAGCAAGGAAAACGACATTATATTAACATCCTGCAGATACATGGCGTCGTCCCAGAACAAGAAGATCCCCCAGCCTCCTGAGGGCTCTACCTACTTCTAAGTTACGAACACCTCTACCTCTACACGCCGTTATGTCAAGATAAAACCTCCACGATAAATCAATGAATCGAACTTAAAGATGACCAAAGTCTTTCAAATGGAGTAAGAAAGAAGCCAACAGGCCATACTCCGCTGTTGTTCGAGAATATATGCGATTATAAGAATCGCGAACTACAATATGATATACAAAGCTGCAGAGTGCCTCTTCCTTCCCTTCCGTCTTCATCACATTACAGTCCCAGTATCCTCCAATTCTTATTGGCTTTTCGTCACGTTCGTCAAAGAACAAATTGCTACCCGCTCTTGCGCCTGTCCTCGGAACCAATCCCAGACCCGATGACTCAAAGCAAAGTCGATTTTCGTAGAGATGGTACAAGGCTAGACGTTTCGAGATATCCTAAGAGAGTTGGGCATGGTCGTTTAGGGGAATTTCTCCGTTCCACTTTCATGACAAAGGGGCCTTGTATATCCCCAGTACGCCGCATTAGCTGATGTACTCCAAGAAAGATAAAAGAGTAAATCGCAGTTAATCATCGCCGACAAAGGAAAATGTTTGATGTGCGTGATCATCAAAGTGACCGAGGTATCCAAGAAATAAAATACTCCAATCCCCAGAATGCTGTTTTGAAATATGTATAAATGAAAAGTCAACGTCGGTGAAACGTATCGTAAATCGCAGATGATATGTGTGATATGATATAGTGCCTAGTCCTCAAACCCCCATTTCGCAGGGGGTCCAACAGCACTCAGACGAGCCGTCTTCTTGTTGACTCTAGGAGCCACAGTCGAAAGAGCATCAGGAGAGATGGGGCTGTCGGGTCGAGGAACACCAACCTCGAGATTCTCGCTATGAGGTTGAGGACTTCGTTGACGTGATCGGCTCGTTCGGCGCTTCACAACTGACTGACGCTCCTTTCGATCGCTATAGCGACGCTGCTGGGTGTACATAACAACCTCAGGGACAACCTCCGAACCCTCAGATTCGTCTTCGAACTCGTAGTCGTAGAAGTCGCTCAGATCAGGGCTGGGCTCAGCTTCCTCGATGGAGTGCTCTGCGGCTAGGCCCTTGTCGATATAGAGAAGAATACGCTCGCGCTGGTGGTGATCACTATGAGGTTTAGGCTCATGAACCTTTTTATTAGAGTGATGAGTAGAAGTGGTTGCTTCAGATTTGCCAGACCAATTTTGGTGGCTCAAGTCGATAACGGTAGTGCCATCAGCAGCAACAGTAGTCTTGTCCTTGAAGGTAGGAGGAGCAGGGAAATCCAAGTCAAGGTCAAAGGTCTCTTCGGTGATGGTGGCCTCGGAAGGCTTCGACTGGTGACCCTTGTGATTGGCCTTCTCGTTTCGGCTGTTCTCTTCCATCTCAGAGAGAATAGAGCCGCGCATGATCTGTCGCTTGTGGCGGAGGGCGGCCAGAAGCATCTCCTCCTGGCGTGTAACAGCCATGAAGCGGTTATGGCTTCCCTTGCCATCGATAGAAGAGTGGGCAGAGCGAATGTAGAAGTCGACGGAGCTTGGGCTCAGAGGGGGCGTGGGCGCATCGGTGTTGGTAGAGATAGATTCGTGGGGAACGTATCTCATCGCAGGGAGGAAGTCGAGCTCTGGTTCAGGATCATTCTCAGAATCCACTTCCTTATCCTGGTCGGAATCAGTAGAATCTGAACGTCCCTGGTCGGGATACAAGGCGACAACTTTTACTTCTTGAGAGTTGAAGCTTGGCTTGCTTTGCCATGTATTCGATGTATTTGCCGATGAACTGGATATGCTTTGTGATGGTGATTGTCCAGCGGTACCCTCCTGAATCGTGTTCGTCGAGCTTCCAGAAAGGGAGCTGGTTCGCGGAGCCACGATAGGGTTTCGATGGTGGCCATTGGGGATAGTCAGATAATTGTTGGAGCTCGATGTTCGCTTGCTCGATCTGCTGAGTCGCTTTGAACTGTTATCGGCACTTGAGCTCGTTCGAGCGGTGCTTGGGCGGAAGTCGATAGAAGATCCAGCTTCCGATGTCGCATACTCTGGAATCGATGCAGGGCCCTTTGAAGACGAGTCGATGTAAACATCATCTTCGGAATCCGAAGAGAGCGATAGAACACTCTTTTCCTGGAGATCCGACTCTTGGAAACTCCTACTGGTGCGCTTCGAAGCCTTGGATGTCCTGGTGTGTCTACTAGAAACACTAGCAGCGCAGTCCGTAGGCGAAGATTGACCAGGTTTGCTGGCCAGGATAGCTTGGGGTGTTTGAGGTAAATTGCGTTTAGCGTATTGTGAGATGATTTGCTCGTCATGAGCCGGTGGTATGGGCCGATGCTCATGCTTGGTTTGATGAGAAACAGTGGGTTTCAGTTGAAGCAAGTCTTTGGATTTAGACTTCTTGACGGTCTTTTCTACCGGATCCGGCAGATCCAGCTCGTCGTCAGCGATTGAGCGGAAAGACATTTGCTCGTAATGCTCGTAGAGGTTAGGTAGCCCGTTTAGGTGGTTGTGTGGCCTGCGGTTGTTGCTCTCGCCTGTCTTTGGTCGATTGGCATCTTCCGAGTTCATTGACCTCAGACTCTCCTTCGTAGGCCGTCTTGACAGCTTGCCTCGTAGAGATGGTGTACTTGTTGGCGACAGGATAGATGGTGATCGAACAACTTGGCCCAGCATCGGACCCTCCCACTGAGGCTCGGTCTTCTTGCCTCGAGATCGCCCCATGAGATGAGACAAATCCAGTTTTGCAGGCTTCTTTTTCCTTAGCTTGGCCTCCGCAATGGAGTTCTCCATATCCAGCATTCTTTCCGCTTTCGACGGTAGTCCTTTCGCCATAGCCGAAGCTGAAGTCTGCTGGGATATGGCGAGGGGTTGCTTAGTCTTGTCATACCAAGAATGAAGCGTCGAAGAAGACTGTCGTTTCCGGAGAATGCTAGTCATGTCAGACATATCCTCGTCATACTCGTCAGTAGGCGCTCCATTGACTCTGAACTGCCGCGGCACGATCTCAGACTCATCTCCCCATTCCCGCATTCCACGATCATGTCTCACAGGAGAGCCATGGCCAAGGCTGTGGCTCAGCTGCACCTGGGATGTCTCAGGACCGCCAGTTGCCGCCAGGTTGACCTTTGAGCTGGAGAAGTTGTCCCATTGCTGAGGAGCGTCGATGTTGAGAGCAGTCGATCCGAGAATCTTTTGAGCTTTGCTCATGGGCGGTGCGGTGACGGTCACCTTTGGAGGCTGCTTCTTGCGGCCTGGGAATGCAAACTTGCCCATGATTCCGGCGACGTCTCTCAGTTATATCCTGTCTTCCGTCGCCAGATTGAATATTGTCCCCCCGTGGGGAGTCTCTCGTCAGCGCAAGGTCAACTGCCTTTCGCCCAACATGTGGGAGAAGAGCGGTGTCGTTGGAGAGATAACTGCGAGTTTGATAATCTGCTGCCAAGGAGGCGCTTCGTGGGTTCTAAATATTATCGCGGTAGATGGCAATCCCGGAAAATATTAGTCGTCGATCGCAAGCGATTTGCCGATGGGACGCTGCTAGATAATATTAAGAAGTCGCCTCGTCTTTTGGTGTTTTCCAGACTAGTCTTATTGGCGTGCCATATCGAGCCAGGGATTCGCTATGGTATATTCGATCTGCCGTGCGATATCAATCTCGCTTTGCTGCGTGTCTTCCCCTCACAGAGTTCCCGCTAGATGGAACGAACGACCGTTAACGATATTGAGTAACAAGTATAGGAGGGGGAAGAGTTGGAGGGGGATCAGAGGAATAAGAAGCAGATGTCGAGATGAATAGGGACGGTGAAAGTCCAGGTGGGTTCAGCAGACTTGGATCTGGCTTGACATGGGTATTAGTTAGTTAGTTAGTGAGTGAGTTACGGGGGTGTAAGAGTTGAGGAGGCGTGCGCTAAGAGGGAGAGGGTGTGAGATGATGATCAAGAAGAGCCTGGTGAAGACTTTCTCTCTCTCTCTCTCTCTCTCTCTCTCTCTCTGCCTTCAATTGAATCCCCGGTCGCAATCTGCTTAAATCCCGCCCGAGCGAGCGATCACAACCTGGAAAGACTCTCCACCAGCACGCGAGAGGGCAAATGAGGGAGATCTAAGCGAATTGACTGAGCCTCCGCTGTCCGTCTTGTCCGTCTTGTCAGGTGGAAGAGAGCATGAACTGAGGAGTGCGTCGACAACAGGGGTTGACTTGGCACGAGAGAATCGTAATAACAATAATTAACCAGTATCACAAGAAGATCACAGCAAAAGAGCAATCAAAAGAATGGCTTGTCAGGTATTATCGTATTCTCTCACTACAGCGTCTGGTGGCGCGAATACGTGCAGACAAAAATGCAAATCACCCTCAAAATGTGTATCCTTCTCCGTCCATTTCACCCATTCAGAGAAGTCGAGTGTCAGCTAAAGCATAAACACCACCTGCAAATAGTGGCCAGCTAGAGCCAAACCCGGCTAAGACCCCGCCATCATTTGCTCAATACAAAGTCAAAAAGCCAAAAGAGAGTCATGGCTTTTCCTCCAAAGGGCTCACGGGATTGGGCACATCTTCCCAAAGAATGACTAGCGGTGTTGGACGGAGCTGAGAGTCTGATGGAGGTCAGTCGCTGCTGGAGGCTCGATTTACGGGTGGTAATTTGCCTCGGACTCCCCTATAGCGCGGCACGTATACCGTAAGGGTCCTTGTTATTATCACCATCTGTGCCTTGCAGAGAAGCCTTCCATTGCTGTTCGATCTTTCCGATCCCCTTAACTACTCCCGTCCAATCAGATTCTCCGGCAAAGGCCTGAATTGGTTATTTGCAACCCCCAGAGTGGCACAGAGTGGTAAGTCTTGGCTACCTTACCTACAATTACCGCCGGCAATTCGTGCTGCCGTCCGTTTTCATCTGTGATCCAACTCGACTCAACCAACTCATCTCATCTCATCTCGTTTTCCCCTTCTGCATTCAAACGGAAAATGGACAAGGATTTACCGTTTGGACTACTAGATTGTGCCGAATGGTGGTGACGGTGGTGAGCCAAACGCTCCCCTCCCTTTCATGTCCAGGGGTCCCCCCATGAGAGACAACACCAACTCCAGCCTCCAGAGACGGGGTGAGGCCAGCGCGGGTCCATCGGGCACGCTATCCAGACCGTGGTAAGTTAGCCATGCTAGCCCTGTCCTGGTAGCCTGGCTACTTGGCTTCTGTTGGAAGAATGGGAGAGGGAGAAAAAAAGAAATGGACCCCTGCAGTAGAGGATCTGCTCCCCGCTGCTCCCCCTTGCTCCCCCTACGCTGAACAAGCAGGGCGCTGAAGACTGTTGAGGCCGCTGAAGATGTCTTAAAGTCCGCTGTAATAACCAGGGCTCGTGTTGTTCTATTGGACGGACAAGTCCTGCTTCATTCAGCTACTGCAGCGCACTGTCTGAGCGCAGGCCGTCCAACGGCCAAGGTCCATCAGTTATTGAAGCTTGAGCTTTGATGAAGTGGGTGGCGGTGCATGGCGGAAAGGAAGCAAGAAGCAGAAGAGAAGAAAAGGAAAAAGGGATCCAGGAACAAGAAGCCAGAAGCCAGAAGCAGCACAGAAGAACTCATCCCATACCAAGACTGGTTAATCAGGGGATCTAGCCAATCCAATCGTGGCAGTCCAACCTTGCTTCTTCTCAGATCCGGCGACGATCTCCTTCCTCTTGTCGTTCATCGCCCCTTGTTTGACATTAGATCCTTGCAGAAGTTCTCATCAACTAACGTACTAACGTTAGAAGAGGAAGCCTGGAAGAACAAGGCATTTAACTTTCTGCAGGTACAATTGAGTTCAGAAGCTTGATTCACATGTTAACTCAAAGCCGAAGACCATCCCATAAGGTAACTTTTTTTTGGCTTGTGAGCTCCGAGCTCCCCCTGTGCTTGTGTGTTCAACCTGAAGCGTTCGGTTGGTGGTGGGAGCGGAAGCGATGGAAGGGATGGCATGCATATGACTAACTATGACTACCTATCTCCTTGACGGCGATAACACATGTAGGTCTACGCTAAAGGACACACAAGGGTTAATAGCGAATCGCTTAGCTATTTTAAGCAAATATACTGGCTAGCTGTCACGTCACCGGGACCCACATATGTTATCGCCGTCAAGGAGATCCGTACCTATGACGGAGCACCCAGGGAGGGATGTGATTGAATTCACTAGCGAGGTCCGTGGCACTGACTGGTGGATATTTGTTTGACGAGATGCTTGCGTGCTCTTGTTATGGGTGGAGGAGGCCTTGCTTGGCCCAGCTATCACGAGGTCCCCCAGATCTTCCTCTAAGGGGGTTGATCAACGCAGCTGTCAATCAGCCGAATCTCGTCGGGTAACGCACCTACGCCGTCTCTATACTATTCGATGTAACGAAAAACAGTGGACAAACATCAAAGAAACAAGACCAACAAGACTCCATTGTCTATCAGAGACTGGAATCTTGGCCGGTTTATTGCCCGCTAGAAACACAACCAACACCAACGCTAAATTAACGACGGGGGCTTTACCACGAGCTTCTCCCTTTTTTCTTTCTCTGCCACTGAAAGCTAAGCTATCGTGAGATTCTTCTTCGTATCCCAAGCTTTTTTGCCCCTGGGCTTGCAGCACAACATGACTCGTTTTTCAGACTTCTCACAACATTGCCGGCGTCATACCGGAAATTTCCCTAGCGGTGGAGGCGGTCTTGTCCATCGTGATTTATCACAATGCAATGGGCTTCACATTTCAATTTGATGACCAAACGTAATCATCAGCCTCCCAGCAGAGCACCGTTATCAATTATTAGCCTGTCGCCTGTCATGATGCTGGTAACGGTAAGGCAGAGAGCCAGGGTGTTGTATCCCAGGCTCCCTCGTGGTTCGTCTACGTATGTACAAAGATTCACAGTCCGTTCATTCATTCTCTACCTTGGACAAGACTAAAAGTGATGCCCTTCCTTCGTTCTTTTCGCTAGACCTGATATGGTGGACAACAGTTCGTCCACCAAAATGCCACTTTCAGCCACCCCATAGTTAGCCCATGCTGTGCTGTATGTAAGCCCGCAGCTAGCGACTCATGCAGGCCAAGACTATTGACTGAGCAATCAAAAGCCGGGGCATACTATTCTGTCTTGATATTGATTATCGTTCGATTCTGTATATTGCCAATAAATCATTAAATGAGGTGTGACACGAACGCACTTCGCGATTCTTCGGCCTCCGTTTGTTCTACATTCGACCTCTGACGTCTATTCCCATCCTCATCATCAAGCGATATCCCATATCGGGCCCTACCGCTCCGAAAAGACCGGCCCCTGAAACGAGGGAGCAGCAAGGACCTTGTTTCCTTCGGCCAACTCCTGCTGTTAACAAACGGTCTGCCCGAATAAATAGGCAGATCGACTCATTATTTTTCTTATTCTGTCTGGTTGGGTTTCAGGTTATAACTGTCGCCTTTTTGCCTCTTCTCTCACTGCCTTGTCCTTGTGAGCAAGAAATCGATATATCACATGAAACGCCATCCTGGTGTTTGATAGCCCCAATGTTTTCCTATTTTTGCTTTTTAGGCTATCTATGCTTCCTAGGCTTCCAAGGAATAATCGGAGCTTCGAGATTCCTTGATTAATTACTGCCCTGTCTACTCCGTAGGGGAGGAAAGAAAACTCAGGACCTTAGTCCTGGATAACAAAAAGACTTAGGTTAACTAGCCTAAGTTTAGGATAACTTTTGCTGAGTTTGTTTCAATACCCTATATCGAAGTCTGGTGTTTTCTTGCTCCCCGGGGCCCGTCTTTTACATTGAGCCTACTGTACATACTGCTGATGCTGAAAGGATCCGTGATATTCGGATATATGGGATCCCGAGATAAATGGAGCTGGTTGAGGCTGCATCAAACAAAGCTGACATCTTGATGGGGTCATATAAATTGCTTTTTTGTTTCTCTGCTGCGTCAATTGCAACGTCTCTCCACATGTTGGAGCCAATTGTTCAAAATGTCTGTGAGGTATCAAATGCTGTCAAATGCCGAATTATCTATCCGCTCGTTGAGTCCGTTTGCGGTCTGCACTTCGCCTTTATACGGCCAATGGGACACTTGCATGCATTCACCTTTCTTATTCCATGGAGTCGGGTAGGTAGTATTGGAACATTGTTTGGTTTCGTTTATGCGTCAACTAGTTTTCGTCTCATGTTTGCTTTTTTGTAATGGGTCGATTCGATGTTCGCCTGCCTTTCGCAAAATCAGCCTGTTCTAGAGAGGCATTTTCATGTTTCCAATAGCGACACTCCCACTCCTCAAAGAGAACATATGGCAATGAATGATAGGTTATGATACAGTGGACAATCGATGTGGCTAATTGTGTAGTCCCCAAAGAAGTCAGCCGGTCGTTGGTAGTTTTGAGACTTGGCCGAGGTGCAGGGTAGGCAGAACACAAATACAAGGCGGGTTTCCCGGTGTGCATTTATTTCCATTACTCTTATTTCGATATTTGAAGTGTTGTGGGTATCTCGAAGTATGCTTTTCTCTTCTGATGTGAGTGTTAATTTAAAAGACCCATCTAGGCCAATGTTGATGAATCATGTTTCGCTGGGTGTGATCATTTCTCGATGCGAGGCTCAAGATAGCGTCAGAGAATACAAATCTATGTTTGAGAAGACTACCTTCCATAAGAGAAACAGTCAATCAATTTATAGGGCTTATGATGTGAAAAGTATAAGAAGTTCCCCGAGCTTGCTAAGCTACCGTAGTCACTGTCCCGATGTCAATTTGAGCAGCTTGATAGATAACAACACTATATCGACAAACGGCCAGAAGGAGACCCGATAGAATTCCCCTCGAGTACATGAATTGTTCAGACCAAATTGATCTTCTTTGAATACTCGGGATATCTTGCCCGCATGGCCAATTGTGGCTCCTGTAAAGGCTTCAATTGTATAAACAGGGACATACCATCAAGTTCGACAATTCGAAGACGAGAGGGACATCGTACAGACAGAAGCCTCAGGATTGGATTGGATTGCTCGAGGACAAATCGAGTTCAACTACAGAATCACATCACCGATTGAAAGACAGATATAACTTAAATGAACATGTATTTGGAGTATTACTGCCAGATATATCCTGGATGACTACCACGACAACTGTGCAGTTTCGAGCCATATCGTTCCCAATTACCACATACGCTCCCAGCACCTCTTCCAGAAAGGCATAGCAGCAAGCTCACGCTTATAATTCTCTTCAATACCACCCTCCTCCCAGTGCTTGCACTCCTCGTCAACCTCCTTCTTGCCACTGACAAGATCGGCTGTCTCAGGGTTGACAAACTTGGTCTTCTTGAGAACCTTCCAAACAATGAACAGAATAGCAGCATAAGCGTGGCAGAAGTAGCTGGTGACGAAACCCTGAGTGCTCCAAGGCTCGAACTTGTCGAAACCGATGAAGATAAGGGCGGTGACACCGAGGAAGAGACCGACATAGGCAGCCCAAGGGTTGAAAGGAGCGATGTAGTGCAGGACAGACTTGTCCATACCCTGAGCGTTGCGAGCGCGGAACCAACCGATGAAGACAACGATCATCATGGTGTAGGTGGCGATGAGACCGGTGGTTGTAAGGTCGACGAACCAGAAGAAAACGGTAACAGAGGATTCGCCAGCGACGAGGAAGGTAATGCAGCTGATGACACTGACGGTGAGGACACAGTACATTGGGACACCAGCCTTGTTACACTTCATGAGGAAAGCAGGGGCCTGGCCATCGCGAGCAAGACCGTAGAGGGTTCGAGAAGAGGAGTAGAGGTAGGCATTTCCGCAAGAGAGACCGGAAGTGAGGATGAGGAAGTTGATCAAGCTAGGGAGACCGTGGATACCAAGGTTCTCAACTATTTGTTCGTTAGCATTGTATTTGTGTGTTCAAGGAGAAAGATGACTTACTGCCAATGACCCAGGGAGAAGCAGCAGCACCAGCGGCGCTGTTCTCAATAGCGCCGAGCAGACGCTTGTCATCAGAGGAGCAGATGATACCAACAGCCAATACACCAAAGACGTAAAAACCAACAAGTCGGTAGAAGATGAGCTTGGCGACTCGGGGAATAGTTCGTCGAGGGTTGGCGATCTCACCGGAGGACAGAGAGATCATATCGGGACCAGCAATGGTGAAACCAGCATAGAGAACAACCTTCCACCAGCCACAGAATTTACCAAGATCTCCCTCGGCGTGGTAGGGCTGCATAGCCTTGCCGCCCTTCCAGTATCGGAATCCGTATGCGTCGCCCTTGGGGTTGCCACCGCACATGGTGATGAGAGTGATGAAGAGGAGACCGAAGAGGAGGATGACCTTGAGAGAAGCCATGATGAATTCAGCCTCACCGTAGTACCTAGAACGTTTGTTAGAGCTGTTGCTGAGATATTTTTTTTCGATTTGTGCTTACTTGACAGCAACAACGTTGAGCAGCACGCAAATGACCATTGCCATCGCAACCCAAGCTGCAGGATTGATATCAGGAACCCAATATTGCATCAGTGTCGCTACAGCACTGTATTCGACACAAACAAGCATAAGACCGGCGTAGAAATATGTCCATCCCATAGCAAATCCTATTCCACATTAGCTGAAATTCTGTATTAATCGTATGCAAAACGTACCAAGGGCAGGGTCAACGAAACGGGCAGCAAGCTCAAAGATGGAACCACGGATAGGGAGGTACGAGCACATCTCAGCAACACACAAGTTGCAAGGCCAGACGAAGAAGACACCCCAGATCAAGTAACCGAGAACGACAGAGAGAGGACCAGCCTTGGAGAGAACACCACCGATACCAACGAAGAGACCGGTACCGATGGAGCCACCGATGGCCATCAGCTGAACATGTCGAGGGGAGAGACCTCGTACGGTTCGACCATATTCTCTATCGACGGAGTTGTGATCGATCAAGACACCAGGTGAAGTGTCTGAAACGTTGGGAGCCTCGACGGCCTTTGACTCGGGGTCTTCTTGATAACCCATGATGAAGGGTAGTTTAACAAAGACGAAATTAGTCTTGAATACTCAATCTCTTACAAGAGTAGAACTCTTAGTGGAATGGAGATGAGGTTATGGGAGCAATGTCGTGGAGACACAAGCCTGGATATAAGAACACCTAGGGAGGGGGGACGATCGCCCTTTAAGAATCAAGTTGACTGTAACCATGATCAAGATTATGGATCATGACAACCGGCCCGGTTTTCTGTAAGAGGAGCTCATCATGTCGATTAACATGACAAGGAGGTAGAGCTATGGCATTCCCAATACCAAAAAGCTCGAGTTCCCCGATGTTGGACTACGGAGGTGAGAAGGTATGCAGCGCTAGGCAAAGCTCTCCACCGCGGTAACGGATATGATTTTAGGTACAGGGGCATGATAAGCAGTGCATTCAACGGCGTGTCAAACACTGCTGATCATCTTAAAGCCGTGGAGAGGTGAGATCGAGTTCACCTCAACCGGGCCGGTTGTATCGTCTCAAAATGGTAAGTACGGGCGACAGAGTGTCGTTATGTGGGGGAATAGCAGAGGAGCCATGACTCGGCCTTTTCCAGCGACTGTGTGTGTAGTGTACATAGGATTTCCGTGTAAGTGATGGCTTGAGGGAGGATTTCCGTGGTGTTTGCGGGAGCGCTAGAGGTGCTGCCAAGACAGGCGAGGCCAGGTTTAGCGAGAATTGGGGACTGATCCTTGTCTCTTTGGTATGGGGACTGCGGGCAACGGTTATCAGAGTGGTTGTGGTTCGTGGATGAGAGGAGAGAGATAGGCAGTTTCACGGCGTGGCCAAGACGGGACAAGAAGGGGGAGTCCACCGCGGTTAAAGCTTGGTTGATAGATGGCAATGAAGACTCTGTGAGCTGATCATATGGAAGAGAGTGGTGTTTGCAATGTGTATGTGTAAGTTGAAGAGAAAGTCGCTCAACACTAACTAGTCCTCCCTAAGAAGCCATGATCATCAAACACAATCGGACTACCCGTTCAGTGACATTGGGCTCACCTTCTCCCATTACAGAGCCCTTCCCTTGAACCTAGTTCAGTCCCAACGGCTATACCGAGTACCGTTACCCCGAGATCATCAGAACATCTCCAACAGCCCAGCTCCAGCGCGTTCCGAAGCAAACACTCCAATACGCGGCTCCGATGCAAGGTTGTTACCCCAGACAAGGTCAAGGGTGAGTTTCCATCTCGTACGTAATGAAATACAGCGGCTCTCGTACCGCATTTGCTCAGCATCGTGTGGGGAAAGGTTCATCATCAGGTGCGGTACTCGGTACCGAAAAAGCGGTTACTTGCAGAACAAAGCAAAACTGAGACGCTAGACAAAGTCTCTTGTGCAGTGGCACGAGAACGAGAGGAGAAAATGCGGGGGAAGATGGCAGGAAAACCTGCTGCACGCTGTTCCTTTTTTTTTGTGCTTGAGTTATTAGCTTAGTTTAATTTTAAGCATGGGTTTAAGCGTGTATGATCCCGGTCTGGTCGGACTGTGGCCGATTTCATTGCGAGTCATTATTACGTGAGTGATATTGTGCCCAATTGATGATGTATTCCTTTTCAAGTACAAACGAGAGAGGAGAGTTGGAGAAAAGGAAATGCTCGACGATTGTAGTTTAGAGGCATATTTTGACCTGACCTGACCTGACCTGACCTGACTTGCTGCCCGTCCTATGATACAAAACCATGTACAGAAGATGGGTCTCTCAGAGTCTGTCTTCTTATCAGTAACACCCCTGACCACACCTAATTTGGTTGGAGAAGGGCAACTCTGGCAGAGATAAGAGAATGGAGAATGCGGAATTGTTCTGTATGCAGTCTAGAGCGAGTCCAACGTCCACCAGACCCCAACTCAACCCTCTGCACGTAGTATTTCTCCAAATCTACAGCACGAAATTTCTGCGAATGCCCTCACTCAAACTCATATCCAGCTACAGCATTTCCCCAGATCTGTCCATCTGTCAAGATCTCTGACTCCCCCGCAAGCTCCAGCAAACAAGGTGAAATCTCTCCAGATAAAAATCTGGAGAATCTAGAGTCCCGGGCTCGCGGGGCCCCACGAATGTCGAGCCAGCGAAACGTAATGAAAACTTGGGCACCTCAATCAATATCAAGTGGCATCACCGACGTGCCATCTACGTATTTCTCTCAACGGACCAGCGGACGGCAACGAAACTGTGGGCACGGAACCATCCGGCCCCTCTTGTATGATCCTCATCTTCGACTCTATGATTGTCTCCATTTTCAATATAAAGAGGCTGAAAAAAAGTCTGTTGCTCTCCCGGTTCCTAGCATCGGTACAACATCCGGGTTATTCACGTCCTCACGAACTACTGTAAGCCCAGCGCCACAAGACAAGTATAGAACCTTTTCCTGTCCTCGTGAATGGGTAGAAATGTCTTCTAGAAGAGGATTGAGACAGACAGGAACCGGCATCTGATCGAGCTAGGGGTGTTTATGTGTGTGTGTGGAGAACAAGTTGCAATCCTTGTCACGATAACAAAACCTCAAGCCGAAATCGTAGCTGAAAATAAGCTTGAAAACTAACACATGAGCCGTCGGTAGTCGGGCATCAGACTATTTCCTAGTCGTGTTCTCTTACCTATTTCTTATAGTGAACCGGCCCGGTCGACGAGACTGATTTTTCGGCATCAGACGTCTTCGACATGACGATCCACCCCCAGATATCAGCTTCATCTTGGCGGTTGATGCCAAGATGATAGGCATAATACCTCGTCTGATTACATCCGATGCTGAATCATGGATACCTATCTCAGTGTGATCGATTGTTACAGTGCTATGGACAGACGCTCTCATGATCAGCAGAAGCTCCACAAGTGAAAAGAAGCATCAAAGAGGTATGAAAGGTTGATATGTATATGTCACGGACTTCATACTGAATATGTTCTGACCAAATTGCACAAACGCAACTTTTGATATTTTATTACCAGTTGAGCTTTCATGTCTTGCCAAACCTGTATCCCACACCCTGCCCTTTTCCTATCAAAAGAAACGCTCCGTATGCCTGAATAACGTAAAGCAATCTCAACAAGAGACTCCCCAATCAATGTCAAATGACGCCTGCGCTCCAAGATATGTACCAATGCCAGGAACGTCAACACGATCACCATTACCCGATGCTAGCACCAGCCGACAGCTCCATTGATCCTACTCTACCATGCGGCACATGCATTTAATACCAATCAATGCAATGCACGGGTCTAAATTGCCACACCTGTTCTGGACCCAATGCCCCGGAGTCAGGGCTGGTCTCCATCCTTAAGTTGTGGCGTAGTTGTGGCCGTTTGAGTCTCAGCGGTCTAGGTGTGCTCTAAAGATACCGTGTCTTGAGCCACTCCTCGTCTCGCAGTCCTAGGTTCAACCCGTTCTGTGTCCACCATCGTCGAACTGCGCTCTGATCTCCTATGCTGTCCTCAAGAGCCTCTTCGATGTTGCACGTCCGGAATTCTACTAGCTGCTTTCGACCCTCCATACCCTCGAGCTCTCCATGAGCAAAGTTACGCCACCACTCAAGCACCGCCAAGTGCTTGAATATGGTCGGTGAAACGAGAACCTCAGCGTCAAACACGAGCTTGTCATCTCCTTTCAGCCGTCTCCAGGTTTCCAAGACCTCGACTTGGCCCCAGCGGCTTGCCATCTTGGCGACGCTGTCACCATGAGCAGCAGGGATGCCTGAAGCGTCCCACCACCGCAACACATCAGCTTGTCCATGTTGTGTTGCCCATAGTAGTGACCGGCCCGGCCGAAGAACGACCTTGTCGTCCTGTGCTGCTGCATCGCGCCACCACTCGAGAACCAAGAGATGTCCATTTCCGCTAGCTTGCTCCAGCGCAGACTCTGTATAACGCATCATCAATCCAGACCGACGCCACCACCAATCTAAAACGCGAACATGCCCAAACTTGGAGGCACCATCGACAGCTTCTGCGTCATATACGTGTCGATCTCTGAACCAAGCGCTCTGCTTCCAATAGTCCAGCACATCAGTGCGTGGATAATAAGCGGAGGCTTTAGTTGGTAACGTCGTTCCGTCAAATGCTTTAAAAAGATCAGGTCGGTTGGCTTCCATATACGCCAACACGTCAATAAGACCAAATTTGATCACTAGCTTAATAACCAGTGCTGATATATCGTTGAATTCTGGCGGAGATTGCGATATCTTTTTGCATATCGCCGCGGAGTTGCATGTTAGCACTGTCCACTCGAGCTCATGCTCGTACACCTTCAACGGATCGTTACGGTCTCTGGGCTGACTTGTCCACGGTGAGGGCATCGGTAGGTTGGTGTACATTCCTAGAGCCTTCGCAAGTTCCCAGTCTCCTGCGTAATCAAGGATGATGGTCCAAATCTCCGGCGGTAGCTTGGACTGGACTGTCACGTCCGTGTTCTCAGTTATTGCCATTGCTGTAGCGACCTCAACATCTCTTCCCAATCCTAGCAAGTCGGCCTGGTTCTTTATAATGCCCAGCACTTCGTTAAAACCGTTCCAGTTGGGTACTCGTTTCGGGTTTGGCGACCCTTCGTAATGCCATAATATTGGCGTCACCACGCGGATCCAATTCCATTTCCGATGCAATTTACTCATGTGCTTCTTGGTCATCGGGTTTGACCACATATGAGTGCTCATGCCTGGGACCAAGATAATGCTCTTTTGTGTATCCCATCCTCTGAGTACTTCGCCGAGGAATGTATCTGTAACGCCTGCGAGCATCTTTGCGATGCTGTCTGCGTCGAGCGGCACGCAGACCATCAGATCTGCCCACTCTACTAGTTCGAATGCTTGTTGCCGATAGAATTCGATATCGTCGGCCCGATCGCCCGCTCCCATAGCCAATCCCCGGTTCTGCATAACAATTATCGTCTGTGTCAATCGCGGAACTACATCGTCGACGATCGCTCGCGCTTCAATCTGTGGATTTTTCGAGAGGCGCACGACGAGTGCTTGCGCCCAAGACGTATCGCGGGGTCCAGTAGCGGCGACGAGAAGGCGGAGTTTTCGATTGCGGGCCATATCGTGGAGAGACGAGGTAGAAGCAAGAGCGGGACTCAGCCGCGGCGAAAAGGAATGATGGTGTGCCATGCTGGAAGATGACCCGGATCCAACATGGTTTGCATGAGATAGTTGAGGAGGGCAAGCGGTGAAGTTTGAAGGCGAAAGGTTGTGACGGGGCATCAAATCACTGGTTCAACGAGATGCGGGATCACGTGGCGCTTTTCTGTGTGATGCGATAGTCTCGAGAGGGCGTAGAGAGGAAGTGGCTGCTCGATTGGAGTGTAATGGTCGGTCGTTGGAATATGAAAATCGTAAGGTCGTAAATCAGTCGTCAAGTTGAAGATTGCTTAGTTAAGATCAGTCGTGCGATTTGACAAATGATGCTCTCTGAATGGAAGGGTCTGACTGGGGCGAACGACTAAAGAAAGAAAGCAACTCGAGTCTGCTCCAGTTTTATCCTGGTAGTTAGTACTAAGGTTCCGGTGCAAGCCGGTAATAGGTAGGTAGAGGGGGGCGAGGGGCAGTTCTTTGTCTTTATAGACGCGGAGTGATAAGAGCTGAGATGACGTCGAATTGGTTATATCGAGGAATTGAGAGCGTGGAATGGAATTCGGAGAATTGTTCGACTTATTTGAGGCTTTTATTTCTCATCGAGTTGGAGAGTTATCATGTCATAAATCACATCGTAAGAAGACCAAAATGTTTATACTCTTCCCCAGTTTATAACCCCGGCATGTTGTTATCGGGATTGGTACTCCGTACAAAATCTCACCATAAGATATCAAGGCTCATGTCTTGAATATTTCTTGAACCCCGAAAGCAGCTGACGGTCATGTCTAGGTAGGTTCGCTCATCATGACCTCTACACCTCAAGCCCATACCATTACCTACACATTTTAGAGTTCAGCCTCTGTAAATCTACTTCGAATTCAGGTCAATCAAAGGCGATGAAGACGACATCAATCACATGACCCAGCACCTTTAGCCTTTTGGTAGCCCAGGTATACAGAGTATTCTAGCTCCCGACTGCTCCACAACTCGACACCCGAAGATGGAAAACTTTTGAACCGCATTATTGACTTTTTGATCTTAGTCAGAGGCTGTTCGATCTTCCTTCTGGCTCCTAACAAGACAAACCTCATCCTCTTTTGTGCGTGCATCACGTTCAGCTTATGCCCGGCGTTGATCATCGACCTGAATCACATACCTGACCTGAACTTCCCGATCCTGACCGAGGCGCTGCGCTCACGGTTATTTATTCCTCGCCGCCAAAAATTCTTCGCCCCGCTCTTTTCTCTTCCCTTCTTTGACAATGTTGGACCAAATGGCGAACGAAATCAAACTCATCTCGGGGAGCTCCCACCCGGAGATCAGTGCCAAGGTCGCCAGTCGGTATGTTATCCTCATTTTACGCTCCTCCCCTAATTTCTGGCGGTGACGCTGCGCCTGTAAACGAGGGTCCAGGTGGCTGATAGATCTCAGACTCGGCATTGATATCGCAAACACCATGAGCTTGAACTACTCCAACCGAGAGACTAGTGTTTCTATCGGAGAGTCTGTTCGAGACGAAGATGTGTTCATTCTTCAGTCTACTGCTCCTGGAGATGTCAACGATGGCCTCATGGAGTTGCTCATCATGATCCATGCTTGTCGAACTGCCTCGGCCAGACGGATCACTGCTGTTATCCCCAGCTTTCCTTATGCGCGACAGGACAAGAAGGACAAGTCACGAGCTCCCATCAGTGCTAAGCTGATTGCAAACATGCTCCAGGTTTCTGGTTGCGTACGTGTTTCACTAACATGATGTTTGACAACCTACTGACCATGACTCAGAATCATGTCATCACAATGGATCTTCACGCCTCACAAATTCAGGGTTTCTTCAACGTTCCCGTGGACAACCTCTACGCTGAACCTTCCGTGCTTCGCTGGATCCGCGAGAACCTCAGTGTCGACAACTGTGTCATCGTTTCTCCCGATGCCGGTGGAGCCAAGCGTGCGACATCTCTTGCTGACCGCCTGAACACCGGTTTCGCTCTCATCCACAAGGAACGACCCCGACCCAACGTTGTTGGTCGCATGGTTCTTGTCGGCGATGTCAGTGACAAGGTCGCCATTCTTGTTGACGACATGGCCGACACCTGTGGCACTGTAAGCTCTGCGTAACCTCTTGCAAGTGACACAGGCTAACCTCACTATAGCTCGCCAAGGCTGCTGCCACCGTCAATGAGCACGGCGCCAGGGAGGTGTATGCAATTGTTACTCACGGTATTCTGAGTGGTAAGGCCATCGATACCATTAACAACTCATGCCTCTCTGGCCTCGTTGTCACCAACAGTAAGTAACCCGGCGTATGCATCTCAAAGAACTTTGCTAACCTTTCCCAGCTGTTCCTTGTAAGCCTTAAGCCTGGTTTTGTGCATGCGCTTGTGCGTGTTCACGCGGTTTGCTAACTTCAATAGTGGGTGACAAGATTGAGCGATGCCCCAAGCTCAAGGTCATTGATGTTTCTGGAACACTTGCTGAGGTATGTTACATCGCATCTGTGGGTGCGTCGTGATATTGACCAAACACCCAGGCTATCCGACGAACTCATAACGGAGAATCCGTCTCTTACCTCTTCAACAACGTCCCCGTTTAAAGTCCTTAGATACTAGAAAGCAAGGTGAAAAAACAAGGTTATGGAGTTGGTAGGTTCGTTCGTTTCGATGAAGCCGCAGTTGCGAACTAACAGCCAGCAAGCGGCGTCCTTCTATTAGAACTGAGGCTTGGGCCAAGTCGGATTTTCAGTCATTTGGGTAAAACATCCAAAACCCACAAAAAGAGATTTACTAGACTATATGTTGCACGCATTTGCTAGAAGCTGGATCCTATGTTCAGATGATGCATGTGCGATGTTAGCTCCACGCACATGTAGTTCTGTTCCGCGCGAACTTGGATTGATTGCAGGTTTCCTTCTGTTCAATCATTTAGTAGTACGCATGTTGAGTTTTAGTATTCAATCGATCCATCGACTTGAATCATGATACCGAGTAAAGAACTTGTAAAGAATCTCAAGATTTGGCTATTGAACGGTTCTTGCGGGATGCTTTACGAGTCCTGCTAGTGTCTTGGGACAAAGTTACTTCGAGGCGAGAGATACGGCAGATTATCTGCGTTGACGAGGGAGTCTTTTCCCCGTCATGAACCCAGTTCTCATATGTGGTGACCTGCTTTACCAGGTCAAATCACCATTGCCCTCACAACGGCAGCTTCACTAACTGAGCAAACCCGCCCGTCTCAAGTAGTTATATATATTTATATATTTATTAAGCACCCAAGTATAGTAGAGATAAGGGATTGGCGTTCAATACAATAATCTTATATACCCTAGTTACAAGTCTATACTGTGCCAGCGTATTACCAGTATCTTCCCAGCGAGATATATCAGCTACTTCACTTTCCGAGTATTCCCTCCTGTCCTTACATTCGCCGAGCTGCGCGCTCAGCACGAATCTTATTTTGTTTGTCAATACTCCAGAACTTAGACTGTTGCTTTCGACTTTTTGCGGCTCTTTTCTCTTTCTTGTTCGCTGCTTTGACTTCGGGGTCTACTCGATATGGTATCGGCTCAGTGGAAATCATCCTCAGGATGCTAATCATGGCATGGCCATGATTAACACAGCCTTTGGCCGCTAGAAGCAGTGAAGCTCTCAATGTGAAGTTTGCGTCATTCCCACCGCTATGCAAATTATTGAAAGGGCAGTTGAGAGAAGTCAATACTTCCCGTAAAAAATAACCTGCACCCCCGAAAACTTCATCAGTGATACTAGCAGTATCAATAATATCAGCGTTCAGTGATGATAAATCAAACCCCAATCGAGTTAATACCCTCAGTTCAACTTTGACATTGTGGCCAACGAGAATAATAGGCCGATCTCTCGGAATAATTGATTGGATATTCTTCAGTATTTCGGTTGGTTTGGTTATCATTGACTTTCCGAAAAGAAACTTCCTCGAGGCCTTGGAGATATACGACGGCGATCCTGTCACCAGGTTATATGTCGATATGACATTCTTTTTCAGCTGCGGCGCCAAAAGGTCCTTGATCTTCAGAATTGCGATGCCCACTTGACTATCATCACTTTGAGAAAATCCATCCATTAGGTTGCCAGTCTTTTCAAAGTCGATTGATAATAGAACAGTATCGGTCTCAAAGCCTCTGCTGTATTCGGAACAGGTGCTGTCAAGTCCGAGCGCTCTAAGTAGGATCTGGAGTCCGCGGTTGGAGACTGTTGGTAGTGCGTGAGGCCGGGTGTCCTGAGCCATGATGGAACACGCTGGATTGTTTATCGGCTCAAGTCGATGGATATTGTAATGCCTTTGACTTTCTGTGTCGCCGCACACTACACTGCAGCAGGCACGGCACTTATTTATACATACATGGATTCAGTGATCTGGATGCCTAGGTAGCTTTCCCCAAATTCAATCTTTTAAACAACATTAAGGGCAGGAAGTATGTTGCCCTTATTGGTGTTCTTTACCTTTGTGCCTTGGGGTTGAATCTTAACCTCTCAACCTTATCACAGATAGAGATGCTCGAGCCGCCGCTCAAAATTGGAGTAGCGGCGAATTACCAGTGCTCAAAAGATAATTGCACTATATTTCATAAATCTACATAGAAGAAGAAATGACAAACCACATGAAGTATACACAAGTTCTAACAAGATTCTGAAGAAGTCATGATGGCGGCGCATCTTTGCATGATTGCAAGGGTCGCTCTTCCAAAGCCCCACGTGAATAGCAGGCGGTGAGTAATTCTGCCGCCTCATCTACAAGGGACACATCACTGCCTACGAGCATCAACGCACCGTAAAGAGAGATACATCATCGAACAACAAAATAATTCGAGCTCTTCAGCTGAATGGAACTGCAGAGAACTCACATGCTCTGTTCTGAGCTGAGAACTCGCGCGGATTGCTCAAGATGACGACGCAACTCCTTGCCACGGAGCTGGCCAATCTTATCCAGGAGAGCAAGAGGAAACATAATGATTTGCGACAAGTGAGCCGCTTTATCCATCACCGTGAAGAGTATTAGCTTATGGTATATACAGGCCGCGGAGAAATCGTTAGAAGAGCTGAAGAACTTGAGAAATCCTTCCGAACAGACAGCGCCTGAAGGTCCGCAAGCTACCCCCTGTTAGTGGAAGCTATATCTGACTCGAGACAGAGCTATCTCAAAAGCCCAACTTTGTCAACCCATTCATCATCGCATGTGGTACCAAAAATGCCAAGTTTACCGCCATCGCTATTGTCTGTCTTCAACGTCTCATCGTTGCGCAAGCTCTTCCGCGGTCAAAGCTGAACCAAGTGCTCGAAGCCTTGATGCAAGCCACCTCAGCTGGTCTGGATGTGCAGCTCAAGATCTTGCAAGCGCTGCCCTCACTTGTTCAAAATTATGCATCGGATCTTAAAGGAAACTTGTTGGTGACGACACTGAACATTTGCTTTACTCTTCAAAGTAGCAAAAATGCCATTGTGAACCATACCTCAGCAGCGACGCTACAGCAACTGGTCGTGTCTGTGTTTGACAAAGTTGTCGCTGAAGACAAGAAAGCAGGCGATACGCCTGCGGCAAATGATGCTGAATATTCGGAAAACCACCCTGCAGCTACCGATGCCTACCGTATTTTCAACGATCTGTGCCTTATGACCGAAAACCAGAGACCAGAATTCATCCGCGTTTCGGGGCTTCCACAGACTTTCGGCCTGGAACTCATTGAGTCCGTCATCACAAATCATGCGACCGTCTTCAGTAACCACCCCGAGCAGGCTCAGATTTTACGAAGCAGAGTAATGCCACTCCTCATTGGAGCTTTGAAGGGGAAACCGAACTTTGCGACCACAGTACGTCTGGTGCGCATTCTGTACACTATGCTGCGTAGGCACATCGGCATATTGCCATCAGAATGCGGCGAGGCGTTGACTGTTCTGACACAAATTCTCGATCAAGATGAAACCGTCTGGAAAAGAGCGCTGTGCATGGAAGTTTTCCGTGGGATCTTTGCGGATCATGCCCTGCTCAGACGAATCTACGCCATGTTCGATGCTAAAGAAGGAGAGAAAGATGTCCTTAAGCCCTTGATCGCTACCTTCGTGCGCTTAAGCACAGAAAAGCCTGCTGTAATTGGACTGGGCCATTCATCGTCACTCCCTACAACTAGCTCAAGCACAAATGGCTCTTCTGAGCAAGCCATTGCTGAAGCGAGTGGCATGACAGGTCTGATGACAGGGCCAGTTGGTGCAGAGACAACAACAACGGGTATCAGCACCCAATTTAGCTCTGTACGGGTTCCTTGTATTGATCAGCTTGATAAGACGGAGGCACCTACCATACCAGAGTCTTATCTCTACAGCTTAGTGCTGGCTTGTATATCGTCTGTATCTGACGGTCTAGCCAAGTTCATACTGCCTCTTACGGTCCCCAATGATACAAGAAATCGAAAACGAACTTCTCGACAAGACTTTGGTCGGGATTCACCTGCACCGCCGTCTGAGCAAGAGAGTACCCCGCCCAGAGGGAAGATGGAAAGGTCGGCATCCTTTAAGAAGAACCCAGTCCCACTGAACCCCCTTTCCTTAGAGGACCATCCTCTCCATTCCGAAGTAAAGATCTGTGCTACGATCGTTGAGGAGTGCTGGCCTGCAATTCTTGCGACCTGCTCTACCTTCTTATATGCTGCACTCGATTCCGAATATTATCATGGACTAGTTCGTGCCTTCCAACGATTTGCCCACGTGGCCGGGCTATTACAATTATCGACTCCTCGGGATGCTTTCCTTACAACTTTGGGCAAAGCTGCTGTCCCACCTAATGTTCTCACAGCTTGTGTCAATGCTGGCCAACCTCGACCACAAACACCAAGTACACCAACCGATGGCAGTCTCTTTAGTAACGCCCGGGGTCTCCTGAGCGTCGATAGCCTAACGCCCACCACCCCTACCGCAGACAAAGGACGACAGGCCTCATTCGATGCTTCTGTCGCTTCTTTAAATACTCGAAACTTGCTATGCCTCCGGGCACTTCTGAACTTGGGCATAGCGCTTGGTCCAACTTTGGCAGGAGCTTGGAGCATCATTCTGGAGACACTTCAACAGGCCGACTTTGTCCTTTTCGTCAGCGGAAAGTCTCCTGGCAGGACGCCAACCATGAACCGAGGACCCGATGCAGGCGGTGATAGTGAAGCTGCAACATTGATGGCCAACTTTGGCTCCGAAGTTCGTGCGGTGGAAACAGCGGCATCCAGACTCATTGAGAGCACGGTTGACTTTCCCAACGAGTCATTCCTGAAAGTGGTAGCGGCTGTCTGTAGTTTGCTGACACAGAAGCCAATTGAACAGCCTGAGACTACCACTCAGCCGCAGACACCGTCTGATGGTCAACAGCTTAAGGCTCCCGTCGTACAGGGCCGTAGGTTTTCTGGCCAGCAAATGAGTTCTGGGTCAACCCAAGAAGATCAATTCGCACTCGCTAAGCTTGGCGAGCTTGCTACGATCAACATCGAGAGATTATTGGAGTATAGTCCAGAAGAATCTGGTTGGGACGTGTTGACTAATGAGCTGATTGACACTCTCACCTCCTCTTCCATGAACTCATCTGTCAGAACTAGGGCAGCAGACATTCTTGTGAAACTTGTCCTGGAAGCTGCCAATGTGACATCCTCCCTGCCCGAGGAGGCTCGTGGTGAGATACAACTACGGTTCTTCGAGGCCCTTCGTAGGTCACTGGCGCCTCTCCTTAAAGGTGACCGAGAAGTGTCTCTTGCGAGTCACTCAACAGACATCGATATTCACAAAATCATCCTCGATGGTCTTCAAAGCATCATTGAGAGCAATGGAGAAACATTGGTCAAGGGCTGGGATATAGCCTTTGAGATCATTGGCACCATCTTTATCACCAGGGAATTCGATCCAGCTTACCGCCGTGGCTCAGTGGCCAACCCCATTCTTCTTGACACTCGATCAGCAAGACTTATTAGGTCTTCTTTCAACTCTCTCCAACTCATTTGCTCAGACTTTCTAGCGTCGCTACCAAACTCATGCTTCTTGATACTGGTGGATAATCTGTACAAGTTCTGCTCACAAGATGATGATCTCAATATTGCTTTGACTGTAAGTTGCTGATAACTTAATGAGGGTAATAATACTAATTCTTCTTAGACGGTGACGTTTTTCTGGGTACTATCAGACTTTCTCTCAGCGAAGAATGAGTCTCTCGCCATCACTGCAGACATGATGCAAAACACTGAGCTTCCTGATCTGGAAAAGATGGCAGCTGATCATGGTCACAAGAGCTCTGATGCAGCATTGTGGATGTTGCTTCTGCTACGATTGACCAATGTCACCACTGATGACAGGCTTGAGCTTCGCAATAGTGCAATCCAGACTTTGCTCAGGATCTTTGACGCCTACGGTGATCGACTCAGCCCTGAGTCTTGGTCGATATGTGTCAAATCCGTTGTCTTTAAGCTCTTGTCATCGATTGAGCAGGAAATCAAAGTTCTACAGTCGGATGAGGAAGAGGATGCTGCGGACAGTGACCGAGCTGAGTGGACTGAGACTGCCGTTGTTGTTCTCAGCGGTATCTCCAGCCTCCTCGCTAATTACCTTGATATTCTTACAGGCCACCCCTCATTCGATCACCTATGGAAAGAGTTACTTTCTCATCTTACTACCCTACTCGACTTTCAAGTCCTTGATATCAACACCGCAACCTTTAAAGCGCTTGCTCATATTTTGTCTCAGACGAACACTGAGAGCAAGTCTGTCTTCAGCAAGACAGCGATTGATATTGCATGGGATTTATGGGCAAGAGGAGTTCCGACCTCCAAGCCTGTTGACGAAAAGGCTGAAGACAACCAGAATTGTCTCATTGCATATGTATCTGCCTTGACAGAGATCTATCGACTTGTGCAGGAAGACCTTGAAGTCAAACGAGTTGGCAGAATTCTGATACTTCTCAGAGAGACTTTGGACGAAGCCTCAGTTGGCAATTACGTCCAAGATATCGAATATGTGACGCCTTTGCAGGCACATATTCTTGAAGCTGTTCAAATGATTCGAACGGACGTCGAAGGAGCACCATCGGCCCTGATTACTCAAGTTGCGGATTTTCTGGTCCTGCCTTTTATGCAGGCCAACTTCTCAAAATCAGGACCTAAACGTACTTACATTGCGCTTTCAAAAGCGAGCATGAAGACACTCGAGAAGCTTATTCTTGAGCACTCAAAGGACGCAGACATCTACCGCAGCAACTCCTTCTCCGAGGCTTTGAAGGCTCTGTGCAGACCCATTGAGCTGAAATACGGCTTCCCTACGATAACAAAATCCACGCAACCATGGAGGCTAGCTACATCTACAGCGCTTACCATCCTAGAAGCAACTCTGTCGCAGATCACGAGCCTCGAGCTGCCAAGCGGAGTTGCTCAGGATATATGGACCACGATCGTCGCCATTGCTGATGGGGTCATGAGCGCGGATTGCAGTATTGCTCCTCCAGGTACCGACTTCGCAGGCGACGAAGAGTTCGACATTGCATCTTTCCACAAGCTGCGAGAACTCATTATTCCCGCACTTGGAGCTGCAGCTGTTTCTGAAAAGGCTCGCAAGGCTTATGCTGAAAGCCTTTTCAAGACTTCAGTAATCCATGCTCCATCGCCAGATGAAGAGTCGATCATCAACGGTACACACGAGAAAGGCTTATCGGCCCTCTATGCTCCCCGTGCAGGACGAACAGTAGCAGTATTGCCTACCAAGCGCGTGAAGATGGCTTATGTCGCTTGTGAGGTGCTATTTGGGCTCGTTGCTGCTAAGGATGAGCCAACAATTGTCATCCAGCCCCCGACACCCAAATCACCAGATCCAAGGCAGAGCCATTTTGCTGAGTCACCTGTGACTCTTCACTCCCGGGTCGCCAGCACAGTGGCACCATTCCTCATAATTCGGTGCGCGTTGACACTAAGGGCTTATATCGCTGATCAGCCCCTGCGAGGCAAGATGCCCCAACCCCTGAGCCAGCGACGGGAATTATTGTGGATTCTACAGAAGCTGGTCGAGCTGAAGAGCGATAAGAGCGCCATCCCGGAATTGGATAATGTTGAAAGTGATGAGAGGAAGCATTTGCTGAGATTATATCCTCTTATTGTACGAGCATCTGGTGTTGTTGGTGACGAGAAGGTTGGTAGCCTTTTGCGAGAGGCTTTGGAGGTTGTAGGAAATGAACTGGGTTTTTAGCGATAGCCTCTTGTTCAGACACGAAGATTATGTATTTAATTACCTACTTAGACAGCGCTATCTGAGGAGTTTGTGAGTCAATAGACAGCCAAATCAATAGCAAACTTGAGTTTCTCAGCCAATCCCGTCTTATGGAGGGGTACTTCTAGAGGCACCCCACCAACCCACCACCTTCAACGCGGGGCACGAAATTCAGATTCAAAAAAATTCAATCTCGACATCAAGACCAAGATACACCAACACAATGGGAAAGTCTTCAAAAGATAAACGCGACGCCTACTACCGACTGGCCAAGGAGCAAGGATGGCGCGCTCGAAGTGCCTTTAAGCTTCTGCAATTGGACGAGGGTAGGCCATTCATTGTTGAGATCAAGCAATGCTCGCTCTGTAGCTAAAATCTCCCTTCAGAATTCGACCTGTTCGCCGATGTCACTCGAGTCGTCGACCTCTGCGCCGCACCGGGAAGTTGGTCGCAAGTACTATCCCGCGTACTGATCAAGGGCGAAAAGTTTGGAAGGGCTGCTTGGCAGGATAAGGAGGCCAAGTTTCGACAGCAGATGCTGGGAATTCTACCCAAGGACAGTGACAGCGAGCAAACAACGGCAACGGAGCAGATGCAGGAGGAACAACAGGAGGCTACGAAGCCTAGAGAAGATGTCAAGATTGTGTCGATCGATTTGCAACCTATTTCACCACTTGCGGGTATTACAACACTCCGGGCCGATATTACACATCCTGCGACAGTCCCTCTCCTACTTTCAGCCCTCGATCCCTCGTACGACCCCAAGAGTGCTGGCACCCAGGCCTCGCACCCGGTTGATCTTGTTCTGAGCGATGGAGCTCCTGACGTGACAGGTCTCCATGACCTCGATATCTACGTCCAATCCCAACTACTCTTCGCCGCCCTGAACCTGGCGCTCTGTGTCCTGAAGCCCGGCGGCAAGTTCGTCGCCAAGATCTTCCGCGGAAGAAACGTCGATGTTCTCTACGCCCAACTCAAGATCTTCTTCGAGAAGGTCATCGTCGCCAAGCCCCGTAGCAGTCGCGCAAGCAGTGTGGAAGCTTTCATCGTATGCATCAACTTCCAACCCCCCGTTGGTTTCCGCGCCAGCCTCGAAGAGCCTCTCGGTGTTGGTACACGGTTGGATGAGATGCTCAAGAAGAAGGGTGATGTTGAGCTGCAGGATTCGACGATAAAGGATGAGGGTGTTGTGGAAATGGAGGTTTACGACGAGACATCCGAGGACACGGAGAGAAGCACTCGATGGGTTGCACCGTTCATTGCCTGTGGAGATCTATCCGCCTTTGACTCCGATGCATCATATCAGCTCCCTGAGGACTACGTCTCTCTAGATCCCGTCCAGCCCCCCATTGCTCCCCCGTACAAACGCGCCATTGAGACGCGAGCCGCCATGTCCGGATCACAGCGCTAAAACAGATTTTCCATTCCAAATCCCACACACAGAATGAGTAACCCAGCAAGAGAGTTCTGAGTAAATGCATCGCTAGATAACAAAAACACAAGAGCAAAAGGATATTAATGCTTGGGTGTGGGCTTCTCGGCTGGACCGGCCATCTCGAGCATTACTAGCCCAGCCGATGGTCCCTTTTCGAATTCTTGAGCACCAAGTTCCCTTTGATACAGACGAGCCGCGGCTTGGTCGTGGGTCATGAGGAGGAGGCCACGCATGTGCTTCCATTCGTCGACTATCTCTTTGAGGGCCTTCATCAGCCATGATGCTAGGCCTCGCCGCTGGAATTCCTCGAGGACAAATACGTCTGTGAGGTAGGCCAGCGTTACATAGTCGGTTACTACACGAGCGAAACCGACCATCTTATGCGGAGAGCCATCTTTGGGTTGAGCGATGCCATTCCCTGTGCTACTGTTAGCCAAGGGAGAACTAGAGATTGGTTGCAATTCAGTTGACTTACTCTTCATCTCTTCGGCGGTCTGTGGGGTATAGTAGACCGCCAGAGTCAAGCAGTTATCCAGCACTCTTTGGAGTTGTCCTTGAGGCAAGGGGCTGCTCCACCAATTGTCATCGAGAGACTTGTTGAAAGTTTGGGGACACAGATAGGACTTGTCGTTTGTGAGGAAGAAATTATCACGGTACCAGAACCGGGGAGCACCTTCAGCCTGGTTCAGAGAGTCGTGGGAGCCCATATTGATGAATATACGAGTTAACGATATTGTCTTCAAGTTTCGAAAGTTTGGTGTTTGGTGAGGGTTCCCGAGGGCTTGGGTCGAGTCGGTAGGATACAGAAGACGGCCACACAGCTTGAATCGAGAGCAAACAGGACTGCGGTGCTACTCAATGGGCAAGGATCGTGACAATGATGTAGTCGTCAGCACAAAGGGTGTACGGCTAGCGGCGGCTTCCTTGGCGGGGAAATCAGGGCGTGTGATCGTGAGTTTAGTCAACGATGTTTGACTCGTAGAGAAACGGTTGGTTCAACAAAAGGTCATGTGGTGACGGGAAGATAAGATTCGAGGCTTGTGGAGGGACGACAAAGAATCTGGGGTAGAACAAACAAGGTCAAGTTCTTGCTGATCAAGTTTTCGATGCTTGTGAATGAACGAGCTACGAATTACTATGAAATCATGGCTCGGTGTCATGGTTTGCTGAGACCTTATATGCATCTCATAAAGCAAGGCACAGATCGAACGTATCTGTATCTACATTGTTCACGTAAGGCTAAGACGCCCATTGAATACTAAATCTTGTCATTTACACCGCGTATTGGTTGGTGGACCTATCAGCTTCAACGCCCTATTGCTCGTCGTGGTGGAACCCCGGGATCTACGGCGGAGGCGGGGGGGAGGGAGGGTGACTACGCCCGTCACGGGAGGTTGGCGGAATTTGAGGGCAGGCGGAATAGGTTATAGATGGGTAAAGGCGGCCGAGGGGGGAAGGGATGGGATGTATAAATAGGCAAGCATATCCGAGATGTACTATATTCTCTACAAGACCAGGTTTTGTGTATATATCTAGAGCATTCCGGCGTACATGGCGGCGCCGGCGAGAGCGAGGAAGGCTCCGGCTGTGGGCATGACGGCACCGGCGGTGGAAACGGTAGAGGCCGGGGTAGCAGCGGCGTCGGTCTCGGAGCTGGAGTCGGAGTGCGCAGCGGAGTGAGAGTCGGATCCGGAGGCAGAAGCGGAACCGGCCTCGGCTCCGGAAGAGGCAGAGGGAGTTGCGTGAGTAGCAAGAGTGGTGATGGTCTTTGTGTCCTTGGCCTTATCGGTCGAAGTCTTCTCATCATCCTTGCTCTTAGTGTCCGACTCAGTCTCAGTCTCAGTCTCAGCTTCGGTGGCTGAAGCACTCTCCTCAGTCTCGGTAGTAGGCGCAGCGGTAATAGTAGCAGACTCGCTCACATCCTCCTCGGTGCTCGTGGGAGAATCACCAGTCTCTTCAGGAACGGCACCCCCGAGAGTCTTGGGGTTGATGAAGAGAGGAGAGTAGGTAGCGGTGCCAACGTAGCCAGGGCATCCGGGAACAGTTGTCTTGGGGGGAGCTCGGCCACCGCCACAGTCGAGAAAGTCGCACAGCTCGCCCGTGTCAGGGACGTACCAGATTCGAGACGCGTACATTCCATTGGCGTTGCTGAGAACCGTGTCGTAGCTGGTGCATCCTGCAAGATCGGTCTTGGCCAGGGCTGGGACAGCGGCGATAAGGGCCACGGCGAGGAACTTGGCGGCCATGATTAACGAGTGTATAGAGTTGAATTATCAGGTAGTTGGTTGAGTCTTAACGAGTGACTGTGATGAACGAATGAATACTGTATCCTCCCTCTCTTTTCCTTTCTTTTCTTTTCTTTCTTTCTCTTCTGTTCAAAGGGGGTGAGACAACCCTTTTAAAGCACCACACGGGCACCTCAGGCTCTGGCCCTACAAGGCTAGCGACCTATTCCCGGCGTTAATCACCAGCACGGTCCCATCGCCAAGCGAAACAGCGGCCGACTCGGCCCTGAGATGCCGGGAATTAGGGATCAACAGCGAATTGTAGGCCTGGTTTTACTGGAATCGCGCTATAATGTCTGCCCTGGCCTCTCCACTGGTTTTAGAGTGGGTGGGCTCATTTCCCTCCGTGATCCCACCTATATTCGGATATTTCTGCTTTGGGTTGAGGGATTCTCGCTTCGACTGTCTAACGTAGGTAGCAGGCCATGCTTAAATGCGATAGAATAGAAGCGAAAGCGAATGGCCGCCCCTTGTTGGTCGCTTGTTATAAGTCGTTAACTTGATCGTAGTTTGCCTTCAAGCCTCGCAGGATTCTTAACTCCTCCATCTCAGTTGGGATGAGCGTATCGAAGCGCTCTTCGAGCATTTGGATAATAGATGCCAAATATTCAACCATCTCTTTATCTTTTCTTTGTCCTGGCTGAATCCCCATGTTTGGAGCATTGCATGAATGGCGATGATCGACATTCGGGAAGTCATCCGGTAACGCATGACGGAGGGTAACAGTAAGCAGTCTGTCCTCAGCCATCTTCACAGGTTCGACGGTCTTGGACTTCTGCTGGGTCCGGTGCATTCTCGACATCCCTTGAAAATCCATGGGAGGGTATAATTCTCACGCCGGGTTGTACTCTTAACCGCAGGAGATTTCCAAAGTGGACAGTCTCTAGGTAGTTGATAGAACAATGTGGGTAAATAGGGGAAGTCGGGCAGCGCAAAGACAAGTGGTGGGAATGAACCTGAAGAGCGCGACATGATGGCTGAGCTGGAGTATTTATAGATAAACTGTCTAACAGTGGCAAAGGGATTATAAGTTTATGTGCAGAAAGCTTGTCAGCGAGAATGTGGTGATGTAAAGCTTGAGTTATGGATATAAATTTTGAAAAGCATATGCTGGTTATTCTATTGGCAGCCTCAAGTTTAGCTTTTCAGACAGCAATCAGCTGTGTAGATAATAAAGATCAAAGTTCCAAGTTCTAGGTTCACACTTTTATTACGTGACTCATACCTTTTACCTGGGTATCCAATGTTACCATTAATGGCTTTCTCCTGCCCTCGGCGATGGTTCATAAAGGAGAGAGACCTGCGCCGTCAACCTTATCGAGTCTTCATTAGGTTATTATCAGGGCTAAGTACACATACTGCCTCCAATCACTTTGACCAATAACTTCTAATGCATGTGTGACTGTTTTCGATGTCTGTATGAAGCTATTCACCGGAGAATTAGCTCGTAGAGTGCGTGCCCCTGAATGGTGTAAAAGGCAAAGTGGCTTACACATATGATCCAACATCAACCCAAATTTCGAGGACCAAGGTGACTATCCTCTACTCGACTTATGCGCGTCGAGCCCATGCTCTGAATGTATCCTTAGTCAAGTTCGTACCGACAGGATTGCACATAACCGATCCATCTTCAAACACCACAAAATACGACCGATCATTCTCAAGGTTCAAACCCTGGGTCTGGTTACTAGGTATAGTCCTGATAGACTGTTCTAAACCCCCATGGTTGCCATCAAGGTTCCATTTTCTGTGTCCAGATTCCTCCTGGGCCATGAATGCCTTGGATTCCCAACCACACATACTTGACACTATCGTCATCTAGGTCTGCGTTCTCGACAAACTGATAGGCCGCGTCTGGGAGATCCCAGAAGGTGTGGGCACTTCTGGTGCGCACAAAGTAATACCCGCCACTCCCGAGTGACACAAACTCGGGGGTGTCGCCGTCGAGAGAGTCGATGGCTCTGTCAAGGCCACTGTAGCTGCACAATAATCAAGCTTGAAGTGTGAGTTAGCTGGTGATGATACCAGTCACAGAGATGTCTTACACCATGTGAACAGTTCGGTTCTCTCGTTGTAGTACTGGGCGAACAGAAATTTTTTGATCGATAGGTAATTTCTTGCCCTAGATTACGTCCATGTGGACCGCAAAGAAAGTAGTTGTTACCGATCAAACTGATCTGAGGATCACTATGAAACAAGGGTTGGAAGTTACGAATTACAGATATGGTGATAAGTTCCTCCGCTGAGAGATTTGGACGAGTGTTTATAATTGATCTGCCATGTTGGATATGATGTCTCCTTACCAGATTTCTCGAGACGCCATTGCCTCCTGGCGAACCAGTTTACAACCAGCCATAAGATGGTCACAATAATGCACTGGACACGCATATTATAACTTGCTTCTGTATGTATTCGCAAGTAAGATACGTCTTGTATGTAGTGGTGGTGTTAAGGAGAGAGCTGAGTGGCCTACCTAGGCGGCTTGGATGTACGAGATATCACCCGCATGGGCTCATGTTCTGTCTATGCATGTCTCGGTAGTTCTACTTTATTTCCAAAAGGTCTCGGAAGTCTAAACAGAGGTTAAGACTCTTACTCGAGCTTCAAGTTGGCCCTCGGTTCCTTGCTTGTCTTTGTGCCTCCTCCTTATACAGGCTATATGCTAACGACAGACCTGTGGGGAGATCGAGAGTGAGTTGAAAATGGGCAATAACCATTTTTGGACAGAATTATATATATAGCCCGGAATTACCAAGGCCATAGTATTGTCTAGTGTTCGCCATAAGTCTTGGGTGACTCTCACATGGACTCACCTCGGCTGTTCCATATATCAGTAGAGGATGGATGAACTGGTAACATTTAGTTAAGCAGTCACTGTATAAGAATGAAACCGAGCGAAACAAAATAGTTATTTCCTATATGTATCAAAAATACTTGTGCAAGCCACAGGCATACAGTCAACTGTAGTGTGTCTTGGTTGAGACATGATGCAACGAGTTAATAGCAACCTAAAGTCAATGGAGCCAATCAGGACATCTCATGATAGGCAACACCAGCCAGCATTCGATAGGTATTTCATTGCAATAATACATCTTGAAACAAGGTTGAGCCACAGGCAGAGTCCATCTTCGTTGCCTACTCCACGATCCAATCACATCTTTCGGCGAGTGACGCAGCCTCACCTTGGAGAAGCAACCTACAGATAATCCTTGCAGCCATACTCGAACTCCCCTCCAACATTTATTTAAGCTTATCCACAACCACCATATCATGAGACTTCTCAGACCAACACCACGTCTCTCTTCTACATTCTCTCCAATAACAGCAACGTCTAATTTTCGCTTCTTCACAGCAATGGCTCCTCACAACGACGTAGGCGCCTTTCACGAAGCTCTCCGCTCAAGCAAGCGTATCCTTGCGCTTTGCGGCGCTGGTCTCTCAGCCTCATCTGGCCTACCTACTTTCCGAGGTGCTGGCGGTCTTTGGCGGAATCACGATGCTATTTCTTTAGCTACAATGAGCGCTTTCAAGAATGATCCGGGTCTTGTGTGGTTGTTCTATAATTATAGACGTCATATGTGCTTGCGCGCGGAACCGAATCCAGCGCATTATGCTCTTGCGGCGTTGGCTGAGAAGAACAAGGACTTTTTGTGTCTGACACAAAATGTCGACAGTATGCATCTCCCTTCTGTTTGATACATTAGTTGCTAATAACCTCAGATCTTTCTCAACAAGCGGGCCATCCACAGGAGCAACTCCGTACTCTACATGGCTCACTCTTCGACATCAAGTGCACCAACTGCGATTGGATCCAACGAGGCAACTATGATGATCCATTCTGTCCCGTCCTCGCACCAGCTTCGGTAGATGTCGAGCCAGGCAAACCATTTCCTCTCCTTGACGCCTCTCAACCTCTGGACCCAATTTCACCTGATGACATTCCCAAGTGTCCTCAGTGCAAGACAGGCTTCCAAAGGCCTGGTGTTGTGTGGTTTGGTGAGAATCTGGACGATGTTATGATGATGGGTATCACAAACTGGCTCCTCAAGGACAAGGTGGTGAGTTGAACCCCGCGTTGAGAAATCTTTGGAAAGGTGACTAAATATTATAGGATTTGATGCTCGTCATTGGCACTTCGGCCCAAGTCTACCCTGCTGCAGGTTACATCGATAAAGCCAAACGCAAAGGCGCACGTATTGCGGTTATCAATCCTGAGGCTGAGAATGAAGAAGAGATGTACAAAGTCAAGCCTGGTGATTTTGCATTTGGCAAGGATGCTGCAGAGTATCTACCTATACTCTTGGAGCCTGTTATTGGCAAGCTTGAGACGGAAAAGAAGTAAATATATTGGCGGGTAAATTTACAATACAGGGAGGAAAAGGCTATAAGACTCTATTGTCTTGACTGGTTCCAGTGTAAAACAGAGATGACGAGCATATGATCCCGTATTGTTGGTAGGGACACAGTACAAGATGAGGAGTTTATCACGATGGTATTCTAATATTAAGACAAAACTGGTGTTCTTTATGTGTCAAACCCGTGACTGTATTCTTGTGGTATTCTAAAAGACACTATAGATATTTGAAGACTGTGTCATTGACTTTTATCAACGAGATTCACGGTTATATTACATTTAAATAACATTTAATCCACGCTCAAGGCTTCAACAATGTATCCGTGTTTGAGCACAGTCTTTTTGTATCCCTCACTATTAGACTCTTTTTCTTTCGTTTTTCTCAAGTCGGACTTTTGACAACCAAGTGATACGTGACGCCAGTGGACTTACACCAAAAACACAACCCCCACTGAAGGGTGACGTACCTACCAGTATAACATCGCCCCTCCATCCACCATCCACCATCCACCATCCATCTCTTTCAGCATCAAATCTTCCTCCTTCCACCTCCCAAAGGCCACGAGCCTCAAAACCCACCGCCAAAATGCAGGGCTTCAACATGGGCCGCTACGTTCCGCCAGACGTAGAAGGCACCACATCCGGCAACCGTCTTCACAACAAACACCCCTTCGGCGCACGCGCCTCGAAACCCGGCTCCCTCACCGTCCGCTTCGAGCTTCCCTTCGCCGTCTGGTGCAACACCTGTCCCAAGCCCACGATAATCGGCCAAGGCGTTCGCTTCAACGCAGCGAAGCGCCGTGTGGGGAGCTATTTCTCAACGCCGATTTGGAGTTTCAAGTTTCGTCATGCAGAGTGCGGAGGCGAGATTGAGATTCGCACGGATCCCAAGAACACGGCGTATGTTGTCACGGAGGGCGGTGCGAAACGGGATACGGGGGAGGATGTACAGCGCGAAGGGGATGCGGTGATCATGACGGACCAGGAGAGGGAGGCGTTGAGAAAGAATGCCTTTTCTAGTTTGGAAAAGACTATTGAGGATAGGGAGCAGCTGAAGCGTGCGACACTACGGATAGACGATCTCATGGAGGCATCTGCGAAACATTGGGATGATCCATATACGCAGAATCAGAAGCTACGGAAGGCATTTAGAGCAGGGCGCAAAGAGCGAGAGCGCGACGCTGCGGCTACAGAGGCTCTTCAAGATCGCATGAGTCTTGGCATAGATATTGTTCCAGGGACAGAGGAAGATGCTCGCCGTGCGGCTCTTGTCGACTTTGGACCTGTGGTTGATAATGGCAGAGATCGGGCATTGTCTAAACCCTTATTTCAAACCGAAGGGAGCAGGAAGAAACCATTGGACCCGAAAGGTGGAAGCAAGCTAAAGACTGACAAGGAGGTTTCAAAACGTAAAGACGCGTTGGTGTCGGAACTTATAGGCAACACTCGGGCTTCCAAGGATCCTTTTCTGATCGACAAACGACATGAGACGAAAGGACCGGCCAGACTGCCAGGCGTGAAGCGGAAGAGATCACCACAAGAAGCAGAGTCGCAGAATTTGGAGCCACCACCCAAGGCGCAGGCGCCCGCTTCGCCAGCAGGCCTGGTTGACTACGACTCAGATTAAGCATTTTACTATTGGCGCTGGCTCTTTAGACTAATTATAGATATGATACCCGGGCTCAGCCCAATTTATTGATTTAATATTCAAAGTCCTGTCCTTCTGCTGTGCATCATTGGCAGAGAACCAGAGGGCAGCCATCATGTCCAAACTACCTTCGTGGTCCTGACGTTCAGGCCCATTACCAGCAATCATGGCATCCAGTTGCGGCTGTTTTGTTCAACTGCTCCCCGATGAGCACAAGCGAAGCTTTGTGTGCAACATGCCAAACTAATGCCAATAAACAAATTCGATCCGAGTCCAAACCTGCGCGAGGTTACTGCAACTCCGTCCAATGATAGTCCTAAATCCGTGCCTCGGTCCCATGACGCCATATGTGAATCGAAACGCTCGCCCAAGTTAATGCGCTTGTAGAAGGGCTTATACATCGTCCATCTGTCCCGCAGGCTCTTCATCGTCGTCTCCGAAACTGGCCACTGAGGAGAGTTCGTCATCGTCTTCGCTTTCGGCTCCGGCTTCGTCGGCTGCATCCTTCGAGGCATATTTCTGGACGTATTCTGCTGTCATGAGTATTATGCTTGATTCAAGGACCCATGCACACGCACCTTTCACCTTGGCATCATAGCTCTTTGGTTCTCGAATCAATAAGGCTGCTGCCTCGCCATTGAGGGGGTCGGTAGGGTTGGGGTATCGCAGGAGTTGAGGAAGGAAAACCTCGAAGATATTGATCATATCAAACATAGGCGACCAGGTCTGGTTAATAACATCGAGACAGACCGAACCGGACCTGAACCATTAGCCATAGTTCAAATCAGACGGAGGTATAGGTTTCGTACAGCTCGTCGATGTTGGGATGAAAGATGCGGTTGACGAAGCCAATGCTAGGGGACTTGTAAGGGTAGGTGTCGGGAAGCTCAACATGAACCTTCCACATTCCGCCCTCAAATGGGGCTTCGTAATGTCAGTTATTGTTCGGACGGTGTGCCTCGGTAAACGTACTCTCAGCTGGTCCTTTAAAGCGAACAAAGAACTCTTGCCTAAGAGGATCGGTCAGAAAAAAGATCTGGGTCGGTGAAAGTGTAATTGAAAGCTTACACTGTTTCATGTTAGCAAAGTCGACATTGGTGTTAGAGCCAAGTCTTACTGTTGTCATTGACAAGTGTGACTTCGTAATCACTCATGAGCCTGTGGGTGTCAGTGTCATCATAGAAACGGTGGCTTATATTGAGTTCCATACATCCTGTAATCATGTTAGCAATACAACAAGCGATAAGGCAGAGACAACAACGCACTTCATGACCTTGTTCAAGATTATTGTTAGTCACATTCCCATCGCCATTTGGGAAGACGGCAGTACTCACATCAGTCTCGATTCTGCGGCGTGGGCTACTCATGATGGCGGTTGATGTTGTTTCCGAATGTGGGGTTATGAAGGTATCCAAAGAGCTCCGGGGCCGGCGCGATAGGCGATACTCGAGAGGAAGACGTTAAGAAGAGGCAGAAGAAGTGAAGTTTGTGTGTGTGTGAAATGGTCCGCAGTTGAAAAGATGTCGGTTGGGAGTAGCTGAAGTATTGCTAGAGGCAGGTGAAGATGAAGTTGAGTCAAGCAAGCGCAAGGTATGTCCTTCCTGGGGGTGCCAAGTCACGAGGATATGATGTGTACGAGCGTGATAAGCCACTGCAAACGCAACACGGCAGGTGCCAGCTGGTCCCTCAGGGTGTTAGTGTTATCGATAAGGCACTAAGCTGCCGCAATGGGGAGATCGACGTAGCACGTCACGAGCATGACACAGCATGAAACAACGAATCGAGACTGAAACAATGCAACTCTGAGTTGAGTCATCCTTTTTCTTTGAATCAGGTTTTGGTAGAGGCCTCAATTCCAATACAGGTGACACATTGTGAGTTAAGCTTTGAGCTTGTTTCTTGTGTGCAATTATCAGATGCCGAGTCTCTGCTTGGCAGTCAGTTTCTCTGACCTTTCACACGTACTTGTGGTCATAAACATTGGATACCTACTAATTGCTAATTGGAGTTACACAGTTCCTGTTCAAGTGAGTACTATGTATGTTTGTGATAAAGCGAATGGCGATGGTAGATCAGCATCAGCATCAGCAAATGGACACCCACATCTCGGTGCATATACGTAACGACACAAGCCAAATAGAGTTGTAGGACCAGCCGGAACCATTATCGCGGCGGTAACCTAAGAATGACATAAAGCGGCTGCATATAAAGTCAGTGCGATTGGGAAAACATTATGTATATAACAAGATATACATACAACTTGCCGGGCTATTACTTAATGTGGATGCCATGTCCCTCGGTTCTCGCATGCGTATTCGGATCTAGTTGCGTTCGTTCATCACAACTTCATGAGACCCCCTCCATTTCCAAATCCTCGGTACAAGTACCCAGCCAGCCAGCCTCAACCAAAGCCGTTACACTTCCCCCACTACTGTACACCTCCATCTCGGCACAGCCAGTAACAACCTCGGCTTCCGAATACATTCGATGACTTTTTGTAACTTTCCGTGACCTCAGCATTTGGAGTTAGTAATTGTATTCCAGTAAGAGTTGGGGTATATTTCAGTAACCCAGGACATACATGTAAATGAAATGGCGGCTCAACATCAACGGATCTTCGGTCATTCGGCCACTCGCATGCCCTGAAAGGGCTAGCCTAAATTAAATTTCACTTGAGAACCCCAAAAAGTTACTGCGTGGGGCGCAGACCAGGGGTGCTGAGAAAAAACACCAAGATACTCAAATATACAACGTAGGGTTCATCATGGTTCAGACATGAATAAAACCTTTGCTTTCCCCGACTTTCTCACTAGATCGCAACTCTAACCGTCATAAACGAAACAGCATTAGTCAAGATACTTCTTTCATAATTTTTCCCCTTTCAAAAAGGATCACTATCGACTTATTGAGCCCCTGTCTCTGTCGGTCTGAGATCTGCCTGCAAGTACCTCAAGTTTCTGTCACTCCCAACTTGACTTTTAACACAGCACGCGACACCTTATCTTCACCTCAACCCACTCCACTAGCACTTCTCTTTACTCCTATCTCTTGCCCTTCCTCATGTCATCTCTTATCAATCCTACCATGAGGTCATGTGCCTCTCTCCTATCCCGGGTGTCCGTCCCATCCACTCGGCCGGCATCCCGGACCCTCGGCCGAGCCGTTCGGCCCCTCATCATCGGAGGTGCGGCGCAGACCCGGTACAGCTCTCACTCTCCCATGGGTGCACCTCCGGCCATTCAACGTAAAAAGGTCACTGTTGGAACTCTTCGTTCCATGCACCGCAAGGGTGATCCCATCACCGTCATGACAGCTCATGACTTCCCCAGTGGTCATGTCGCTGACCATGCCGGTATGGACATCATCCTCGTGGGAGACAGTCTCGCCATGGTAGCACTTGGTATGGAGGATACGAGTGAGATTATCTTGGAAGAGATGCTTTTACATTGTCGGTCTGTTGCGAGGGCGACAAAGTCGGCTTTCACTGTAAGACCCCTGTCTTTTCATATGCAAGTAATAAACTAATCCCAGTAGGTTGGAGATCTACCCATGGGCACGTATGAGATTAGTCCTGACCAGGCTCTGGCTACTGCTATCCGTTTCATCAAGGAAGGCCGTGTCCAAGGTGTCAAGCTTGAAGGTGGCAAGGAGATGGCCCCTACTATCAAGAAGATTACCTCCGCTGGCATTCCTGTCCTTGGCCACATTGGCTTGACCCCTCAACGACAAAATGCACTTGGTGGCTTCCGTGTCCAGGGCAAGACAAGTAGTGGTGCAATGAGCATTCTTGAAGACGCCCTTGCTCTTCAGGAAGCTGGTTGCTTCGCCATGGTTGTCGAGGCAGTCCCTGCTGAGGTGGCCGCGCTCATCACTGAAAAGCTCTCCGTTCCCACTATCGGTATTGGTGCCGGCAACGGTACCTCGGGCCAAGTTCTGGTACAAGTCGATATGATTGGAAATTTCCCTCCTGGTCGATTCCTTCCCAAGTTTGTCAAGAAATACGGTGATGTCTGGGGCGAGAGCTTGAGAGCCATCGAGGCGTATCGGGATGAAGTCAAGTCGCGCCAATACCCTGCTCCTGAGCACACCTACCCCATTTCGGCGGAGGAACTTGAGAGCTTTACTAAGGCGGTGAATGATTCTTAGAGATGAGACGATGATACCCCAGAAGTAGTTGTATGAGGTTTTGGAGAGGCAAGCTTGTCAAATTCGTGTGTCGTAGCACAGTCATAGCGGTCGCATAGCTCGGAGTTTGGGTTGAGTAGATGTCATAGCCTTTTGTATATCCAGATAGAAGAATTCAGCCTTGTTAGCATCATCCAAAAGCAGGCGTCAGTGAGTAGGCCACCACAAGTTGACCGTGGGCGTTCTTAAAGCACTAGATATGTCAGTTTTCGTGATTTTCGAGCCTGACATTGCATCGAGGCCTTGTGATAAGCTTCGAGACTCACCTGATGTAGGTTGCCTACAACCTCGTCCAAAGATGGCGCAAAGGCACTGTTTACGTACAAGAAGACACTGTCTGTCTCCTTACACCTCAGCTTCTTCCTGAGATATCTGACGACCTCTTCAAAACGTCTCGTCGCACTGATCTTGCACACGTCTTGTGCCAACGACGGAGCAGACCCTACGGGTTTAAACCGCACCACAACCTTGTCTGCCTTGAAGCTTCCAGCACTTGCAAGTGCGGCGCTCGCATCCCGGGGTAGATCTGCCAGCACCACTGAGGCGGACATAGTAAGTGGTAAGTTAGGAGATGCAGCGCCGCTGCCTGCTCCTTCATTATCGGCGAGAGGCATGGGCGAGGCGTTGGAGGGTGATGGAGATGGTGAGGGCACCCATTCTGGTGGCGGGTTGTCCGACATTTTGAAGGCCTTTTATTTCTGATGGTGGGGAACTCTCGGCTTGGTGAGTGAATGTTGAAATGTGTTGTTGTTGAAAGTCAAGGTACGCAGCCGTCTCTTGTAAGTAACTCAGTTGTGAAACTGTCGCCTAATGTAAGTGGAGGTTGCTTATGACAGCACAGTGTTTCTTTCTAAGCACTGTGCATGATACTGGCATGTAGGTCTCATCATGACTCCTCAATCAAACACTGCCGTGCCTCCCCTCTTTATTTTCTTTCTTTTTTATTTATTCTTGTAAACGGGATATAATCCCTGTCCGGTTTTGATTACGTCGTATATCACACCAGGTTAACAATGATGAGCTGAGATTGTATTGTCTAAGCTAGGTACATTCGAAGCCGCTATGTTACATCTTTTCAGTCAGCCATTCCTGGGCGGAGTTTTCCCTTACGAATGGTCCTCTTAAGATCTGTTTTCTCTCTGGTTGTCCCTATTCGGTCTGCCTCAGATCCTGACAGAGCTTCTCGTACTCCTCAACTGTCCGGGGTGCTAAACGTTCGTTCTCGATGCTTTCCATGATAACATCCATCATATTGCCCCTGATGCTCTCATAAACCCTGCTCACCCAGCTACCAATAGTCTTCTTACCCTCAGTTGGAAGGCCTTTGTGTACGTTGTACAGGGGATCATCGTCAAGTCCACATTGTGTCGGGACTTCCAACTTGGATCGAACCCAAGTATACAACGGAGCGGTTCCATTGCCTAGTTTGGTAGCCACGTCGACAGAGCGTAGTGCCATGTTAGGATAGAATATGGAGGAAGCTGTATCCACGACTGCTTTATGGAACTGGCCACGGAACACTGCAAGACTGGATATCGGACAATCGACCTTCTCGGCAGTTAGGAATTGTGTAACCGGTGCCATTACTGCATCGACGGTGGGTACAATGCGATCCTTCCAGCAGCCGATATTGTGGCCAAACCACTCCCGCTCAACGACAGCGAAAACAGCCTCGCCGATTCTCTCGATAGCGGCATCACCGAGGCCAAAAGCGTGGAAAGGTCCATTCTCCGTTTTGTTGAGAAGTACTTTTTCGCGGAGTGTGTCCAGGAAAAGTCGATGTGTCGCCCGAAGCTCGACTGCTTGGCATGAAACGTAAATGTGACAAGCACACATATGCGCAACAAGATCGGCAGCCTCCATGGTTCGTCGAGCTGAAAGCAGAGCAAGCGAGTTGATCCCCTGGTTATGCATCTCAGCGGACATCACGTGAGACGAGACCGGGTGAGCGAGGGCAGCTAACTCGGACATGTATGCAGACATGTTTACATCGATGCCCTTCATGGTGAAGTTCTCCTTGTCGCTAACATTAAGATTGGCTTCAAGGCCGTTGTTGGTCGAGGGGTTGATCATCTCGCTGACCTGAGAGAAGAGCATGCGTCCAATCATCTGGAGAGCAAGTCGAGTCTTGTCCATGGCGGAAGTTACAACAACAGCCTGGAAGTTTCCTCCTGAATACACATCACCAACCACTTTTCCATCCTTCTCTGATGCGTCAATTAAGGGGTTGTCTGATGTTGAATTCAATTCCACCGAGATCTGTCTCTGGGCAAGAAGTAAGTCCTCTAGATAAGGACCAATCCATTGAGGACTTGTGCGAGTAGAATATCGATCTTGCCAGAGTCCTTCACCAGTTCTCTTGCGTTCGTCTATTCCGACGACGAATTCGGAACCTTTCAGAAAGCTTCTTATGTTGGCAGCAGCCTCAATCTGGCCAGGGTGCGGTCGTACAGCATGGATAAAAGGGGTTGTCCACTCAACGTTGCCACCCATGGCCTCGGATGCGAATGCTGTCAATACCTGAGCAAGCACAGCCAGCTGTTGGGCGTCATGGAGGACCAGACTGGCAACAGATACAGACGGAGCAGTTCCATTGATAAGACCGAGAGCTTCTTTCGGCCCAAGACCACTTGGCGAGAGACCGCTGGCCCGTAGAGCTTCATCTGAAGGCATCACCTTGGCTGATGACCCTCTACCCACTTGGACGAATACATCAGGATTTCCAGTGACCGCCCCAGCGATGTAAGATAAAGGCATGAGATCTCCAGACGCTGAAATAGTACCTCGAATAGGAACCATAGGGGTAATGTCGTGGTGAAGCAGGTTGATCAATCTCTCCAAGACTTCCAGCCGAACAGCGCTTTGTCCACGCATGTTCTGGTTCGCCCGAGTAATTATAGCTCCTCGAACCCATTCAGGGGGCATGACGTGAGAAGTCTCTCTCTCAGAGTTGCTCCCAGGATTCTTGTCGGTAGAAGTGATGATGGCACTCTGTGTATGTTGGAGAGAGCCGATTTGGTTCTCCAGCCATTCGTCAGTTCGTACATCTGCACTTCCTCCAAAACCTGTGTTGACACCATATACTACATATTTGTGTGACAAGTACTCAGCTAGTGCGTCAACACTTAGGGCGATGCGGCGCGCGAGCTCCTCGTCCTTGCTGATCTCAGGCTTGATATCATGACGAGCGACTGCGACAAGAGAAGCAATGTCGAGGTTGTTTCCATCTAGAATAATCCTCTCTTTGCCGTTCTTCAAGTCTCGTAGTCGTTTCCAAATATCGAGTGTTGAATTGGCATGAGCCGAGCCTTTGAGGTTCATGGTGAGATATGCTGGAGTTGGTGCAAACAAAGCTTTAGAAGTGTTGGCAATGAGTAAGAGTGAAGGTTCAATGTTCGCACAAAGATTTCCTGGTAAGATATTTCACCTCCCAGTCAAGTTTTCTCCCAGCTCTGATGTTGTCAGTGAGACTGAATCACTCAAGCAAGCGGCGAGGTCCAGCACCTATTTAAGTCAGAAGACCAGTTAAGTCCAATAACCTTGGACTTCTCACCTCCAATTCCTCTTTCGATTTCTTTTCTCACTTGAGATGCACCGATCGCGGCCCTGGAGTCATAGATTTTAGTCAACTGAGCCCAAGTATCACACAGTTCAGACTTGTCCAAGCTTGGCAGGTCCTACTACAACATGTGATAGAGGTCCTCGTGGACTTACACTAAAAACCTTTGCGCTTGTAGCAATAAGAATTGAAAAAGAGGAGGAAACTCAATGTGGTCTCAGCCGAAAATCGGTGAGAGACAACAGAAACACATACGTAAAGTGTGCGTCTGCCAATCAACTACTGCAGGCTGAAAACGCCACATAGGTGGGAGATAGAAACTCATGCAAGACACTTGTCTGTGACAGAAATAACCAATGATTCACTTACATTTATGCTTAAGCAGTTCGTTCACCTCCACTGTGCATCATGCCACAAAGACCGTACTTTGTTCAAGTATTCATGTTACATAATATGTAGGTACATATACATGTCCTAAACACATATCTACCTCAGACCTTTCTGGTCATCGTCGTAAAGCAGTCGCTGTTGCTTTTTGCGATATAATCCTTCCGCTCCAATGCCTTGCCCTGGTTCCCCTTTGTACAACCCTTCATCAAGCCCATCTCAGCCGTTTGCCCTAACCATGCCTCTCGAAATGGACCGCGACGAAACGCCCCAGAAACCAGTGACCATGTATGCAGTCCAATCAGAACAAATGAAATGGCCGACTAGACCGTGGGATAATGTGCCAAAAACCATGCCGCTCTGCGCCGTCGCATGCACGCAGTTCATGCTTATAAGGTAAAAGGATAAAGCGATAGTAAAGAAGACACGGACATCTTGAACCGAAGGGCTGTCCGGTAATGCCGTCATTAAGCGCAAGGCTAACCAAACTCATGAGGTATCTTTGATGTTTGTACACTGCGTGCTGTGGGAATCTGAACCGAAATGCGCAAAATGGACTTCATAAAGAGTTTGTTTCGTGGGATGCCAGTAACATAGTCCATGAGCTGCGGACCATGACAAGGCCTGAGATGATGATGATGATGATGCGATGTTGCAAAGATTTATGTCGTATTATTTTATGAATGGTCGTTACCAGACTTCCTCTTCGTCAGAACCAGATGCGTACTTAGGCATCCTCTTGATTTGTGACAAGAGAGAATCAAGCTCAGTCCAGTTTTCGTCGTTTTCAGCAAACTTCCGGTGTTTGCGAGATAGAATGTGCTACAAGAGTTAGATTTTTACAAGCATATCCTGGGGAAAAGGAATTACACACCTCGTCAAAATCGCGGAACTTATCCTGACAGTTCTCGCAATAGCCAGGCTTGAGGTCCCGCTTGCTCTTAAGAGGTTGCGACTGTGTCCTCCGCTCAGTCTTTTGAGCATCCTCTTCTTGGACCTCAGCGGGTCGCGAAGTGTGCCGGCCCATCGTTGTTGATCTGCTAGATGCAACATCCATTGAAACCTCAGCAAGACGGCGCGAGCTCACGTCGAAGGAAGCAGGGGCAGCCTTCTGCAACACCTTGCGCTGCAGGCCGTGAACCTCTTTACTGGTTCCTGCCTTCGCTCCATTGATACCGGATGTCGAAGAGACCATCTGCGATCGAATGGCTGAGGTGATGTTAGAAGGCTGCACTCCAGATGCCACAGGCTCGCCAGCAAAAAGCCGGCCAGCAGCAGCACGGCTTGTAAAGGCGTTCTGGGGTCGGGCATCTACTGCTTTCGACATCGTTGCTCTGGCGGGGTTGAAGATGTCAGTCGGTGTCGCAGCACGGGCTCTGCTCTGACCATCCTCCATCTCAGCAATGGTTCGCTTTCCTGTCACCGGCTTGGGCATTGGGACTTGAGGGGGCTTGAGAACAGGGGCAGCTTCCTCACGCTTGGCAAGGCGTGCCTTTTCCTGCTCTCGTTGTCTTCGATGATCCTTTTCAGGCACATCGTGGTCCTCCACAAATGGGCATCGACCGTTGCCAACACTTCGGAACTGAGGCCATTCACCATCTGCCTTATTAGCAACCTTGGGGTACTCTCGAACCATGATGGGCTTGTTCTTCTCGTCCATATCCCATACATAAATGTGAGGTCCCTTGAAATAGCATAATTCACGATGAACAGCAGAAGGATCACGATCAGATGGTCCGTTTAGACGTTCATTATGCAACAGCTGAAGCAGGTTGGGTTCCCTTGAAGCACCGTAATTACCACGAGTAGCTGTTGATCTTGAACCGTACGTGCTGTGGCTTGTCTCAGCCTCAAGCAAGACTGCAAGCATGTTTTGGAACTTCTCCAGTGTCCAAATCTTCTTGCCCATCTCACGAGCTTTGTACAGCACGTCATTGTTCTTTGATCCTCGGGTTCGCTTCAAAGGATCATCAAGCTGTTGTGACCTTGAAGGTGCATTGCGGAACTCGGACAGCAGCTTTCTTCGAGCTTCGGTATTACGGTTTAGTAACGATGGGTTGATGGTCTGAGGCTGTTCTTCGGACTCGGTGTGCTCCCCATGGTGTCCTTGGTTCTGGTCTTGATGCGCCTCTTGTCTTTCAGGTGGGATTGTTCGAGTCGTGACGACGTGGGTAACGTCAATGGAGAAGAAGGGTTCTTGTCTCTGAAGCAAGCAAGGTCAGTGGGGCCCATCAAAAACTTTCGAGATTAACATACAGCACCAAGATAGTTGACCCTCTTTGTTAGTCTAGCACGAACATCATCGGGTATACTCTCGAAGTAGAAGACCATTTTAGGAAACTTGGCACGGTGATGCTTCTTCCATGCCTCCTTTTCAGTGTCGGCATCACGGGAGACATTTGTCGGAGCAGCCCTCGAGGTTCTTTCCTTGGTAGAAGGACGCGTAGCGCCGCGTTGAACCAGGACCTGAGTCCTGGTGGACCGGGTTGGTGATCGAACCGGACGCTGCACGCCATTATCGAGTACCTGCTTCTTTAGAGGCGGCGGCTGGCCATAGGTTTCTTCACGCTGAACGGTAGCATATGAGCGCTTCTGCTTAGCATATCCAGCCAGAGCGGAAGCACCTCTCAGAGGCGAATTGGCAACATTGGGGTTGTTCGTTAACGGGCCCCGTCTCGAAGACATGGCCGATATGGGACCAGGCGTTGGTGACAAAGATATCGTTGCCATATAAAGCCCGTGAACTGCTCTGGGGAGGAGAGACCAGAGCAGACCAGAGGGCGTTTAAGCAGAACGACAAAAGTCGAGAACGAACGTCAAGGATGACGTGACGAGATTTGAGCTGTTATTGGTGGTGGTGGTGGTCGATCGTGGTGGCAGACGGACGGGTAGTGGTAGTAGCGAGGACGGTACGGTACGGTTAGTTAGTAGTGGAGGGGCTGGGAGGATGAGACTTGTGACAGCACGCGACGCGGAGCCTGACACGTCAAAGCGACTAGACAGAGACAATGCGAGGCAACAAAGAGAGGTAATAGATGCTAACGGCACATGAGAGCTCGCGGAGATGGCAAAGATGTAAAAGGAAAAGAAGCCAACAACAAACGCAGTCAAATGATGAGCGAGCAACAAATTGGCCGTTATGTTGTTTTGGTAGGTACTGAACCTTTTCCTAGGCCTGGTGCTTTGGATGGAGGGAAACGAGCCAAGTGAGGGACAGACTCCATCGAATTTTGATGACTGAGCAGACCAAAGCAAAGCAAAGCAGGCCGTGTTGTTAAGAGTCGCGCTTGGCACAACAGCACTATACCGCTCCTGGGCCAGTTGGGCGACTAGCAGGGCCTTCTGGGAGGGGCCGCCGGGGGCCCTGTACCTCCAGTGAAGGCCTTCTGTGGCCTGCTGGACGTCCACTGCGTCCACTGCGAGAAAAACACCTCTTCGCACGGGCCAGTCGCCTTAAAAGCCACCCAGCAACCAGAGGCACTACAGCCAGAAACGGGAAATTGGGAGAGACGAGACCAGACAACAAGATTTCAGCCTCGCACCGGAGACGGGGAATTCACGCGAGACATGAGAGGAAACAATAACAAAGAGTCAAGACATGGACGTTTAATTGTGTTTGTTTTTTAATTAATTGCCCTCAAAACGCACAGGAGGAAGTAATGAAAAGGTAATTGCATAATTAGCTTACATAGTCTATGTATGCATAGAAAAGACATCATTCTAACTACCTAACTGATCCTGGTGCGTCTCCCGCATTGAAACATCCAATCCACTATCCAATCTCGTCTTGAGCCTCACACTTTTCCGCTGTCTCGCAACTAAAGTTAGCCTCGGCCCATCCTTGTCACAATTTTGGTCTGGCGTCATCACCGAGATCTTTGAGGTCGGTCTCTGGCGCAAATCGGCCGTCCGTGTACAGAGTACGAGGGGTTCAATCGATGTAAGGGCGAGCTCCAAATTCCACTAACAAAGCTCAACCGCTTAAACTCAATCTCAGATCATCGTTGATCCTTAAGATGAAGCTCCCTCGAGCTCCATTACGGAGCTTTGAGCATCGACTGCCCCTCCGAGCTCGGTCAGTCAGGAGCACATCAACAATATCTACTCCAACAAGGACGACAACATGCCGAGCTCTACCGTTAGATGCACCGGCCAGCCGCCGGGCGTATGCCGTTGTCTCCGCCGCCGACCTCCGATTCGGACAGCCAGTCTACGAAACACATCCTCATATCCTAAAACCAAACGAAATCACACAGGGGATCACGGCGCAAGAATATGCTGATCGCCGAGCTCTCCTCGCACAGTCGATGACAGAGGGCAGTATTGCCGTTTTGCATGCTGCATCTCTCCAGTACAAGTCTGGTGCTGTCTTTCACCAATATCGTCAAGAGTCCAACTTTCTATACCTTACAGGATGGATGGAAGAAAATGCCATTGTGGTGATTGAAAAGACTGGCCCTGAGTATGGTGACTACATATTCCGTATGTTTGTCAAGCCCAAAAATGCCCGTGAGGAGCAATGGAATGGTTATCGGAATGGTGTGGATGCTGCGAGAGATATCTTCAACGCTGATGAAGCCTTTACGATAAACGAGGCAGAGCAATTGCTCCCCAAGATTCTCAAATCTGCCAAACTCATATATGCAGACTCACCACCCTCAAAGGGTAGTGTTGCTTCGACAGCTACTTGGCTTTGGGGACTCATCTCAGGGCGAGAATCTCGACCCTCCCGAACACCGCTCTACTCCGTCATGAATAAGCTTCGGGTGGTCAAGAGTGAAGCAGAAGTCGCTAATATGCGTATTGCTGGTCAAATTTCAGGTCGTGTCATCACAGATGCAATGCGCCGACCATGGAAACGTGAGAAGGACTTGCATTGGTTCCTTGACTACCAATTCGCCGTCAATGGCTGCGAAGGCCCGGCATATATCCCCGTCGTCGCTGGCGGTGAGCGCGCAAACTGCATTCACTACACGGTTAATAACAGCACGTTCAGAGAGGACGAATTTATCCTCATTGACGCAGGCGGCGAGTATGGCACCTACATCACGGACATATCCCGCACTTGGCCAGCTTCCGGCCGCTTCACCCCTGCTCAGCGTGACCTATACCAAGCCGTCCTCAATGTGCAGCGATCCAGTGTGTCACTCTGCAGGGAATCCTCCAAGCTCTCACTAGAGGACATTCACAACATTACCGCGCGGGGTCTTGTTGACCAACTGCGCGCCATCGGGTTCAACGTCAACATGGCCAACATTGACCAGCTGTTTCCCCACCACGTTGGTCACTACATCGGCCTTGACGTGCATGACTGCCCTGGCTACAGCCGTCGCGAGACTCTTCGCAAGGGTCACTGCGTTACCATAGAGCCGGGTGTTTACGTCCCCCATGATGACCGATGGCCGGCCGCCTTCCGGGGTATGGGTGTCCGAATCGAGGACAGCGTATGCGTAGACGACGACTCACCCTACATTCTGTCCACTGAGGCCGTAAAAGAGATTGACGACATCGAGGCGCTGCGATCATGACATGTACTACTTAACCTGTGACTTACTCATATAGACCCAGACCTAGACGTCTGAAATAAAATGTACAGTAAAAAGGATTAATACTACTGTAACGGTCGTTGTGTTACTCTTCACGACCCACTCGAAATTTTGTTGCTAGGCCTACAAATGATGTTATTGCAGCTCAGTCTGGAAAACAAAAGAAAACCGCGCGTGGTTCATGACTAGGATCATGAATGGGTCAAGCCACAACCGCTGCAGGTGAAATTAAATGCATGTAAGAAGTCATACGTACATACATAACCCGCTGCTGATCTTTGTTTATTAGATCTGGGTTCTGTTTAGCTATTTCCGTGTAAAGATCTGATCTTTGTTGTGACAATAATCATCAACATACAGGGTAATATCTCACGGTAACAAAATGAGTCTCCGCAAGCTGCTATGGAGACAGACCCCAGCCTCACCTAGTCATCATGGCAGTAATCCCAAACCGGATCCGGTATGATATGACAAACAAGGCACAGCGCGTTCAATTGTGCATCGAGACTGGCCAATGAAGGATGCATAATTAGGATGAGCAGTGTATGCTGCGCGATTCATCTCTGGGGTATATTTATACACAATCCCAAGAGTCCTTGGGACAAAATCATGTCTATTCTAGCAGAAACCTCTTGGGTCGAAGAGCGTCCGGCTGTGGTTCGGCATCAAGAATGGCTGTCGAGCCGAGGCACTGAGGAGCTGCTCAAATGCCTGTAGGCGCCTGGCCAACTCTTGATGTTCCTTCATGATGGACCTATTGCGCCTTTCTAAGTACTGAATATATTCGGTCGCCTTTGTTAAAACAGTGCCCTGTATCATGTCAGTCATCATGTCCGTATTGGTGTTGATGGGAATCACCACTGACCTTGCTCACTTTGGGCGCTCGCTGTGAGTTTTCGCCCTCTTCGGTTCCGTCTTCCGGTATCGAATGGAGGGCGGGTACAGCATCGCGTAGCTCGGCGATCTTGTCCTTAAGATTTGTTCGATACTTTCGCTCAATATCATTATGGGCTGTTCGATCTCCTGGTTTGAGTTTATCTTTGCCCTTTATATCGGATGTAGCGGTGTTGGTGCGTGAAAGTCCCGGTCTAGCAGAACTCAAACCTGTCTCGCTCGATGCCTCCGTCTTGACGTCCTGGTTCCTCGATGGAGCCTTCGAGCTATTGGCTGGCGTAGGCGTTTGTTTTTGGCTGCGATCCCCTGTTGGCGTTCCCAACAGAGAGTCGATACTGCTATTGAAGTCGGGTGGGAGTCCTGTTCCAAGACCAGCTCCAAATCCTAAACCAAATCCACTCGGGGGCATGTAGCTGGCTGGTGTCCGACCAGTATTCATCGCGATAGCAAGAAGTCTCCTCTGCTCATCGTTGCTCAGAACCTGATTATTGCCCATACCCGACATGGTCTGCCCGAACCCCGCGTTCATGGCTGCTGCAGTATTGCCTAACCCAAAGTCTGGTTCCATGCGTAGACCCGGCTCTGGCTTTTCCCAACTGAGCGGCGTCGAGTACAGGCCTTCTCGGGGAGGTACCTCTGGAGGCGGCATGGTCTCGATTTTTGATAGATGCTCCTCCAGATTCATCGAGTCAAGCCCTTCTTCTTCGTCATCAGATAGAGCATTGTCTAAAGCATTATCGTCAAAGTAGTCGGCACCCTGAAATGGAGGAGCAGTTGCATAGATGCCAGTGCCCAGTCCTGGCGTTGTTGAGCTTCCTCCGTAACCCGGTCTTTGTCGTTGATCAGTTTTCTGATTATGGATATATGGCTTAAACATACCGGTAATGAGTGTTAGTGTTATTGGTCATGGGGTCGAAACGCTTCGAAAAGTCAATTTCATAACTTCCTGTCCTTTCATTTTCCTCGTCGTCGAAACGAATCCAGTAGTCCAAAGATTCCAACGCAGAATCGGTATCAACCTTTGTACGTTTCCTTTCATGGGCATCTCGCTTCCGTTGTTGAGGGCCCCGTGGGGGTCCTCTAGTAGGTAGTATGGTCTTGTTTGAGCTGGTATATGGTGACGGCATCGGAGCCTGGGTGAATGGCATATCAGAGGCTGCAGTTGACTGGTAATCGAAGGACGGTCCCCCCTGGTTGCCAGATGCTCCCATGTCACCCTCTAAGCCTGTTGGTCTCCATGGTGAAGGTTCATGTTGCTGTTGAGATGTGTCGTTGTTCTGGTCCACGTGATTCAGCGTCTGATTGTTGGGCACCGCGAAAAAGTTAAGCAGATTAGGATCCATTGCTAACACGGCATCCCGGCCTGCGAGGCCGTGTTGTCGTCCGGGAAGGGAGGTCTCGTGTGAGCAGCCCGAACAGGGTCTGAGCCAGCTCAATTGGTGATGGCTACTTCGATTGGGAAACGGGTGTAATTAGGTTCAACAGCGGTTGGAAGAGCAAATAGGCCACTCGATAAAGTGTGACAATCACAAAGCTGTCGCAATGGAATTGAGGGGTCGATCTGTAAAGCATATGACAGTGGGTCCAGCCGTGATGGAGGGTAAGAATTGATGATGCTGACGATGATAACCTCGCGAAAGGGACGAGATGGCACGGAAATAAGTTGAACTGATCGATTGAGATTCAGCGAAGTGAGGATAAGATGAGCTCGGTAAAGATGGCTAGGTGGGGTGTTGTTGAGATTGAGGCCAGATCCAGGTGCGTAAGGGAATAAGAATGCGGATGATGGGGTTGAAGAGCTGCGGAAAGGTGAATTGCAATGTGTGACAGCACTGTCAGATGGGTCGATAGCGAAAGCGACAGCCAAGGCGTACGGGCAAAGGAGCAGATTGATTCGTTGTCGGTTTGGCTGTAGATTTGATGAGGTCGAGCTTTGACTAGAGCGTGGCGGAAGCTTGTGGTTTAAGGTATGTGCTTATGGGCGGGTATGGCTTCTAGCCACAGTGCAGCAATGTATGTGAAGGCGGGCGCTGCGTAAGTTGAAATGAATTAACCGCTCGCTCAGTTATCGCAAAATGAGATCGGGCGCAAAACAGAAACAACAAATGGATCGGTCGCCAGATGTTGGTCGAGGGAGTGAAGGGTTTTACGGAGAAGCAGAGTATCAGTCGATAGGTAGGATGAGCGGACTCATGCGGCTCCCAATTCGTTGGTTGGGATTGGAAAGCCCAGGCCCAAGTTAACTAGACGGGGAACAGGACAGGACAGGACTGGGAGTCAATCCTGAGACTTGCTTTCTGGACTTGTCTTGGACTGGCTGGCTAGCTGGCTGGCTGGCTGGATAGGTCGGACGGATAATCAAGAGGGAAAAAAAGGCCGGATTGGGGTCTTGTGAGTTGTCGTATTCGCCGCAGTCAAAAGATTGGGTTCTCTCTAGGGGTCCGATTGACTCGACTTGCGATCGAGTCACTGTTGGGGGATGGGGTTTTCTCACAAAGCCCATGCTATGACTGGTGATTTTCTCCAAGCACTGGATCTCCTTCTCAACTATTTTTCTTTTCTCTCACCCTTCTCACTTCTGCAAGCGAGCTGGCGGGACGGGGGTGCGTATGAGCAAGAGCAGATTTCTCTCCCACTGCCGGTCGACGTCGTGATGTTTGTTGCCCGTAATGGCGTGACTTTTGCCTCGAAAAGGTCCAACTTGTGCGGTTCCAACTCCAGGGGCCCTTGAAGACCCCCGGGAGTCCTGGACCGCTGGCGTAGCAAAAATTGGACGACATCGTATGATGAGCAAGGCTGAGGAGGGGAATTGTACGATGGCCAAGCCTCTCATCCATTGGCTGACTCGTGCTGAGCCGATGTCACTGCTGCCATTGGCTACCGGGCATTGTTGCCGGCTGTCATTCGCTCTTGTTTGAGACTCGGAGAATGTAGAAAGCTTCAAGGTTTGTTTCTATTCGTTAGCGGTTTGTTTTAGGTCTAAAACGGGCCTATGTTTGTCTGCTTCAACCTGCAATCTGATTCATGAATCACGTGGCAGACAATACTGTCTCTATTGAGAAACCCGTGATTCCCGCTTCTTAGCTGTCACTCTCGTTCACTCACAATCAAGAACCCACTAAAAAGCGGCTTACGGAGAGCTGGGGGTCTTGGCAACGGTTTCTCCCTCGAGTCCTTCAGCCTCGTGCTAGTGACAAGCGATCGCTTCTAGGCTCAGCTGGCAGGCTCTAGCTCTCCATCCAGACCACTCAAGAGCTCAGGAGGCTTACTGATGGGTGGGGGCATCTTATGATCCTTGCCTACCTCATTCATGGGAAACCTCTGTATTGCTCTCACAAGTTTCCTTTTTTAGGATACCCATGAAAACGATGAATATCGCAAAGGACAAGCCAACATGACGTTGTACGCACGAGAAAACTAAGAGATACCCGTCGCTGAACTGTATCTGTGAATGCCGACATTCCAAACCTAGTAGTCTGACTGCTTTCAAACTGGCGGCTTTGAACATCCGTACCTGACCGGATTTTAGGTTTAGGGTATCCAATTAGTGGCCGGCCAATGCTACTCCGTACAAGCTACGACCTTGGAGATGGGGTCTTTCTTCTTGAAGTCCTTGATAATGGATGTCTATTCTTGTCAAAACACTGAGCACACCATATGGCCTTACCTGAAAATCGGAAAGTTAGCTTGTATATGAGATGTTTGGAGCTCCCGTGATTAGTATGTCTTTGCACTTTACAGAAGATATGATACGCTGCTTATCAGTGAAATGTGACTTGACTGAAAAAATGAGCCATATTGTTTCCCCTAAATTTGTGTTTTGGGATTGGAAAGATAATATCTGTTTAATAAATCAGACTATCATCGAAGAACAAGTCTGTAAGGCTAATGAAAAGTTTACATTTTCAGGTCTTGAGGATCCAGAGTCGTACTATCACCAATGATAGCAGGATAAGAAATAAAACGAACCAAATAGTTGGCTGACTGCTGTCACGCTGGCTCGCTCAATCAGTAGGTCACATTCCGGCATCTTTGAAAGTGTTGTGAAGAAGCCCAATAACTTATCTACTATCGTCCTCTATGCTCTTCATAGTAATGCCGCAATTTAAGTGTCTCCTCTGTCGATGTACCACTCCTCATCAAGTCATATATCATTATTTTGGCTCCCAAGGTTTTGGGAGAGTTTCCTTTCGTAAACAGTCCGGACATGTTTGGTCGTCGTAAACGATGTCGTGAATATGCGAAGGTCCTTTGCATCCATTAAATGCTCTCTGACACCAGCGAATGTTCAGAAACCCGATATGGCCACAAGCAAACTGCCGATCCACCTGCATACACATGTTTGCCTGGCCTAGTCCCACTGCGTGCGTCTGTGTAATATAACGCTCTGGTTGGGATCTATATTTATCCAGGTGTTTTGCACAATGACCTGCGACTTGGTAAGTTGCTATCGCTCTATATGAGCAATGCGCCCGATGCTCTTCAATATGCAAATGGCTGATACCTTGCTTGTGTATCCAACGTATTCGTATAATCTTCCTGATCCAAATCCATACGTCCGATAGTTCTAAACTGCTCGATCGTAGGAGTCTTCGCACGGCACTTGGGGGCTGTCTAATAACAGCGCACACACGGCCGGCTGGTTGAAAACGAGAGGGCGATATCGAGTCGACGTGAAGTTGAAGCCTTCTCGTTCTGGAGTTCCCTGGAGAGCGGGACGTTAAAAGCGGCCACTGGTCACCGGGGGTAGGAAAATGCGAACAATCAACAAATCAGCGATCGTCAAACTGGAGCACCAATAACATGGAAAGAAGACAAGTAACTGCAGCGCCCTGCCCGTAGGCGCATGCAGCCTGTGTGTATCCAGCTCTGATACAGCTTTCAAGGACACGCGCAAGGGTTTGCCGGTGGGTTTGCGGTTCGGATTGGCCTTTGTGGGAAGGGCTTGGAATTGAATTGAAGCATTTCACAGAACCGATCGAGATCGCGATGTGCCTTGGCTGGCACGCAGAATGACGTTAATTCCAACTCCAGGCGCACGGGTTGGATTAATCTAGGGCCTCTATCCTCATTGATTGGGCTAAATAGTAGGTGACCTAACTACCTAGCGTACAGAAATTTATTGTGATTCGATTACTGCTCCTCCGTTGTGTGTTTTTTGCCCTTCAGAAGAACGCCAGAGAAGCACCCGCCAAAGGGCGGCTCTGTGAATGTCATCACTTAAGGCCTGGACTCCCTTGCTCGGTAGGGGCCCGCGGCGGAAAACACCATACGATCGACCTTGGCCTCGGCGGGCAAGAAAACAGTGAACCTTACTGTAAGGTGTCAAAATAAACTTGGCAAAAGTCATCCTAAACTTAGGCTATACTGCCTAAGTCTTTTTGTCACTTAGGATTGAGGTCCTGTGGTTTCTTTCCTCCCCTTGCTTGGCCTGACCGTTGGAGATTGATTCAACGGAATTAACACTCGGATCTTTTGTGGGAATCTTGAACCAATCGGCCAACGGCTCGAGGTTATTTACCCCTTCTGGGTTGACTCAATCATCATGGGATCAACATAGTGTATTGAACTCAAGTGCTTCTCCGATGACAAAATAAGGTGATTCTTTTGACCGATCGTTTGCGCCCTGGCGTAATATACTACTGTGATCAAGATAACCGTCTTTTCTCATATAGGAATGTGTAGGATCTTTTGTTTGGATCCTTTTCCTGGTTCAGTTCAACATGAAGAATGAAATACATTGCCTTTGACCGAATAACGCAATAAGATCAGGGCCTAGTACGATGGCGAATGATGAGCAGCCTTTCGACGTTGAATCTTCCCGCCAAATATCATGCTCCTGTTCCAAGGTTGAGCGTTGAGCTACTCAAGCTGAACATAGCGGCACAGCAGTCAACAAAGTGTGGTGTATAGAGCACTAGGGTCAAGAATTGATACATAATTCAGCGTTAACGTCCAGATGCACTCAGGATCAAATTGTGGTCTGTTCAAGGTTGAGATTGTACATGTATGCGACGACCGTGAATCACCACATGGTATTGAGCTATCACCCAATACATCCAATATGTGTAGAGGATATGGAACAGTATCTAACAACTATCGAACAGATCGATTATACTGGGTAAAAACGGCATAAAACAGAGATGCTAGATTATCTTACTGTTTTATGTCTTGATCAGCCTATGTTCACGATGAAGAAGGCATTCAAGGTCTGGTGGCTTGGTTCAACACCATTGTTCGGATCTCGAACTCAAGTAGCATGTGGAGTAACAATTTTCACTTCACTGACCTATTACTGGCTCTTACCTTATGGAATTGAAAGCGCAGAGACCAACAAAGACTTTTCTTTACCTGCCGTTTTGGCCTTGCAAAAAAGTGAGCTGCTGTGGGAAAGTGAGGTGCAGGTGCTCTTTTCGAGAGTGAGGCAACGGTTTGTTTGAAGTAGGAGCACACCTGAACCAGTTTCCAACATCACTTCAAAATTCCGGCCACTCTCTACCACTAGCTTCGCTCTTAATTTAATTCCTGCACTTCCTCGAATTCGTCTTTTCTTCCTTTTCGCTCCACAACACCTTGAGCCTATCTCCAACCAACCCACTTCCTTCTATCACTCCTATGTCTCTTTTGCTTCTGACTGGCTATGAACATTTCTTCGAGGATGATGTTTTTTTCCCTTTTGGGAGTGATCTTTCTTACGGTCTTCGCCACAGAGGCGCACTGCTTCTCATGGAGGCCGCGACCTGCGGATGGTATGTTCGAGTGATCGCGCTGGCGCTTTGATGCTAACATCACCATAGTAGATCACCATGTTACACTCCAGCACCTACAACGCAGTAGCGATGTCACCGCCCTGCTCAACAAGCAATCGGAGAAGAGGTTATCCAACGTTTACACTACCGCACTCCAAGAGCTTCAAGACCTGGAATCTGAACCTCTCTGCCATCGCATCGCTGCACGTTTGCTAGTCAACAACTGTCACCTCCTGGATGGACAAGACGACGCCAAGGTCCATATTGATAGCGGGAGAGCAGCTCGCGACTTTGTGGATTCTTATGCAGCAAGTCTTGCTATTTGCGACTTGGAGCGCGGCAGTTTCAGAATTCCTGTATCTTGCTCCAAGTTTCGAGAGGCAACCCTGGCTACCCTTTCTGCTTCACCTATCCCACAACTCCATGTTTCGACTGTTGAGATTGATGAGTGTCTCGAGGGCCTTGCTCAGTCAGATTCGGCTTGGAATACATGGGTGAGCTATCGTCACAAAGCTTTGAGGTTCTGCGATGCCGCAAGGGCAGATCACCAGAAAGGTCAGTGAGCGCCCAACCCAAGGGATGCCACACTGACGTTCATAAAAGACGAGAACATCCTGCTTTATCAGAGAATCACTAAAATTCTCGAGAAACTCACCCGCGATATTGAGGCAGACATGGAGGAACGGTTCCATTCACTCAATCGAGCCTATGCTGCCGCAAGCCAGTCTGTTGAAGACATGGGGCCTCATGTTCGACATCTACGCACAGAGATGGAAAGAGCTAGCCGAATTTTGCGAGATGATTTGGGCCGCGCTGCTCAGGTACATATGCATTATTTCTTTCTAGGACACACTACTGACACAGGCAGGACTCGCGTGATGTCGTGGAAAACGGTCTCAAGGAAACGAAAGTGCTCCACGATCTTTTAGAACTTCTTACTCGCTCAGTTCAAGAGAAGACTGCAGATATCGTTTCATCACAAGAGATTGCTCTCCAGACAAGCACAAAGCAGTTAAACAACGAGGTCGATATACTTATGGCAGTGCTGGGTGCGGCAGTGTCGTCGTCTGTTTCTCTTCAAAATCAAGTGGTGAGTCTGTTGATGAATCACTCGGAAGCCGAGGTTGACCATTTAAGGAAATGACGGAATCTCGGAGTGCAGATATCCTGGAGAAGCAGGCCAAAATCGAAAAAGTAAGTATCGGCTCCCATCCTTGAGTATTCTGTTAACCAGCCGAAGGGTATGGGGAAACTCGAAGAACTTGCCGAAGACTTGCTGGTCAAGTACGATAACCATGAATCCCGCCTCGACAAGGCCTTTCGAAAGACCGGCCAGGTTTTGGACATACTTGATGCAACTGCTGCATCTGCCAGTGGATTGCAAAGCTCTGTATTCAGCAGTTTCGGGCTTTCAGGAGTTTGGCCGTACATTATTTGCCCATTTTTGTCGCTTGCAATGGGATCTTATGGCCTTCAACCTTCCCTTGTGAGAAACATATGGCTCGTCGGGTTTGGTAAGTTTGTGAACTTGTAAAAAGACTTTTGCTAATTGTATCAGGCGAGTTGATGGGTATGATTGTGTCAAAAGCAGATTCTTATAAAGATGCTTTCGGTTTTCCATCGGTAGTCGAAACCCCTGCGTCAACCTTCAGCGACACATTCAATGCCTCCCTCGCGGCAGAGAACATCTCCGAAAGTGTTTGATGCTTCGTTATCGACATCATCCAAGTGAAGGTAAAAGAAAAGGTCGGGCTACGTATGATGGTAGTTTTGGGATTCATTTGATAACAGGGCAGACATGGGATTATGGACGGGATGGGTACTTTCCAGACTTGGCTCGCATTTATCAGGTCTTTTCTTTTTTTTTAAACTCTCGGGATTCGGGATTTGGGATACGAGCTAGATCACGCATGGGAACATACGGAGTACAGAGGTGGTATCAAAGGATTCTGAGGAACTTCGTGGCGCCAGGAGCATATCAGTTTACTTTGAGCATAGGAGTCTTGCCAGTCAATTTCATGAACCACTGCACCATTTGCCTTTCCATATCCGGCATCGAAGAAATTAGAATTAATTGCCCTATGAACCAACCTGTATTTACAACTGTTGCTCGTGTCTCCACATGAGAGTTTCAGCCTCATCGCCAGAGGGGAAAATAAAACAAAATAGTTGCACAATAGTAACATTGACATTCTGAATGGCGTCTATTACAACCACTTAGAATTGAAGCCAGAAGTGTAAAGAGAAGAACAATAGGAAATAATGATTGGTGGGGCTCCTGGTCATGCTACACAAAAGTTTCATCATCAGACAACAAGGCTGAGCTGTCGCTCATTTAACAGTGATAAGATATGGCCGAGCGCACGAATGAGAACTCGTTGAGAACCCCACAATGCCTATCACCACGTGATCCTTCCAGTAGAGAATCGGCGTCACCCTAGCCGCGAGCTCGCAACTTTGTATGCAGCTGGGTTTTACATCCACGACGAATCACCCCTCGCCAACACACATTTTAGCCTTTGGGTTCTCATCGTTTTCACTATACGTTTTGCGCGAACTCGTCTCCATGTAGAGTTCTACTGGCGCCAGCATTTCTTCACCTGGTGTAAGTCTTTTCCTTGTCGATGATGTCGCGAATTGCTTCTGCCATTCACCCGTTCTCCTGACCTCTTGGAGGCGCAGTCCACCAACGCGCATGACGACCATTAGGTTTCCAGCCTACCCGCTTAACTGATCGTGAAGTGTCGAGGATCATGATTCTGACATATCGGAACACCACTGTTCCAAATGAAACAGCCTACTAACGAGGACTTGTTTAGAACAGAATGAACAGCCAGAACCTTGGCCCTGCAGTATACGATCGAGACCGCGAGATGGAAGAACGACACCGAGCTTTACAGCAACGTGAGGAGATGGCCCGTCGGGACCAAGAGAGAGAACGTGAACAGCGCGATAGAGAGCGCGATCGAGATCGAGAGTCCAACGACCGTTACCAATCTACACCTCACCATAGCAGCGCCGGCTCCATTCCCATTCACCAGCCGGTCGCGTCGCGGATCTCTGGCGCAATTCATAGTCCCGGCGGACTTCTTGCGAATCACAACGGAAATCCTCAAATCCCCCTCGGTAACCCACCAGGTCCTCCCCTGGCCGCCTTCGGAGGGCCACTCCAGAGCGAGCACAACCGACCGGTCCAACACGGTGGGCCAAATAATAGCAATACACAACCACAAATGTTCGCGCCGATGCCGCACGGTGGACCGCCGACATCGACACAAGCTGCTGCCAACAGTGTCGCGGCTGTGTTTGGCGGTCCTTTGCAGCAACAGCCTCCGGAAGGCCAGCGTGGGGGCCAGCAGGGCGCGCCGTTTAACCCAGCTGCTGCATCGGCAGCTCATCAGCTTCCCGGGGGAATTACCCAAGGGCAGCAACCTATTTTAAACGTAAGTTTCATTGCAATACAATTCCTTTTGCGACGGGATGTTGTCATTGGAGGGGCACCGGCAACCTTTCATGCGCACGTCGCAGCCACCCGCTAAGTTTGCGTTTGCTTTGCGAGCTGGTGATGCGACAGCGCGGGCCGCTGTTAAACCACCCACAAACCTTTGCCTTACCTTTCTATCCAACCCAACTTCATCTACCCCTCTTCTTATTTCTCCAAATTCCCTGACGACTCTCGTGTGAAACCTTTACAACTCGTCACATTTTGTTTGCCTTGCGCCCGTTTTCTTGCTCTCGCAGATATTCTCCAACATGGAGCCTCATGCTCTCCTGGCAAGTCTTCCGGCGAACCCAGGCGATCTTGTTGGTATCTTCAACCATGAAGGAGAAGGCATGGCGCTTCTCCATGGACAAGAATCCGGCGTACCTTTATTCTATTTTACTCTTATTGTATAGCATATGTTCTACTGGTATCGCTGCGTACATGTTTGCTAACTGCTTTTCTTTCCAGGATGCCCTCACCTACCTTGACCAGGTCAAAGTCCAGTTCCATGACCAACCAGACGTCTACAACCGCTTCTTGGATATCATGAAGGACTTCAAAAGCCAGGCGTATGTTACTGATTGAGCCGCCACTTTTTTCGTGACCTCAGCTAACGCAAGGACAGTATTGACACACCAGGGGTTATCAACCGAGTATCTGAGCTCTTCGCCGGGCATCCAAACCTGATTCAAGGGTTCAACACTTTCTTACCTCCCGGCTATCGTATCGAGTGCGGCGCTGGTAACGATCCGAATACAATACGAGTCACTACACCCATGGGTACCACGGTTCAATCTATCACAGGACGCGGAAACCAGGGTGACGGCCATGGTCCTGCCACAGCTAATCAGCCCTTGTTCCCCGAACGAGGTAGCCAGTGGCAGCAACAGAGACCACAGCATAGCATCGAGAGCCCGGAGGCACAGTTCAGTACGCCTGTTCAGAATGGTGCAAGTCTATTTGTTCAAGCTGCCGCCCACAATGCTGCTTTCAACGAGAGCAACAACTCGGGGCAGCGACGTGCTCTGCCCCAGGGCAGCACAGGTCCTGGGGAGGGGCCAAATGCGCGCCAGGCCTTGACACCCACTCCTTCTGGACAAGCTGGAGTAAACGGCAATGCAGCGAATCAGGCAAACATGGAACGACGGGGCCCAGTTGAATTCAACCATGCTATCAGCTATGTGAATAAAATCAAGGTAAATACCATTGCCCATATCCCAACTTCTTAAAGCGTCAGATGTACTAATCATGGCAAAGAACCGGTTCCAGGACAAGCCTGAGATCTACAAACAATTCCTTGAAATTCTTCAAACCTACCAGCGCGAACAAAAGCCTATCCAGGACGTATATGCGCAGGTTACCACCCTGTTCAACTCGGCTCCTGACCTACTCGAAGATTTCAAACAATTTCTGCCAGAATCAGCTGGACAGGCAAAGCAGACTCCCAACCGTATGGACGATGGACCCCCATCTGGACCCAATCAGACACCACAGCCTGCTATGAGAGATGGACAAAAGATGCCTCCTCTTGGTAGCTTTGCGCCGCCTGCAAGCGCCACTAAAGATAACAAGAAGCGACCCCGAGCCGACAAGCAAGCTGCTCAGCCTGCAACCGTTCTTGCTGACGCGACCTTAATTACACGGAATCTTCCTCCTATTGCGAATGGTCACAAGAGGCCAAAACTCAACCATACCAGACCAGGAGGTGACAACTCAGCAGTTGAGCCGACTCTTACGCCGGTTATGCCAGAGCCCTACCCGGCTAAACCATCCTCAACATCTAGTCAGGAGGAGATTGCCTTTTTTGAACGCGTTAAGAAGTTCCTTAGTAACCGATCTACTATGAACGAGTTCTTGAAGCTTTGCAATCTCTTCAGCCAGAACATCATCGACCGAAACACATTATTTCACAAGGGTGCGTTGTTCATCGGCGCAAACCCTGACTTGCTGAGCTTCTGGAAGACCTTTGTTGGCGTTGATACTCAAGATGTCATCATCGACAATCGTCCTGCGCCCCCGACAGAGAAGGTGTCTCTCAGCAACTGTCGTGGTTATGGACCCAGTTATCGATTACTTCCCAAGCGAGAGCGCCTCAAACCCTGCAGCGGCCGAGACGAGCTTTGCAACTCTGTTCTCAACGATGAGTGGGCTTCACACCCTACATGGGCGTCGGAGGACAGCGGATTCGTTGCTCATAGAAAGAACCAGTTTGAAGAAGGCCTCCACCGTATCGAAGAAGAGCGCCACGATTATGACTTCAACATTGAAGCTAACATCAAGTGCATCCAGCTCCTGGAGCCTATTGCACAAAATATGCTCGCTATGTCTCCTGCTGAGAGGGAAACATTCCAGATGCCTGTTGCACTCGCTGGACAAAGCACGTCTATTTTCAAGCGTATCTGCAAGAAGATATATGGTGATCGAGGTATCGATGTCGTAAATGACATGTTCACTCATCCTTTCGACGTGGTACCTGTCCTATTGGCTCGCATGAAGCAAAAGGATGAGGAGTGGCGGTTCTCTCAGCGAGAATGGGAGAAGGTGTGGCATGCCCAGACTGAGAACATGCATCTCAAGAGTCTGGACCACATGGGCATTCTTGTCAAGCAAAACGACAAGAGGCACTTAACTGCGAAGCACTTAGTCGATGTCATCAAGACAAAGCATGAGGAACAGCGTCGCGAGCGATCGTTAAAGGGTGATGTCCCTAGACATCAGTTCAGCTGGGACTTTAGTGACAAGGATACCATCATTGATCTTCTGCGCCTCATGATGCTGTACAGCTTGCACAATGGACAGCACAGCAGCCAAGAAAAGGAACGCATCCTGGAATTCTTCGAGTCTTTCATCCCTGCCTTCTTCGATATCCCCGAGGAGAACATCCAGGATAAGCTTCCCAAGATGCAGCCCGATTCTGGCGAGGATGACGTGGAGGATCACACGCCTGCAGAGTTGACCAACGGCCGCAGCCGACGTAACGGTCGAAAAGGAGATCTACTTAGAGGAGTTCTTGATCCTGGCCGCAACGGTAGCAAACCCCGCGGACATAAGGAAGACAGCGCCTCTGGAAGCAAAGAGACAACGCCTGATGTTACTTCGGCGAATGAAGAGGAGATGCCCGATGCTTCCGATGACGTTGCCAACACTGACGTTTCCAACGAACGCTGGATACCCAATATCCCCAAACCTGTTGTTGTTGGTCAGAGCGAAGAGATCCTGAACACTGAAGGCGAGTTGAAGGCCGATGGGTTCTTCACACGACCATGGTACAACTTCTTCTGCAACCAGACCCTGTTCGTCTTTTTTAGCATCTTCCAAACTCTATATCGACGTCTCCAAGATCTCAAAGAAGCAAAGGAGGTTGTGGCCAAGGAGGTTGAGCGCCTCAATAAACAGAAGCCTGCTCGAGATATTGGTTTTACTGAGAACCACATGAAGTTCTTCGACACCAACGATGACCCAGACAGTTACTGGCCGAAGACCCTTGAGCTCATTGAGGAGTATATTTCCGGTGACGTTGACGAGAGTCGATATCAGGATGTGATGCGACACTATTACCTCAAGACTGGATGGAAGGTGTACACAATCCAGGACCTTCTCAAAACCCTCTGCCGTCTGGCCCTCACCTGCAGTAGCACAGACGTAAAAGAGAAGACTCCTGACCTTATTGCCCAGTACCAGGCCAACCGTGAGCGAGAGGAAACAAGTTACCAGACAGAGATTAGCGCCCGAAAGTTCGCCGAAAAGTGTGTTAAGGATGGTGATATTTTTGTGATATGCTGGGTAAGTTCAAGTCCCCATGACGTCTTCTAATTGTCAGACCTCTAACAAAAGCACAGTTCCCCTCCAAGTCTGAGGCGACCGTGCGATGGCTTCAACGCGAAGAAACAACCTTCTACATGGACGAAATGCAACTCCGTGAGCGTTGGCAGTATTATATCTCATCCTTCATACGCGTTGAGCCCACCGAGGGAGTACCTAGATCGAAGCTCCAGAAGGTTGTACTCTCTCGCAACCTTCCTTCACCCGACGCCGATGCAGACGAGGATTCCATTCCTAAAGCTGTCTCGTATAAGGAGAACCTGACCATCAGTATTTGTCTTAAGAGTTCAAAGATGATCTGGGCTCCCGGGACTTCTGAATACGTCGTATATGACCAAGGCCCTAAGTCGGCAGAACAGCGTGAGCGTCGCGACAAGTTCATCCGCGCCCTTAGCGCCCATCGAGAGAACAAGCTTCTCGAGAAATGGGTGCACAACCCTGCATGGACGAAGGACCTGAGTCCAGAGGAGGTTCAAGAGCAAAATAAGAACTTCCGCAAGTGGATGGACGACGGTGTCGTTCCGCCCAGCGCTGCTGAGGACGTGGAGATGGATTAGCCCTCTAACTCTCGCCAGCAGCAGGAGCAGGGACGAAAGCGTAGCAGAGAAGCTGCGCCCACAAAGCCTGCACCGGCCGTCTCAAAGCCAACTGGTAAGGGGTCACGAAAGAGGCCTGCGGAATCGCTCGCTTCCGCTCCGCCAAACAAGAAGACGAGATATAGTCCTCGCATTACCAGGGCACGATCTGGTAGCGACGAGTCGCGCAAGGAGGGGGGCAATTAACATTTAAAGGAAATAAATGGGGATGGTGTGCTTGTACGGAACTCATCAGCGGTTTGGTTGTTTTTGTTGTTTCATCGTTTCCTCTATCATTTTGTTTTTAGTCTTTGAGATTCGAAAGGCGACAGGAAATTCGCAACCAGAAGGCTTGCACGCACGTCACTTTTCCTATTATAGCGAGGTTGATATGATGTTTGAGGAGTTTAGAGCTCCTTTGGCCTGTACTCTAGAAATTATATAACCAAGCGCGTCATGATTGATATCAATATCGAAGTTGTGCAGTTAATGTCATCATATCAAAAGTCAGGCCTTGGTTGGTCTCCTGTGAATTACAAATGGTATTTATATCTCTTCCTAAATGGCTATGTAAGGGTATACCATGGAGCAGTCAGATATCGTAGGCCATATCGAGATACGTCAGATACAGCAAAGACAAAACTTTTCCTTCCATCGCACCGCATGCCTGTTTAATGTGTCATCTAAATCGTCAATTATCCCAGTCGCTCCTTTTATTGCAGGTTCTCGATAACCATAGCAGAAGCACCACCACCACCGTTGCAGATACCAACGGCACCAATCTTGGCCTTCTTCTCCTTGAGGACGGAGGTGAGGGTGGTGACAATACGGGCACCAGAGCATCCGAGAGGGTGGCCGATGGCAACGGAACCACCGTAGACATTAACCTGGTCAGGGTTAAGACCAAGGATCTTCATGTTGGCGAGGGCAACGGCGGAGAAGGCCTCGTTGATCTCGTAGTACTCGACCTGGTCGGCAGTCAAACCAGCGTGCTTAATGGCCTTGGGAATGGCCAGAGCGGGAGCGATGGTGAATCGCTCAGGTTCACGCTCAGCATCACCCCAACCAAGAATCTTGGCAACAGGCTTAAGGTTGAGCTCCTTGAGCTTAGCCTCGGAGACGAGGACAACGGCGGCGGCACCATCGTTGATGGGAGCAGCGTTAGGGGCAGTGACAGTACCATCAGGCTTGAAAGCAGGACGCACAGCCTTGAGCTTGTCGACATTCAGGTTCTTGACCTCGTCGTCGCGCTCAACCTTGATAGCGGGCTTGCCACGGCCACCGGGGACCTCAACGGGGACGATCTCAGTGAAGAGGCCGGCCTCGGTGGCAGCCTGAGCCTTCTTGTATGAGTTGATGGCGTACTCGTCCTGAGCCTCGCGAGTGAGCTCATGATCCTGGACGCAAAGCTCAGCAGAGATGCCCATGTGGTCCTTCTTGAAAGAGTCGGTCAAACCGTCCTTGAGGACACCATCGACCAGAGTCTGGTCGCCGTACTTGGCGCCGTTTCGGAGGTTGGGGAGGTAGTGAGGAGTGTTGGACATGGACTCGGTTCCACCAGCAACGACAATGTCGGAAGTGCCGAGCATAATGTTTTGAGCACCAAGAATGATGGCCTTGAGAGAGGAAGCGCAGACCTTGTTCACGGTCGTGGCGATGACAGTCTGGGGAAGGCCTGCACCGAGGGCACATTGGCGGGCAGGGCCCTGTCCGACGCTGGAGCAAATCATGTCAGCAACGAGGTCGCAGTTATCTCAATTTTCGAGATCATGATGGCGGGGCAGAGAAAACAAGAGACCTACCCAGCGGAGAGGACATTGCCAAAAAAGACCTCGTCGACATCCTCAGGCTTGATACCGGCACGCTCGACAGCTCCTGTGGACAGTCTTTAGTACTTGTCATGTTCTTTTTTTTGTTCGTGGTTGTGCGATTCAATCTTACCCTTGATGGCGACAGCTCCCAGTTGAACGGCGGTCTGGCTCGACAAAGAGCTATATTGATATTAGCCACTACACAACAATGATCCAGCAAATGCTCATGCTAACCCGAGGAAAGAGCCGATGGGCGTACGAGCCGTGGAGACGATGTAGACAGGAGGAAGGTTGGCCATTGTGGAAGATTTGATGTGTTATGATGGAAGATGACAAAAAATCAGGAGATCGTCAGCGGAGAGCTTAAGGTATAGGTAGGTAGTTTATAGATTGATAAATCAGCAAGGGGACGGGATGGACAGTGGAGCGGAAACCGGCGGCAATTTTGTTGAGGGAGTACATATCTAGGTACCTAAATACAACCTAAGCGAACAGCACTTTCCTTCCAATGGTTCTAGCTTGAGAGGCTAATATTGGGTAAGGCAGGAAGTGAGCAATAGAGAGGCAAGAGACTCGAGAGGGCCCCTCTTACCCGTGGTTGAGGTGCCATTGCCCTCGAATTCGGGATCCGTACAGCGGGAAATGGAGGCTTTGGAGGGGCACGGCTCTTGCGAATACGCCGCCGCGCCGCTGTCGGCAGGAACCCCTGTCAATTTCGGGCCCCACTTGTACCTGCCTCAGTCTTCCCGTCTTTCAGGTTGCTCTTAAAGTTCATGAATGATCGAGTGCACGTGACATCAAAAAAGTTGGCGACAGAATAGAGCTGCGCGCGCGAAGTCAGGTCCAGACAGGGAGCTTCAGTGACAAGACTGACGATCAGAGAACCTCAATTCTCACGTCGCCGCCATTTTTTTTGCGCATACAGAAACACGTATTTGCGCATCTCTTCTATTCACAGCGACGATGGATGATCTTTACGACGAGTACGTATCTGAATCTTTCGTCGCGTTTCGAGCTTGACAATTTGACGGCGCGCTGACTTATCGCGACAGGTTTGGTAACTTCATTGGCGAGGAGGCCGAGTCAGAGGAGGGCTCAGAGGTCGGCGTTGGTGCGGATGACTATACCTACGATGACGAGCCAGATGAGGCTCCTGGTGTGACAGGCCAGGAGCTCATGGAGATTGACGGTACGAGCCCGGGACACAGGCTACGAACATATACTAATTCATGGGTTCGCAGATGGCCCATCAAATGCGATTATTCTCCACGAAGATAAGCAGTACTATCCAACCGCCGAGCAGGTATACGGCGCCGATGTCGAGACCCGTGTCGAAGAAGAGGATGCCCAGCCTCTATCCCAACCCATCATCGCCCCCATCGAGCAGAAAAAGTTCAATATTGAGGAAGCCGACCTTCCACCCGTGTTCTTCGACCGCGAGTTCATGACAGACTTGATGAACTTCCCAGAACAAACGCGAAACGTAGCATTAGCCGGACATTTGCACCATGGAAAGACTGCGTTCATGGACATGTTGGTACTCGAGACACACGACATCACAGATCGACTCGAACGAAGAGTGGGCAAGAACCGGGATGAGCAATTGAGATATACGGACGTACATATCTTGGAGAGGGAAAGGGGGTTGTCCATCAAGGCGGCGCCAATGAGTTTGGTACTACCCAGTACCAAGGGCAAGTCGCACCTTGTCAACCTGATCGATACTCCCGGTCATGTTAACTTTGTCGATGAGGTGGCTGCCTCGTTCCGTTTGGTTGACGGTGTCTGTCTGGTGGTGGATGTGGTCGAGGGAGTTCAGATCAACACGGAGCAGATCATCAAGCATGCGGTTCTGGAAGACATCCCCCTGACACTCATCATCAACAAAATGGATCGCCTCATCCTCGAGCTGAAGCTGCCCCCCAAGGACGCATACTTCAAGCTCAAGCATGTTGTTGAGGAGGTCAACACTATTATCACAAACACAGCTCCTACTAAGGCCGCTTCCAAGAGGATAAGTCCTGAAAAGGGCAATGTCCTATTTGCCTGCACAGATATGGGTTGGTGTTTCACATTACCGAGCTTCGCCAAGATGTACACCGAAACATTTGGAGATATCAACGTGGACGAGTTCGCGAAGCGGTTATGGGGCGACATCTACTACAACCCAAAGAAGCGAAACTTCTCCCGAAAACCCCTGGACGAACGCTCAGCACGGTCGTTCGTTCACTTCATCCTCGAGCCCATCTACAAACTCTTCACACATTCGATCAGCGACAGTCCAGAGAAGCTCCGGCCAGTGTTGGCCTCATTGGGCATTGAGCTCAAGCCTTCACAATATAAGGCTGATGCGAAGGTGCTTCTGAAGCTAGTATGCGAGCAGTTCTTCGGTCCATCAACAGGCTTTGTGGATATGATCGTTAAGCACATACCAACTCCTATCGAGACTGCTGAACGGTTACTTGAGCGATATTATACCGGCCCACTGGACTCGAAGGTCGCTGCCTCCATGAAGGCTTGTGACCAAGACGGCCCATTAGTTGTTCATATCACCAAGCTCTTCAATACAGCGGATGCAAAGAGCTTTCACTCGTTCGGCCGTGTACTGAGCGGCACAGTTCGACCAGGTATGCAGGTACGCGTCCTTGGTGAAGGCTATTCCCTAGACGACGAGGAAGATATGGCTATGGCCAATATTTCAGAAGTGTTCATAGGCGAGACAAGATACAACATCCCTACCGATGGTGTGCCAGCGGGTAATCTTGTGCTACTTAGTGGCGTCGACAATTCCATTGTCAAGTCTGCTACCATCATCCCTCCCAAGCTCGAAGATGACGAAGATGCCTATATCTTCCGGCCTATCACACATTTCACAGAGTCTGTCCTTAAGGTTGCCGCCGAGCCTATCAACCCGTCCGAACTCCCCAAGATGCTTGACGGACTAAGGAGGATCCAAAAATCGTACCCCCTCATCAAGACTAAGGTCGAGGAATCAGGAGAGCATGTTGTCCTAGGAACCGGAGAGTTGTACATGGATTGTGTGCTGCACGACCTTCGTCGTCTGTATGCTGACATGGACATCAAGATTTCTGACCCGGTTACGCGGTTTTGTGAGACTGTTGTCGAGACATCAGCGACGAAATGCTATGCTATCACCCCAAACAAAAAGAACAAGATCACCATGGTTGCCGAGCAGTTGGAGAAGGGGATCTCCAGCGATATTGAGAGTGGTGCTGTGCGTATCCGCGATCCCATTCGCAAAACTGCCAAGTTTTTCGAAGAGAAGCATGGCTGGGATAAGCTGGCTGCTCGCAGTATTTGGGCCTTCGGGCCTGAGGAGACAGGACCCAACATCCTTCACGACGATACTCTTCCCACTGAAGTAAGTTTTAGCCCTGTTATGTCGCTTACGTTGATCGCAGCGGTGCCCTATTGCATGAGCAAGGCTAATATAAAGTTCAGGTGGACAAGAAAACACTCAACGCTGTCAAAGAGTCTATTCGACAAGGATTCAGTTGGGCTACCCGCGAGGGACCCCTGTGCGAAGAACGTAAGCATGCTCTTTCATTTTTCATCTTGGGCCATAATCTATTGCCCAGTGGCTCGTTTCGAGGAAACGTTGTATCAACAGTATGGGGCACATCCTTCGAGTGAAGAGTGGGCTTTGTATATGTTTCATTATCAGCAGTTACCATTGGCAGTGGATCTCGACAGCAACAGAGACAAGGTAGTTCCTTGTGGAGTTTCCACGAACTCTCCACCTCTGCCTTCAAGCGCCTTTCGCTGGATAATACGCGGCTGGCAAATACTTGGCAGTCTCCAAACGTGGATTCTTGCAGAATGTCAACGGGGCCACCTGTTTCCACTGTGTAAGGGATTTTGGTCTGGATAGCATTGCGGACAGAGCCGCTTGACCGCTCCCGTTCTGCCAGGAACAGATGGAAAAGGATATCCGACGATCCCTTGCCCCCTGACAATGGATAGCTTATCCTCTGGGCCCCTGCAAGGATATATCCATCCAGATCAGGAGCAACAGCGAACGATTCAAAACAAATACTGACATGAGGCAACAGCGATACGAAACACAAAGTTCAAGGTTACAGATGTGCTACTAGCCAACGAGGCCATCTTCCGTGGAGGTGGCCAAATCATTCCCACCTCTCGACGAGCGTGTTATTCCTCCTTCCTCATGGCATCGCCCCGCCTCATGGAGCCTGTCTACTCAGTTTCTGTAACGGGCCCAGAGGACTCCTACATGGAGGTCTACAATGTGCTCTCGCGGCGTCGCGGACACGTTTTGTCAGATGGCCCCGTTGCTGGTACGCCGCTGTACCGCGTCAACGGTCTACTGCCTGTCATTGACAGTTTCGGCTTCGAAACCGACCTGCGGATCAAGACGCAGGGCAGTTCCATGGTCAGTCTTGTGTTTGACAGCTGGAGCATCGTGCCTGGTGATCCTCTTGACCGCGAGCAGATCATTCGTCCGCTCCAGCCTGCTTCTGCACAGGCAACTGCCCGCGACTTTGTTCTCAAGACACGAAGACGCAAGGGTCTAAGCGAAGACGTTAGCGTCAAGACGTTCCTTGAGCCTGAGTTCTACCAGAGCCTGATGGAGAGTGGGATGCTTGGAGAGATCTAAGCATTTGCAATCTGTGGATGAGCGATGGGCGGGATATTCCGGGAGGGTCTTGGAGGGTCTTGGAGGGTCCAACATGAGGAGCAGGGGCTGCACGAACGACTCCATTAAAGATCTTGGAGCAGTTGAACCCCGTTGGCTGAACCTTTGTTTGATGGAGATAGCCACCTGCATTTTGATAAAACGAATTTGGTAGCAAGGATGAGATGGAAGATCAGTGGCGCACTTGCGGAACCGTGGAGGACAAGCAGGACATATCAGTAGGCGGGAAGGTTTCATATAGACCAGCATAAACAGGGAACAATAATCAGAAATCAAGGCCAGGTGTTGAGGTTCTTTGACTTTTTGCCTACTCCCAATTCTGTCATATAAAATAAGTTCCTGTAGAGCTGGCCATTCTAATGCTGTTCTGGTTAGACCCCACGTCCCTTGTCAACGACAATGGGGCCTGTTTGTTGACAGGACCTTTTTCAAGATGCCGACGATGCTAGGGGATTTATCCTTGAGCTTTACCGTGCAGGACTGTAGCGTCATGGTTATGCTTTACGACAGATCGCGCACCAGATAATTAAAGCCCAAGGTTAATAACATTCAGGATCTGGACTAGTGTCGCAGTTGGTTCACTAGACAGTTCATCCAGAAGCTTGCAGTCCTGTTAATACAGATATAAAACAAAGGTCAAAGCAACAGTGAAGATGGTGGAGTTGAACGAGCGCTTCGTGGAAGCTTCCACGGGACGATTAACCGGTGATCTCAACGGGTCTTTTCTAAAAACCCTTGCCCTTTCAGGGACCACGGTTCGAACCTCGTGGCAAGCAAGTGAATGACGAAGCGGTTGATAAGCATCGTGACAGGGATCATTGACAGGACACAAGGTTTGCTAGGGTGCCGGGAACGATGGGCATGAGCCCATCTGCCAGGCACATCCATAACCCGTCTCGGTGAAGGCTTGAGGGTTAAAGCCATAACCTGAAGGTGTAACATTAGTCTGGGGTGCTGGACGAAGGATATCACTCTCATGGCTCTTCAGCAATTAAGTCTAACACTCCCCATTGGCCATGGACAGAGTTATGTACTGGTATTCCAAGACACTGGTGGCTTATCCCCACGTCACGAGGAGGTAGGAAATGCGGGATAGAGCAAGTGGTGTCTTAGAATATGCAAGACAATTGATGGTTGCGGACAAATACCTCCCGCCATGTTTACTTTGACGATCGCCACTGAGGAAAATACAAGTCTCTTTGCAACGTCGATGGCGGACCAATCCCGAGACTCGTATCGAACCGGGGGGGATCGCGTCGCGGGAGTTGCAAGATCGGGGGATCGTCACGCAGACGCAAGGCAAGGCTGCTTTCCCCCAAACATATCATTTGAGACCGTCCAAGCGAAATGCAACTGTGATCCCTGGGCGTCCACAAAACCGCAAACACACTGGGGGAGCGGGGGTCAACCCCTGAAGGATAACGATATGGATGAAGTCTCCAGAACAAAGGCTCCTGGAGGCTGGAGCTAGGGGCGTGACTACGGACGGTGCTACCAGTACGTGATTTCGAGGACAGACTGATGGATGAGTTGAGTACCGTGAAGCTTGACCGATTTGGTATGATATGATCATGTGTGGCGGCAAGTCTAAATCCCCAGCTCTTTTAGACCTGCCAAACGGGAGCTACTAGTCTTGGCAGGACATGCCACGAAAGGAGACGTCGCACAAAACAGACACCTCTTGATAGTCAGATAGTGGCCTATGAGAGACGACCTTGCCTCTTGGCTGTGAAAAGGGCCGACAGAGTCAAGCATGACGTCTCGTGGCGGTAGGTTCCGTTCCGTAGCCTACAGTGCCTGTCAAGGCACTGAAGCGACTATGAACCATGCCATGGGGGGCCCAGATTCAGTCAGGTCAGGGACGTTTGGATTTGCGGCGACCCGAAGTGGGGGACGTTGGGACGCCTCCACGAGTAGCATGTTGATATAGTGCGCTACTTAGTATGGTACGACGATGATTCCCAAAACGGAAAGCTAATCGCGGAATCTGGTCGACGTCGGTTTTTATGCACGAGAGGATAGAGAAGAAGAGAGCCAGGCTCATAAACGAAGGAAGTTGAAAGAGTCGACATATATCTTTGATTGTGAATATGTGCGTACATACTCATTCAGACAGCAAGGCAAATGCACACGCCTTTGTTGCAACCCAACCATGTGTAGTGTATCAAACTAAAAATTAGCTCGACGTGACACCAATGACATTCTCGATACTGCCAGAATACCAGGTTCCAATAGTCCGATATATTGGAATGCCCACTCGTTGCGATGTTGCACTTGGACTGGAGGAAGGTCTCTCATGAGTAGCGTGACATGTTGTTCGTGGTAGCTGAACCTTATTTAGATGAGGATATCCTTGATTGAACCCCTTGTCATTGCTCTCCAATCAAGAATCGATGTTTTCCCCAGCGCTCTCATTACCAGTTCAACGGTACAGTCTATTCAGACTACCCCAACTTGTATGCCGAGATTCAAGACATGGTAAGGTCACCAAGGTGGTATTTTCGCTCCTACCATTCGGCTTCGGAACGAGAATAATCATGGTCCGCATCCTTCGTATTGGTCGCTTGTCTACGTTGTAGTGACATTAATCGATGGTGCGCGCCAGAAGATCTGCGAGCTGAATCCCTGTGATATTGAAGCCTTCTAAAAGGGTGTAGCCTTCAAAAATAGAAACCTTTGTCATGACTAAGCGCAAGTTTCCAACATCTTGTCCAGCACTCCCTTCAGAGTGTCGTTCTCTAAAGCTGCAGCAACTCGTTCCTTATCGCCTAGTTGCTTGTTGACTTGGTCATCTTGGTTGTGGCTGTTCTCTTTGCAGGTAACATCCACACGGTAGTTGGGCGGCAGTGCCTGCTCCAGCCTCACTCGTACTCCCAGACCAATAACGGTGGCTAGCGAGCAGTGGGTGATGGTAGGCGTGATCTCCACAGCCACTTGGACGATGGTATTGGGGTCAGGAACGCCCATAGAAGGAGAGGGAGTAATGCGAATATCAGAGAGGTTAATCACTGACAATTGGCCGAGTGATACCGGGTGCTCTGGGTCAGAGATTGTTGAGATCAGATCTGTCCAACATTAGTGCCATGTCGAGTTAAACGTGAACGTGTACTCGAGTCACTTGGAACCCTCACGAGCCCCAGCGTAAATGCGCACAAAGACACTGGAGTGGCAAAGTCACCAACGAAATGACTCAAGTGAAATGGAGAAGGATCATACCATAAATTTCTTGTTCGTCAATAGCTTCGGACGAGAATTCATCCTGCCAATCGTTCATTCGAGGCCAAGCGGCCGGACCTTGACCGAAAGGCCCAGAAAGATACGATGGCTTCGCAAAAATGATATCGTCGTATTTGGAGTCCGGACCCCGACGCGGCTCAGCCTTCTTCTGCCGGGTAGGCAGCTGAGACGCACTCAGGATGGTTGGATTCGCGTTATCTAAGGTTGTCATTGCGATGCAGAACTTGGACCAACTCAATATGCAGGGATCTCAGATTCAGATGGCCAAGGCTTTTGAGGCTATTTGGGATGAGGTGACGCGGCAAGGGAGAGAGCAATGGGTCGTCAGTATGTACGGAGTACAGTACAGGATATGCAGGAGATGAGATGGTGGAGATGATGGCAGGTGCAGAATGTGCTATGCTAATTTCGAAGGCTTAAGGAATTTGTCGTTAATGGACAAGGTTGTTTGTTGTATGGGGAAGGGATTTGATGATTTGAAGTTCAACGTGGGAGGGGTAGTAAGTACAAAGTACCTACAGAAGAGTTACTAAGCGCCACAATCTGATACGCCTCGCAAATTGGTGAGGCGCAGCACGGTCCATCGCCAAGTTTGACGACCAATTAATGCTTCACTTTTGATATTTGCTGCAATGATCAACACTCGGTAGATGAACACGGATAGGAGAGATCATCATGTCATCGAAACTTGGCGTACAAATGCATTCATGCATAGGTACAGTACATACGAGTTTCTTGAATTTGTGGTCTTTGTTGGAAGGTCACTCATCATCAGATACAGGGGTCAAAGCATTGGACACAAAGTCTGTACTCCGTACGTATCTCCATGTCTCAAAGGACGTTAGCGAATAAGCGGTAAAAGCCCTGTCGCCTCGCACTTGGTTACGAGTCAAACACTGGAAAGAAGGCTGGCGGTGTGAGCTGACAATAGCAATTTCCACACAAACTAATAAGATATGGCCTCCACTACCTTAAAAAAGGTCCTGTCATGGCTCTTGACAGGTCCCGTCCGTACTGTATTAGTTAGGGGGTGAGGCTGCGGGGGCTGCCCAGGCCAGGCCCAGGGAGTGCCGGCCGAGTGAGTCGAGCGCAAGAGTGCGTGATTCTGGAAAAATGGTGGAAGGGCGTCCCATCCTTGCAAGGAACGCGCTTGGAAGCTGCTCAGAAGCGCTGTCCCTGTCGCGATTGGGCGACGGACCATAGCGGGCGTGCATCGTGCGTGCGTGCGTGCGTGCGTGCGTGCGTGCGTGCGTGCGTGCGTGCGTGCGTGTCCCTGAAGTCTGAGCACGAAGGATCGTGGCGCGCGATCTCTCCCCCAATATCGGAGGTGTTTTCTAGAACAGGGTAGCCTCATCGACTTCCACGAGATGAGGGAGAGATTCAACACTACACTACTGTACTGTACCCGTACAGTCCGGAAGATGGTCTGCAGGATCCGTTCCGCTACCACTACCACGTTGTTCAACTACCGACCTACCTACGACCTGTGCTGTTGGTTGTTGGTTGTTGGCACATAAATTTCATGCTGATCATGACCTCGAATTCTGCTAAGATGTTCCGCGGCCCGATTCGGGTGGGAATCAACCACAACCTCAAGCCTCTCAAGGTCTTGAATCCAACGCCCACTTGTCAGATATTTTTACACGAGTATTAGTCAGAACTTCATAATTGAGGATCTCCTCCCACCACACTATAGCCGGCTCAGCTACGGATACGGAGCGTCTGCTGTGCAGAAGGATAATGCAACGATGATGGGGCAAAGATTTACCCTGGGGTTAGCATTGGTTGGGTTGTTAGCAGAATGAGGTTCTTGGTTCAAGACGCAGATATGAGCCCTCTGTCGAAGAAATACAGCGAGTATAGTCCGCCAATGAGGAAATAGGATGGCCAGATTCGTCGACCGTCTGGTTTAATTGCCCACATAAGGGACGAGGTTTCGAGCGGAACACGCCGACGAGATATGAATAGATACGGATGGAGGATGAGGCATGACGAGTTTCTTGTTCAACTCATCGCACCGAGAATAATCGCCTGCAGAAAACAAAACAGAGTTTTGTATCAGAAACACTGAAACCTCTATAGTAAGAGAAACTCAGTCCTGATTCCGGTTGCCTATTGATCAATTGTCGGACCGGGTATATCGATAATTCTTCAAGTTGTGAGAGACTGAGAGTGAGGTGAAGAGACGGGGATCCCCGTCCCGTCAACTGCGTCGGGGAACTTGAGCCTCGGCACAGAGCAACCCCACAGGGCATTTAGTTGACGTCTTTGCTTAGAAACGCACAAACATCCATGGCATGTGATATCAAACAACTTGTTGTTATTAGGTGCACCGTCAATGCAATGCAAGCGCAGACGAATCAATCTCGTGTGCCTCCTGCAGGAGCACCAAAAGCGAAATGGGCCAAGGACTGGAATACAAGTAACATGGTTCAAAGGCTCTCAACCACTGAGTATGGGTGAGTTAGTCTTGTTTCTCTTGCTTAACCGACCTCTGGGAAATGACGCTAGGGGAGAGCCAGTTTGAGGACCCAAGGGGAATGGATCATCCTGATGGGTACGGGTTAAATGTAGGGGTCTAGCTTAATGTCAAGAGGTATTTAGTTTTGTCTAGTTACTTAGTAGATGTGCATCCAACTCTTGTTGATTGATATCACAATCTCCACTGTAAGTGAGTGAGAAACAAAGCCCGCGGAGGAGAATATGATATGTCACGGACAGATCGCCAAAGTAGTTCGTACTCGCCCAATTCTCTCCCTCCTTGATATTCCCGAATCTTCATGCAAGTCTGCCACAGACGTACGTGCGTAGTTGACTGGAAATGATTCTCAGTCATTTGGCCCCCGAATTTAACGGCACCTAGGGTATCTGGCGCGTGGCAGATGCAGCGGACACCAATCTGCACGGGCGATCTTCATGCGACCACTTGGAAAGTCAAGCAACGACAGTCTAGGCAGGTCCTTTTCTGCCCGTACCTTTTTTTCCACCGCATCGACTCGTCATGGTGGTGGCAAGATAGTATGTATGGTATGATACGAGGCGTTCGTCAACGGCAGAATGCAAAAAAACTAGTACCAGTAGAACCGACAGGGTTGGGTAATGTATCCGACGAACCCACACAAGCCACCTCGCAAAGGAACCAATACGATACGCACTGTAGTAGCTGTGGTTGTCCTGTAGGCTGTACCGTAAAACGATGTGGAAGTTGAGGCATCAAACTTGACATCGTGCGGTTGGCACCCACCCGAATTTGGACTGCTGCAGATTCGGAAAGGTCTCCAGTCTCAAGAACTGTTTAGCATTGGATTTAAATCATCGTGGGTCACAGAATTTCACATCTGGTTAAGTTGCAAATGGATATGGGATGGCGCTAGTTTGGCCGCGGTGTCGGTATCTGGAGCTGCCCAGCCTAGCCAGCCCAGGGCAGCTATCCTAAGTGATAAAAATACCGAGACAAGTCCTACATGACTTATTATCGCAACAGACTGATAGATTTTGACACCTGTTTTAACGTCAGAAGTTTTACCACACCCCTAGCCCAGCCTAGCCCAGTCAGCCAGTCCAGGGCTCTGTCAAGATCCAATGGCGGGACATCTGGAAATTCTCCAGGAAGATGAACCCAACATGGAAGGCGGATGAAGTACGTACTGTATCGTTCTTGTGTCCTGACAAGGATCCCTTTTGGGGGTCTTTGAGGCCCTTGCGTGCTTGTTGGCATGTTCCTGTTCCTGCTCCATGAGGGGAGCGAGGGGCCCTTCTCAAGTCAAAGTTGTGACGTTTGACGTTCAAACTGGGATATTCTGACTCGGAATAATCGACGTCGGTTCGGTAGTTGGGCAAAAGCCTATGTACGGACCATGGTCACTCGAAACGACCAAAGACGGATGGATGAGATCCCAGATCCATGGATATGCCCTATCCCAGTTCTACCAAGAGACGGGAAGTTTATGTAATTGCAAAGTTTCACGGAGGAATAAACAGCCCCCCCTTCGAAAATCCTGGTTTGGGATCATACTGTATGTAATAGCAGCTAGCTTCCAAAGGAACCTCGGTGCACTAACTGGTTGCTTACCTGCCTTATTCTATCGACTAGGATATAGCTTCGAGCAGCCACTTTGGAGCGTCTAATAGGCTTAACTAGGTAATTAGCATGGCTGAAATAGAACTCGCATGGCGGTTTCATGATGACGATCATGCTTGGGGTTGTTTTTATAGTCTTGGATGCTAGTGGAGCGTTTAACCACATTCAAACTAACTGATTATGATCAAGAAACTCATATTCTGAGACAGTAGATATCTGAGAATCTCGATAATCAAACTAACCAGATTGCCCATTTTACAGCAACTAACTACGAACTCGCATGCATGACTGTTGAGACATGGTGGACCTCTGTGATTAGCCGTTGAGCAGCGATCCTTTCTTGGCCAGTGAGAGGGTCGTCCAGTTATAGAAAGTCAGGACTAGAAGATGCAACGATGGCTGAAAAGGGCAGCTTGCTGTTGTATCCAGTCAGGATACAGATAACTACTTAGTTGAAGGAGCTTCACTGACTGAATACCGCAGAGCAGAGCCGAGGGGCGACACCTGACACACTAGGCCTAGCCAGGGCGGGCAAGGTAAAATGAAAGTGAATGACGAACCACTAATGCTTGACAACTCATAGCGCTAGAAGCCAATTAACGTATGTACTGTAGACTTGGGTTTGGTTCCGCATCTCGCGTCAGTATTTGTAGCGGATAGCGTACCGTAGTGCAGTTCTGTGAGTAGTTCGTTCGCCAAACAAAGGTGAGGTGAACTGGCGCCCGCAGTCTCGAGGTATAAGGCTGCGGAGAGTGAGAAGAGAGTTTCCGGCAGGAAACCATTAGTCCCCTACCGAATACAGTGCCGATTTGGGGGAGAGTAGACACCCCCCCCCCCCCCCCCCCCTAGGTAGAGAGAGGGACTGAGGGACACAGAGAGACACAGAGAGAGAGAGACAGAGACAGAGACAGAGGTACAGATGGCCAGGCCCATGTCCAATCTCGAAAAGCCTCTTCAGCCCTAAGTGTCAAGTTGAGGTTGCTTCTCCAATGGGTGAGGTGCATGCTGCGACTAGCCCTGCGGCATGGCATGTGCGTGACGGAAGGTGCCTGAGTCCCGCGTATCGCGAACGGTAACTGGAAAGGACGGAAGGAAAAGAAGCGAGAGGGAGCATCTCTTGTATGAGGTGTTCAAGCAGAGGGCCAGAAGAGGAAGGAAACTAAGGATATGCTGAGGTTGAAGTATCACAAGAGCCGACCAGCATCACCACCACTCCATACTCCATACCAACACTACCTACCAGTATGTAAGGTAGGTAGGTAATCAATTCACTCACCATCACCACTATCCGGCATCTCCATCGCCGTCCGTCGTCTGCCTCCTTCTACATCACCACCTTCATCATCGTCGATAGCTGGGTTACAGCACACCGACAACCCAGTGCGAGAGATCTCAATGCACCGTTGTACATACATACCTTATGGCCCTAAGGCCCCTGTCTCTCTGTCCTCTGTCTGGAGAGGCTGGCACTGGATACTCCCATGAAATGCCTGTCACACATCCATATCCACATCCTTGAGACGGGATGACCCCCCCCCCCTCCCTCCCCCTCCTGCAACCTCCCAAGCGTTCAAGTCATAGGTCCTTGGCCGAGTACGTACATACAGTACGCGCGATGAGTCTGTGACAAGCGAACAGACAGACAGACAAGACGCATGCAGCAGACATAACGCAACGCAACGCAACGCACGCAGTGCAGTGCAGGCCTGGCAGATTGGAGACAAGGCAGATAATCAATTAGCTAGTTGATCAAGTCACGTACCTACCTAGGAAGAACAACACAACCCCCTTGTTGGGTCCCAAGTCTCGGCATACGTTTCATCAGAGCTCCTCAAAGCCATTGTCTTCGATTGGATACACACGCGACTCTGCCGTCGGGAATTATATCTTGAATTTTCTGTTGTGTTGTGTTGTGTTGCTGACTGTTGCCCTCGCTGTTCGGAGCATTCTTCATATCCCGTACGTGGCTACTAAATTATCGCCCTCGCCGTGTGCGCCCGTTGAGAAGGAAACTCCATTCGGTATTTCATCCTCACTCGAATGTCATCGAGTCTTCTACTGCTTACACACTGCAATGCATTGAAATCATCAAAAGTCCGCTAATGCCGCAACAGAGACCCCCTGGTTCTTATTCTCCAGCTAAACTAACAATTAAAGCACCACCACAACCACATCCAATCCTCCACAATTCAGTCCAAATCCATCTGATCCTGAAGAAGGTCCATAATAGAGTACGTACACACACTTTCATTGCAGAACATCTCGCAGCAAAGGACCCCGAACCAAGCACCAGACACTCAGACACTCACTCACTGCCCTGTCCACATTTCACCTCGCCGTGTGTCTTCTGTAACACGCCGTCCACTCGGGCCGGTGCCCATAGCCGGTCCTGGGAGCTTTGGCTTCTTTCTGCTGTGCAGTCTTGATCGAGAGTGTACATATTATCCCAAATCAGTTCAAACAGCAACATACGGCACTGGATTCGCCCCAGTACGGTACCTGCTGGCTCTAGCTCCTAAGTTGCTAGGTTCTGGGCCTTCATCCCACACCCACGACGCCGCTTTTCCTTACCTGCATCTCCCCCCCAAAGCCCCTCCCCTAGCCTTCTGTACAGTACCCATCTCCATCTCCATCGCCATCCCATCCCATTCCCCTACCCTGGTCTCCTGTCCTGTCCTGTCCCGCCCCTGTTAGTTAAGCCCTGGGCTTGTCTTGTCTTGTCGCCCTGTTGTGATCCAAATAACGCCAGCCCGAAACTCTCCACCATCTGCTCGTCACTAGTCTCTAGTGTGGTGAGGAGGGACTGACGGTCAGGCAAAACATCCCAGGCAGGGCTCATAGCACAGGCCAACGCAGCCCAGGCCAGGCCATACGCAGACAGATCAGGGCACTCAGTCACTCACTCACTCTCAAGACAAGTCCCATAGGCCAAGCTTTCCCCGATACATTATAACATCACACCCATGTTTTGATGCCGCCCTTGGCCCTGCCCTGCAAAAGCAAAGACGAAATAACTAACAGGACCAAGACCAAAGAGAGACAAAGCCCAAACTCAAAGCCACACGTAGTGGCTCTAAACACCGACTCTACGGTTCACTTTAACTCCCACTACCTTGCTCTAAGCTTTCCAAGACACACCATCCATCATCTACATACATACATAGTGCTGTACCCCGACACGCCCCTAGCCAGCCCAGTTCCAGCCGTCCAGTCCAGTCCAGTCCAGTCCAGTTCAGTTCAGCCAGCCAGCCAGCCAACTCGATTTATTCTAATACTGGGAGTCTTTTTTAGCTGGTCTAGCTTTCGTACATACCATACAATATCTCTTGTCTGTCTGTCTGTCTCTCTGTGGTTGCGGTTTTCGCCTCCTTACGTTAGTTACGCTTTTTCTCTTTGCACGGCAAATAGTTTATATCTCTTCCTACTTTGCTTTACTTTACTTTACTCTACTCTACTCTACTCTACTCTACTCTACTCAACCCTACCCACGTCGCACACCTCCATTGTCTTGTCGCCCCGACTTGGATCTTGACCTTCTTTACCGCCCAACGTTAGCCCATCGTTGCTTGCTTTTGTCGCCCACCGTCACGACATTGTCCCCACGAGCATCCCTCCACCCCGCGATTCTCCTCCCCATCGCGCGCAAACTCCCAAACTCCGAGCATCTACCTATTCACCGTTTACTCGATCTGTTGCGACGATCTCCCGACTCTCGTTTATCTGAATTTGCGAACCGATTTTTCATGTTGACCGCCGTCATCGTCAATACTCGACGTTCTTAGAGGTACAAACCTCGGAACTGTACTGTACTGCTTATAATGTCAAACGACGACCCTACTGTTCGCCGAATCTTACCACAACAATCCCAAATGAATTCCTTTTCCTTTGCGCCGCAGCAATATACGCAGCGCGAGACCCAAAAGAGTGCGTGGGAGCATACAGCATATCCATGTGCTATTTTGATATGGTAACTAACTAACATACGTGGTAGACTATGTGTTCGTTGACGAGCACAACCGCCATAAGCGGTTGAAAGGTATAATTACCCGTGCATGTACAAACTTGATAATATCATGCTAAGACCACAGCAGTTATGAGGGCTTGCGAAGGTTGCAGAAGACGGAAGATCAAATGTGACGCTGCGACTACCAACACATGGCCATGCTCGGCCTGCATAAGACTCAAGCTTCACTGCGTACGGCCAAATGGTTTCGATGGAGCCAACGACTCGACGACTTATGACACAACACCCATGAACCCTTCGGATCAGTATCAGCAAATGCCAATGCAGCACCAAGTAATGAATCCAGGCACAAAGATCTCGCCAGCTGCTATGTACGGTGCTCCTCAGCCAGGTTACCCTGACCCAAGTGCCCAGTATCAGCATGTTCAGTACGATACTTCTCAGCAACCTGGAGGCATGCCTTATGGTGCTGTTGCGCCTTCCGGTTCGATGATGGAACATCATTATGCAGGCCAGAATGTGTTTCCCACTCCCCCAATGCACCAGCCACCACCGCCTCCTGCAGCTCAGCAGCAACCCTCCCCAGAGGCTTACTCACCTGGAGAATATCAACATCATGACCTTGCAGATCTGTTGGGAACGCTGAAGGTCAATGAAACCGGTACAGGTAGGGTTCATGATACCCATGCTCACCAATGCAGTTGCTGATGTCTATATAGCTCCATATCTCAGGAACAAGGCGTCGTTCAGACGTGAAGAGGAGCCAGCTGTTGAAGACGATGAGGAGTTCCCAGCCAATTTACCCAAGCCCGCACCTGGCCACAAGATCCGCATACCGCCTGAGTTAATGCCAGATGACGACACAGCACTCAATTATTTCGACCTATATTTCACACACGTTCACCCCTATGTTCCTGTGTTATGCAAGACGGCCTTCTACCAACAATGGAACACAGATCGAAACGCTATTTCGCCATTGATTCTGGAAGCGATCTTTGCTATGGGTGGGCGTCTGGCCGAGGACCCGGGTGAGGGTCAACAATGGCTTGCCCTCGCTTCCCGTAAGTGTGGCCAATTTGTATAGAGAATTGTGAGAAAACTCACACAATTTAGGACACGCCGATTCTTTCATGGACGTTCCACGTCTCAGCACTCTTCAAGCCCTGCTCATGATTCTCAAGGCTCGCGAAGCTGCACCCAAGCGAGGTTACTATTATCGTTCTTGGATGACTGTTGTACAGTGTGTTCAGATGGGCAAGGACCTGGGCTTGGATGAGCATTACGAGGACCACCAAGCAGGCATTTCTTGCGAGTTCACCCCGGTTGAGTGCCAACTTCGAAAGCGATTATGGCAGCTGGTCTTTGTCTGCGAGGTCATGGTTGGAGCCCCCCAAGGTCAGTGATAATCGCATAGATTCCGTCGTGTTGATGGCTAACATAAACAAGGGCGACACGACCACGCAGTGAAACTTAACACAGTGGATTTTACCCCTGCGAGACCAGTTCCAGGCTGTGAAGAATCCGAATACCACATCTCGCGCAATTTCAGCTACTTCTCCCAGGTTGTGAGAACTGTTGCTACCATGAGCAAAGTTTACACAAGACTGCGAAGACGAAAGGATTGGGGCGTTGACCCTGAATTCCAGCAGTTGGGACAAAGCTTCAACACTTGGCTGACTGAGCTACCTCCGGATCTGGCCATTTCCTTCCCACCAGATGGATCGCCTCCTTGGATTCCCTCGCACTTTATTGGAAACATGCACGGATACTACTATCTAGCCATGATTCTGTTCCATCGACCTATTCTGTCATTCCTTGACCCCAATTCTCCGGACGGACAATGGAAACGCCATATGATGATTTGCTACAGCTCTGCTAAGGCATTGTGCCGTCTGCAGGAGGCAACTCTCAACTCGTTTGGACTTACTGGACTCCAGTGTATGCAGCGAGGCTTCAGTTTCTCTCTTTATGCAGGCCTCTCTTGCATCGTCATTCATCTGGTAGGTTTTTGAAGAGAGTAGCCGTCGACACAAACTGACTCGTCTTCAATAGGTTGCAATTGTTTCACCAGACCCCGAGTTCAACACTGATGCTCGCGAATACTTTACGAGGCACATGAGGGTGTTGGAGAAGGTGATGGCAGCATGGCCGATGCCAGAGTTGGAGAAGCAGATCAATGCACTACGAGATGCTTTCTCAGCAGATGTTCGAAAGCCATTCGTCCTGAAACCCAGCTTTCCCTACGGCAGCCCTCACCCTTCCACCCACTCCAGCCCTCCTCGTGGTAACGACTCGTTCCGACCAGTAATCCACCGGACAGGGTCCATTGATCAACATTTGGATACACACGGTGCTCAACAAGTCAGTTATACCAACCACCCCATTACACCTCCTATTTCCGCGGGCCCTTTGGACAGCAAAAGTGACTCCCCAGCTGTACAGTCGCTCGTCATGATGTCGCAAGGATCGCAGGCTCCTGGGATGCCCCAGAGCATGTCGATGACGGACCAACCCGCATGGAATCCATCGCGACTGTTTGAGTAAGTTGAAGTCTCTTTTCCCCTCCTGTCATCTAGCAGCTCGCTAACTGGTCCATAGACAATGGAACACCACATTTGGTACGCCTACCTCTCACACACAATCCAGCTCCACCCCACCTCACACGAGCCCTCTTAACGCGTCGTCCTCAGGTGCCACGGAAGTTCCCACTATCCAGGATATCCAGGCAGTTCAAGCTTCAATGCCTGCTGGATCGCATCAAATCTCGCCATCTCAGTACTCGTCTGCACCGGTGCCAAACTTTGTCACCCCTGCAATGTGGCAAGAGTCGGTTGCAAGCGTTTACGAGGGCGGGTTGAAGCGAGCATGGGGCCAGTGATGAACATACACTGATGAAAGGATGCTATTGCTGAATGAGCTATCACCCCTCAAGGGTGAATACTCCTGAAGCTGGTTCCTACTAAGCGAAAGACGATTTGTCAACGAGCTCTGTGCTGGACTTGGTTACAGCAACAAAGCTCCTCTTGATAAATCTCCCAAGGACATGGCCCTATCAAGTTATCAGACTTGTTGCAGTCCTTGATTACATGTTCCGTCATGGACAGAACTTGAATGCAGCCAGAAGAAGGAAGGGCTTGTATTATTGTATAGAAACCGGTTGATTACGATGGTTTGACAGGATTGACAAGAACATATAACGAGCCATGATGGAGGCGTTGAGAATTATTTAGGCCCACAAGCAACAAATGGAAAGGGCCCGTACCTACTGTGAGGTGCGTTTGTTTCGGTTGGACAGGCAGGATCCATGTACCAATATTTGTCTACGTGATTGATGACGACCTGGAAGGCTTCTGGCGGAGCATTGGGAACAAAGGAAAAACAGAAAGGAGTCATGGCTTCTGGATTGGTTCTATTTGATATGCAACGTATAAATATCATGGTTGCGTGCACTGGGCGCATTGTTTGAGAGCTTGATTATTGATCTATCCTGCCATTAGTTGATATGTGTGCTATTCAGGTGACCAACGTAACATGTAGGGGTGTGTTCTTGACTGGGGTCGTGATACGAAGTCTAGAGTTGATGAACTAGACTTGCCATTGGACGATGATCAGAGCAAGGGTCAACTTCATGTATATTGCAATGTCTTCCACATGGAGATTATGCCCGTTGCTCCGAAGCAATGGTTCCCGCGTTATCTGTTGATCGATTCATTGGGCCATACTGTCCGTTTCTTTGCGAGACTAGGCTTGTCATACTAAAAACGAGCGAACTGAAAAGCATTCCCGTTTCTCCGATATATCGTGCATATGTGGTAGTACAGAACCGGACAAACGGTTCAAATCGAGACATTCCCCTTATAAGGTGACGCAGCCTTCAACGCCCTATTGTCAATGCGCTCCTTGATGACATCCCAGATCCAACCATCGACCTTATCCGTCTTCTTCTGATACCGGACCCGCGTCTGCGGCCTCTTGTCCTGCACGTAGAACTTGCCGACGGCACGGAACATGTACCACTTGCGCCTCGCGTTCTCTTCCTTGGTGTCACGAACGTAGTTGATGAGACCGAGGCGGCGTCGCACAGGGCTCAGATCACCGGCGTGCATGCTGCTGTAGCGAGGCTTGGAGATGGCGCTCATGGTGGTCAGGGTGAGGGGCGTTGTGGGAGGGAGGTTCTTGATGAAGCGCTCTAGGATGGGGCGTGATGTTCGGGCGTAGGGGGGGAGGTGGACGTGGATGTGTGTTACGAAGGGGGAGGTTATGTAGGTGACGAAGATGACGGGTATGATGCCGCATAGGACGACTTTGGTGTTGTTAGTTTGTGGGTTGCTGTGAGGGCGAGGACGAGGGCGAGGGCGAGGGGGATGAGGACATACCGCCTGCGGTGAGTAGCTCGGGCTTTTCAGCTTTGATGTAGCTTGGTGCTACGATGCAGCAGAAGAAGGCGCCGATGAAGAGCGTTGTGATTTTGAGCATGGCCATGAATGTGATGCGGCCTGTGCCAGCATGATATATGATGAGTTTCTCAGGGAGTTCTAAGCAGCATCAATGATCATTGTTCTGTCCATCTCTCAATTGAACATACCGAATTCTTTGCCGTCTTTCGAAGCAGCCCTAGCTTGTCGCTTAAGCTCATCTTCCATCTTGATGGGCTTCTTGGCTGTAGGTTTGGCGTAGCATCTCACTTGAGCTTGTAGAGATTTTTGAATTGAGCGACGAACGTTTCGGGGAAGGGCTGAGGATTGAAGAGGTGTTGTTTGACGGGCGAGAGAGGCCAGTTGATTTGACCGTAGCCTCGGTATTATCATTCTTAATTGATGCATTGTGATTGAAGCGAATTATGGCTTAAATGAGAGACTCATGAGAACGATGTCAAAAAATGGTGGTAGTGGGGAGAGGCGCTGAGGTTGGAAATATTTACACAGGGTAGAGGCTGTTTTATCACCGAAACATGACCAAGTTGGAATATTTTGGTGAGAGCTTCAACTGTCTATAGTTATATCATGGTTCATTCATTCTATTTAGAGCTTATAGCTTGTACGTTTGTTATTCCCTGACTCGAGTCAAACGACATTCTTCTGTAGCCACTCAATCCACTGCTCCTTTGTCCATCCAGAGCTGACGTCCTGCACAACACCGTCAAACACAGCAGTAGGAGTGACATGCACACCGATCAAACGGTTCATCTTGGTGATGACCTTGACATCGTTGGTGACCTTGTTACCCGCATTCAGCGCCCCGTCCTCACCAGGCTTGTCAGAGATCACGAGCATATTAAACACCTTATCCGCATCAACGCCAACCTTGCCCGCAACCTTTGCCAAACGACGATACGTATCATTCCTCTTCTCGTTCACAACATTGACATCAAAGTAGTCCTGCTGCTCGTCAAACAGCACAGCGCTAAACTCCCAGAACTTCTCAGGCGCAAGACGAAGAACAGCTAGCGCAGCTTCGTGCATGAGCGTGGAGGAAGGATGCCATGGCTGGATCTGCTGGCGGAAGATAAAGGCGAGGCTGGACGCCCAGGCTGGGTTGGCTTTGATGGCGGGGATCACATCGTTTTGCAGGGTGCGGAAGATCTTGGCGGAGAAGGGGCAGCAGTAGTCGAGGTAGAACTCGAGCGTGTGAGTTGTGTGAGCGACGGCTGAGTCGGAGGCGGGAGGTTGGGCGAACTGGAGCTTCTGCCCGGCGAATTTAGGAGGAAGAGCCATGTTTGGAGTACCTGAGGTGAGTGTTGATTTAGGTGAGTTGCGAGACGAGATGCTGTGTTTTTTTGAGGTTATCACTGAGTATAAATGAGGTTGTATTCATGTGAAGAAGGATGATGCAATTGCGCAGCAGCATCGCATCACGTCTTATGTAATCGCAGCTCCATTTCGTATATGATCCCAGATAAGACCCATATCGTTAAACTTTCATACCTTGAATGTCTTGACTATTATTCTCGTCTTCTTTTCGACTCGAATCACTGTTATGTAAGAAGCTCAAGGTATACTTGCTCTACAGTGCTTATATTCACAGCCTAACGGCTCAAGCACAACAGCCAAGCCTCTTGTCGATCATAGCAGACCAGTAATATATGGGCGGGAACAAACACAAGACCAGACGCATCATCGATGTAACAATTGGCAGTCTCATCGTCACTTGGGCCTCATTTCTCTCCCGGAAGTTTACCGCATGTGAGTGCGGTCAAACTGCAGGGAGTTAGGTTAGTTATCTGACCAGTGACGAGACATGCTTGCTGGTGAATCGTGATAGCTCGAAGCTATATTGGACCCTTCGGCTTTCACCTCGATTCACCGAATTGACATGGCAAGTTATACGGCATAGACATGGCGTGCCAAGACGGGGAGGGCTGTAATTCTCTGCCGGTGTTTGGCCTTGGTTCGATCAAGCGTATTCGATCGTATTCTTGTGGGGTAGGAGAAAATCTAGACTTTTCTACCTTTTTCATGGGTAAGAGTTTTGAGATTGTCCCGTGATCAAGTGATCAATTAGTTTGTGGATATTCTTCTATTCATGGATCATAACTCGTAGGTACTAAAGGTAGGTAACTACGGAGGTCTCCCGAGCTCTTGAGCCGCCCGCTCACAAGCTTCTTCCGGCCGACGACCGGGACCCAACGGAGAAGACAGAGACAGAGAGAGAGAGAGATTGCGGGGAGGTACAAGGAAATGCTCGTGGTTTTCCGTATTGACCCGTGTATCTCTCGGCACGAGCCAATCAAGGCAGACCGAGTCGATGTCTTGGGCTGCTGGTCACGCGGGCGAAGCCGGGGATATCGAGTTCCCAAGACTAAGACAAGAAAAAGTCTTTACCTGATCTGGGCTGTCATGGTCATGATGCCACCTCCCCCAGTTTCTGAAGCAGGTGAGTGGAGTTAGCGGCTGTGTTCTGCTTATCCAGGTGCTTTTAACCCTTTTGTCTGCCGATAGGTACGTTAGATTTAAGGTAGGACACTACGCGATAACTCTATTCTCTTATATCTCCGTCATCGCATCAATTGCAATTCCTCAATCTCTTTCAATTGCAACGTATTTACTGCAATTATCCAACTCTTCAACATCGATTGAAACTACTCTACTCTGCTCTCCTCTGTTTGATTGACTGTAATCGGCCGAGACTCTGTATTCGTGGCCTTTTTTGCCCGTGACGACAAACAAACTTTATTACCCTTTCAAACAGGCTCCCCTATCAAACGGCGGCGGTCCTCCTCTTGAACAAAGTTAGGGGCTGAATTCATTCATCAAAATCCCCCAAAAGTTCCAAACAAAAATGATTTGTCTTTCCAAAGCAGACGAGTCTTTCTACCAGCGCTTGACCTGGAATCAAGCTCCTTCTCCTCTGGCCGCCATGAACACCACGCGTCAGGATCTCAATGGCATCTCCAACCTGCGCGAGCATGTCGATGCTGCGCAGGATGACGGAAGTGGAGGCACGAGTGGAAGTCTATTGAATTCGCACGATGAAAGTAATCAAGCCGGGTGTCATCCTACGGAGCCCTTCCTGGGCTCTGAAAAGGATGCGGGACGACTGTCCCGTATCTCGGGTACGTCAGAAAATCTCATGATTATCCCTTGTTCATAATCTACATAGCAGTTTCATTCCCCAATACTAACTCACCCCAGGACTGTCCTCGTATCTCAAGACGGTAGATGGTGGTGATGACCAAATCCGTCTCCATCGAGGCACCCTCTCGTCATGTGCCTCGCACATCTGGAGCTGGACCCTCTGGATCCTCTCTGTTCTTGTTGTCTCGGCGATCATCTCATCCTGGAACTCCCCTGCCTCTGCGCCTGCTGCCATGACTTCAACCCCCAAGGCCCATGAGTCGATTCCTGTCCAGGTCTCGCCTCTCCGAAAGCGAAGCACCTGCGAGACTGGAGGTGTCAACAAGGCTGAATACAACACTCCTCTCCATGTTGGAGCCTTGTTCATCATCCTGTGCGTTTCTACGCTTGCTTGTGCTTTCCCTATCATGGCTACCAAGTTCCCAGGCCTGAGGATCCCCACTCGTTTCTTCTTTGCTGTACGCCATTTCGGCACTGGTGTGCTGATTGCTACGGCTTTTGTCCATTTGCTCCCCACCGCTTTCATCTCCCTCGGGGACCCTTGCCTGAGCAGCTTCTGGAACCAGGACTACCCTGCCATGCCTGGTGCCATTGGCCTTGCTGCCATTTTCCTTGTCACTGTTATTGAGATGGTCTTTCACCCGTCTCGCCATGTTTCACCTGCTGAGATCACGTCTGGAACCGACAATGACGCTCAGAATAGCAACTCCAACAGTGGCGGGTGCATGGGAGGCACAGGCATGCTCCCCATCCGGGACATGGGACCTATCCGTGGACGATCCTCCAGCATTGGCCAGGGACTTTCTGTCTTGAATAGCAGAGATGAGCGATTGGAGGATCTGGATGAAGAAGCTTGCGAAGATGACGACAACGCCCAATCCGGAAGAAAGAACCTCGAGGAGACGAGCCTTGAGGCTGTACAGATGCCAAGCTTGACCCCAGAGCAGCAGCAACGTAAGGAGCTTCTCCAGTGCGTCTTGCTTGAGCTTGGTATTCTCTTCCACAGTGTCTTTATTGGCATGGCGCTCAGCGTTTCGATTGGCAACGAATTCATCATTCTACTCATTGCCATTGTCTTTCACCGTAAGTTGACCTGTGATGTTGGTGGTTTTGAACTTGTACTGACTCGATTGTAGAAACCTTTGAGGGGTTGGCTCTGGGCTCTCGAATCGCTTCCATCAAGTGGCCTCAGGGCAAGATGCAGCCTTGGTTCATGGCCCTTGCCTATGGATGCACGTAAGTATTGAAGTTCCCATTCGTACTGTATCGTCCACTAACTGTAGCATCAGTACTCCTCTGGGACAAGCCATTGGTCTTGCTACCCACACACTCTATAGCCCCAACTCTGAAACTGGCCTCATTGTCGTTGGTGTCATGAATGCCATCTCGGCTGGACTACTCACCTTTGCCTCACTGGTTGAGCTTCTTTCTCAGGACTTCCTCAGTGACGAGAGCTGGCGATTCCTTCGTGGACGTAAGCGTATCTACGCTTGTCTCTTGGTATTCTTCGGGGCTTTCTTCATGAGTCTTGTGGGTGCTTGGGCCTAATCGGCCGAGTGCTTCACTCAAACCTGACTTGCGTGCTTGAGGATTCAGGAATGCTATGTTAGGATAGGATCATTTGTCATCCTGGTCCTTGTCAGTTGTATGGCGGAATTCTTGGTGACTTTATCAAACCCTTCTGCATACTGCGGTTCAGGACCCTTCTCTTCTCTTCTCTTCTCTTCTCTTCTCTTCTTGACTGATAGTGATTGGTTTATTGTAAAGCCAGATCCATTATCATTCATGTCAAGCTTTGCTTCTGCTTCAATGGCCGTGCTGCCCTTTTTACTCTACTAGAGTAATATCTAAGTGGGCCATGGAGCACAAACCACCCTCCTTATATGTATGCTACAATGAAAGAAACAAACATCTTGCTATTCATTATATTATGTAGGCTGCCAGGGCTGTTTTGGATTGAGCTAAAATACACACACTCATTTGAACGAACCACAAGAATAATTATTCTCTCAACACAACAAGACGCAACTCACAACTGCACCGTAAATCGTTTTATATGCGTATATACCAAGCTATCATGAAACCGTGTTCTTATCAACAATACCCCTAGCAAACTCTCCGAAAGTGAGGTGCTGCTTGATATCCACCTCTTCACCCAAGTTAGGCTGAGTAAACACCGCCAACGTGTTACGCGCAATCTTTCCATCACTAACACTAGCTCTCACACCCCTGACAAAATGAGGCACAGCCTTGAAGCGACCTGCAGTAATACGCTCCAGAGCCTCACCAGTTTGGAAAGCAATGCAATCGCGAGGAATCTTGACCTGAACTGTCTCGCCGGTACGAGACTTGATGTACAGACCAGCTGAAGGATCAGGGGATGAGGGAAGCTCATCAAGGGGTGGAAGAGAAGCGCCGTTCAGGTTTGTAACTTCTGGCACAGCAGGGCTTGTCTTGTGCTCGTCGATAAACATGGCTGATGTAAGACCAGTCAAGCATCCATGGTCCAAATGGGTAGCACACCAATCATCCTCATCACCGCCATTGGCAGCAGGGTCATTTTCTTGAGGGTAGTAGTGCAGGAGACGGGCCTTGGTGGTACTAGAAGTGCTGACAACGTGCTCTAGGTATCCGGCTGGATAACCTGGGATATCCTCTTGCGCAAAGCGATCGCAGGCACGCGCAACAAGAACAGCTACGTCAATGATGAGGCGGCATAGCGAGGTGACAGAGGGCTTGAAGCCTGGAAGGACATTCTCTGGTGGCCATACATTGGGGGCGAGATATTCGGGGAATGTGTCGATGGAGAATTCCTCAGTGGGTTTGGCGCACTCAAGAGACGGGTCGATGTAGAATGCACAGTTGGCGTAGTACGAACCCTTGAAGGTGTCGACTTGACCATTCTTGAGAGTCTCTTTTCCGAGGGACCAGCCAGTCAGATATTTAGCTCTGGCATTCTCAAGTTTCTCTTGGCTTGTGTCAGCGAGGGTTGTCTAATAGTATCATGACAACTTACCAAGTTCTTCCTTGGGGAGGTTACCGAGATATGAGGCGTAAGAGAGAGCTTGGTGTCTCAGTTCGGGGAACTCTTTGGGAACGTCTTTTACGACGAGAATTCCGAGAGAGTCAGGACCAAAGGCTTCTTTGAGGGTTTCAAAGGGAACGTTGCCTGTAAATTGTTAGACTCTGCTGTTTTATAGGGCGAGGGGAGATTCATCATGACAGCGGCGCTACCTTATCATGAATGTAAGAGGTACGTACCATCCTTGAGGTCCTGGAGAGACACGGAGACAGCTTGAGCCTGGGCAACCATTTTGACCGAGATACAACAATCAATGACTCAACTTATACGACGGATTAAAAAAAAATTAAATGGAGTCAGGGAATTATTCTCATCTTTTATTTCTTTTTCTCTTACAGAGGTTACCATGAGTTGCGGGGGAGTCTCGATTACATAACCAATCACCTTCCCGAACAGCTCAGTTCCCGTAGTGGAGCTCGCCGTATCCCGGCGTTGACCGTCGGCCTCAAGTTCCCTGTAGTTGGTTACCTACATCATCAAGCTAAACCTCGAATATCCGATCATGGTTAAGCCATTGACATTCAAAGGCGACAAGAAGGTCAAGAAGCGCAAGCGAGCAGACCCCGAGAAATCTCAACGCGATGGTGTAGACGACGAAGCTGGCGCGCTGCAAAAGACGGGCGAAGAGGCAGAGAATGACGACAGTTGGGTTTCTGCTGAGGCAGCGACTGATGTTGTTGGGCCGATCATGATCGTTCTACCGACGGATGAACCTTCGGCGCTGGCGTGCGATACGACGGGAAAGGTGTTTGCGATTCCGATCGAGAATATCGTTGATGGGAATCCTGCGACGGCGGAACCGCATGATGTGCGACAAGTCTGGGTCGCGAATCGCGTCGCTGGAACAGAGAGCTTTCGGTTCAAGGGTCATCACGGAAGGTAAGCTACCCTCCTCATCTACAACTCTACCTGTAGGTAGCTAATGCGCAACACAGATACCTCTCCTGCGACAAAATTGGCCTCCTCTCAGCCACCTCCGAAGCCGTATCCCCCCTCGAATCCTTCAACGTGATCCCCACCGGCGACACACCCGGAACCTTCCAACTGCAAACCCTGCGCGACACATTCCTCACCATAAAAGCACCCAGCAAAGCATCCTCCAAAGCCGTAGACGTGCGCGGCGACGCAGACGCCATCTCGTTCGACACGACGTTCAGGATAAGAATGCAGGCGCGGTTCAAGCCCAAGCTGCGCGCGTCGAAGGAGGAGAAGGCGTTGGCGAAGATTAGTAGGAGGGAGTTGGAGGAAGCGGCGGGTAGGAGATTGGATGAGGATGAGGTCCGGAGGTTGAAGAGGGCGAGGAGGGAGGGAGACTATCATGAGGCGTTGTTGGAGATTAAGGTGAAGAGCAAGCATGATAAGTTTAGTTGAGGATACATGATTCACGGGTGAAGATAATATGGGAATATAGGCAACTCAAATCAGAGGTTACGGTTAGTATTGATGCTTACGGTTCCTGGTGCCCTCGGCTAACGCCTTGTCTTAACAAAGGCCATCAACAGCAGGCTCAACATTCATGAATTCAAAACTTACGCCAACTTGGATTGCTGGGTCGACAGAGACTACTGTTCCGTCCTTGAAACCAGATAAAGCGTGCTTTGGTCGAAACTCACATTAAATAATATAACGAACTTGCACCTTGACAATAGATACCATTCCTTCACGATTCGGCGCTATTTTTGAACAAACTGGGACAAATATATGATTTCTCAGCAACAAGTCTCAAGACAGGATATGTCAGAAGCATAGCCACGTTCCATAATTTGATCGCTACATTGTTTATTCGTTTTCTCTTCGTCTTCTTTCCTTAATTAGGCCTCCAGGCCTTGACATTTCCATCCTCACCGGCAGTATACACCACATGGGCCTCGTCAAAGAAGCAGAACGACCTCACAATCTCCTCCCCATGAGCACCAGGTAAGCCAACACTGTTCTCCCGATCCAGCGCCCAACCTTCGCCGTTGGGATTCTTAGCAAGAAAGACAAGCTCAAATCCTTGCTTACTATACAACGTTAGCATCTGTTTCGCAAAAGGGGGAGTATAGTCTCACTCTTGAGCTCCAGCACCGAGAATAGCTCCGCTACCATCCATCTTGGGCGTAATATCAGCGACGTACTGACATCCCAGAACAGATCTCATATCGCCAAAGTCTTGTACAGCATCACCGTTTGCGCGCTCCTCGCTAACATCATAAAGAGCACAGCGCTCATCGTGAGATAGAGCAGCCACTTCTGTCGCCAAGAGCCATGCAGCACGGTGAATAGAAGCGTCGACGTTGCAGGTCTGTACTGTGAGATCGTCTTCGTCTGCAACGCGGGTGTCGTAAACGTTGACGAGACCGTCTGTTGAGCCGGAGAGGAGAAGAGCTGGGTTGGAGGGGTTGAAGGATAGGTCTGTCACGTCGTCGCTGTGGACTTCTTGGTAGTGTGCTTTGGATGATAGTGTTGAGCGGACGTCCCTGGGATTGTTAGAGAGGAGCTTTGAGGGGCGAGAATGGTGGTTACCAGAGATGGATTGATGCTGTGTGGTTTTGGAGTTCTGTTCCTACGGCGATGGTCTGTGTATCAAAACTGCAAGCCATAGACAGAATAGGTGCTTGGCTAGCTACACTCAAAATCAGCAACTCTCCCTACTCATTACTTCACTCACAACTGTAACTTACCTTGAAACTGCACAACATTCGCACCCTGTCTCAAATCCCACACACCAACAGTTCCATTCTCACCAGCAGTACACACAATCGAAGTATTGTTATCAAATACCCGCAGTGTGGTCAAGTTGCCGTGCTGAGTGGGAAGTCGATGCAGAGGACCTGCTGCGAGACGAGTTGGGTCGAGAACAGAGAGGAACTGGTCTGATGAGATAGAAGCGAGACCAACAGATGTCCGATGTATGTCGAGGACGTATACGTCTCTACCGAGGGAGAGGCCGTCGGCGCAGCTGAGTGTGTACATGATGGCTATGATGAGTGTTAGTGAGTTTGTGGATGGTATGTGAAGAATTCGATGAGTTTGAGATGTCGTTAAACATGACAGCCCGGAGAATGAAACTAAGAAAATGGGATCCGTTTGTAAGCCTACCTTGGTCAGTCAAAATATATCACTATTATCCTTAAGTACCTCAGGTACTTATTCAAGTCTGATGATTTGAGACCCAAATGTTAAAGATTGAAGTCTTCAAAGTCCCACTTTTCGCTGTGAAGGGCGGCCTCGATAACTGAATATCGCCCAACTTTGGGCTCATCTACGTACGATTCTATCTATAGGTAGTCACGCCTAAGCAAAAATAACCCATGCATGATGCTAACATCTCTGATCGTACATATATTTTACAATTACTATCTATCGCTCATATTTGGTACAGTGCTCCGTCTATCGCCAAGCATACGAAAACCAATCGCAACAGCAATTGCCAATCCCAAGGAGAAGAGTTCTTGTGTATCACCTCCTCCCCTATAACGCCAAATTCATCTAGTCCTATTTCCTCTCCGTTATTTTGGGGGTATTTCCTTTTTCCATCCTATCCATACTGTTCATTTTCATTACGAACGATCGTTGGAGCTGTGAAGATGTCGCTCGTTGACTCTGCGGAACGCTCGCTTGCCTACCTCGTAGCTGCTGATCATGATGGCGCATGCTGGGGCAACCTTGAGGGTTCGTGGGATCCATCCCTTCCATAGTCCTGAGGCTCCTTCGGTCTTGGAGATGTGCCAGAGGAGGCGTACCATACTGCGCTCCTCGGGGGCTGCTACTGCGCTGGCACTGCTTTGTTTGGCCTTCTTGGAGCTGTCTTGGTAGATCTGTGTTCGTGTCTTTCCGACGTCGAAAGGCGTTGTGACGAAAGATGCGAACGCTCCGGACAGAGCACCAGCTGTGAAGGCATCCACGAAGGTTTCGGTGTGGTTCTCCTGCACCTGCGATCGTCTCCTTGCCTCTGACAGATCCTCCTCGAGTGGTAATGAGTGGCCGTGGCGTTGTTCACGATAATCTGTCAATCTTGATCGTATCGACTCATATCCCCACCAGTAAAGACCTGAGAAAGGAACATCTCGCCAAAGGGTCAATGTCAAGCCCCTCCATAGTGCAGTATATCCATGTGATCCCACCATCTCCTTCACGCTCTCAAAAGCCTCCACTAGGTGATTAGTCGTCGATGCTCCATGAGCCGCCTGCATTCGTGTCTTGACAAGTTCGATCGGGCTCACAGCAGTGGCTGCTAGGACACGAGCAGCTGAGCCAGCAGTCAAAGGTGCCGAGGTATCGGAGAAATGCGAAAATGGGCTCTTTGGGTTAAATCGCAGATAATCGTAACCGGTGAAGTAAATAATATTTGAGGGGATCGCCATCACAAGCGTAGGCGATAATCCTCGCCAGAGAGTTGTAACGCCCTCATTGCGGGCAATCTTTCGCAGACCATCAAAGGTAGAGCTGAAGGTTCGGCGCTGCACCTCTTCGACAGCACATTCGGCGGGTGCTGGAGGCGCGACGATGCCATCTATTCTAGGCGCAGCGAGACAGAATTCGGCGTTGCCACCAGAGAAGAAGACTTCGCGACAGCAGGATGTGATGCCGAGTTCGGCGGTTTGGGCGGGGGAGAGCGAGGTGGTAGTAATTGCGAGTTTAGAGAAATCGATGGTCGATCGAGGAGCCTTTTGCGACTGGAGTCGCACGCGGACGACATCGAGGGGCGTAACTGTGCAACGCGGATTAGCATCAAGCCTTATCGAGGATGAAAAGAGACACATACCGAGTAATGACGTTAATAAACTGCCCGACATGGCGGACACCATCTTCTGCGTCGCTGTGATATCAACAACTCCATTATTGCTACCCCCAGCGCCTGCAGCTGGTATTGATTTGCTCCCGCTGAGAATATCCCTCCCGTCGTTGGGTCCCGTTGGTTCGGCGTCCATCATATGGCGTAGCGAAAACTCGTCATCGGCTTGGAGGGGGTTCTGGTGGTGGTGGTCGTAGCCACTGGGACGATTTGTGCCGGCAGTGGCCATTATTGGGGTAATTCGAGGATGTACGTATTCTCTTCAGTTCATGGCCGAGCAATTGGTGAGAGAAACCGAACAGAGTCCAATGAAAGAGAAGAATGCTGGGATCTCAGTGTCAGGGAGAAAGAAGGAGCAGTAGGTATGTGTAGGTTGTCGAGATAAGGAAAAGGCAAGCTGAGGTGTCGATGACGATGACTCGATGGTAGCGGTTTTTGGTGGAGAGGTTTTGCAGTAGTGGCGATCTAACTGCAGAGAAAAAAAGCACCCTTGTGTCCCTGAGGATCGAAACAAAACAAAACAAAACAATCGACGAGAGGCTAGGTTTGCGGCGTTGACATTAATTTTTTAGAGTTCCGTTCTGGAAGTTGAATGCCGAAAGTTGATTGATTGATAAAAGTGTCCCTGGCTGTGGAATTAAAAAGAAAAAGGCAGACTCCCCGGACGAAATCACCGACGCCGGCCGGAGTAGGAAGAAACGATTCGGTCTGTCGGTCGGTCGGCTAGTATCGCACTCTATCAAATTGCGCTTGAGTACTAAGGTAGTGCGTAGTGCGACCCAGAAAGAGGAGGCATCAATTAGCAATGCTCTCTCATTACTCCATATACCTTCTGTATACTCCGTAGTTTTCTCTTTAATGATCTTATCGCATCTCCTTCTTACCAAGCAAATAAACAAAAAATTATGGCGATATCGCCCCCCATAGTTTAGTAGATTGTTTTGCTAAGCCCGGGGTTGGAGCATCGGGGATTGGTGCACAAAAAACGGTTTGCGCCCTGTGAGGTACGGTACGTACCGTGGGTATGCGGTCATTTTAGCTGTCACCTGCTTCTCTTGGGCTTCGTGAGAGCCGCAGATTTCCGTAGCATGATGTCACGGCGGGCTTTGATTGGTTCGATGCATATCTCTTGGACACAATGGTTGTTAGAGCCTAGAGAGCTTCAGCGAGCTATGTCAGTGGCTCAGGGACCAAGAACACGTATTGTGATCAACACAATGAGGAATAAGTTAAATCTCAGATTCCTTAACACATACGGAGTACAAGATTTCTAGATGCTATTTGCTGAGCATAATCTGTCGTGGAAGCATTTTCTAAAGACAGGCAAAAGATCTTGGAGTATAACGTTAAGCGCACCTTGGCTGCTGATCGTTGTGATAAGATTATCAATCTCTCATTATCAATCTCCCTCCTAAGCATTGGCCTCAAGGAGCAAGAAAATATCAGACCTTAATGTAAGGTAAGGCATTACAGTAAACTTGGTAAAAGATATACTAAAATTATTCTAAATTACCTAGGTCTTTTTATTATCTAGGATCGAGGTCCTGACTTTTCTTTCCTCCTCTAGATTGGCTACTCCTTTCCAACAAACTCAAGCACCGCCTTCACAAACCCTTCAGGATTTTCCTCCGCAATCCAATGTCCACTCTCAGGCACCGAAGCAACACTAAAAGTCCCCCTTTCATGAACTTCCCCCATCATCTGCTCGGCTATCTCACTGAACTGATTCATCCCGCCATTAAGACCCAAGGCTCTCACTTTACATTTCCCATGCTTGGCAACCCACTCGCGATTCTCCTCCGAATCTTTGCTGAACTCCCTGTAAATATTGAAGCCACAGCGTAGAGCGCCTGGACGACTAAACATTTTGACATAGTAGTTCAAGTCCTTCTGGGTAATTGCTGATGAGTTGTACGAGTACTTATCGTAGAAGTGGCCGAGGTAGATCTCCTCTCTGCCTGAGACGAGAGCTTCGGGGAGATCAAGAACTTGGTGGAACCAGAAGTGGAAATGCTGGACGCCGTGTACTTTCCATGTGTCCTCGTGAGCTTGAGTTCCTGGGAGGGGGCATTCTCCCCAGATGACAGATGCTGTTCGATCGGAATATCGTGAGGCAAATGTATATGCTATCATACCGCCAATGTCATGGCCAACGATGTGGACTGGATCTTTGATACAGAGATGGTCAAGGAGTTTAAGGATGTCAGATGCCATGGCTGTCTTGGTGAAGCCTGTCTGGGTTCTGTGCGAGTATCCAGCTCCACGATAATCGGGTGTGATTACTCGATATCTAAGTTGGATGAGTACCTGGCCTATGACTGACGATGAAGCTTACCCAGCTGAGGATATAGGACCAATGACTTTTCGAAACTGATACGAAGTCTGAGGAAAACCATGAATCAAGACCACTACGCCTTTCTCATCTCCATCCGGCTTTGTATCAGTGTAAGCGATGCTGGCACCATTGTCGAGAGAAGCTGTATAAAAGGCACGGTCCATTTCGAGAGGTATTGAAACAAGGCTTTAAATAAAGGTGTTTTTATGTTTCTTTTGGTGTTGAGTTATCTCTTTCATATGCCTATTGAGAGCTCTTATATACTGCAGTACGACGTTGGCATGACGCTCGATGACGCTGAAGACTGGGGATTACAAAGCGATCATCTCGAAGTTCACAACGAATTTCAAGCAGAGGGCAAATAACACCAATCAAGGCCCAGAATCTTCTGAAGAGCGGATTCGAGGTTTCTTGGCCGACCGATTGCTCTAAGTCGAGAATGTATACACATCTATCAACGTTAGGCTATTCATCGCGGATGTACAGTAGCACCCCTAGGGACTTTCCTCGTGTCATCTCAACACTCTTAACATTAGAAGTAATTACTTGAAGCATCCTCGGCCCACAAAAGTTCGCAATACATACCAACTTTAAGAGCCAGTAGTAAAACCAGTAGTTACATAAACTATCTCAAAGCAAGGATGTGGCCGGAAATAATACCATGCTCAGCTATAGGGTATGCAAATAAGCATCAAAGTATTTGTATCATTTAACTGCCACTCTTATACCAAAACGCCCCGATGCTCTGTACAGATACATTGAATGGTTTGAATGAGTGAATGGCCTGGTAATTGCATCGGATTAATTGAGTTTTATACAGCACTCAACATCGTTATGTGTTGATCAACCGTTTGGATTTGTAATGCCCATTCACCGTCTCTTGACCACACTAACCTAATCCATCCACCGTAATCGATCGCCTGCTATGACTCGGCCGGCGAACCACAGCATTCTATTCGTGCTCTTTGCATCATCCATCACGACTTATCATCAACCACCTTCAAATCCACCCCCTGCCCTTAATCTAACCTCCCTCATTCTCACCTTGACTCAACCGGCCAACGTCTTCTCTTTATAGCCTTCAACGTGATGATGAATTTATTGTAATAAATAACCTACCGCTTCCAAGATAAACTTCGGATATAACGGACAAGAGAGCATCATGACATCAAACACAAACGAGCTCGACTCGGAACTCGAGTCTTTTCGACAGAAATGGATCTCAGATCTCAGAACGAGGAATGAGAACCCTGAAACTGCTGAGGCTCCGGCTGGACCGTCAAGGCGCCCTCATCATGGCCCTATCTCATCGTTGCCACACAAGCATGTACCTGCGCCAGCGGATGATGGTGACGATGATTATGTGCAAAGCCATGCTTTCGATCAAGATGAACCTGTAGCTCAAGCACCACAGGATGTCCATCATGATAGGAAGGGAAAGAAACTCGTTTCTGCTCTGGACCACTTTGAGGAGGCTATGCATAAGGAGGACCAGGGTAATATGGGCGATAGTCTCAAGCTTTACCGCAAGGCTTATAGAGTATGTGATTTTAATCCAGCTCATTAGAAACCCAACTAACACGTCTACAGCTTGATAATGGTGTTGATCGGAGATATCGTGAGAAGCATTTCCCTCAAAAGACAGCTCCTCGACCCGTTTCGCCAACAGCTACCAAAGCCTCCGCACCAGAGGCCACTCAACCTTCTAAACCAGAAGAAGTTGTAGAAACAAAGCCTCTACCTATAGGCGAACTCATAGCAAGCTTCTCTGGGTTGAAGATCGAGCCAGCCCCTCCTCCCGTCGAGGGCATGCCTGAGCCACCATGCCCTATGGCCGATCTCCCCGATGAGATCCTCATCCACATCCTCCGTGACGTTGCAATCACAGATGTCGGAGACTTCGCCCGCTTATCCCGAGTGTGCAAGCGCCTCGCATACCTCGTTTCGTCAGAGCAGCGCATATGGCGCCGTGTAGCTCTTGGTTCAGAAGTTGGTTTCAGCTCGCAGATATACCGTTTCGAAAAGGGCGTTGAGTGGGACGACCTGCCAGAGGAGGAACAAGAAGGCCCCGAGATTCAGGATGGTTTCGTAATCTGCCCCTCTGAGCTTGCGCAACGCAGATGCGATGCCAATATCGCTTTCACTGAGTCTCTGATACCCTCCGTGTACCCAACCTGGAAGCAACTTTTGCGCTCACGACCACGAATTCGTTTCAATGGCTGCTACATCTCCACAGTCAACTATATCCGCACTGGACAAGCCTCAACTAATCAGCCTACGTGGGGCAGTCCCATCCATATCGTCACTTACTATCGATATCTCCGTTTTTTCCGTGACGGCACGCTCATCAGCCTTCTCAGCACCGCCGAACCCGCGGATGTCGTGCACCACCTGACTCGCGAAGAACTCAACGTCCACCGCGGCGTTGCACAGCCCCATCTCCCATCTGCCGTCATGGCACTCGCTCTTCGCGGTCGCTGGCGTCTCTCCACTGCTGCTGACCGCGATGAAGGCTCTGACACAGACCGGCCCGGTCCAGCTACTGGCAAGCATGACCGAGACCGTGATCCAGAAGGTGATGTCTTTATTGAGACGGAGGGCGTAGGATCAAAGTACATGTATCGCATGGATCTCTCTATGCGAAATGCTGGCAAGGGATCCCGCAACAACAAACTTATCTGGCGTGGCTTCTACAGCTACAATAAGCTGACTGATGATTGGGGCGAGTTTGGCTTGAAGAACGACAAGCCATTCTTCTTTAGCCGTGTCAAGAGTTATGGGTTTGGGGAATAACACATTACAGAGCTGACCAAAGAGACATACTGAAGGACATTGCTCTGGTCTGCATTTAGAAGCATAGATTATTACAAGCATATGAGTATACGAGTTCAATTCTGCCATAGCAGAGTAAATACATCGGCAGTCTTTACCTGAGCTATACATATTCTCAGCAAACATTTCACTTCCAAGCATTCATTCTCAGAGGCTGATCTGTGGTCATTGTAACGTAAATTTGTAATATACTGATAATGCCATTATCGTGACATCTCAAGCTTCAACTCTTGTATAGATCTTTCAGCAACATCCAACCTCATCCCTTCCATCAAATGGTCTTCGCCAAATCCTTCCTAAAAACATCAAGATGCAAGATAGATTAAACGTCTTCCTAACCGTAGTGCCCAAACCAGAAACGCCTTCATCGCTGGCCGAAGAATCTGGCATGCCAAGTAGAAAAGGAAATTTTCGTAGGAATGTAATGCCATCAATGGTATTTCCAAACGATGTGCAAATGCTGTGATGCTTTCAGCATCAAAGTGACAAAGTAAATGAGTGAGGAACGCTTATGCGCAAAATCAGGCGAGCGTCGTCGCCGGGTATCAATTCGCAAATGGAAGTTTTGCGTGAAATAGGAGACACTTTTGATCGAGTATATAACCTCGTCAAAAGCTCAAATATCCAGAATCCCCATCTGCCCACACTACCGAATTCTCTTTCCATCCAAGAACTTGGGACTGTGTCCCTCGTAATACTGATTATTGTATTGGTTCTGGTACTGCATTGCCTTGCGTGCTTCGTAATCTGCCTTTTCGTCCTCATCAAGACTGAATGCCTTCTTAAGCCATCCAAATGCACTCTTCTTCTTCTTCACTCGCTTTCCTCCGGCCTGGGTAGTAGCCCGTGAAGTGACAGTAGCGGCATCATCGTAAGTCGCTGTTGTAACGCTGCTGAGAGTACTCATACCGCCCATTCGGGAAGGCTGGTTACGTTGATGACCTTGGAAGTATCCCGAGGGGCGATACTGGACATCTGCTGGGCCGGCAGTATGAGGTCTCTGCTGCAGAGGAGAGTGAGGCGACGCTCGGACAGGAATCGTATTATGATAGAATTGATGATGCTCAGAATGAGGTGAAGGCATCACAGGAACATGGTGTTGTGTCGATGAGAAGTCTGCATGTGAGATTGCCCGGGGAAGTCGATGGGGCTGCTGTACTTCGAGATCGGAGCCAAGGGTGTAACCGGGCGCATGGGATCTGGCTGTCCGGGGTGCTGTATTAGAGGGAGATGGGCGGCTCGCTGGTGGCTCAGCGTAGGTGCGTGGAGGGATATGAATTGATTCAGGTGGATTCTTTTTCAACGAGACTCGTTGCCGCAATGAGGTCCGCTTCTGCAGACCCATTGCATCCTGAACAGTCTGGGTGAGTGTTCGTCTGTTCGTCTGTTCCTCGACTTCTTCGGGAGCAGGAATATGTATAGTGGAAGGTGTTATCGTTCGCCTTTGGCTGTTTTCTTCGAAACGAGGCGTCTCCGGGCCTGGAGCCACAGGAGCAGCGGCGGATTTTGGGGTGTAGACCTTAGGTTGAAGGATATATAAAGGCCCATCGTCAAAACCGCTATTTGCATCGCTGTTATCGGGTTCATCTCTCTCTGGCTGTTTTGCATCGCCTGCAACAGACGCCCTGGGAGTAGTCGCGCCAGATGAAGGGGATGTAGTACTGAGGTTGGGCCCAGAAGATGAAGGTGACACGCTTGCGCTTACATTGGGCCTGGGAGAAGAAGTCGAGGCACTCAGGTTCGGGGAAGGTTTAAAGCTCGCGCGTTGGTACGTTGTAGGTGGTAGTAAGGGCGCGCCTCCAGGAAGAGGAAAATCACTGAGAGTATTCACTTCAGGATCGTCTTGCGTCATGTGGGATGCACGATGATTTTCACCACTACGAATGCTGGCCACGGGCGTAAGCGATTTCGTATTGGATCTTGTCGATGGAGAAGCGACTTGAATAGACTCTTCAGACTTCGGCTCGTCGACCGGGATAGTGAATGGAGGAATGGTTGCCTTTCAACACGTTAGCACAGAAAAGAAGCAAGGCTGAAAACAACTTACCCAGGTTTTGCGGCTAACCTCACCAGCTGTCTTCTCCATTTCAGCCACGATAGTCATGAGTTTTATAACCAACCCGTTCAGATCCTGTGCCTGATTGTTCAAGTCGTCGAAAGTGTTCAGCCAGCCATCAGCATTGCCCTTCATAGCCCGATAGATACTGTCCAAATCAGGCTCGGACTCTGGCCATTTAATATTCTTGTGTTCATTGAGCCATTCCATAAAGGCTTCACTAGAACGAAGACCAGCATCGATATCGTCGTCCCATTGCTTCATGGCAGCATTCGTTCGAGCCAGGATATGGTCGATTCTCTCATTCCCAGCAAGAATCTTTGCTCTGAAGGCTCGATCTTCAAGCATGTTTTCAAAGGCTTGTCTGTTAGACATGGGAAGCTGAAGAAGAGCGATACGCTCTGTAAGATCCTTGTGAGCCTGGGTGAAGTCTTCAAGCATCACTTCGAGAAACTCATCAACCTCATCGATATGACCTTGAAGAATGGTTACAACTTGACCATTATCGGCAGCCAAACTATTGAGCAAGAGGTATACGCCGAATGTAATTTGTGAGATGAGTTTGTACATCTCATGCTGTTGCTGTCCAGGTCGATAACGCCATAATGTATCGAATGGTTCGTCCTCAGCAGCCTGTTCTAATAATCTTCCCCGACGACCTTGTGCATCGAGTTCTCTCAATTTGGGTTTACCGGGTCCTTCGGTCTCAGATGTGACTTCGTCCAGAGATTCGGCGAAGGCATCCTGCAAAGACGGGATAGGATGGGTCGGAATGGATTGGTTCGGCGCTCTATATGATCTATAACTGTCGGACGAAAATCGGCGGTCGACCTCTGATCCTCCAATATCATGTTCTGAAGCGTCGTTTCCATCGTCGGACGTTGGCACAAGGACGATTCGTAGCTCGCCTCCGTCATACGTTAACGGTTGAAGCTGGCTGGCGGCCATGGTGGTGGTGGTGCCACTGCCCGAAATAGACACTTGTGACGAAGGCCTAATGGCCGAGGTCATCATGGAGGCGGCGGATGAGAGTGGTTACAGGAGAGAAACGGCAAATCTCCTAAAGGGGATTTTTTTGGGAAGCACAGAGGCGCGTAGCCAAAGAAAAGGCGTTGGAAACGTTGGTACGACTCGAATCGAGAATGAGGTTGGGCGAATATGCGCGTAAGACGACGTGGTACAGCGTGAGATATCGAGGAACGAGTGGAAGTAGTTGGAGACAAAGGAGGGGGCTGAATCTATCGCATCGTGGAAGCGCCGCCAAGTGCCAAAATTCAGGCGACAGAGACAGCCATGGCACCAAAAAAAATATGAGTCACGGTGTTGAAGTCGAGTCGGAGGGTGTAACAATAGCGATGCAACGGTTGTTGGTCAAGTGAAGATGGTCAAGGTTGAACGTTGAATCGCAAAGCTAAGTGAGTTGGAGATCTGCGGGAGAGAGTGGGAGCTGGAAAGAGGTCGCAGCTCTATCTGTAGCGCAGGTCTTCAAAGGGGAGAGATCATCAGCTGATCAGATCAGGGACTGGGACTGGGACGGGGACCTAAAAGCTACAAAAGGCCGCCCAGAGCCAAGCGTAATTGTTGCTGTTGGCTGTGGAGGGGGGGTTCGGGTTGACAATCCGGGGTAGGCGTACGTACTGTATCCGTAAGGTAGAGTCCACAAAAAGAAGCGCTGAAGGGTCAGCTACAGCGAGGATAGACGATGTTGGAAGGTGGTAAATTATCTGCCCGAAGTCGAGATGAGGGACAAAGTAAAGACGGGACCATCTCATGAATCGGTCGATGCGATATGTCGGGTCCTCCTCATCAGTGGTTCACTCACTGAAGCTACCTTCCTCGCCTAGGTAGGTACCGTGCCGGAGGTTACCTTACCATTCTGTCTGGGCTTCGCCTCCTTCTCCATCGTTAGCCTGTGACCAGTAACAAATCCTGTCTTGCTTGTTTCGTCTTGTGCTGTTCCCGTGTCTCTGGGCCTCCCCTGACTCTGACTGACTCTGAACCACGCCAGCAGCGGCCACCCATCAACAACGGGGCCGGGTACTCTTGGCGAACAGCGCAGCCACTAGCAGCCGCTAAAGTCCAGGTACCATCGCGCCGCCCCCTGCCAGTTCCTGGCCAGGCCTTGCCGCCCCTGAAAAAAAGGCCCCGGGATTGGCCCACTGCGAGAGTAGGGGCTTCTAATGGACTGGGCTGCAGTTGGGCTCTGAGTGGATTGACTGGATGTTTTTTATATGAGACTTTGCAATTGGAAGATTCGCCGATGGGAAATATTAATTGCACTGAATCTATTAATCGTCGATGACCCAATCACTCAAGGCAAAGAGGTTGAACGCGGTGAACACGTTATCCTCTGTGGCTAGTTCAAGCCGGAAGTGGGCGGCTGATAGCCCTGATGGAATCCGCGGAATAGACTCAACGTGTACCTGGCTAACGCTCGTAGCGGTTAACGCTGTTGCCACATGATAGTAAACATCCATGGATGGTATTTGCAATCATGACGAGAAATGAGGTCCCTTACTCATGTGTTATTAAAGGCGCAAGAGGGAGATATCAGGGAAATACACGGAGTCGTTGGCAGCAAGGCTCTGTTTTCAATTTTGCAGCCCTACAGGACAACGCGGTGCATTGGGCAAACCTGATCAGCACGGAAATCGTAGCAAGCCCAAATCAGTGCCGATCAATAGTTCTAGACCTCTAGACCTCCCACTTTCCCCAGTTCCCAAGCCTTTTTGGCTTGCAGAAGCTGGCGTGGCCCTTCAACGGGCGGCGGCTTATAATAGCCACGCTGCGACATACATACATACTACAGAACAAAGACAGGCCAATCACTTCGCACAGCATCAAGACAATGAGACCCATTTGCATACCTCGATAATAATACATATATTCGTAGCTTGCCGCGCTTCGCCCTACCGATAATGTCGCCATCCCGCCAAGCCGATCAGAAGGCTAATTTTCTGGTCTATCGATGTAAAGCGCCTGACAATTGCAGACCTTGAAATTGCCTCGTTTAAGTCACGATATTAACGGAGGCTGCAACACGATTTACCTGTCCTGGCCGATTCTAGTTCAGGGGCACGCATCTGAGGCCCCATGTTGCGTGTTACGCTGGCCGGGCCCCTCACTCTAGGTAGACGGGGGAAACTGTAAAAGCTGGAAGATTTGGTGGATACAGCGCCTCAGAGGTCTGGCGATTCCATCTTTGATATTGCCATTAGGCGTCTCATCTAGGGGAGAATTGCAGCTATCGGGGTACAACAGACCTAAGGAATGCCGAAGGATCATATTCTCAACCAAAAGAAACACAACCCTACCAAGAGTGCACAGGCAAGGGTCCTACAGAATGCACGGCTCATCAACTGGACCAGTATCCGGGAAGAAGCAATTCCATTCAGCTGGAGACCCTCGGGAATTGCTGCCCACTCAGTATCAAACTCAAAAAACTCAATCGCTGACCGACATTCCTGTTGTGTCTCTCCCACGGTAATAACTCGAAGGAGAATTTCTTGGGCTATGCTTGTTCAGGGGGCATGACCCTCATGGCCTCGTATCAGATATACCTCTTATCGGCAGTTTAATAGAGTTCAGTAACAAGCGCTAAAGGCTTTGTCCGTTGTCAGGCTGTTGATCTGACGGGAGCTTCCGTTTAGAGTAGACAACTTCATCTCATCTCTGATAAATGATATACGAGATTACAGGCTGAATTGATTGTCTGTGACAGCTGGATGTATGCTTCCGTGACTGGGTGAATCATGGAGTATGCTTGGAGTCTTGAAACTGCTGGAAAGATGTGATATCTGTCCCTATCCCAAGATCAAAAACGCCACAAGAGACATTCTTTGCGACAGATCACAAAAACACAACGTGGACCTATTTTAGGCACATTCTTCTAATCTTCACTAATCCTTTCATAAAACCGCTTACTCTTTATAAAGTCTGGAGTGTCTTAGAAGCCAAGCCACAGGCTTAACTAGAGCTGCGCCATCTACCATGGCTTCCATCAGCAGACGAACATGGCGCAAGATACGATATAACCTCCGAATATCTCGGAGAGTGAGTGCATACACGGAGTAATAACAAAGTTAAGATTTAAGATTGGCGATATCTGCAAGATTCTGAAGCGTAATTTTATTTGAATTTCCCAACGGAAGCCTTTCATGGCGATAACTGCCCGATCAGGCTAAACCTCCTTGTCACCATAAGCCACGTCCCTTGGAGCTGGGGCTGGGAAAAAATATCATCACCTCAGCTACAGCTGAACGCACGCAGGGTCCTACACGCAGCACAACATAACCGTCCTTCGCTTCTCCCTACGCCGAAATAATAATAATTAAAACATGGTCGTCAAGAACCCCTTTAGGTTCGGCCTCGACCTCTGGGATCCTTCCAATCGCTTCGAAACATCCTGGCTCTTGGGCCCGTGGCTCCTTTTCGCTTTCCGTGCTGTCATCAGCATATACGCTTTTGTTACGCGATTCTTCATCATCGGATGGCAATGCACGCACGAAGATCTCGGCGGCTGTAGGGATGTCCGCAGGTCCTTCAGCTACTTCACAATTCTGACATACTGGGGCATCGCTTTTTACTTTGCTGTGGCTGCGGTCCATACCGCCACGTACGCTCTTCGAGGCCGATCGTTACTCGATGGTCTCCCGCGACCGCTGCAGGCGCTTCATGCGCTGTTTTACTCGACCATCGTCACGTACCCGTTCCTCGTAACGATCGTATATTGGGTCGTTCTGTACAAAGGGCCTTGGTTTCCAAAGGAGTTCAACGCCTGGAGCAACATCAGCCAACATGGCCTGAACAGCCTGTTTGCGCTTTTCGAAATCATCATTCCTCGAACGAACCCCCCTCAATGGGTGCACATCGCGTGGCTGATCTTTATTCTTGCGCTGTACCTTGCTCTTGCGTACCTCACCCACGCGACGCAGGGGTTCTACGTATACAACTTTCTGGATTATCAAAGTGTGGGCGGACGAGGCATTGTTGCAGGATACATTCTCGGTATAGCGGTCGGAATTGTCATCATCTTTTGCATTGTCTGGGGCGTCATCTGGGTTCGACGATGGTTGACAGAGACGAAGCTTGGTATGGATGGTAAGTTTGCGCAGCAGCCTGCCGACACCAACGACATTGAGCTGGCTTCTTCTGGTAACAAATACGCTATTGGAAACCACCCCGAAGCACAGGACAGGGTGTATTGAGCTTGTCTGTCATAATTGTTGGGAGCGTGGAGTGTTGAGTGTTGGAGAGCCATGTAAGGCGTAATGTGTGGGCATTTCTCAATCAAGCAGAGCGACCTTTAGGGATACCCTTAGCAGAGCATGCAGGCAATATTAATTCGTAATATTTAATGACAAAAATGAAGCCTCACAAGACACGCGAGTCTCGAAGCAGATTGTGCGTAAGAAATTCCGACCTAAACAGTATTTTGAGCCTCATGTTTTCTTGCTCATAGCCATCCAAATGGTTCACTAACTTGAGCCTCATGCTAGTAATAGTATCACAGTATATGTACAACGCCCATGCATCCGTCACGCCGTTACATCTAAAAACGTCCGCCTAACACTTAACCAAAATTCCACGTCGCTTCTCTGACTCACGAATCTCAAACATGACCTGGATGCCAACGAACAAACAAGAGCACGCTGTAACAAGGAAAATAAGCCCTGTTTGTGTTTGTGTTAGTGATGTGCTTCCACAGAGTCTTGACGTGCCACTTACCTGACCAGTCGTGCAAGATGCTCTGAATGATGCTCTGCAAACCGTCTAGCCCAACGGCAAAGCCAACCAAGTTGGCTGAAATCATCATGAGCACGTTACCCACGCTGCCTACGCAGCAGAGCATGCGGTACGCTGTTGGTCGGTCCTCCCACTTGCTCTTGGGGAACAATGCCGCCGCAGTCCACTCAGGTATCATGAACAGAACAATAAGCCAGCCCCAGATCAGTAGGCGGAGCTGAATATCGTGCCAAAGTGCCACGAACGTGAATACAAGCAGGAATGTCACAATGGACCGCACAGTGGACCGCCAGTTACGGAAGGATGAGCCACCCAAAGGAACGTAGATGTATCTGATCAACCACCGGTTATACGAGCGGTGCCATGCTCTCCAAAACAGCTGTGTGCTGTAGTTGTTGCTCACACAACGAACCATGTTTTCAGGCGGATCAATCCCATCAACCAATGACCAAAGTCGGAACATACGCCAGGGAATCAGAAGCTTCAGCCAGATGATATGGAGGTTCATGAAGGACAGCATTGACAATTGTGCTGCCGTGTACGAACTCCAATCAGGCTTTCCCTTGCTGATCGCACCAACCCAGTCAAAGTGCAGAATGACCTCCATCGACAGCAAGACCAAGAGGAAGCGGATACCGTATCGAATTGTTCGGCTCGTTTCAATGCTGGCAGCTCGGTACTTTGACTGTGAGATGTAGTCATTGAATGTGAGGATAGGTCCTGTCAAGTAGAGCGGCGCATAGATGGCATATGCCACATAGTTGCGGAACGTAAAGTCTCGGGGCTCTGCAGAGATGCTGACACGGTCTCTTTCGGAGAGGTTTGCTGGGTCCAATTGCTTCTTCTATAAGCATCAGAGCATGATCAGAAAGAATTCCCAACTCCTAAGCAATGTGATGACTTACCTCGAGCGCATTAGAGTTGCCACGATCAATACTCCAGTAGTAGTCCAAGTTGAAACTGATAAGACGTAGAATGGTGATATTAAAAAGAACCTCCCAGCGTGCTAAGATTCCTTGGAATGTGCTATCCATGCGGGCTCCCAAGTTCATCAAATCCGAGTTGAGAAGTCTCATCTTGTTCTTATACAGGCCCATTTGGGGGGGTGAAATGAAGCTGAACAGAACTCGGAACCGCCATCCTTCGGTCAATTCGTTGGCGAAGAGGATCGCAATGTTGAAGATCCAAGTAGCGGCCGGAACATATCGTCGAGGAAGCTTGGTCGCAAGCTGGAAATTGGCCCAGAGGATGAAGAAGATTTTGAAAGCAGAAAGTCCGTGGAGAGCGAACAAGAATATGAATGCGAAGAGGAAATCGAATGATGCTCGTTGGTCTAATCGGTTGCGTCCTCCCTGGCTTCGCTCAGGCAATGGCTTGTACTTGTTCCAGAGCTTTCTCAGCAGAGGGTGGAAAAGAAGTAGAGAGCCCATATAAGGCATGTTCTCGCGGAAAACACCATATTGCGCATCGGAAACGTCGATCTGTCGTCCAGGAATCCAGCCCGGGGATAGCCATCGCTTAAATTTGGGGTATCGAGGATCAGTTTCTGGTCTTTGTTAGCTTGGAGTCACACAAAATTAGCGGTAAAGATATACCTCGAGAGACATCGTATGTGATCCAGAACATGTAAGGAATGGCGAACGCAAAGACGAAATAGTAAAGGTAGAACTCGGGCGTCTTCCATTTCGACGGCTGGGCTCTACTCCGCTCCTTCGCTGGAGAGTCCTTCTTTATGCTCGGATCTAATCGCGCTTCGATGACATTCTGGTAGGGGGTAGAAGAGGCAGTAGTGAATCGTGTGTCGAGAGTATCATGGTCGTAGAGACTGCTCAAGAAAGCTAGAGGACCCATGATGGCGGTAGTCCTGGGTCAACGCGATGGACTGCTTATCGCATGACGGAATAGGCGTAAAAAGACTAATTGCAGCAAAACGACAGAATTGAATTGATGCGAAAAAGCGAGCGTGAGAAGAGAGAAAAGCAAGTCGCACGAGTAGAGAAATTGATGCAGTCGTGGCCCTTCGTGGGGTGCGTAAGATCCAATGGAGCTAGTGGTGTTGAGAAAAAGGGACCTCTCCCACCGATCCGAGGCACGGTTCAAGGTGGGCTGCTCTCCACTCAGTGGCTGCAGGGGGGTTAAAGCTCCAAGGGGAAGCCCCTGAAAGCCGAAATGGAGAGACTGTCACTCGTCCGCTTGGCTTTTGAGCGGGGACTTGATCTAACATTAGAACTCGGTTTAATATGAAACTGAATCTAGACGACGTTTGAAGATGAAATTATTAGTTTTATTACTGCGCTTATCTTTGCTCATGAGCATTATCGCGACAGTGTTTAGATGAGAACTATCCAAGACCAGGAAGAAGTTTAGGGTAGGCAGTTCGACAAAAAAGGCAGCCATCCAGAAGATGAATGTTGCATGCCACAATAACACAACGTAATGGAGTGTATGAATACCTATGTTTAACTACTTATACGCATGTTACCACAGAAGCAGTGATACCGCCTGTGGTGAAAGGAAACGATATTGTTTTTGGTCTTGATCTTGGAGTTCTGGTTGTTCTGTATTTCCATTTCATGATCAAGCATTCAGTTATTTCAGGATTTGCATTTTATTAGGAAGAACCAACGAACAAACATCTTTGCACACACAAGGTTGCTTTGGAGACTTCACCGATGTATCACTAGGATTGATGGATGTCAAGTTTCAATCATGGGGTCTGGCTATTATGATAACTTCACCTGGAGTCCATCCATCAGAGGATACAATTATCTAAACTATTACCAATTTGAATTAAGGAGGGCAACCATCCTGAAGATACGCTGTAAGAATGATCAGAAAGTTGCCTTAGGACTTATCAGATTGTAGGGAAGCCTCCTCAAAGCTTTGCCGCTCTGGTTGACGTAGTTGCTGATGCCTATACAGTGCCTCCAGCTCACGATGAAGGCCGAGTCTAGGACTATGATATTGAATTACACGACACTATCAGTATGCCAGAGCTACACACAAACCGTCGCACTCGGAATTTTAGCACGATATGATGGGTCAGAATACTAGAGTGAAGCTTGAAAATGACTCTGGCAAACTTCCATGCCTATCATGTGGTAACTGGCAAACCACAACATTTACTAATTATCAGCAATGGGGTGAAGGAAGAGAGCATAAAGTTGAGGCTCTTCTTGGAATTATAAGTATATGTTGATCCGGTTGCTTGACTGGACTTACTTCGTTATCATTTGATAGTAAATTGAAACCTATGTGAATGAATTCCATCTCAACCCAACTCACAACTCACAAGATACTAAAACATTTTATCCTTTTGTTCACTTGGGCAAACCGAAACCCCTCGTCTCTACATCTTGAAACCACTCGGTGGCTCGAATCATCTGAAGATCATCTTGATTTCCTTAAGGACGAGTTCTCGACGAGACTCAAAGTCTCTTTCATCAACGTGTCTAATCTTGGTAAGGCTACCCGTTTCCTCATCTTTGTTCATCCCATTCTTCCCTATTATCTTGAGACTGTTCATCCCAAGACCTCAGGACAAATCATCTCATGGTGTCGAAATAAAAAATTCCATTATCACAACTAACCATCTCGCCTCACCAGAGAACCATCCTCAATTTACCATATCCAAAACCAACCATCTCATCAATCTTCAACTCCCCATCTAAAATGTGCAACTGGAACATCTATCTCTGGAAGTGCAACTGCTGGACCCTAGCCATCAAAGAGCCCTGCCACTTTCGCCGCCAGCAGAAAACAGCCAACTGCAACCAGATCCAACAGGTCAAGAAAGAATGGGTGCACGTTCAGGATAAGCCATGCGTGAACCACCGAGCGAACGCGAGTCTCTATGTCAATGGACCGACTGCCAAGTGGGAGGATATTGAATCCACTGCTTATCAGAGTGCAAAGAGTCTTGCTGAGAGGGGAGAGTTTCCCGACTTCGTTGAATAAGGGAGTCGATGGACTAGTTATCTGATGTATGGTCGGCTGATTATTGGGCTTTTGTGAAAGAAAGGTTGGTCATGTTTTTGCCATGATGATATGGGATTAGTGTTAATGTTTATTATTATCATTAATCTAAAGACTTTTAATCCGCTCCTGATCATTTTCTATGGCATAATTTCGTCCTATCATGGCAGAGTTCATCCCCTTAGGGGTTATTTCCCCAGTTTCTTCCGTATCTCCTCATTGATGCTTTGCATAGCCTTCACCAATGGCATAACATCCCTGTTCCCTCTACACAGTAAAGTAGATTGATCGCTCAGTCGTTCAAGTGCTTTAATATCAGCCATATACGAGCGAGGATCTTCAGCTCGAAGGATTGTATTAGCCAGATAAGCAAACGCGACGAAGCATCTGTATGCGCCGAATAATGCGGTCATCGTTACTCCGTAAGGGTATATCACCAATAACCGATTGAGAGCTGCGATAAGACGGCGAGCTGCGTCTTCCACTATGGGAGAGTCTGGGATGTCCAAATCTGTTGTTGGGGGCCTTGGAGAAGTCGAGTTGAGAAGAGCCATCTTGCGAAACATGTAGATGATGGAAGTGTAGCCTGTCAAGATGACATCTGCTACCACCCAGATGTCTTGTTCGTTATCTTGAGCACCTTCTAGCCATTCCATCTGTTATGAGTCAGTATAAGCGCTTGATGTGGCGGTACAGTGTCTTACTAGCTGCCACTCAGTGAAGATCTGTTGCATCTCGCGACAAAGGTCTTCCGTCTTGGCTACGATCTCGGGCTTGGTGGTGTTTTCTGGGTCATCAAGCATGGCAAAGAACCGGGCGATGATAAGACTGACTCTTGAACTGGCCAAGAATGCTATCGTCTGCATCCCTTGCGGTAAAGGATCCGAATCAGGGTCCAGCCATGGTAGATTGACTTTCCATATGTCATTCGTAATCACTGGAGGGGTATTGAGGATGAGTCGGTAGAAGAGATCAATCTGGATGACTTCCCAGAACCCTCGCCTCTCATTGTCGCATTTGGCCTCGCTGAAAAACGTGTTGTTCTCATCCGAGTCTAGCTTGTGAAGGTTGAGGGTCTGGCAATATTCGCATGCTTGTTTAAACATCTTCCAAGCAAGATCGTAATCAAAGAACTCGGCCGCCACGCGACTCTAGGCTATCTGGTTAGATCACATCAGTCAAAGTGATGGAGACGTACTGTGAAAAGAGCGGCGATGAGATCCGTCATGGTCCCTGATGCCTCTCGCTCCCAGCTGGGCACTGCACGCAAACATCCCAGGTAGCTCGAGTTCATGTACCCGAGACTCGAGGTCGAAGCAACATTACTTGCTTTTAAACTGCAGCCATGATACATTATGCTGTAGTATATGACGAGAATGACCGGATCAACATGGATGTGCGGTAGATTGATGATGTCGGGAATCAAGTCGATGATTCGCCTGTCCAATAACCCTAGGAACATACAAGCAGGCATGTGCAGAAAGTAGTCTAATAACGTCAGTCGACATCGATGGTTGCGTCGCAGAAGACTTACTGGCAACCCAAGTCTTGGCCAAGTCTGTGGGAATGTCTATCGAACTGGTAATGGCTGTCGAGCCAAACGACCTCTTCCTCAGCTCCTGAACTTGGTCGACTGCATCTTTTAGAACCGTCATAGCATCCATCTCACGATTAGGACTATGGGGTGTCAAGGCACTGGACTCATGACCGTTAGTGCTAAAAGCCACTGGCGAGGAGGACACCTCAGAGCCATCGCCAGAGGGTGTTGGTATCGATTGGCCGTTGGTGGATGAAGACCCAGCTGCAGTCTGTGCCTCAAGGCGTTGTAAGCGATCAAGGATAGTAGACAGAGCAGCATTGGAGCCATCTGCCGAGCTGAAAGAGTCAATGACTAATAGTCAATGCTAGAAACACGACTACTCACAGGGCTGGGTCGATCAATGGCCGCGCAGACCTCCTCTTGACCCGGACAGGATACACACATTCTAGATCATTTGGCTTGCAGCGACCACACTGTGGCATAACACGATTGCATCTGACTTTGCGTTCCTTGCATCTCTTGCACTGGAGTCATTATCAGATGCGGCTCAGAGTCGTCTTCAGCTCGGCAGTTGAGAAAGGGAGCTCACAGAAAGACGATTGAGTTGTTCCGACCCGGTTACTCCGGAGGACGACATATCGAAGAGCCTCAAGATCAATCGACAGAAAAGTCCGAGATGAAGCTGGTATGATGAGTCCAAGATCAGACGATGGCGGAGATTCGGTCTTATCTACCCCCGCAGTCGGGTAAAGAACAATACGAAGAAAAGCAGTACGTAAAACCACACTACTATGTATCAACAAGAACAATACAAAGCCACAGGGTGGCAGTAAACTGAAAATGGACTGTGTTTGCCCAGGTTCTGGGAGATGGACAGGACATCAGTGAACGCCACTTACCACTTTAAGTATATTTACGAGAAAGCTTGGCATGCCAGAGTCCGAAAGTCCGTGCCAAGTCTGGGGTTCTCACCTGGAGCCTCGGACTTTCAAAGTCCGAATTGCTTCAATGATCCACAGACTGTGGGAATGCCCAGACGGGCCAACATGGGGCTTTATGGGGTTGTATAAGTTAATTTTCTTTGTCTTTGACTCATATTTCGTCGAATAAATACTCAATTGTTTGCTAAAATGTTCTCCATTCCAACATCTTCATGCTCATCAAGCTTCAACAGTTCTTCAATCACAGGCTAAGCTATCTTTGGTCTTGAATCTTGAGTTTGAGCCTTACTGCCATTCATATAAACCGCCAGCATCACCAGCTAGAAGTATATCTTCAAAGACAATTCATAATGGCAACCAGCCCACAGCTCAGCTCTGGGGCTGGTACCCCCAAGCCATTCTACCACAACGACATCGGCTCAACATGCTCAACACACGTCTGCACAGAGAAGAACACTGAAGTTCCTATGAGCGAGGACGATGAGTATCAGCACAATGAAGAAGTCGTGCAACTGGCCCGAGAACTCACTAGGCGATCAAGTGCTGCACCGGGGACTCTCTTCCCCCAAGCAAGTGGTCCATTGAACCCCAGCAGTTCTAGCTTCAATGCGAAAAAATGGGCAAAGGCATTCTATGACCTACGGACTGATACGTCTGAAGGAAACCCACCTAGAACGACTGGCGTGGCCTTTCGAAACTTGAACGTATTTGGCTTTGGATCAGATACAGACTTCCAGAAGAGTGTGGGCCACATCTTTCTAGAGGCTGGTACCATGGTCAAGAAGCTTCTGCATGATAAGCAAAGAAGATTCGATATCTTGCAGAACCTGGAAGGGGTTGTGCAAAGCGGAGAGATGCTGGCTGTGCTTGGCCCTCCCGGTTCAGGCTGTTCGACATTTCTCAAGACTATCGCTGGTGACACACACGGATTCCACATTGACGACACCTCCGAGATCAACTACTCCGGCATCCGGCCAGAAGAAATGCGCTCAGCATTTCGCGGCGAGGCCATCTACACAGCTGAAGTTGACCATCACTTTGCGCATCTCACAGTAGGCGACACACTCTATTTCGCCGCACGAGCTCGCTGTCCGAAGAATATCCCAGAAGGTATTTCACGACGAGAATATGCAGAACATCTACGAGATGTCACGATGGCCATGTTTGGTATTTCTCATACTAAGAATACTCGCGTGGGAGACGACTTCGTGAGGGGTGTTAGCGGAGGCGAGAGGAAACGAGTGACGATTGCAGAGGCGGCATTGAGCTATTCGCCGCTTCAATGCTGGGATAATAGCACGAGAGGTCTTGATAGTGCTAATGCGCTGGAGTTTTGTCGGACGTTGAGAACGCAGGCTGATGTTATGGGGTGTACTTCTGCTGTGGCCATTTACCAAGCGTCTCAGGATGCTTACGATGTGAGTTTTGAGTAAGTATCTTGAGGGAATTCAACTGACTGTTTCAGGTATTTGACAAAGTACTCGTGCTATACCAGGGAAGGCAGATCTTCTTTGGCAAGACGAAAGAAGCCAAGGCCTACTTCGAAGGTCTAGGCTTTGTCTGTCCTGAGCAGCAAACCACAGCCGATTTCTTAACCTCCATGACTAGCCACCAGGAACGAATCATTCGCGAAGGATACGAAGGCAAGGCTCCCAGATCACCAGATGAGTTCGCACAAGCTTGGAAAGATAGCGCCCATCGACAACATCTTCTCACTGAGATGGACGAGTACATCGAGCGACATCCTTTCGGAGGCGAACACTACGAAAAGTTCGTGGACTCAAGGAAGAGAGACCAGTCCAAGTCGCAACGCATCAAATCACCATTTACTTTGTCGTACATGGAGCAGATGAGACTTACTCTGGGTCGAAGCTGGGTGATGCTCAAAGCCGATCCCAGCGTGACGGTGACGCTTTTGCTCTGCAATCTTGTCGAATCTCTCGTCATCGGAAGTATCTTCTACAATTTACCCGAAGACACAGGCGCATTTCTCAAGCGCGGACTACTAATCTTCTTCATTCTGTTGATGAACGCATACAATAACATCTTGGAGATCATGACCCTCTACGCCAAACGAAACATCGTCGAGAAACACGCGCGCTATGCTCTGTATCACCCCAGCGCCGAGGCTCTTTCATCCATGGTAGTGGATCTACCATACAAGATCTTCAACACCATCATGATGAACACTACGATGTACTGGATGGGCAACCTTCGTCAGGATGCCGGGCACTTTTTCTTCTTCCTCTTGGTATCCTTCGTGACGACGTTGAGTTTCTCAATGCTCTTTCGTCTCATTGCATCTCTTACCAAGACCATCGCTGCGGCTTTGGCTCGTGCTTCGATTCTGTTACTCGTAATCGCTCTGTATACCGGATATGCGATCCCACCTCAATACATGCCCGTTTGGCTTGGATGGATTCGCTGGATCAACCCGACTTTCTACGGCCTCGAAAGTCTCTTCATCAACGAATTCGGCCGTAGGAACTATCCTTGTTCCAACTTTGTACCCAGCGGACCTGAATATAGCGACATCTCGCCATTTTCGCAAGCTTGCGCGATTCAAGGTTCTGTCCCGGGAGAGGACTTTGTTCGAGGATCTGCATATCTTGCTTCGGCGTACGGCTACGCTGACTCTCACAAGTGGCGCGACTTTGCTGTTGTCATCGCCTTCACGATCTTGTTTATGGGACTGCACCTGATTGCTACAGAGACAATTGCTTCTGAACGCTCCAAGGGCGAAGTTCTCGTGTTTACCCGCAAGGAGATGAAGAAGCATGCCAACAAGGCCTTGGATGATGAGGAGACAGGCAAAGCTAGTGGTGCACAGCTTGGAAGTGGTAACTGTAACGACGAAGTCACAGACGTTGAGGAGCAGACTTCTGTTTTCCACTGGAGGAATGTCTGCTATGATGTCAAGATCAAGGGAGAATCTCGAAGAATTTTGGATCATGTGGATGGTTGGGTAAAGCCGGGTACCTTGACTGCTCTGATGGTAAGTGATGAACCGCATTAAAGGGAATCGGTACTAACCTGGTAATAGGGTGCGTCCGGCGCTGGCAAGACCACGCTACTAGATGTTCTCGCAAGCCGAGTCACAATGGGCGTCGTAACAGGCCAAATGCTCGTCGACGGAAAACTACGAGACGAGTCCTTCCAACGTAAAACTGGCTACGTTCAGCAGCAAGACCTTCACGTCCACACCCAAACAGTTCGCGAGGCCCTCAACTTCAGCGCGCTTCTTCGTCAACCAGCCCGATACACACGACAAGAGAAGCTAGATTATGTGGACACTGTGATCAGTCTTCTTGATATGCAGGAGTACTCTGATGCTATCATCGGCGTGCCAGGCGAAGGACTCAACGTGGAGCAACGAAAACGGTTGACGATTGGTGTTGAGTTAGCTGCTCGGCCTCAATTGCTTCTATTCCTGGATGAACCGACTTCTGGACTCGATAGTCAAACGTCTTGGTCTATCTGCAACTTGATGCAGAAGCTTACCAACAACGGCCAGGCTATTCTCTGCACGATCCATCAACCTTCAGCTATGTTGTTTCAGCGCTTCGATCGACTGCTGTTGTTGTCTCGTGGTAAGACCATTTACTTTGGTGATATTGGTAGGAACTCCAGGGTTTTGGTTGACTATTTCGTTCGCAATGGAGCGCCCAAGTGTCCAGTTGGTGTAAATCCAGCTGAGTACATGCTCGAGGTCATTGGGGCTGCACCTGGAGCTCATACAGAGATCGATTGGCCTCAGGTTTGGAGTCAATCGCGTGAGCATGAGAATGTTCAGCAGGAGCTTGAGCGGTTGGCAGCTGAAGGAGATGCCAGTGTCGGGCCAGGTACTCATGATGGAACTGAGTACAACGAGTTTGCGGCTACGTCGTACATGCAGTACACCCAGGTCACCAAGCGTCTGTTTCAGCAGTACTGGAGAAGCCCTGGATATATCTACTCCAAGGTTATCTTGTCCGCAGGCGCAGTAAGTATTCCTTACCCCATATATGAAACTGCCACTGATCAAAGAAACAGTCTCTCTTCATCGGTGTTTCGTTCTTGAACGGTCAAAACACCGAACGCGGTCTCCAGAACCAAATGTTCGGCGTACTCATCTTCCTCACGATCTTCACCCAAGTTGTCCAGCAGATGCTTCCCGACTACGTTGCCCAACGCACCATGTACGAAGCGCGCGAGCGGCCATCCAAGACCTACTCCTGGAAGGCATTCATGGTTTCTACGATTCTGGTAGAAGCAGTATGGAACTCGGTAAGACTCCACTGCGTATCCGATTATAACAGATTTGTAACTGACAGTAACGTAGCTCATGGCTGTGCTCTCTTTTGTTTGCTGGTATTTCCCGACGGGATTGTACCGCAATGGCCATGCAACTGGTACGACGGATGCACGAAATGCAACCGTGTTTTTGTTTGTGTGGATGTTCTTTATGTTCACCAGCACATTTGCGCATATGATCATCGCTGGCTTCGAGACTGCTGAGGTTGCGGGCGGTCTTGTTACTCTGATCATGATCATGATGTTTTCCTTCTGCGGGTAAGTTACTTTGAGCCTATTCCTTGTGCATATCACTAACCCTGTGTCAGTATCCTTGCATCGCCAGAAGAACTCCCTGGCTTCTGGATCTTCATGTACCGCGCATCGCCTTTCACATACGTCGTGGAAGGCCTAATGGGTACATCAATGGCCAACGCCGACGCAGGCTGCGAGAACAACGAACTCATCACCTTCACTGCACCCAACGGTACAACATGCGGTGAATACATGAAGTCGTACCTGTCCAACGTCGGCGGCTACATCGTCAACACTGCTGCGACAGAGTGTCAGTACTGCACCATCTCAGACACCAACACATTTCTGGAGAGTAAGAGCATGAGCTATGGGAATCGATGGAGGGATTTCGGACTCCTTTGGGTCTATTGCGTGTTTAACATTGCGGCGGCGTTTGGGATCTATTGGGTTGTTCGTGTGCCCAAGAATAAAAAGGTGAGGAAGTATTAGATGGGATGTATCATACTAAAACCGGTGTTGGGGATGTTTGATAGAGTGTTCTTCGTGTATACAGATTTCGGGATCGAGATGCTGCTGAGTTGAGCTGCAGAACTCTCCTGGCCGTAATATTGGACATATCGACAAGTAATTTTGTACACCAAAGTTTCGAGACCTAGAAGCCTGGTGCTTTGTAGGATTGATTCATGACCAGAGTATGTGGTGTTTCAATATCGTCTGTTCGGTATCGCACCCACGCGATCGGGGGGAAGCCTGTCAATTGACAAGACAGCAGGACAACTATCTTGAGTACGTAGCAATGGTAGAGGAGTTATGACTCGAGACATCGAGAAACGAGGAAAGAAAAGAAAAGAAACTGAACCCTCTCGGTACGAACTGAGCATTGTCGATAGCGAGGAGAGTTCCCTTGGGAGTCAGGAAACGAGAGTAGCGAAGGACTTAGAACTGTTGGTGTGATTTGAGCGATAGCAGACCTGGAAAGTTCTCTTGGAATTGGAAAGCAATCACCAACGTAATCTTCATCGCCAAATCCTTCCCTCTCTTGCCTCTAGCAGACGTGGTCTTTGCCACGGATGTCTCACGCCAAGAGTCCAGAACACTCGACCGATTGAGAGCAATCTCCAAGGGTTGCCAGCATCTCTAACAACAAAGAACTGTCTATTACTCCAATTGATCGTATCTCATCCAGGTAACCACAAGTAGCTAGACGTATGCACTCGCCCAAAGAGAACTGGCTCCAACCGCCATAAATCGTCGATCAGAGACCCGTCCAGAACGTGGCAACTCCGTCTATCGAACCCAAAAGGTGCTGTCTAGTCTCGATTTGATACTGTGTGAGGCTCCAAGATAGGTCCAATGCATGGCGTTGGCCTACTGTTATGATTGGAGCTGCTCTAATGCTCGGGACGGAGATGCGAGAGTAGAGGCTCTTCTCGATGACATTGGAGAGCCTTCCGTTTCGGCGATCACGCTGATCATTACCTAGACAATGAAGAGTGGTATCTTTGTGGATAGATCATCGAAGCTTGTTTTATCGGCAATTGCGACAATCATCAACTCCGCGGGTTTGGACTGCATGATTGTCAAGTGTCGATGATGGTTAACCGACGTGCTGGTTGGTACCTTTAACCACGAGGTTCTGTGACTTTCAACTTGCATAAATAATTCCATCGCACTACTCTTCCGTGCATTCCGAGGGGTGAGGTCAAGCAATTGGCCACAATTGTGCTTCATATGGTCACGGCCTGACAGCCTCAAGCCTGGTATAGCATAGACACTGTCGCCTGTCCCTTGAGACCCAAACGATCACTTTGACTCAAGTCCCCTGAATAGATCTGGCTAAACTTGCCCGAAAACGAGCGCTCAATCACTTTGAAGACATAGTCGCTGTTGCCCCTGTGCGGTTCAATAGTAGCTGTCAATGTGGAGATGACTACTCCGCCTTCTTTGACATAGGCGTCACTCTACCCCGTTGCGCAATGGCAGTATCCACAAGCTATCGTGTAAGTCATTAAGCGATATCAACAAGCTCACCTCAGTGGACCAAGACCCAGATCTACCTCCACGCCAGATCCTCATGACTCCGCCTGAATCCGGGGAAGTCCAAGGTCGTCAGGCGTGTCAGGCATTGGGAATCAAGGCTTTGCTCGTAAGCGGAGCGTTGTCTAAGTTGCCCTTCTTGTAGCAACTGTTCCGTTGATGCTACGGCAGTATTAGACGGAGGCCCACACGAACTAACCAAATGCCATGAGAACAGTCTGTCCCATGGAAGAGAGAGCTGAATACTCTACAGATGCAAGCGCTGATTCTGCGCATACCCCTGTGAGGTGTCAACTCGACGCGGGAGCATTGCGGATAGCTATCAAGCTTCACAGGCCCACCGAAATAACCACGCAGATAGACAAACAACTTTCTGCCAATGTTGGTAATATCGCCGCTGTGAATAGTTGGAGTGTCAATGCCGAGCATGGAGGTATCTCGGGATGAGAGCATGGCGTCATACCATATCAACCGGCGCTTGTGGCTGGCATCAATTCCCCTGAAGATAAGCTTCGGGTTGTTTAGAGCCATCTCATAAATGGTACAGCACTGCGAGAGCTAGGGATGGGGATATCGTCGTAGGCGACTCGGGAGTCGATGCCGTTAGCCCGCTGGTGGGGGGAGGACACCATGACCTCGCTAGATCTTTCCCAGCAATCATCCTATCCTCAAGCTATGTGAGCTGTTGTTTGGACTCTGGCCTGTCCTCCAGGGCGAGAAGGATGAAGCTCGGGCTGTCGAAGTGGTTGCAGCACAGATCAGCAAAGTCCTACGAGACATGAACCTCGACGGTGTCATATCGAATAGACCAACTGATGACAGTTTTTACGAAGCCTAGGGAAAGCTAATAGCTCCCCAGACGGCGTTGGAGAAGCCGAAATGGTGCATACAGTCTAACTTAGTAACTCGGGAACGGCTCGGCTAGCGACAATCGTTCCGGACAACTTCCTCCTCAAGCCATTCCTCTACAGTTAGAGTAAGAAAAACGAGGCTGAAGCTTGCTTGCATTTCAGCGCGCATAATACCCCATTGGTTCGTAGGCGCCCATTTTTCCAACGCCTACATAACATGGCTTGATGGAGATCGTCAGTGTCAGAATTGAGGCTCTGAGCAGGTACAACGACGTTTCTCCAACAAAATACAAGCCCAAGTTTTCCCCCCAGGGATGAGACATTCGTTTTCAGCTATCGAGCTTGGGAGTTAGCACCTCCCTGTTTAGGAATGAAGCTTTGATCTAGGTGCGGCACGGTACACGGATCGGAAGGGAATCCGGTCATGTGATCCGGAATATGTGAGAATAGTTGAATATGCTTGTTCGATATCATGTTGTTGGTCGCGATTCAAGGATTGTGGATTTCTTTATCATCATCGTGTAATGTTTTAAAGATACTTTCGAGTTGAACCTGGATCACCCGTGCGGTTGCGTTCAAGTTAGGTATACAACTAGGTTTAAGCCAACATGAGTTGTAGATAAGTAATGTTCTGACCACTGGACCTATGATACATTCTCTTGGGATTACTTTTGGAACTGCTTACACGATTTGGAATAGGAGATGGACTTAATGTAGGCCTAGGAATTTGCTATCAAAGTCCTTTATTCAAGACGGGCCGAACAGACTGGTATAGGGGGTTCTTGAATTAGCGAAGCTAAACCTCAGAGATACTGTATTCTCTGAGACTGAATCAGGTTGATACATAGCTATGTCTCTCACCTGAAGGAAATTTATATGCCAATCAAACTTAAATTGTGACTGATTTGCGTACCTAGTGCACACAACAAGCAAAGAAGCTCTGGTTCTTGGAGTGCATATCAGAGAAGTAGCTAGCAGCTTGAAAAGAGCATCACCGAAAACTGCTTTCAAGGACTAGTTGCGAGTAGGTAACAGACAGTACTCTCCAAGGAGCATACGATACTATCAATGTCACTCGATAGTCTGGCGACATTAGGCTGATCCAAGCTCCTGGTAATGACTATCGTAAGGAAATGACAGTCGATATCAAGCCGAAACATCATCATCGATGCATGAATTGGATGTTATCAAAAACTAGGGCGTGCCTCGTCTATACTTGCCAACCTCCCGTCCCGTCCCTGTTGACCTCCACTGTAGGTCTCGAGAGTGGGAGTGGATATCTCTACGCCAAGCTCCCTATCTAGCCCCGTAAGTTATAGCGGCCAACTCAGTAAACAATTCGCCGCAATCACAAAGTCAAATTAATCGAGCTACAAGTGATTCAAGCAACTCCGGTCGAAATAAACGCTCCTGATCGGTTAATTTATCCGTCTTTGCCACGATTGATAAGTTAGAGTTTGCCGTCTCGGCTGGAGAGTCCGAATAAATACGGCGTGCGCAGTGATTGGCCAGCGCACAGAGCTTCTAGATTGCAAACATGGTGGTGTTCTATTGGAGTCTCTCTTGGAGAAGTGAAGCGAAATGGTTGCACGTCTGCGGAGATTCCGTGAGGAGCTGAGCGTGAGAAGGGAGAAAGATGGTGGGAAGGTGAGGGGATTGGCCAGGGTCTAACTTAGTAGTTATCGTGCAGGGGTCGGGATGAGAATCCGATGACACGGCTAGCACGGGCAGACTCTGTGTAGACTCTACGGCGAACAAGGGAGATGATAAGGAACTGACCTAGGTGAGCTATTTTGCGATACCTTAGATAAGTATCCTATCTACAATGGGTCTCATTCAAGGCTATTGAGAGAGTATCATTACAACGGAGAGATATCGTCTGTAGATCACAGAGAATCACGTCTTCACAATGAATTACCCTATTCGTAAGCTTCGCGAATGTATGTGCCACACCAAAATACATAGAACAAACCCCTCACTCATCACATGCGCAACGCCAAATACACTCCAAGCCTAGACCAGACGTGGGCACAGTAGCCGTTACCCCCCCAAACCCTTTAAGCCAAAACTAGTGATTTCAAACAAAGGACCCGGCAGCCTGGGTGTCAGTGAAGGCTGCAAGATGACAACACCGAGTGATTTCCATCCCTAGGTAACCAATTGGTGAAGTCGGACCGTACCCACTGACTTGACTTACAGGTTGTAGCGCTAGAAATGCTATCGTGCGCGTGTAGATCGCTACGCCCCGCTACCTCTGATAGTGGGGACTCACAGCCAAGTCGGAGGTATAGGGTATTAAGAGATGCTCAGTTCAAGTCAGTGGGTACGGTCCGACTTCACCACAACCTCACCAATTGCACGACGGCCAAAGACACCACGTTCCAGCTTCTGCACTGCACTTCACAAGCTAGTCGACTGCCGATACAGGCTTTCCCCAGCTTCCCCAGTTCCCCAGACCTCAATGATCAATCTGCCTTGGTCCGATGGACCCGAGCTCTTCCCCGTGGGGAAGACCCATGCTGCTTCGTTCAGCTCACGCCAACCAATCTGTGGGTGGGAGATGGGTGACTTAGACTGCAAGGGCCTGGACCCAGTGGACGGGCTAGGGAGGGACAGTGGCTAAGCTAACCTGCAAGATAAGCTCTTGTCCCAAGTGGAAGTACTGTAAGTACCTGGCCCAACGACACCATGCGCGTACTACCCAAGCATGGTTCACTGCCTGTTATCTCTGCCTCTGCTCGACACTATATAAACCACCATGAATCCGCTCACTCCAGCCTCTTGTTGTCCTCAGATCCTCGTCTCCAACACCCTTCACCCCAATCCTCCTCCTCAATCCCTATCTCTCTCGCAAAGGCTGGTCTGAACCGCCTTCTATTCCATAATGTCTGACGACGAGAAGCGACCGCATTCCAACTCCAAGGGCAGCGCCGTCGCTGGCGATGCCTCAAGCATACAATATGTTGACGACCAAGGCATGGGCCACCTCCACCGACGCCTCAACAACCGTCAGATCCAGCTCATCGCCGCTGGTGGTTCCATCGGAACTGCTCTCTTCATCTCCATCGGTGGCGGTCTCGCCAAAGGTGGCCCCGGCAGTCTCCTCATCGCCTTCACCCTCTACTCCCTCGTTCTCGCCCTAGTCAACAACTCGATCGCTGAGATGAACACTTACATGCCTATCGCTGGTGGATTCGTGCGTCTTGCTGGCTACTGGGTCGACGATGCCCTAGGCTTCGTCGCTGGCTGGAACTTCTTCCTCTACGAGGCTCTGATCATTCCCTTCGAGATTACTGCCCTGACTTCTGTCATCTCCTTCTGGAATGCGGATGCCCTCAACCCTGGCCCAACTGCTGGCATCTGCGCTGCAGTCATCGTCTGCTACGCGTAAGTTTTGTCTCTTTTAGTCAATTGAACCATACTGATCTTATCACAGTCTTCTCAATGTCCTCGCTGTTCGATTCTATGGTGAGTCCGAGTTCTGGCTCTCAGGTGGAAAGCTCATCCTGATCTTCCTCCTCTTCGCCTTTACTTTCGTCACTATGGTCGGCGGAAACCCCAAGCATGATGCCTACGGCTTCCGACACTTCTCCAACCCTGGATCATTCACCACATACCTCAGCTCAGGCGACAAGGGCAAATTCGAAGGTTTCCTCGCTGCTCTCTTCTTAGCTTCCTTCACAGTTGTCGGCCCCGAGTATATCTCAATGGTCTCTGCTGAGGCTCAACGCCCTACCGTTACCATCAAGAGTGCCTTCAAGACAGTCTACTACCGATTCTGCATCTTCTTCATCGTTGGTGCTCTCGCTGTTGGCATTTGCTGTGCCTACAACGACCCCAAGCTCGTCGAAATCTACTTCGGTTCTGGCGGTACTGGCAACGCTGCTTCTTCCCCATATGTCATTGCCATGACCAACCTTGGAATAACAGGTCTCCCTCATTTTGTCAACTTCTTGATCTTCACCTCCATCTTCTCCGCCGGTAACACATACACCTACTGCGCTACCCGAGCTCTCTACTCCTTGGCCATTGAGGGACGCGCCCCTCGATTCCTCCGATACTGCAACAAGTCCGGTATTCCCGTCTACGCCTTCTGTGTCACCATGCTGTTCCCCTTCCTGTCCTTCCTCCAGGTTGCCAACGGTTCCGCCAAGGTTCTCGGCTGGTTGATCAGTATCGTCACTGGTGGAGGTCTTATAACATACATGATCATGTCCATCACATTCATCAACTATCACCGCGCCTGTGTCGCCCAGGGTGTCAACCGCAAGACTGAGCGACCCTACTACGGCTACTTCCAACCTTACGGTGCCTACATCGCCCTCGCTGTCCAATCCGTCATCGTTCTCGTCTACGGATACTACGCTTTCCGACCCAAGTTCGACGTTGAGGTATTCTTCCAGAACTACTCCATGCAGATCCTCGCTGTCCTCCTCTTTGTTGGCTGGAAGGTCTTTAAGAAGACCAAGTACATCCGACCTCACGAGGTTGACTTGGTTTGGGAGAGACCCATGATTGAGGCGTACGAGGCTACCTTCACTGAGCCCCCTGTTGGCTTCTGGTACGAGATGGGCGAGTTGGTGATGCCTTGCTTCTTCAAGAGGAACAAGAGGACCTCGGAAGTTTAAAGCGTCTTCAATTCTTGTATTTATTTAGCTTGGACATGACTGGATGATATCACTTGCGAATATAATTCAATTAACATGGTTAATCACAATTCTTACTCTATTTCACGATGTAATTCCTTATCTTGCTCTATCATTCTATATGTGCAATTGTTGACGTAGGTCTATGAGGTTGAGAGGTTATACGAGGTTTGAAGCCACAATCCAAAAGCAAAGAACGCATCTCGATACATGCTAACGCTAGTATTGCACTCCAGTGTTCTCACTGCTACCCCTGTGAGAAAACTTGTTGTTTGGGGGCAGGCGAACCCCTCGCCCCTAGTGACTAGAGGTTTGCAATTGGAAGATGTCTCAAGGTACGATGAACCAAGCAGACTGATGAACGACTGACAGTGGCACTAATCTTCCTGCAGCCTTTTTGGCGGAATAGTTGTGTATAGAGAACGGCTGTACCGACAAAATTGGAAAAGGTCTATGTAGTCCTCGTGCTCACAACCTTGCGCGAGGTTCCTCCACCGTCGTCTCCCGGCCTTCTATCCTCTCAACAGCCCGTTCAAACGCCGCAACAACATCATGCTCACTAATCCACGAAGGATTCATCCTTCCCTTTACTCTCTGCCTTAACTGCTCGTCCGTCTCCGTCGTCGCTCTCTTGATATTCGACTTCTGCCCTGAAATGTTCTTATGGACGATGCCCAAGAGCTTATCCAGATGGGGTTTGCGAGTGGCTTCATACAGCTCAAACACTTGTGCAAGCTGAGCTTTGGTCGGCTTTCCCGTGTCTGCTGATGAAGGTGGCCAAATGTGATCGAGCGAGCGGTACAAGGCATATGCGTCGTCAATGGCGAGTGACCCCCCTGCTGCAAAGGATCCGCCGTGGGTGTGAGCTGCGTCGCCGACGAGAGCGACACGGTTGGAGAAGGACCACGCGTCGAGAGCGGCGCCGGCGTAGTTGGGGAAGAGTTTGACGTAGGGGGTTGCGTCTATGAAAGCCCGGATCGTTGGGTTCCAATGCTTTGACGTGTTAGCATGGTGAAGGATGCGAACGAGAGAGGTCACGTACTTGGTATAATCTCTTAAATTCTTCGACACTGCCGTCTTCATCCCACTTTGCGTCTTTACCCGGGGATTTGGGGTCTTGGGGATCTGCGTGATACCCACCGACTATGGTAAACAGACCTTTGCCTAGAGTGATGCGTTAGTGACGGCATTGGCGAAGATACATTGGACTCTTACCTAGATGGGAATGGAAGAATGTTGTCTCATGGCCAGCCTGTTGATCTATTAGCATCCTGTGGGTTGGAGAGTCTTCAACCTTACCCAATGGGCTGCATCCTCAGGATACTCGAGGTCCTTCAATCTTGCGGCATCAAAGACAGCGCGGAAAGCAACCCAACCTGTCCAATGCAGTTCATGTTCCGGGACGAACGTCTTGCGGACTTTCTGTCGAGACGTCAGCAATCTGTTACCACAGAGAATATCACGGACTCACTGATCGTAAACCATCAGCCCCAATGACAACATCAGCCGTTGCTGTCGTCCCATCCTCAAAGTAAAGCGTCGCTCCCTCATCAGGATCCGCCTTGACATCAACAGTAGTCTTCCCCAGATGAACAATGCCCTCTGGAAGATTCTCCAACAGCGCCTGGTGAAGATGGGCGCGATGGAACCGCGCAGTCGCATGTCTCTTGCTCTTTACTGTGCTGTGAACATCGTGATCGATGACTTCTCCAGTCTTCCAGTGTCGGTATACCATGGGATGTCCAGACTTTTGACGTTGAGCGAAGCCTTCAGCCAGGGCATTCTCGACACCAAGCCGATCAAGGGTCCTGAGGCCATTTGGGCCCAGAGCTATACTTGCACCGATTTCTTTGAACTCTGGCGCTCGCTCGTAGACTTGGACTTGGACGTTTGGGTGTTTGAGGAGTGCGATTGCTGTGATGAGGCCTGCGATGCCACCGCCAGCGATGGCTACCTCGAGCTTAGGTGACTCTTTTTGAGCTGACATGATTACTACTGCAGAGCACCTCAGTTGAGATATTGACTCATCTTAAGTACATCAGTAGTAGCATTCATTCAATCATGGCATCTCAATTGAGTCTTACCCCAAGTGTAACTTGTCGGATGAACCCCGACACTGATTCGAGCACGCCATCTTATTCCCCACTAATTCCCTGATTACAAGACGAACTGTATGAAGCAGCCAATGTCATTTGGTTATCTCGTCGAGATAACTGATAATGCCATTCAGCAAGTATATGACGAGGTACCGATGTCGCAAATGCCAATTTGTAATCTCATTCATGCTACCTTAAGGTACTCAAAGAAAACCCCTCGTTTGCTCACCAACAGCCCAATACCACGTAAAAGCATCAGAATTCAGCCTCCCTCGAAGAGAAATATCACACAGCAATAGGCTCCAAGTCTGACAGGTCCAACACCCTCGTCTCGTGCAGCTTATATCCCTCCGTGGCCCCCAAGTATCGCCCTGTCTGGAAGCTCCAGAGCAAGTCACCAAGAGGGAAGCTGTGGCATGCCTCGATATATCTCAACACTTCACGATCAGTAGATTCGCCCCAGATAGGCATGCTCGCCAGGGCCAGGTACCACCGACGGTAGCACACGTCCTGAAGCTCACCAGCTCTATCCATGGCTTGTTGAGTGGTGAAGCCGTTCTTTTTCAGGACCGTGACAAAGTTGTGCTCAATACCTGACTTTACACCTTTCTTGTACGAGACGATATCGTTGTGACTGTGTTGCCTTAGCAAAGATTCCATGGATTGGGTGTGTATCACTTACATCCAAGCGAGGTCACAGCCTACAGCTATGCATTCTTGAACAGAAGGGTGTTCAAATGCCTCCTGCGACAAGTTTACATTGTGGGCATAGCTGCGAAAAGCATCGTCAATCTCAATTCGACATGAACAATTGGGTCAAGACTTACGCGATGAGACTGATGCATGGATATCCGCCGACCGTCCTCCTACGCATTCTGATGTAGTCCTCCTCAGTCCGAGGTTGACCGTTTCCATCGCGCGTCGCTTCAACCTGATGCAACAGGCCGTCCAAGTATCGCTTGTGCGTGATCTTGAACTGAGTCTGGACGTCAGGATAAGCCCTCTGCGTACAGAAATGATTAGTAAAACTCAGTAGAAGAGATCCTTAGAAAGACGCACCTCTTTAACCCGATCCCAGATCGTACGGAACAGATATCGCAAGGGATGTTGCTCTCTGTCTGGAATCTCAGCGCCATCTTCGAGTACAGCTAGCGTATGTCTAATCTCTTTCTCTGCGGCTA